>CM059042.1:37067961-38354268 GCA_030279155.1 Forsythia viridissima
TGAAAAATCCTCTACTACCTTAACGTCACCCATTGTTAGTTCTTTATTTTCCTTAGCTACTGCTGTCATTAAGAATTTTGTACATCTTTTTGACTTCAAGATTTTCCTTGCCTTCAATGCTGAAATGATACGGGGTAGGGTTTTTGTCTTTGTTACTGAAAGGTGAAGTTCTACCTCTCCAGGCTGCTTAAACGCCACTTCTCCTTCAAAGCATAGAATAGTTGCGTAGTTCTTAGAAAGCCAGTCAATTCCTAAAATCATGTCAAACTCTTACATGTTCAAGACATATAAGTTCATCTCCAAAGATTTACCATCAATCTTTACCTTAGCTGTCTTTACTATATGGTCTGCACTTAATACTTCTCCTGAGGAGATGGCAACATCTAAGGGAGTACTTGCATGTTCACTAAGAGTATTGAGTTTGCTTATAAACTTAGGGGTTATAAAAGAGTGAGTAGAGCCAGAATCAATCAAAGCATAAGCAGGTATACGGGAGATAAGGATGTTACCCACTAACACGTTGTGGTCTTGATCATTTTCCTATTTTGTGAGTGCAAACACCCTAGCTTGGCCCTTAGGGAAATTCCCAGGTTTTTGTTGTTTTTGTTGCTTCTTCTTCTTTTGTCCTTTGGGATAGAATTTTGCCACATGGCCTGCTTCCCTACAGAAATAGCATGAATTGGTTTCCATAAGACACACTCCAGCATGGTGCTTCTGGCACTTGCCGTAAATTCAAATCTGGTGATTGTTCGTAGTTGGATGCTGCTGATAATTGTTCGTAATGGGGTCTCTTTTATTCCTCTTCATGAAGTTCTGCTTCTATTTATCCTTATTGTCTTCCCACTTACACTTCTCGAATGACCCAGACTGTGGTTGCTTGTTACTAATATTGGAGTTCTTCCTGAAATTAGCTAGATGAGCCTTAGCTAGCATTTCATGGTACGTGTGCAATTCCAAGGTAACCACTGCTTGCCTAAGGTCATCTCTCAAGCCTTGCTAGGAGCGCCTTGCCCGCTTAAGCTCAGTGTCAACCAACTCTAGTGCATAGCATGATAAGTCATCAAACTTCCTTTCATACCTTATCAGGGTCATTGTACCCTGCTTCAATGTCAAGAACTCTGTTTCCTTCTGACTTCGGATGCTTGCTAGATAGTACTTTTGTAGGAAAAGTTCCTTGAATTGATTCCAAGTCCACAAATGGTCACAAGCCATGAACCTGGCTGTTGAGTCCCACCAATGTCTAGTTCCTTGTTGCAACATGAATGCTGCATAAGTTACCTTTCTGGGACTTGGGCATTCAATGAGATTAAAGATCCACTCAATTCCAGCTACCTAATCTTTGGCTACCAGAGGGTCAGACCCACACTCAAATGATTGGGGTTGGAGCTTCCTAAATTGTTCAACAATCTCAGCCACATTGTTTTTCTGAATTGGGGTTTATCTAGCTAGTGGTGGCACCAAGTTGCGTATCACGTCAATGAACTGTATAAATTGATTGTTTGGTTCATTTGCCTCATTCTGTGGCTGACCGTTCATATTGTTAGATTTTCTAGAACAGGTTTTCATTTCCTTAGTTAACATGTAAACGTGAAACAATCAATTATTGAAAGCACTAAACTTGGCAAAAGATTAACATACTTTATTTCATAAATCTTGATAACTTGGCATAAAAAAAAAGGATTACTTGGCTACAAGTCCAAAACTTAGAATATAAAAATTATAAATAACATATCTTTCTAGTCATCTAAAAATTCTCTTCGTCGCTCTCATTTAATCTTGCTTCTTGATTATCCACATGGTTTGGCTCATGTACTTCATTATGGTATGGTGTGGGGTTGTACTCAGGGCCTCCTTCTGGGTCTTCCTCAAGGTTTTCCTCAATAATGTTACCATTATTGTCAACTAAGGGCACCATTGTGAGGTCGGGCTCATAACTCAAAGGTCTTTCAATTTTCCTATTGCCGCTAATTAACCATTTCTCCCTCAAACAAGTTATCAACAAGGCGGGGGGTGTCTGATATTCAAACCTATGTTTAATCTCATCTATAAACTGTTTCCAGCAAAGGCTAAGTGTCATTTGGAGGTGATAAACAATTTCATCTCTAGGAAAATTATGCCCATTTCTCTCTGCTCCTCCTATAATTTTGTCCATTGTGTTCAAGTGCTCTTGCAAATTATGGTTTGGGTTCATCATATATGTCTTATGTAATTTCAAAAACATTTCACGTCTCTTGGCCTGGGCTCTAATTACTTGTGGACATCTATCAACCATCTAAAAAGAAAGAAACAGATCATAATTAATTGTGTTTGCTTCATTGATTTGAATATCGCGCAACTAAAAGGCTTCCACATGAGGATGGAGGTCATTAGACCACTTAAATCTCAAGCTCTCATTGGACAGTTTAGGTCCTTTTGACAATACCTTTCAATTTTGTAAATATCAAATCAAGAAAACTCAAATAATGGGTAGAAACTGAATGGTTTAAAAATATAACATTCATATTTGAGTAATTTCTAATGGGCAGATTCTTAACTTAAAAGGTTTTCTATATATATTAGTTCCATACTAGAAATAACGTATACTTAATTACCTTTAAATATAAAACATGCTTTTCAAAAAATTCTTAATTCCAACATAGATTTCATACATGTTCAAACACTTAACAATTGATATTGACATGATAATTTAAGAAAAATAAATACATTATGCATAACTACTTGTACCTGGCTTGGAGATTCGAAGTTTGGACGATCGCCGTGGTGAACTTTAAATTAGCTTATCATAGAAGAATCTTTATTACTAAAATAATAATTAATTTTTTTGTTTTACTATTCACATTCGTGAATAGTGTACCATCATTGTTCACTATTTTTTTTTTTGAAGAAAAGTCTATTGGAATGTAAACCTTCACTCTTATACCACTTTGTGACGCCCAGATCCTAAAACCCGAGGTCCATGATGACATATGATGAACGTAATAAAAGATAATATTTAATAAAATTTATAATTCATGGTTAAAAGATAACAAAATAATATCTTATTTGAAACGAGCTTAATTCGTAAAACATATACTTAATATTTTTTATTAAATAAAGACTCCTAATTTAATTATTCCACCACGGGTATATTCTACTTTCGAATCTCCACAAGTCCTAGTTACCTGGAAGGGAGAAAATGAAAGGCGTGAGAAGAATCTCAATAAGTATATATGTGTTCATATATTAACAATGTTATAAAATATTGAACTTGAAACTTGAAACATGAAACTTGTACTTGAACTTTCATTTGAACTTTCACTTGAACTTGCATAGTGGAGACACAAAAACTATATTGAACTTAGATGGTAATAGTTGTTCGTGTGTAGCGCTACTAAAACTCCGGTCTGATCTTATAAGATACATGTGGACCCATCATATAAATTCTAAAATTGTAATATATAAAACACGTGTATACTTACCTTGCTTGAATAATTGAAGAACACCGATTTGCTAAACTTTCACCTCATTAATCCATGAATCGTGTGCTTATTATATATAAACTGAAAGAGAAGGAAGATGGAAATATATGTTGTAGTGTGAAATAAATGATGGATCTCAGGTTCTATTTATAGGTTTACCAAGACACCTAGTTGAATCCAACTGAGAGTATTTAAAAGATAAACTTTCTCTTGAACTCTTATCTTTAAGAAAACAACCACTTCTTAAGTGATTTGATTTATTGAGGATAACTCATCTCATTTATCTTAAGAGTCCATTCAAATTTTAAACGATATAAACTACTCTAATTATCCCATTTTAAATTAATTAATTAAATGATATGCAAGATTATATCAAATTATCCAATTAAAATAAAATCTGTAACATGTGGAAAATAAAGTAAATTACGCTTTGGTTTACATCCAAATTGGTCCTTAATTTTTCAAATAATAAATCTTACTTATAGATTCGAATTTAACGGCTATCTACATTGGATCCACGTATTATACTTTATATCAAGAATGTATTAAAATGAAGATTCCAACTCCGAGAGGCTTGCTTTATTCTATATATAGATCTCTGTAGTTTGCATACCATATTTGTGCTATGTGGATTCAAAACCTTCGGGTTGTGTCATGTACACATCCTTGCTAAGATTTCCATTAAGGAATGCCATTTTAATATCCATTTGCCAGATCTCATAGTCATGGTATGCTACTATCACAAGAAGAATCCAAATTGACTTAGACATGGCTACTAGTGAGAAGGATTTGTCAAAGTCAATTCATTGTCTTGCTTGTAACCCTTTGCAATCATTCTTGCCGTATGATTATTACTATCCATGTCGACTTTTTTCTTGTAAACCAATTTACAGCCCATAGGTTTTACCCCTTCAGGCAGGTCAACCAATGTCCAAACCTTGTTTTCTTACATGGATTTCATTTCAGATTCTATGGCTTCCTGCCATCTCTTTGAGTCAATACTTGACTTCAATTTTGTGTAAGTAGTAGGTTCATCTTTCTCGATTAGTAATACATTACTAGTAATCAGGAGATTGTATCTCCAAGGAGATCGAATGACCCTGCTCGACTTACACGGAGCTAGCGTGACCTTGGGAACTAGCGATTCTTCATTCCCAATCTGTGGCTCATCAGATGCAAGCTCAGCCATTGGATTATCTAATTCGTCAATTTTATTTGTGGTTTCATGTACCTCTTCAAGATCTACTTTGCTTGGTCCATTAATTAGGCCCATTTGTTGATGGTTCTAGTTTGACTAGAACTAGGGCTAGGGTTAGCCCTACCTACAAATACAAAGACCACAGATTAAATCACAAGTTGATTTTCATTACTTGCTAGAACAAAAAAAAGACAGCTAAATACAATTACTCCCAAAAGGTTCTGCTTTCATCTATTCTTGATCGTGGAAGTCCAGATATATTCTTGTTGTGTGGATTACCATTGGAGGCTGGACAATTGGACAGCTGTGGTATTGAAGATCGCACCTCCAACTAATCAAAAATCAGATTTTACGATATTCATCAATGGTAAACTTCTATCACGAATTCTCTCTAAGTACAAGGTTGATCCGGCTTAAAGGAATTGAATATTTAATTTTTCGCTGTGCATGTATACCTCAATTCCTTACAGTGGTATTAGAGCCTACCTTGTTACTTGTTAGAGTTTGTTAGACTGTTTTGATGAATAGAACAATAATTGTTATTGGTGTATAATTTGATTTGAGTTTTGACAATTTAAAATAAAATTGTGAATTTTTGAAAAAGAAATCTGAAATTGTTTTGGGTTTATTTGGAATGGATCAAATTGGCCAAAAGTTGAGAAGGTGGTTGGAGGTGGCGGTAGGAAATTGATCACCGTAGGAGCGGGTTTGCTGCCTCGCAAAGGCAGCAGACTATCGCCACAAAATCAGAGGTCACCGCCGCTGATTTCGCGGTGGTACAACCATGGCCGACTGCTTCTTCCAGTAGCGATGACGGGCACCTTGCTACTCAACAACGAAAGGCGGTGGCCGCTGGTGTTAGACACCGGCGCGACCACCGCCAGTAGATCTGTTGGCAGCACCGTGACGAACGATGCCGCATTGTAGAAATTGCAGAAACCCTGTAGGGTTTCTGCTTCGTTTTACAGATTTGGGGAAGGGGGCCTCTCGTGCAATTTTGTAAATTTCATGGGAAGCCCTCCAATTTTAGAAGCAACAATAGGTGCCTCTCATGCAATTTTGAAATTGCATGAGAAGGCCCACTACTTTTGAAATAAGATAAGGGCCTTCTAGGCAATTTTAGAAATTGCATTGAATGACCTACGATTTTAAAAATTTTAAGGGCTGATTATGCAATTTCATAAATTGCATAGCAAGTCCTCATAATTCAAAAGGAAAAATAGGGTCTCAAATGCAATTTTTTTTTGGAAAATTGTAATTATTAATTAATTTAATGTTGGTCAAATATTCAAAGTTAAATTAAAATCGTTTTTAAAACATATTTTGAATTTTTGTCCAGATTAAATTTTAACTTATTACTTCATAAAATTGTAATTTTGACCCCATACAAATTTTATCTTCAATTAGAGTATGACTTTAAATTGGGAGATAAAATAAAATTTGAAAATCCCCTTTATGATTAAAATTAATTGATTAATTGGATTAATTGATTAATTTTATTGTTGAAAAAATAATAATTAATTAATTATTTAATTCGGTATAGTCTGTATAGTCTGTTCTAAAATGTCTAAAAAATTTAAACTTGTACTGTCAAAGGTGTAAAATTAGAAATTAATATATTTTTAATATTAGATATTAAAATAGATGTTTAGTAGATGATTATAGACTCGACCCATGTGATTGGTTGTATGGTTAATTATTCATTTTAATTGTTGGTTGGGCATGCGAGCCTATTGTTTAATTAAATGGGCATGTGACCCTATTATTTAATTAATTGAGTTTTCGAGCTACTTATCTATTATGAGCCTGTGTGTCTATTTATCAGTGCCTGCGTGCCAACTAATATAGGATATATATTGCAGATGGGCCACAAAGAAGTAACTAGTATAAGATACAAGTTGCAGCAGGAGATGGAGATGATTACATTTAACATTCGATGAACGAATGCAACGTCCCTTAAGAATTGACCGACTGATCTTCCTTTTGGCTCAGGAAGATTAGATAGATAAAGTCCATAATCATCCATAATTATTTTTATGTATGATTGATTACATGTTGAATGTTAGTTAATATACATAAATGTGATGAGACAAACCCCTCTTTATCAAAATATTAAATTTGTATTAAATGGTTAATACAACGTGCCTTCTATTGTTATAGTGAAAAACAGAGTCTATTATCGATGTCAGTTTGTTGAGTCGCTCAAGGCTGCTCGCTCATAGATATGTTTATCACTATGAAATATTCGATGTTTCTGAACAATGGGTCGAATTTAACTAAATTTTTTTTTGAGTCGCTCAAGGGAATAAAATTTTAGGGGCACAATCAAGTAAAACACATAAGATGTATACGACAATAAGTTCTCTATTTGATGAGCTAGGAGTCGCATAGAGATGTGATTGATAAAGTATCTACCTGGATGTTTTATTAGGGCCTGTTGAGTCGCTCAAGGTTCTAATAAAACAAAAGGGATCCTAGCCTACTGGGAATCTAATTGGTTCTATTGATTAATGTTTGAGGGTCGTTAATTCAATTTAAACAGTGAGAGTGTAATTAGTTTAATATAAGTCCATGTTAAATTAATTTTTCTGCATTTAATTAATTGTTCTATTTTGTTATTTAATAGTTGAATCATGAGTAACCATATAAGTTTGAGAGACATATTGGATGTCAACATACATATTGGACCAAGTTTTTTGGACGAGCACTGTATTATGAGAATTGTTCTCAAGCATGAAAAAGAAAAATTAGATATGTCAATAACAGCCAATGCTGGAAGCTCCTATTGAGGAGGCTACGCTGGAGAACGTGCAGGCTTACAAAAACACAATGATAATAGTAACACTGCAATATGTGATGCTTGCAGTATGTCACTTAAGTTAGAAAAGTAGCACGAGGGTATGGATGCCTATAACAAAATATATCATTTCAAAGAGTTGAATGATGTACAGTCACGGACTGAACAATATGAGACATCCAAAAGGTTATGAAGATGTATGATGGTAAAAAGATCTTTAGTCAGTGCTCATGTGTTGAAGATGATTGATTATATTGAAAAATTAAATTAATTAAGTTTTACCATGGACCACGAGCTAAGTGTTGACTTAGTTATGTAGTCCCTACCTAATAAATTTTCTCAGTTCATTATGAACTTCAACATGAATAAGATTCAGTGTACCCTACTCGAGCTGCTAAACATGCTGAAAACTGTTAAACCCAAAGGAATGGGTAAACTTTGGCCACTGATACCTCTAAGAGCACTAAGAGAAAATCTAAAGGGACCTTTTTGAAAGGATCCAAGAAGGCCAAATCTATTGGAAAACAGTTAAGCAAAGACAAATTCAAGTCTGATGATCTGTGTTTTCACTGTGAAAATAAAAGGACATTAGAAGAGGAATTGCAAGGTATAAAAGAGCTAAAACTAACAACTCAAATCTTTGGCATTGCAGATTCGGTCATTTAAATGAAAACGCATTACTAAGTTACATAAAGATGGATACTTAGATTCAAATGATTATGAATCATATGATAAGTGTGAATCATGCCAGTTGGGTAAAATGACCAATACACCCTTTTCTGGAAAGGGAGCCAGAGTTGCAGATATTTTGGGTCTTGTACATACTGATGTACATAGATAAATATCTAAAGATGCTAGATGTGGCTTTTCTTACTTCATCACATTTACAGATGAACATTCTAGATATGGTTTCATCTACTTGATAGAATTCAAGAGTAAAGTCCTTGAAAAGTTCAAGGAATTCAAGTAAGAAGTAGAAATGAAAACTGATAAAAATATTCTAACACTTAGATCTGATCGAGGTGAAGAATATTTGAAGTGTGAGTTTTTAGACTATCTAAAAGAGAATGAGATTCTCTCACAGTGGACTCCACCGTATACACTACAACTAAATGGTGTATGTGAAAGGAAAACTGCACCTTATTTGATATGGTGCGATCAATGGTGAGTCGTGTAGTTCTTCTAAAAATTATTTTGTAGATATGCACTTAACACTGCATGTTATACACTAAACGGTGTCCTATCTAAATCAGTCAATAAAACTCCATACGAGTTATGGAAAAGGAAAAAGACTTGATCTTTCATACAAGAAGGATTAGGGATGTGAGCTTATGTGAAGTGCGTTGAATTGGATAAGCTAGGAGCTAAAACTGATAAATGTTTATTTGTGGAGTATCCAGAGTAAACTGCAGGATACTATTTCTACAATTCCATTGAGATGATGGTCATCATATCGAGATTTACTGTATTCTTAGAGAAGACAGTGGGAACAAAGTAGCTCTTGAAGATGTTCAAGAAACCACAGATAAAATTGACCAATTAGATGTTCCAATGACTGAGCTTACATTTGATCAAGCACAGATTAAGAAAGTGGGAACCACTAGCTCTGTGAAAGTCGAGCAACGTCATTCATTTTCTTTTGAGATACGATCTCCTGGTTACTAGTAATGTGTTACTAATCGAGGAAGATGAACCTACTACTTACACAGAATCGAAGTCAAGTGTTGACTCAAAGAGATAGAAGGAAGCCGTAGAATTCGAGATGAACTCCATGTACATAAATAAGGTTTGGACCTTGCTTTACCCGCCTAAAGGGGTAAAACCTATAGGCTGTAAATTGGTTTATATTAAAAAGGTCGACATGGATGATAATATTCATACTTACAAGGCAAGATTGGTTGCGAAGGGTTACAAGTAAAGACAAAGGATTGATTTTGATGAAACCTTCTCACCAGTAGCCATGTCTAAGTCAATTCGGATTCTGTTTGCGATAGTAACATACCATGACTATGAGATCTGGCAAATGGATGTCAAGATCACATTCTTTAACGGGAATCTTAGCAAGGACGTGTAGGTGACACAACCTGGAGGTTTTGAATCCACAGATCCAGATAAGGTATGCAAACTACAGAAACTCGTATATGGATTAACGCAAGCCTTTCGGAGTAGGAATCTTCATTTTGATAAGACAATCAAAATGTTTGATTTTATCAAGAATGAAGATGAACTATGTATATAAAAGGTTAGTGGGAGCAAAATCGTGTTTCTAATTTTGTATGTGGATGACATACTTTAGGAAACGATGTCTCCTATGCCAAAAATTAGTAAAATTGTGGTTATCCAAAATTTCTCCATGAAGGATATGGGAGAGGCAACGTACATTCTCAGTACAAAGATCTATAGAGATAGATCTAAGAGAATGCTTGACCTATCTCAAGATATGTACATAAATAAAATCTTGAGAAGATTTAGTATGGAAGAGTCCAAGATAGGACTCTGTCCCATCGGGTACGAGATCTATCTCTCAAAAGAGTGTTCAAAACACAGATTGTGAGAGATAGTATGGATTAGATTTCTTATGCATCAACAATATGATCTATCATATATGCGATGTTTTGTACTCGACTAGATGTTTTATACGCTTTGAGTGTCACAAGCAGGTTCCAAACGAACCCTGGCAAGAAACATTGAATCTCAGTCAAGAATATCCTTAAGTACTTAAGAAAGACTAAAGACATGTTATTGGTTTATGGAGGAAATGAACTTAGAGTTTCGATGCCAGCTTTCAGTCTGATAAAGACGATAGCAAATCTCAATATGGATATATATTTACTCAAAATAGTGGTGTAGTCAGTTGGAAAAGTTCCAAACAAGAAACGACTGTTGATTCAACTATAGAAGCCGAATATATAACTGCTTCAAAAGTAGCAAAGAAAATGGTCTGGATTAAGAAGTTCATTACTGAACTTGGAATAGTTCCTAGCATTGTTGATCCAATAACTTGTATTGTGATAACAATGGAGCCATCGCACAAGCGAAGGAACCCAGGTCTCATCAATGATCCAGATATATATATTGAGGTAGTACCATCTCATCAGAGAAATAATCTTAAGAAATTATATAAAGATAGGACTGATCCTAACAAACGATAATGTAGCAGATCCTTTGACAAAGTTGTTGTCCCAGCACAAGCATGATGGTCATGCTAAATTTGATGGTATTAAGATACCTGAGTGATTGAATCTAGTTTGTATGGGACTTTTTTTGATATACTCTTTATTAGACATTGAAGTATATGAACAAATTGATTAATTAAATACTTGTCTACATTATAATGGTGCATCTGTTATTTTTTAAATTTTATTATTTAAAATAATAGAGTTCGAAGAAAAGTTCATATTAACTTGTTAATCAGCAGGTGTTGTGATTGTGAGATACAAGTTATAAATAACTTATTCTTGAAATATCCTTAGACTTAGTAATAATGAGATACAGATATCATTATTGCAGATAGACTAGCATGTATTGCATTTCTTTTGAAAAAAGTAGTTGATCTCACAAGCAAAGATGTAGGGGACATCTGAATGAACACATGAATGCATTGTTAGAACATGACATTGGATGATCCACCTAGAGATTCCACATGGATAACTATCCAAACGCCAGTGGTAAATATCTAACGTGCGGTAGTGAATTTGGTCACTTGACTTTAGGAAATCATAGAATCTTATGTTAGGACTGCTATACTTTGGCGAGCGTTTGATGGGATTCGAAGATTTTAAGTCACCAGGAAAATGTCGTACGGGTATAGTGAGAATCATATGAAGGTTGTGAATGTCCAATATGAGGATTCGTCACTCCGAGAAAGTAGGATATTATAACTTGATTTTTGCCTACTTAAGTTTATATAAATTTCTTCGGTCAGGGTGGAGTATGAGTTGAAAAATATTTCAATCATAACTAGATTAGATCAACGAAGAGTTGAGGTAAATAAAATAATTGGTTGAAATGAGATTGATGCTGATCCATATCTCTTAACCAATTGGGTTATATTGATGAATGGATTATATTTTTACGGTAACCGCACATATATTGGTTCTGTCATACCACATGACATTTTTCTTCACATGAATTGCCTTGACACATTGCTAAATGTCAATCTTGGATGACAACGTAAATTGATCGATCTCGGTGAATTGATGAGAATATCACTGCGTTTGCTATCATGAATGAGAACCTAATGGGTCACACACATAAAACGAGAATTGAGCATCTAGAGTTGGACCTTGTCCAAGTGGGAGATTGTAAGAATTAATGTCCAAGGTCTAATTAGTGGGGTTGGACTTTATTATTTATTGGACTAAATTAATTAATTAGATTAATTAATTGAGCCCATTGGTTAATGGGTTCTAGTTTGACTAGAACTAGGACTAGAGTTAGCCCTACCTATAAATACAAAGGCCACGACAGATTAAATCACAAGTTGGTTTTCATTTCTTGCTAGCACAAGAAAAAGACAGCCAAATACAATTACTCTCAAAAGGTTCCGCTTTCAAATTTTCTTGATTATAGAAGTCCAGATCTGTTCTTGCTGTGTAGATTACCATTGGAGGCTAGACAATTGGACAGCTGTGGTATTGAAGATCGCACCTCCAACTAATCAAATTAGATTTCACAATATTCATTAAAGGTAAACTTCTATCACAAATTCTCTCTAAGTACAAGGTTGATCCAACTTAAAGGAATTGAACATTTAATTTCTGCTATGTAAATATACCTCAATTCATTATATGCAGTATATCACATGAGTTAGAAAAGCTGTACGAGGGTATGGATGTATATACCAACATATATCATTTAAAAAAGTTGAATGATAAATAATAATGGATTGAACAGTATGGGATATCCAAAAAGGCTATACAAAGGTATGATGGTAAAAGGATCTTCAGTCAGTGCTCATGTAGAAAATAATTGGTTATATTGAAAAATTAAACCAATCGAGTTTTACTATGAACCACGAGCTGAGTTTTTACTTAGTCATGCAGTTCCTACCTAATAGCTTTTCGTAGTTCGTTATGAACTACAACATGAATAAGATTCAGTGTACCCTACTCGAGCTGCTAAACATGCTAAAACTGTTGAGCCCAAGGGAATGGGCAAACTTTGGCTATTGAAACCTCTAAGGGCACTAAGAGAAAATCTAAAAGGACTTTCAGAAAGGATCCAAGGCCAAATATACTGAAAAATAGTTAAAGTAGACAAAGACAAACCCAAGTCTGATGATCCATGTTTTCAATGTGAAAACAAATGACATTAGAAGAGAAACTGCAATACATAAAAGAGATAAAACTAAGAACTCGTATATTTGGTAATGCATACTTGGTCATATAAATATAAACACATCACTAAGTTACATAAAGATGAATACTTGGATTCAAATGATTATGAATCATTTGATAAGTGTAAATCATGCCCATTGGGTAAAATGACTTAGACCCCATTTTCTGGAAAGGGAGTCATTTGTAGATATTTTGGGTGTTGTACATATTGATGTATGTGGACAAATGTATATAGATGCTAGAGGTAGCTTTTCTTACTTTATCATATTTAGAGATGACCATTCCAGATATAATTTTATATGCTTGATGGAATTCAAGAGTGAAGCCCTTGAAATGTTCAAAGAATTCAAGCAAGAAGTAGAATTGCAAACTAAAAAAAATATTCTAACACTTAGATCTTACCAAGGTGACGAATATTTAAGGAGTGAGTTTTCAGACTATCTAAAAGAGAATGAGATTCTCTCGCAGTGTACTACACCGTATACACCACAACAAAATGGTGTATATAAAAGGAAAAACCTTATTTGATATGGTGCGATCAATGGTGAGTCACGGAGTTATTCCAAAATCGTTTTGGAGATATGCACTTAACATTCCATGTTACACACTAAACTCTGTCCTATTTAAATTGGTCAATAAAACTCCATACGAGTTATGGAAAGGGAAAAAGGACTGATCTTTCATACATGAAAGTTTGCGGCGAAGCTTATGTGAAGCGTGTTAAATTGGACAAGCTAGGAGATAAATCTGATAAATGTTAATTTGTAGAGTATACAAAGAAAATTGCAGGATACATCTACAATCCTATCGAGATGAAGGTCATCGTATCGAAACAACTGTATTCTTAGAGAAGACAGTAGGAGCAAAATAGATCTTGAAGAGGTTCAAGAAACCAAAAATAAAATTGACCAATTAGATAATTCAATGGCTGAGCTTGCATCTGATGAGCCATAGATTGGAAAAGAAGAATCGCCAGTTCCCAAGGACACATCAGCTTAGTGTAAGTCAAGTAGGGTCATTCGTTCTCCTCAGAGATACGATTTCCTAATTACTAGTAATGTATTACTAATCGAGGAAGAAGAACCTACTACTTATGTAGAATTGAAGTCAAGTGTTGACTCAAAGAGATGGCAGGAAGCCATAGAATCTGAGATGAACTCCATGTACGAAAAACAAGGTTTGGACTTTGGTTGACCGCCTGAAGAGTTAAAACCTATAGGATGTAAATTGGTTTACAAGAAAAAGGTCGATATGGATGGTAATGTTCATATTTACAAGATAAGATTGGTTGTGAAGGGTTACAAGCAGAGACAAGATATTGACTTTGACGAAATCTTTTGACCAATAGCCATGTCTAAGTCAATTCGGATTTTGTTTGCAATAGTAGCATACTATGACTATGAGATCTGGCAAATGGATGTCAAAACTGCAACCCTTAACGAGAATATTAGTGAGGATGTGTACATGACAAAACATGAAGGTTTTGAATACACAGCCAAACAAGGTATGCAAACTACAGAAATCCATATATGGATTCAAGCATGCCTCTCGGAGCTAGAATCTTTGTTTAGATAAGACAATCAAAATATTTGATTTTATCAAGAATGAAGCTGAACCATGTGTGTATAAAATGGTTAGTGGGAGTAAAGTCGTGTTTCTAATTTTGTATGTATATGACATGCCATTATTAGGAAACGATATCCCGATGCTAAAATCAGTAAAATTGTGGTTATCCCAAAATGTCTCTATGAAGGATATGGGAGAGGTAGTGTAGATTCTTAGTATAAAGATATATAGAGATAGATCTAATAGAAAGCTTGACCTATCTCAATCTACATACATATATAAAATTTTGAGAAGATTTAGTATAGAAGAGTCCAAGAGAGGATTCTGTCCCATCGGGCATGAGATCTATTTCTCAAAAGAGATGTGCCCAAAGACACAAATTGAAATAGATTGCATGAATAGAACTCCTTATGCTTCAGTAATATGATCTATCTTGTATGCCATGCTATGTATACTCGACCGAATGTTTCATATGCTTGGAGTGTCACAAGCAAGTTCCAAGCGAACCCTGGCAAGAAACATTGGATCGTAGTCAAGAACATCCTTAAGTACTTAAGAAGGACTAAAGACATGTTCTTGGTGTATGGAGGAATTGAACTTAGAGTTCAAGGTTATGCCGATACCAGCTTTCAGTCTGATAAAGACGATAGCAAATCCCAATCCGGATATATATTTACTCTAAATGATGGTGCAGTCAGTTAGAAAAGTTCTAAACAAGAAATGACCGTGGATTTAACTACAAAAGCCGAATATATAGTTGCTTTAGAAGCAACAAAGGAAGTGGTCTAGATCAAAGAGTTCATTACTGAACTTGGAGTAGTTCCTAGCATTGTTGATCCAATAACTTGTATTGTGATAACAATGGAGTCATCGCACAAGCGAAGGAACCCAGGTCTCATCAATGATCCAGATATATATTGAGGTAGTATCATCTCATCACGGAGATAAACTTAAGAAATTACATAAAGATAGAACAGGTCATATCATATGATAATGTAGTAGATTCTTTGACAAAGGTATTGTCCCAGCCCAAGCATGATGGTAATGCTAAATCTGATGGTATTAAGACACCTAAGTGATTGGATCTAGTTTGTATGGCACATTTTGTGATATACTCTTTGTTAGACATTGATGTGTATGGACAAATTGATTAACTAAATGTTTGTCTACATTTTAATGGCAGATCTGTTATTCTTAAATTTTATTATTTAAAATAATAGAGTCCGAAAAAAAGTTCATAATAACTTGTTAATCACAAGGTGTTGTGATTGTGAGATACAAGTTATAAATAACTTATTCTTGAAATATTCATAGTCATAGTAATAATGAGATACAAATATCATTATTGCAGATAGACTAGCATGTGTTATATTTATTTTGAAGAAAGTAGCTGATCTCATGAGCTAAGATATAGAGGGACATCTGAATGAATACATGAATGCGTTGTTATGAGAACATGACATTGGATGAATTGCCTAGAGATTCCAAGCGTCGGTGATAAATCTCTAATGCGCGATAGTGGATTTGGTCCTTTGACTTGAGGACATCGTGGAATCTTATGTGAGGACCGCTATACTTTGGCGAGCGTTTGATGGGTCTCGTAGACTATGAGTCACTAGGAAGATGTCGTACGGGTATAGTGAGAATCATATAAATGTTGTGAATGTCCAATATGAGGATTTGTCACTCCTGGAAAGTAGGATATTATAACTTGATTTTTGCCCACTTAAGTTGATATAAATTTTCTCGACCAGGTGGAGTTATGAGTTAAAAATGTTTAAATCATAAGTAGATTAGATCAACGAAGAGTTGAGGTGAATAATATAATTGGTTGAAATGAGATTGACGCCGATCCATATCTCTTAACCAATTGGGTTATATTGATGAAGGGATTATATTTCCACGGTAACCGCACATATATTGGTTCTGTCATACCACATGACATTTCTCTTCACATGGATTTTCTTGACACATTGCTAGATGTTAATCTTGGACGGCAACGTGAATTGATTGATCTAGGTGAATCGATGAGAATATCGTTGCATTTGCCATCGTGAATGGGAACCTAATGGGTCACAAAAAAAAAAAGAGAATTGAGCATCTAGAGTTGGACCTTGTCTAAGTGGGATATTGTAAAAATTAATGTCCCAGGTTCAATTAATTGGGTTGAACTTAATTACTTATTGAACCAAATTAATTAATTAGATTAATTAATTGGGCCTATTTGTTGATGGCTTCTAATTGGACTAGAACTCGGGCTAGGGTTAGCCTCGCCTATAAATACAAAAGCACAACAGATTAAGTAATGAAGTTGGTCTTCATTACTTGCTAGCACAATCAAATGACAACCCAATACAATTACTTCCAAAAGTTCCGCTTTCATCTGTTCTTGATTGTGGAAGTCCAGATCTGTTCTTGCTGTGTGGATTACCATTGGAAGCTGGACAATTGGACAGCTGTGGTCTTGAAGATCGTACCTCTAGCTAATCAGATAATCAGATTTCACAGTGTTCATCAAGATTAACTTCTATTACAAATTCTATCTAAGTACAAGGATGATCCGACTTATAAGAATTGCAGATTTAATTTCTACTGTACATGTATACGTCAATTCCTTACAAAGACTACCATTTAAATCTCCATGCCTTCTCAGATGTTGACTGGGCTAATAATAAAGATGGTCGAACATCCACCAGTGCATATGTCATTTACCTTGGTCACAACCCCTTCTCATGAAGTCTAAGAAACAACATACTATTGTTAGGTATTCCACTGAAGCTAAATACCGATTAGATGGGTCTACTACTTCGGAGGTCATGTTGATTCAGGCACTTAATTTTCACTAAACTTGGAGTCTCTACTGCAAGTTCTTACTATCTAATTGACAATATAGGCAAACAAACCCATGCAGAAATCGTGTTTTACACTAAAAAATGAAGCACATTGCCTTGGATTTTCACTTTGTACATGAAAAAGTTTATAGTGGACACTTCGGGTCTCTCATGTATCATCCAAAGACCAAGTTGCTAGTGCACTAACCAAACCTCTATTCATGACAATGACTACTTCAGCTTTGATCAGAGATTGGTTTCTCCAATGGGAGCACCATCTTGTGGGGACATGTTAAAAAAAGATTTGATGTTGCCCAATCTTGACTATGGAGATGCAAATCTACCTTTTTCTATTTTCAGCATATGTACATAATTTAGACCTTTAATTATATGACGTAATTAATTGGTTTCCTATTCTATTTTCATTATGGAATATATAGTTCTCTATTATTCAATCTCTATTTAAGGCATTTTAGTTCTGCCAGACAGATTTTGCCGCTATATCAACTATATCGTTACCATCATGAGGTTTAACTACTTTACCTCACAATGAAGGTTGACCCATTAGGAATTCTCATAAATTTCGAGTATTTTTAGAGCCTGCTGCCAATGTTGCAGTTCAATCAATTTTTGAAGTCAGATAAGGTAAAAGTGTGATAGAATCCTTAGCATTTGTTGTAGGCTTATACACTGCTGTAGGCTTATACATTGCTGCAATTTGTTTAGTTATCATTGGCTCAGATGTATTGACTTCAATATGGTGGATAGGCCCCAAATAAACTTGTAATTCAGTGTCTGCTAGTTTTGTATATAAAAGTGGACATTAATACTATCTGGACGAGAAATCAAAAAATTTGTACAAAATAGGAATCTTGACCGGCCTCGTCCTGTATAGACCTAACTAAGCACCTTTAAACATAAAGGGTACCTGGGTATACCTGGCCCCTAGGGCCCTACCCAGGGCCACTTTACCTTACCAGGCACGTAGGGTAAAATTTTACCCTACTTGGCCATAAAATCAAATATGATGGTATTGTACCCTACCAGGCCACAAGGCCGGGTAGGGTACAATTTTACTCTACCTGGCCATAAAGCCGTGTAAGATGGTATTTTATGCTACCATGCCATGTGGCCCAGTTGGGTGCAACCTTACCCTACCAGGACATGGCCGGGTGGGATGCTATTTTATCCTACTTGACCCACATGGAAGAGCAAGGCACAACTTTACCCTATGACTAGCATCCTACCAGCCACTGAGGCCTTCTTAACCCAAGTGGATTGTGTGGTCGGGAAAGACTTCGGCTGTGCACAACCTCGGTAGATTTTTATTCACAAAATTAGACTAGAGACAGCTCCCTCATTGTCTGAAATAGTCACGGTATTAAGACAAGTTAGCACTAGATCCAACATCTGAAGACATGATAAGTGTCTAAAGATCCTATTATCGCGATACTAAGGCAGACTAAAGTTAGATCCAATGTCCGAGAATACGACACATTCCATTTTTAGCCCAAAATATAACATATATTTCCTCCCATTTCCTCTCCAAATTCGGCTAGCAAGTTCCTCCCATATCCTATCCAATTTCAGCCAAAAATAACTAGGCATTTCCTCCATATTTTGGTCATTAAGATTTCTAGCAAATTGGTTCCTTTTCATCTCCCCATTTCCAACCAACATACATCCATTTTCTCCCCAATTTTCTCTCTCATTATCAGTCCAAAACATAGCATACATAACATTTTCCCCTTTCATTTCTTCTCCATTTTCGACCAAGCAGAAATCTAGCAACTCCAAATTTTCGGCCAGCAATAAATCTAGATTAGGTCCCCATGTTTGCCCTCTAGAAATTGGCCCCTCAATCTCTTTTTCCTTCCATTTCTCAGCCCTTTCCTTAAAGGCAGCCCCAAAAATCCCAGAAAAACCTCACCAAAAATTGGCCCATACTTTCCTCGATTTTTGTCTCCAAAATCCTCTTAGCACACACACCGTAATTACTTTTTCACAACAAAGAAAAGGCAAACGTGTGGCCTTTTTTAGAAATGCGAGATAAAAATTATTTTTACCACATCAACTCGAAGAGGAACTCATTTTTTGAGGTAGTGTCATGCTATAATTTATGCTCATGAAATTATGATTTTAAACGAGAAAGGTATGTGCTACATACGTGGCAAGTTTTTACTTAGACATCGACATGCTTAGACGGATACGATGATTTGTTCAAGCATGATTTGGCTTGTTTATATTGGAAATAATATGTTGGTGATTGAAGGTAATTACTTAGTATGTTGGTGATCGAAGGTAATCACCTTGTATAATTTGTGATTGAAGGTAATCAATTGAAAGAAATGTGTAACTGGTTATCAAGAATTTATGTTTCCTATGATTTTATGACGCTTGGCATATCGCATATGTGTTGTATATAATTTTTCCAATTATATGTATAACTATATATGAAGAATTTCTATGAAATGCTCACGTCTCAAAAAATAAATTTACTTTCTAGATTAAAAGGCTTGGTGGCAGCGCGCCGACAGAAAAGTTATGATGTAAAATTCTATGTTTACTTATGATTTTGGTGTCGATATAATCAAACCTTTTATATGTAAATTGAATTACCACGTCTTGACTATGTTTAAGTTGAGTAAATTTGACAACCACATTAGCTTTGTTTATTTTGCCAATTGGAAGTCAAAGATGAAATTTTAGTCTTTCTGCCCCTGTTTTCAAAATCGGATAACTTCTTTCATAGTGTGCAATTTTGAGCAAAATCAGTGGTGTTTGATAGGTTGATAAGTTGTACGTTAGGAAAATTGGGAATCGTCTTAAAATCACGCCAGATGAATTACTTATGACTATTTTCCCGAATAGTGATAGTTGTACTCGAGACATAGTTTTTAGGTTAATTTGGTCACTTATTTCCTTCACCAAATGACTTGATAAAATTCTAAATTTTTTTGTATATTGTTCCTTAAAGTATCAAGTAGTCACAAGTCATAATTTTCGAGCATGTTATGTTGGTCAAATAAATTTTGGTGACATCTAGATTTACCGATAAAATTATAAAGTTTTTGACGTCCATTTGAATTTATCTTGCGTACATGATAAAATTCAAAACCACTCATGGGTTCATGGGAAATTTAATTTGGAGTCGTCAAGTACTATTTTAATATTTTTAGTGACATTCCGAATTAAGAAAAATATGGGACGTTACAACCAGCGAAAAGCATTTGGCAATTTTCCAATAGAAGACGAGAACATTACCTATACCTTTCAACTGGATTCGTAAACTTAGGTTTGTTCTATATAAGAGTCGAAGAATAGTTTCTAGGCCTTTTTTGTTTACTTGTCTTGATCCAAGAACCACCCAACAAGATTCAGATTCATCTGTGATAACCCTTCATTCTATTCTGTTTGGCCCATGCAATCTGCATTATTATCACCATCGTCCAATTTAAGGTTGTTACATAGACAGAAAATTTCCTCTATAGATATTGAAAAGTAGAATAAGAAAACCAAGAGAGACCAAGAGGTGGAGAACAAGATTTTTCTGTAAAGAAAAAGAAAAAACTATGTTGAACTTATTCTTGAGAGATGAAGAATGAAGTATTTATCTTTGAAAATCTGCTTCAACACTAATTGAAGAAAAATGAAAGATAATTAAAACGTTGTCCTAAAAGCATTATTTGAACCCTCTCGTTGAAATGAGACGCTAAAGGGTTTTCATACAAATAGCTTTAATGGATTTCAAGTCTCAAACCAGATTGGAATAGGACAAATGAAATCCGAAAAAAGGAACTTTTGAATGTATAAAAATATGAGATTTTGATATATGAATTTGATATTTCTTTCTTTGATGTTGTTTGAGGATAATATTATGTTATGTTTAACATCAAATTCTGCATGAATATATAGTGTAAAGACGCCAAAATTTACAGGGATACAAACACTTGGGATGAAAAGTCACTTTTTGGTGCCTCAAATTGGTAAGAAAAGAGGGCAAAAATCGCTCCTGTTTGCCGCAGCTCGACTGCAGTGGGGGATTGGTTGATCAACCGACCCCATTTTTACACAATCCCATTCCATTATTTGTTTTTCGTGTCCAGCAATCTCTTTATTCTGTTTGCCAATATGTTTGAAACTTTTTCAACAATCTCCTCTTGTTCAAATATATTTAAACTTAGACAAAAAATGGTTTTCATGTTTAACATAAGGCATCATTCGATTTGAACTTCACATTAGTGTAAACATCGCAAAGTAATATCGAAATATCGGGTAGCATTGGCTTTGAACATGTTATGCTTTGTGATAATACCAGAAATATCACATACATGAACAGTCACATTCAATTTGTTCCACATAAAAACGCTTAGCGTGTTAACTGCGCTAACAGATTTCATGAACTTTTCAGAAAGTAAACTCCAAACTTTCCTTAAAGCGGCATCACTTCTAAGTTCATATATAAGTGAAATTCTTATAGTGTCTTTGTTATAAAGAAGACACTTGTATTATGTACAGAATTTTATTAAGAGTTTCTAAATCAACCATCCAACTGTAACACTAATACTTAGACCATTCGGATAGGGTATGGATAATTTAAGTGCTACGAATCATCCACTTATGAATGATTTTTTCTTATCCTTTGAACTTGTGAATTACTTGCTGTCATTGGTGGATTTTAATTAAGAAGTTTTAACTTCATCCTACTAGATGTTAATCTTACCAACTCTTTAGTAAGTGGCATTGCAAATAAATCAACTAAATTCTCGCTTGATCTCACAAATGTAAGAGAAATTATTCCACTTTTCATTAATTGTCTTACATAATCATGTCTAAGACTCTAATGTCTAGATTTTCTATTATAAACCTCACTATAGGTTCTAGCTAATCTGGCTTGACCATTACATAGTACTCAGTTTCGTTTCTTGTTTCTGCTAATACAACCAACTCGGATTCTATAGTCAAGTGTGTTATACAAGTTTATTTATTATATCTCCAAGAAACTGCACCTCCTCCAAGAGTAAATACCCAACCTAAAGTAGGCTTGCTTTCACTTGCATTTGATATCAAACAAGCATTGATATGTCTTTCTAAAATAGCTTGGAATATTGAGAGATGAAGAATGAAACACTTAACTTTTAAAATCTACTGCAACACTACTTGAAAAAGAGGGAAAGAAAATTGAATTTTTTTAGTTGAAGCGCGTAGAGTGCTGTTTTAAAAGCGTTTTTGAACCCTTTCATTGAAATGAGATGCTAAAGGTTCTTCACACAAATAACTTTAGTGGATTTCAAGCCTCAAATCGGATTGTACTAGCACAAACGAAATCCAAAAAATGAACTTTTTAATGTATAAAAATATGAGATTTTGATATATAAATTTGATATTTCTTTCTTTGATGTTGTTTGGGGATGATATTATGTTATTTTTAACTTCAAAATCCACATGATTTATAGTATAAAGATACCAAAAATGAGGGGACACAACACTTGGGGATGAAGATGTACCTTTTGGTGCCTTAGACCGATCATAAAAGAGGGGTGAAAATCTCATATGTTTGCAGGCAAAACAATAGGGGCGATTTACCCCTATTTGTTGTGGTTGGAATGCAGTTTGCTTACTGCGATTGACTGAGGTGGGGGATCAGTTGACCAACCGATCCTAATTTTACACAATCCCATTTCATTTTTTGTTTAACATTTCGTGCAATCTCTTTATTGCGTTTATCAATATATTTGAACAATTTTCAAAAACTACCCGTTAGCCAAAGCTAACGAACAGAACCGAGGAGTTAAGATATCCTTATGTCGCCACTATTAGAAAAGGAGAAGGGGACTTGGCCGTTAGGGATGTGATTTACATGAAATGTTTTATTGTTATTAATAAGGAAATTCATGTTCGCCTATTTCCATAGTTGATTGTTCCAGTTGTAACGTGAAAAGTGAGCTTTATTCGTTAGCGATGCATGATATAATATCCACTCGACTGTGCAAATATCATAGCCATGTAATACCGTGGTAATCTCTCGACCGATCAGAGCAGTGGTCAAGATTTATGGGTTCCCAGTTATGGTTGAGGTGTGTTGTATAAAATATAATTGCAAGTGCACAATATCGTTAACAAGTAATAAAGTGGACATATTGAGTCCGAATTATCGTTTCTACAAAGACTATTCTATTTATATAGTAGTTCAATTAATCATAATTCTAATCTATTTAAAACACTTTGAGGTAAGTTTATTGGAAGATTTAACTTAAAACTATTAATTCAAGAAAATAGTTTGAATGCAAATATCAAGAATTTATTAAATATAATTATTAAAGTGTTTGGATTCACGAATTCACCATAGTTGTCATATCTAATCTCTCATCTCAAGATATCTTTCTAATATTGTACTCGGTCGAATTCACGAATTTAACCTAAGTTACCTCTTTCGAGTTCGAATTAGTCCTATCTAATTAAGTTAACTCACTATATCTCTATATGAAATCAGAATAATCCTTAACTAGATGCATTAAATCTTTTAAGAATTCAATTTAAGACCTCAACAATAACAAAAGCGTATCTCTACCTTTTATCCAATTCTCGGATTTTACTACGTGGTCTAAATTAATAACTTATCTCTCGGTTTGTTACAATATAAAATTCATTGAAAATAATGGACAATTATTTCAAGCATTACGAGAAGAAGTAACACCAATACGTAATTGACATATAATCAAAACTTGAGAATTGAAATTAAAAAATCTAAACTAGGTTACATCGTTTATTTAAACTATAGATTTAGCTACTCATAATTAGGGAGAAAGAAAACTTGAAGAGTTTGGAAAACATAACCGGATTAAAATAAGGGATGAGAAAAAGTTGAATATCTTGTATTAAGAATTCATTATCTTCACGTCTCAATCTTCCAAGTCTTGGTCGTTCTTCCTCTCTCCTCTCCTTTTTGTTCTATCTTTTCTCTTTGATTCAACCCCTTAATTTGATCTAGATTGGGTCTTTATATAGTGTTTATGTCACTCCAACTTGTTTTAATTGAAAATGACACAAATACCCTGAGTTTCAATTTAAAAAAGCCAAAAAATAACTTACGTAGGCCGCGGTTCGCGATAAACAAAATTTTTCTATTTGCCGTAGTCTGGCAGTGGTTTGCAAACCGCTGCTGGACAGTGTCAAAAATAAAATTTGTAATTTGGTCCCTCAACTTTCAAAATTAGATTTGGTCCCAACTAGAAGTTTTTTGTCAATATTTGGTCCCTTTTGCTTCAAGTCCTTCAACATTGATCCCACAACTTCCAAGAGCTTTCATATTGGTCTTCAAACCTCCTTAGCCATCCAAATTTGGTCCTTCTCAAATTTCAAAAGTGCACAAATCAGTCCCCAAACTTTTCGTACATTAAAATCCACTTCTGAAACTTGTGATATTCCTCCAATGGCTCTTTTAATGGTTCTTATCACTCACATGCCATCATGGCAATCTTCAAACGATTCCGATCAACTTTTATGTAGCTTCATATTCTTCATTTTTGCTCCATTTACTTTCATTTTTGGGTTTTACCTACAATGACAATATTTATACTAAATTAAATAGAAATTCACTCAAATTACAATTATATATCAAGTTTATATGATAGGATAAGGGTGTAAAATACACTTATCAAATACACCCAAACTTAAATACTTGTTCGTCTCGAGCAAGATTATCGACTTAAGCAATCAAGCAAATAATAAAATTTATTATAACAGATAGCTTGCTGTATTTGCCTAAGGTTTTTTGTGACACATCAAAAAATTCATAAAAATACTTCTAAATCATGCTATCAAAATCAATTTTTACTCATCCGATACTTGTCCGACCTCTGTATGAGCACATAGTCAATCCAATCACCATAAATCTTTAGTTTGGTAATATTCTGCCCCTCAATGGTCAAATAGTTTCTTTCTCTCTTATAAGAATATACACTCCCATATTGATATTCAATCTCTTACACTGGGTGCTAACTCAAAATTGTCCTAAAAAATTACTTATTTTTTCACCGCTCAAATTTGGTTGGATCTAGCCAATTTAGTAACTATCGAGATATGTGATAATTCTCTATTTATTGAGTGTTTCGACCGTCAAGCTTCCACTAGTTAAGTCAAACTTACTAGTTATCTACATCCCCAAGTTATACTTACAAAGATTCAATTTTGCTTTTTTTTTTTAAACATCTTATATGTAAGACCTCACTCTATTAAATTTTTTAGATGACCCTTGTAGCGAGCTTTAGGCCAATAGCTCCCAGATTTGACAGACCTTAGGGCAATTAGTTTTGAGAACCCCTACAGTCTTTATTACTCGAGTCAAATAGGCTACGAAGAGAGGCATAAGATAATTCAAGTGCAATGCCTTTTTTATTATTATAACTTTTTTTGTGCAAGATAAATATGCGGGGATTAGATTCTTAGCATCCGATCAATACCTAGATTCCACCTGGTAGCCAAATACACTCTATACAAATATTACACATGTACAGAATCAACACCTATCTAAATACTTTCTGCATTGGATTAACCACTCCCAAACTATTATTTCAACTGGTTAAGTAATTGAGTTTTTCAATTGGTGGTCTTGGTTTTCATGACTTAGGTTCACTATTTTTTCATTGTATTATATTCAATGAACTAATCCAAGGTAATGATATTTATGACTATTGTGCTCTTAATTAATCACATCTCACATGGTTAAGTATTGTACAAAAAATAAGTAAAAGTAGCACTACCTAGTTATAATTCATGAATTAATAACAGTTTCAGATAAATATCATCATCAGCCGGCAAGGCTAACCAACACACATAATTTTTGATTTTTTTTATAATCAAAACACAAACGATCAAAACACAAAAACGAAATGACTGCACCCCACGATCAAAACACAAAAATGAAATGATTGCACTCCCAAACTATGAAATACTTAGTGTCCTCAATGGGAGCAGAAGAAAGCAAAATAAATAAAAAAGGAAATAGTAAACTCGATTGCAAAGGCGTGGAGACACCATCGGAATGTCATACGATCACTAAGCATCGGGAGGTGATTTTTCATAACACCTTTATCATTGTGCAATCCTAATGGACAATATGAAAATATAAGAAATTAGGCCTAAATTGTAGTAAATCTTTTTTTTTTTGTGAACGACGATGCCTAGCCTAAGTCAAAATTTAAATTTGCTGAATTACTAAAAATCAGAAAACGTGCTCTAATTTCTAGTACAATCTTAAAATTGTACGTGCAATACAATAAACAGATAAGTGATAGAAATATGGGTTGCCTCCCATTAAGAACTTGGTTTAAAGTCATTAGCTCGACTTTGTTGCAAGTATCACTCATGGAGACTCGAATCGGGGTTTGAAAATCTTGCACTGCTTTCAATTACTAGCTTTGCAAGACTTATTCTTTACTATCCATATTTTAAATTTACCATTTTCATCTTTGATTGCTCCAACTAATCCACCTATATTCACATCCGGTTTGTAGTTTTCTTGGACAATTCTCACCACTTCATCAACTCCAAAGTACCCTTTAAGGTCGACAAGTTGCTCGGGTATGGTATACATAATGAATACTGCTCGTTCATCATGTGCCTTCAAGATTAGCTCACCTTTTTCAACATCAATAAAGGCTCGACTTGTCGCTAGGAATGGTTGGCCCAATATTATTGGCATATCCTGGTCCTCTTCGACATCAAGGACAATAAAATCATCCGAGAGGATAAATTTATCCACCTTCATGAGCACGTCCTCAACCACACCTTGTGAGCGCTTAATTGATCTACCAGCAAGCTCTAGAGACACAGTTGTTGCTTTTACATCTCCCAAACATAATCTTTAGTAGACAGAACGGGGCATCAAATTAACACTTGCACCTAAATCACATAAAGCATTAAAATTATAGAATTTGCCAATTGTGCAAGATAATTTAAAACTCCATGGATCTTTTAACTTCAGAGGCAACTTATATAGAACAACAGCACTACACACCTCAATTAAAACTACTGTATTGTATTGCTCAAGTTTTCTATTCTTGGACAACATTTCCTTCATAAATTTTAAGTACGATGGCATCTAGGCCAACGCTTTGGTGAAGGGAATGTTGATATTTAGTTTCTTGAAGACTTATAAAAATTTTCCAAACTACTTGTCGAGCTTGTGCTTCTACAATCTTTGAAGAAAATGAATTGGTGGCACATAAGCTATGACAGGAATAGGCACCCCTCTTTTGATGATTTAGTAGATTTATTTGAATTTTCTTCTTTTGGTTGTGCATATTGTTTCTCTGCTGCTTCTTCCTCAATTAACAACTGTTTGTCATTTTTCTCTAATCTTTTCACGTGAATCTCTAGAAGTTGTACCCTGTTCATAGTAGTGATAGCACTTATTTGCTCTTTTGGATTATTCACTATATTGTTAGTTAAAGTCCCTAGTGTTATATTTGATAGTTACAAAGCTAACTGGCCAATTTGAGTCTCTAATTTCTTGATAGACACTCGTTGATTCTGATAGTTTATATCCTGTCGCTCCAAAATTTTATCTGTTTTGTGTGTATACTGTTAAAACATCTTATCCAAACTTAGTCTTCTTTCTTGCTGAGTATTATTGGCATTGTCACCGTTGTGATTGTCAGACTACCTGAAATTTTGGTGTTGTTTCCATCTTAGATTGTATGTTTGCGAGAATGGATTGTACTGCTGGTTTGAATTATTTTGCACAAAATTTACTTGTTCGTTTACACTGGCCAACAACATACAATTTGCAGTGTAATGATTTTTCTCACAATTTTCACAAGTAGAACTTGTATGGACCGTATTCACACTCTGTGTTTGTGTTTTGACCAAGAGTTCTACATACTTTGTTAATGCAACAATTTGTGCATTAGTAGTTGAAAGATTGTGAGTCTCGTGTATACCTGCTACTTTTCTTGGAGTGACACGATCAGATGAAAACATGGTATGTGTATTCACAATCAATTCAAATAGCTCCCATGCTTTGTTGACATTTTTATTTGTAATGGACCCATTTGCTGAAGAGTCTAGTTTAGCTGGTGAAAAATACTTGTTGTAGAATTTTCTAGCCAAGTCATCCCATGTGGTGATACTGGCATGTGGTTCTAAGTCAAACCATTCTAATGTTCAATCCATCAATGTGTAGAGAAATAGCCTAAATCTAATGGCATCATCATTTATCCCTCGAATCTGAAAGTTACGGCACATTCGTTATAATCTAGAAAGATGAGTATTCGGATTTTCATGTGCCTTTCCATAGAATTGTAGGTTATTGCTGAAGAGATTAATCAGATCTACCCTTAATTTAAATTCATGCCGACCAAAAGTAGGATAAACTATGCTTGAACGATCAGGAGCTGCTATCGGAGTTAAGAACTGAGCCATTGGAATATTTCCAACGTCTTTTTCTTCTTCATCATCATGTTGCTGAATTTGCTGAGCTGCCAATTGGGCTGCTTCTATGGCGGTGGCCCTAGCGGCCTATTGTTCAGCTTCTCTTCTAACTTGTGCATCTGCCATTGGAATTTTTTGCTTATTTTCTATTTTTGGTTGTGTTATTTGCGACTTTTTTTGAAAGTGCGTTCTATATTAAGATCGAAAGCCTTAAGATTGTCGTATTGTGAACAAAGCATACAACAAACACCTTTTCTAAAAAAAGAAAACAAAGATGAAAAATAAAACATAATAATAATAATAATATAAAACTAACACTAACAATTAATCTAAACTAATATCAAATAAGAATAGTCTTTGACAAAGGCGCCAAAAACTTGTCGTATAAAATAATTTTTTCAAGTACACAATATCGTTAACAAGTAATAAAGTGGACCTAATGAGTCCGGATTATCGTTCCTACGAAGACTATTCTATTTATATATTAGTTCAATTAATCATAATCCTAATCTATTTAAAACACTTTGAAGTAAGTTTAGTAGAAGATTTAACCTATAACTATTAATTCAAGAAAATAGTGTGAACGCAAATATCAAGAATTTATCAAATATAATTATTTAAGTGTTTGGATTCACAAATTCACCATAGTTGTCATCTCTAATCTCTCCTCTCAAAATTTCTTCATAATGTTGTACTCGATCGAATTCAACCTAATTTACCTCTTTCGAGTTCAAATTAGTCCTATCTAATTAAGTCAACTCACTATATCTAAGTCAGAATCATCCTTAACTAGATGCATTAAATCTCTTAAAAATTCAATTTAAGACTGCAACAATAACAAAAGCATATCTCTACCTTTGAGGCGTGTTCTCCTCCACCTTGTGGGGAGGCTTATTTTCCCCATTTGCTTGTGTGGCAGTCCAAGTCAGCTGAAAATTGCCAAGTCAGTTTAATTAAAACACCCAACCACCCACCTCACTCAAAACACCCTCCCCACTGCTGTGCTGTGCCCTCATTCTCTCTCCCCGTATAATCCCAAATTTGGTGCCCTAGAAATCCTCGCCGTCGAACCACCTCCTCTCTCGCCGGCGACCCACCATTCCCGTTGCTGTGTGCTCACCTCTGCGCCGTGTTGTACTCTGCTGTCTGCCCTCGATTCGTGCCTTTGCCATCGCCGCAGCAGATCCTCTCTCGCCGTATTTGTTTCCGATCGCACGCACATCTCCTACCCTCGCTTTAATAACCACAGCCGAATCCGGTATGAGCATCATTTTGCAAGTTTGTGTCCTTGGATGTTTTTATTAAAAAGCAACCAGGTACTTATTATTGTGTATGTTGCGATGAATGTTGTGTATGTTGCGATGAATGTTGTGTATGTTGCGATGAATGATATGTGGTCGGGAAACATAATCTGAGGGTAGAGATAGATTGGGGAATCAATATTGTTTGATGCCAATATAATTTCTACCCAATGATGAAAAAAGTATAGGGTTTCTTGGTTTGGTTCAAATCTGAAATTTTTTGCGTGAATTGGTACATTTGATCCTGTTTTGACAATCGATTCGTAGTAACTGTTTTTGGCTGACGGATATAATTCCTAGTGGTGTTCTCGTCCACCTTGTAGGGAGGATTATTTTCCCCATTTGATTGTGTGGCAGTCGAATTAGCGTAGTCCAGTTTGTATATTCTTGCAAATGTGAGCTGCTAGTTCTCTGCCCATCTCCATCCAACCAATGATTTGTTATTTGTATACGAGGGGAAAGGGAGAAAGGGTGTGATGCAAATGTGTTCTGATTTGGGCAGGAGAAATTGACTAACGGGCTATGATGATCAATATTAATGATTTTGTATGATTATTCAATTTCGGTAACTAGACCATTAGTTCCGTATCTTGGCTTGGCAGCCCGGATGGCATGAGAATGGAGGTTTTCTACTTTCATGCAACCAGTGTTTTGCAGCCATGGCGGTGCAATATGCATCTAGTCCGAATCATGATCTGAGCCTCCGATATATTTCTAAATTCGTAATAAATTGTATGCCGTATGGAATGTATTGGTATTCATGTGATCTTGGTGTAATCTTCGAATAACAGATAGATAAAGAACAATGTCTTCTAGTAGTGGAAATGATTCCCAGCAACGACTTAGATGTAGATGTGGTACATATATGAGAATTCATACATCGCACTCCGAAAGGAATCCAAATCGTCAATATTGGAGATGTCACAGTATGAAGGTAAGTGACCTTTAAACTTGTAGTTTTATGATTGGATAATTGCCTTGATTTGAATTAAATTTTGCTATTGCAGGATGGTGTAATGTGCGGGGGGTTTAGTTGGGCCGACATGGTTGAATCTAATGTGGGATGGCAGGCCGAAGGACTTGAACATACAAGTACAGATTTGACTGAATTGAAGTGTGATGTGCGGAGTTTAATTGACAAGGTAGAGCAGTTACAAGAGGCGTTGTGTTCAATTCGGCATGAATTGAGTAGGGGAAAAAATTGCTGGGATTTCGTTATATTTTCATGTATTGCTGTTTTTGTGTATGTTCTCATGAATTTATTTGTGTGAATTAGGAGTCAGTCCACAAATTATGCCAATGTGGAAATTGTTTATGTAATGGGGGATTTGTAATGACAATGTATGTTTATTATATTGATAATGGTTGACTGTGAGTTCAAATATTAATTGTGGTTGGAAGAATTTCTTAGCCATGTTGATGAAAATGCAGTCTTCAAAACATTTGATTTTGATTATCTTGCCCAGGTAAATTTAATTGTGATCAACCTTGGATTTCAAAAAGACCTGAAACATTGATTGTCCAGAAAAAATCGTGCCAAAGCAACCTAATAATTACCATTTAGTCCAAAGTTACAAAATAATGGTTGAGCAATCCACGCGTGAACAGCTAAGGTATACCAAATTATAGTCACATTTTCTTTTATAAGTTCATTGTACAGCATTAAATGCAATTTAATTCATTCAATGCTTGCTGAGATAATTCGTCCATCCTGGTGCATTTTCACCCAGATCAATACATACACATTGAATAATCCATTGTAATGTGAAATTATCCAACAAACACTAGTGATAAAATTTCCACATTGATGTACTACAAAACAAATTAAACATACGTTATCTATTTGATGTACATACTAAAAACCAAATTGAAAATTACTACTAGCAAGTGAAGTAAATGTAGCATCCTCTCTCCCGTCATCCTGTTGGTCATCATATTCATCCTGTTGGGTTTCAGAGATGTTGCTAAAATTTGACCTACAAATTGAAAATGTTCAGATTAAATTTCCAAAGTTGTGACCTTTATAAAATAGTAAATAATTGAATATAATATACCTATGATGAAATCTCAGACATGTTCTTTTGTCATGTCCATTTACACCGCAAACGGAACATTGTCTACTACTTCTTGCCATGGCTTTCTCTTTTGAAGATTTCAATTGTTTTCCACATCCCTTAGCTCGAACTCCACTTGGATCTTGTATTACTTGTTGGACCTCACGACTTTGGCTACTAGACTTGCTTTTGCCGACGTTCCCACCATTGTCAATTTCTTTCACTCTCAAATTCAACATTTCAAACTCACTTAGTAGAAACGTACTACGAGCATCTGTTAATGCCGCATCATCCACTAACACTTGAGCCTTCTGTGACAACAGACTATGGCATCCCATTAATGATTGGATAGAAGAGTCGTCCCCAGCATTAGTGTCTCATACACTACCTCTTTTGGCATTCTTTGTCCAACGTCGCAAAATATATTTTTCTGGAAGTATAAGCACTTGTTTTTTCTTCAAAAAACAAATCATGTGGCGACATGGATATCCTTCGAAATCAAAAGTTCGGCAACTGCATGCAACAAAGTCAGTGTCTGTGTAATAATGCAGCTCCCGGGGCCTATCACAATTCTGTCCAGGTTCTAATCTCTGCACACTATATCTTTTCATGTGGTCAAAAGTTTCTATCTTCGAGTAAATGTATAAATTACTCTTCACAACTTCATTCTAAAATAACATAAACACCTTCTTCGTGTAGATTTGAACCATTTGATTTTCCATCATAACGCTTTCCGTCACACGTGGTTGTTCATTAAGATCAACATGGTTTGCTACTAATTCGTCGTGGCATTGATGACTCAATGCCCTATTCAACCTCGTAATGAATCCCATCAGTGAGTTATTTCTATTCACATACTTTTTCAGAAATGAGTGTCCACTCTCAGATCGTTGGCTACTAGACATTCCTGCACTGAATATGTGTTTAACGTATGCAGGTACCCATCGACTGCGGATATCATACATCGTTTGTAGCCATTCATTACAATGCAAACCAGAGTTCACCATTGCTTCTGTCCATCGTTCCTCAAATTCGGCAGGAAACTCTGAATTTTTGATAATACGAACTAGCAAATGATATTGTTCATTGTACACCATCGCGTTTATTTTTTTTGAAAACTTGTTTAAAATATGTCAGATACAGTACCTATGGAATGTCGATGGCATGACTATTGATATGGCCTTCGCAATTGCAGCATCTTGATCTGTTATAATCAATGGAGGCGCTTGATTGGAGATCGATTCCATGAACTTGGACAACAACCACACAAATGACTCTGTAGTTTTGTCGCTCAACAATCCACACCCAAAAAGAACAGTCTGCCCATGGTGATTTACTCCTACGAAAGGGGCCAACATCATTGAATACCTATTCGTGTTGTAGGTTGTATCAAATACTACGACATCGCCAAAAAAACGATATGACCGTCGAGATTCTGCATCAGTCCAATAACACCGAATAAATTTATTTGTGTCGTCGACCTCGTAGGCGAAGTAGAAGTTTGGATTTTTCTCCTTCTCAAATGTGAAATGATCAATTAGTGTCTCAGCATCATGACCCCTTTGCTCCTCTCGAATGTTTCTTTCATGGTTTCTAATATCTCTCTCCATACACCCAATCGATGATGGACCACCTGAATCTATCTCCATAAGCCGTAATTGTTGGCACGTCGGTATATTAGCATCAGCAAATTGTTGACTAAGTGCTTTCTTTGTAGCCATCACAGTCCGGTGAGATCTTAACAAATGCACTCGACTAGGAGTAGTGAGAGCATGATTGTGTTCCTCAACAAATTTGTTTACTATCCACATTTGTCCCGTTTGTTGCTTTACCACTGCTAATCTAGCGTAACATCCCACTCGTGTCTTCCCATGCTTTCTTTCCCCAGTACGCGGCACAGAATCTTTATGTTTCCTCTGATATGTATCATCTGGTTTCCCTTACTTCGAACAAACAAACAATTTCCAGTATATTTCGTTAGTAACCTTATTTTTTTTACTGTTCTCATTTCGTGCACTAAATCCACCTTCCCGAGCATATTGATTGTAAAATTTATAGGCCTCCTCATGTAATGGAAATTCTTGTCCAATTGCGGGAATACTACGATCAGCAACTTGAGGAATATACACATTGTCGGCATTTTGTGATTCCATTCCTGTCATAATAAAAAAATCCAACATGAACACTACGAATTTATCATTTACATTTAAAAATATACTTTAATGACAACAACTTCATTTTTTTTTCATGAGGACAGTAACATTCATTGCCATACTTTCACTTTAAGATACTCAAAATTTCTAATTTTCCAATACAACAATCTTGTTTTAGCTGAGAAAAACAATCATACTTTTTAAAGCGAGGGTAGGAGATGTACGTGCGATCGGGAACAAATACGGCGAGAGAGGATCTACTGCGGCGACGGCAAAGGTACGAACCGAGGACAGACAGCGGAGTACAACACGTCGCAGAGGTGAGCACACAGCAACGAGAATGGTGGGTCGCCGGCGAGAGAGGAGGTGGTTCGACGGCGAGGATTTCTAGGGCACCATATTTGGAATTATACGGGGAGAGAGAATGAGGGCACAGCACAGCAGTGGGGAGGGTGTTTTGAGAGAGGTGGGTGGTTGGGTGTTTTAATTAAACTGACTTGGCAATTTTCAGCTGACTTGGACTGCCACACAAGCAAATGGGGAAAATAAGCCTCCCCACAAGGTGGAGGAGAACACGCCTCCTCTACCTTTTATTCAATTGTCAGATTTTACTATGTGATCTAAATTAATAACTTACCTCTCGGTTTGTTACAATTTACAATTCAATTAAAATAATGGACAATTATTTAAAGTATTATGAGAAGAAGTAAAATAAATACGTAATTGATATATAATCAAAACTTGGAAATTGAAATTAAAGAATCTAAACTTGGTTATATCGTTCACCCAAACTATAGATTTAGCTACTCATAATTAGGGTGAAAGAAAACTCGGAAAGTTTGGAATACATAGCCGAATTTGAATAAGGGGTGAGAAAAAGTTGAATATCTTACACCAAGAATTCGTCATCTTCACGCCCCAATCTTCAAAGTCTTGGTTGTTCTTCATCTCTCTTCTCCTTTTTGTTATATCTTTTCTACTTGATTCAACCCTCTAATTTGACCTAGATTAGGTCTTTATATAGTGTTTACGTCTCTCCAACTCGTTTTAATTGAAATGACACAAATACCCCTGAGTTTTAACTTTAAAAAGCCAAAAAAATAACTTACGTGGACCATGGTTTGCAAACCACTACCAGACCATGGCAAACATAAAATTTGTAGTTTGGTCTCTCAACTTCCAAAATTTTGTGATTTGGTCCCTACTTGAAGTTTTTTTGTGCATAGTTGGTCCCTTTTGCTTCAAGTCCTTCAACATTGATCCCACAACTTTCAAGAGCTACCATATTAGTCTTCAAACCTCTTTAGGCAACTGAATTTGGTCCTTCTCAAGTTTCAGAAGTGTACAAATTTGTCCTCAAACTTTTCGTACATTAAAATCTACTTCCAAAACTTGTGACATTCTTCCAATAGCTCTTTTCATTGTTCTTATCACTCACATGTCATCATGTCAATCTTCAAACGCTTCCTATCAACTTCTATGTAGCTCTATATTCTTCATTTTTCTCCATTTACCTCCATTTTTTAGTTTTACCTATATATATATGTATGTATGTATGTATGTATGTATGTATGTATGTATGTATGTATTAAGTTTATATGATAGGATAAGTGTATAAAACTCACTTATCGAGGGGCGTGACTAATCAAAGTCAAATAGTTATTTTTGTGAAACTGGTATTAGAGACCAAAAGCACAAGATGCATTGCCATTGCAGCAGGCGTTGTCTATAAATTTAAGACTTACTTCACAAAATTTATTATGAAAGAACAAGACACAAAAATTAGATTATAATTTTCTTTGTAAATTTTGTTGATAAGATTATGAACAATAGAAACACATTTATTAATTGGTGGGGTCTGTGGAAAATCACTTCCTTAAAAGATAAGTTTGAGGATTTTTACTATTTTTATTGATACAATCTTGAAGTAAAGAAGAAATTCAGCTTGCTTTCATAAGGATTGAACAAAAAACCATGTTTGAGAGAGGCAAAGATAAACTAATGAAGGTACACTATCCGTTTATGTTGCTGCAAGAGGTAGAGGCACTACAGTCAAAATTCGTTACGATACAACAGTTCATGGCTATGCATGATTAAATGACTACCATTACAACAATACTTCAGAAAGTTACTACTCATCCGCTACCGGTAATGGAGACGTCTCTAGTCAAATTTCCACTGGCACTTGAGGCGTCAATTTTGGATGTTCCATCCTTGTTGCCGAACTTTGAAAATCTTCTAAACTAAAATATAGAAGAAGTAATAGTTATGAGGAAGAATGAGATGGCCGATTTTCTATTAAGGAGGATGATGATTCGTTCACTGAAGATGTAATGATGGTTTCATTACCTCATACGTTTAAAGAGTTGACCGTTGAATTCGATAGAATGACATACCCTTTCGATCATATACACACATTCCAGGATCGAGTAAGATTGTATGGATGGCTAGATGCCATAGCCTTTCTCATATTTTTGATAACTCTGCGAAAAGATGTTAGGGAGTGGTTTGACACTTTACCACCATGATCGATTAATACATTCATCGACTTTGCGAATAAATTCACCGTCTATTTCTCAAGCGTTGGTAGAAAAAATAAAACAACCATGTGGCTTATGCATGTGACTCAGAAGAAAGATGAGTTACTTTGATTGTATGTATCTTAATTCTAAAGGGCTACCATTGGGATTAAAGACCTGCACATGTTTTCGGTAGTAACATCACTATTACATGGTTTAAGGAATCAGATATTTAGGGCAAGTTTGTCCTAGAATCTCCTGGAGTCCATGACCGAACTCCTCAGACGAGGCAAAGAATACATAGATCAAGAAGAAGTACTAAAAGCAACACATAGTATACAAGAAGGACATGAAAGAAATAGTCAGAAGAGGAGGTATGAAAGCCTGCCTCACAACAAGCGACCAACTACCATTCTCCAGCCGATTACCAATACAAACTAAAAGTTGAGACTATGAATGCCGTTTCCAATCTTGCCTTAACTGCCCCGTTATTAGTCAAGTCATATTGCAAGAAATGTGGGGTTTAAAGATGTTCAATGGCCAGAACTGTTAAGATTTGACCTCTTAGTCAGAGATCGTGGCTGTATATGAGATTTTCATAATGACCATGGACACATCACTAACCAGTGTCGCACTTTGAGGAGTGAGGTTAAGAAATTGATAATGATGGGACATTTAAGATACTTTCTCAAAGGGGAAGATGATAAGAGAAAACAAGATGTGGGAGAGGATAAAAAGAATCAAAGAGCAGGAGTAATCCATGTTATAATAGGAAGAGCAGCCATAGGTGGTGATTCTAAGAATGCCTGAAAAGGATACACCTGGTCACTGTTGATAAACTCTATCACATTGTCCAGCCGATTTGGGTTGCCATTCATTTTTTACGATAGCGATTAAGTTAAGGTATCATTTCTCCATTATGATGCCCTTGTTGTCAGTGGTGACATCGCGGACTACGATGTTAAGAGTGTATTAATAGACACATGAAGTACGGATAATGTTTTAGGCTGGGAGGCTTTCAAAGCATTAAAAATATTGCTCGACCGACTCAAGTCAATCAACACTCCATTACAAGGTTATGGAGGAGCCAGAGTAATACCAGAGAGAATGATTGACCTTCCGGTAGTCTTGGAAAGATACCTTGACCAAGTCACACTGGTGACAACATTTTTGGTGGTGTAAACACCGATGGCATACAACGTAATTTATGTCGACCACTAGTAAACATAGTTAGAGTGATTGTTTCGACCCAGAACTAGGCTATGAAATTTCTAACCTAATAACATCAAAAAATATCTGGTCACCATTCATACCCATCTTAATCTAGAAGTATTAACTATTGAGGTTGGTAACACCAATCGATAAAACTGAAAAGGTTGAACTGGCAGAAAAGAGAGTGGTACAGATAGGTCGATCGTTGACAGCAAATGGACATCAAAGCCTTATAACCATGCTTAAGAACAACATCGATGTATTCGCCTAGGAAACGACCAATCTTGAAGGTATTGATTCTTCAGTGGCTCAGCACCACTTAAATGTGTTGACAAGGATAAAATTGATAAAGCAAAGAAAGAGGCAATTTTGCACTGAAAAGACATTAGGCCGTAAATATTGAATTGGATAAAATACTAAATACTGGCTTCATTCGAGAAGTAGAATATCCTGAATGGTTGGTAAATGTGGTTTAGGCAAAGAAAGCAATTAGAAAGTAGAGAATATGTACTGACTTCACGGAGCTGAACAAAGCATGCCTAAAAGACTGCTTTTCATTGCCTATGATTAATGCCTTGGTAGATGCCATGGCTGGAAAGAAATTGTTCAGTTTCTTAGATGCATTCTTGGGTTACCACCATATCTCTATGGCTCCCGATGATGCCGAGAAGACAGCCTTCATAACAGACTTTGGGACATATTGTTATACGGCCATGTCGTTCGAGTTAAAGAACACATGAGCCACCTACCAGTGAATGGTTAACAGGTTGTTCAGGAGCCTAGTCAGTCAAAAAGTAGAGGCCTATGTCAATGACATTGTAAACTACAACGATCGAACGGAAGATCATGTTACTGATCTAGAATAAGTCTTCCAGATAGCTAGGCAGAACTGACTTAAATTCAATCCAGAGAACTGTACTTTCGGCACTATGGAGGGAAATTTCTTAGGGTTTATGGTCACCCAAATAGGTATTGAGGTTAATCTAAATAAAATTCAAGTAGTAATAGACATGACCAGCCCACGTATATGAAAGAGGTTCTCCAACTAACTAGTAAGGTAGGTTTTAAATCGCTTCATGTATCGAGTGGCTGACCGATACCACCCTTTCTTTAAAGTGATAAAAAAGTAACGATTTCAAATAGAGTTCAAAATGCGAAAGGTCATTAGTAGAATTAAAATGATTTCGAATGGAGAGACTTTACGTTTGTATCTCGCACGCGGTAAGTATAGTATTCGTATGAGTCAAAGGAAAGGTAGAATGAATGGTGTATTATGTCGGTTATATTCTCAAAGATGCCAAAAGAAGATACAATCTTGTAGAGCACTTGGTACTCATCCTCATTGTGGCTGCCAAAAAGTTGAGGCCGTACTTCCAAGCTCATCCGATTGAAGTTATGACAAACAAACTATTGAAACAAAATTTTACACAGACTAGTCAACTGATGAAATTGGTAGTAGAGTTAGGAAAATATGATTTATAATTCAAACCATGTGCAGCAATCAAGGCGAAAGCCCTTGTAAATTTCATAGCTGAATTATCATCGAAAGATTAACGTGACAACAACCGACTTGGATTCTCTTTGTGGATGGTTCTTCTAATAAGGGTAGCTCAGGGGCAGGAATTATCATAAGGGAACATGGGGCAGAAGAAATAGAATACGCGTTAAAATTTGAGTTCCTTGCAACTAATAACGTTGTGGAATATGAAGCAGTGATCACTGGTCTTCAGTTGGCTATCAGAAAATGGGGTCTCGGTCGATTCACGTAAACAGTGACTCCCAATTGGTGGTCATCCATGTTTAGTCAGATTATGAAGCCAAAGATGATCGAATGTCAGCATATCTAATGAAGATTAGGGATTTACAACAGCAATTCAACAAGTTTGAAATCAAAAACATTTCTTGCAAGGAAAACATGTAAGCCGATATGTTATCTCGATTGGCAACGGTGCACTATAAACATCGATCAGGGTTTGTGTCCGTACAAACATTGTTGAGGATGAGTTTTATAGCCACCATCGAGTTTTGCAAACTCGACCAAAGCATTACTTTGATGGATTATCTAAAGTCATACTTGATAAAGGTATTCAACCTACAGACTCGGTTGAGGAACACAGAATAAGAATAAGAGCGGCCAGGTTCACAATGATAGATGGGCATATTTTCAAAAAAAGGATTACTATGCCTTATCTCAAGTGCATCGATGTCGAGAGGGGATCTATTATCCTCGCTGAGATATATTCCGACATGTGTAGAAATCATTAGGGACCAAATATGCTGGCCTTCAAAACTCTCCGACATGGTTATTATTGGTCGAACATAAAGCAAGATGCTAAAGATTTGGTGAGAACTTGCAATGCGTGCCAGGGACATTCTAATCTTATACATGTCCCATCCGAGAATGGAACTGCTTTTTTGGGATTTGCCCATTTTATCAATGGAGGATTGATCTATTGGGACCATTTTCGATGGCTAGTCATCAAAGAAGATTATTGGTCGTGGCCATCAATTATTTTACAAAGTGGGTTGAGGTAGAACCGCTTGCAACAATAACAACCAAAAAGATACATAGCTTCATTTGAAAGAACATCGTTTTTCGTTTTGGAATACCCCGAGTGATTCTAACAAACAATGGTAAAAAATTCGATAATAGAGAATTTTAAGCGTTTTGTACTAGTTACAAGATTGACCTTAAAAAGACATCGGTCGCCCATCCACGGGCCAACTTTCAGGTTGAGGTCACCAGCCGGGCCATTCTCTAGGATATACGAACTCGACTAGGAGATTGTAAATGAACATGGGCAGAGGAGATCCCAAACACATTATGGGCTTACCACACCACCCCATAGAATCGACCAGCGAGACTCCTTACCAGATATGTTTTTGGTCTGGAATCTATTTTTCCTTCTGAGGTGATCGAGCCAACACTATAGATTATGGTATAGTAGGCCAACCCATATGAGCTTAAATCTAAGCTCGACCTATTGGAAAAGGTCAGGCAGAACGCATTCGTTAAAATAGTAGCATATAAGAGAAGGCCGACAATCTATTTCGATAGAAGAGTCAGGCACATAAAATTTGATGGGACGACTTAGTCCTTAGAGATGCTTTTGCTATTGGACATCATCAAGGCAAACTTGACCCCAAATGGAAAGACTCGTATGAGGTCATAAGAGAAGTTAAGCAATGAACGAACAGTTTGAAGAATCAATAAGGAAAACCACTTGGGTGATTGTAGAATATGGAACACTTGAAAAAATATTATCACTAACCATAACATTTTTTTAACTTCAAACTTATTTTTATCCCAGTACACTTGTAATAAACATTATATATGTTTGATTTTAGGAATAAATAACTGGGCAGGAGGACAGATGATAAGATCGCTAAGGTGGTCGATAGCAAAATTGATTGCACTGAGTGTGGTACCTGATTCCTCCCAACCACGATCTTTCAGTATTACAAATGATTTACTCACAGCAAAACTAACTAAAGCCTGAGTAACGAATCTAGCCCTCGACCACGGCCAAGGTTGAAAGCGCGATAAAAAAGGGACAAAGGTTTTTACTCAGGCTGGGTAGCCCACCTAGCCAAGGAAAACATCTTGACCACGATCAAGTAGCCCACCATAAAATTTCCTAGTTTAAATTAAACTAGGCTACACATTGACAAAAACGAAAGGTGCCGAATAATGATCGGCAACCAACCGAAGGGCTTCCCTTTCAATCAAGGTCAAGGAAGCCCAAAATGAAAATCTCGACTAAGGTTGAGTAATCAATACTACAACGTCTAACTAACTAAATTCAGGCGGCCTAAGGGCACAAACCTTTTGACATAAAAGTAACTTATATTGTAGAAGTACAAGAAAGAACGATAAACACTTGAGAACATGAATGAAGCTATCAGATGAAGAGAAAATATCATTAGACAAGGAAAAAGAAAATGATAAAGTTTGTGGGTGAGGATAACCACCTCTCTACCAATTTTTTTAAAAGAGACATGTCAGCTCGAGCAAGGATAAACCACTCTTCTTATATTCTCTGACTGTTTCTTCTTTCGCCTGTCTAAGACTACTTTCAAGTTATCCTAATTTCTCATCATTCTTGTGCATCATTTGGTTCTTCTCCGCAAGCAGGATTTCTTTCTCGATCGCTTTCTTCTCCAGCTCGTTGAGCAGTGATTCTCTCTCAGCAATCAGCTTATCCCTCTCAGTCATCATACTCTTATATTCCATAAAGCATCACTCTTCTCCTAGATAATCCAATTGAGATGCTCAATCTTATTAATGTGTTCACAAATTTTTTAGAAAAAAAGTGACGAAGGAAAATAATCTATTTAAAAAAAATTATCCATGATCATTCCAAGCTCTCTAGAGGTTTGTCCTTGATAGCATCAATGACGTCCTAGTCTAAGTAGTTCGTGATTAGGCAGCAGTCTTCGACCACTTTCTCAATCGAGTAGCGAGCATTAAAAGGAGAAGGTTGAGTCGGCCTAGGAAGAGTTAGGGTAGAGCGTTTGGAAGGGAGAGATGGAGGTTGTATTGCTGAAGGGATGGAGAAATCTTCATTTTTGGTTGATTTGAGGGGACTGAACATCTCTTTCGGCCGATTCTATGACAAAAGGTGGCCTTTTCTCTTTTTCTGATTTTGATTTTCCCGACGAACAAGTTCTTCCAAAAATGCCTCACTAAATTGCTCGGCTGATATATCTGTAGTGAAATTTAGTTTGTCTTTACGTTTGGAATGGGACATTACATCAACTATAAATGAGTGCTAAATCAACCTATCGTATGGTCAGCCGATGTAACGCACCAGATTTTTTCAACCTAGAGGGTCACTAAAATAATTTCTAATTAATATTTGAAGACTCCAAATAATATTTTCCATTCTTTTGAAGGGTTTTAAAAAGATAACTATTGCAGAAAATAACAAGAGCGCAAGGAAAAAAGGATTTTACTTCAAATTTTTATGGTTTTGCCTATACCGTGATAAGTGGTGCTACAATTTATTTGACCATTTAAACAAAATTCAAAAATTTAAAAAATTGAACTGTAGATACTTGGGACTACAAAATACAACATAATAAAATTTTAGACCTTAGCTACATCGTTTGGTAGGTGAAAATGTTAGAAAAGTTGATTGAATTGTCATAGGTGCCTTAAGGCCACCTACTAAAACATTCATAATAAATTCATACGATAGAATTTTTGAGTTATTCCAAATGTTACCATTAGACCACATATATGGCTTTACTCAAAAACTCTAAACGTACATAGAGTTATGATTTTTCAAAATAGGGACAGTAAGTAGAAATTCAGAAAAATGAAACTAGGCAATTTCTAACATAAAACTTAAAATGGCAATTAAACCAACATCTTGTTTTTCATACATATTACATAATTAAATACTGAAAATCCAACACTTAAAATATCGTAGTTTACATCATGATTGACTCGATTAACTAGTCGTCAAAACTTAATTTAAATAAGAAGGTTCACTTCGTATTTGCTAGCATACGCCATCGCATTAATGCCACCCTTTTCAATACAAAAATTTGTTCGCTTTGAGGTGAGTATTTCATAAAAAACACTCAGTATCTTTTAAACGTACATAGGAACAACATAAATTGGTAACCGACACCAGGGACTTAAATGTGATCCTTCAATCACCCTCACGCATATGTGATTACCTTCAATCATAATCATAAATTTTCTTCATAAATAATTTACATAATTTAATAATTTTCCCAAATATTACTTAAAAATCATGGTAAAAGTAGTAAATAAAACTACCTTGAAAAATGACGCTTTTGTTGAGTTGAAAAGTGAGTGAAAATGGCTGTCGATAGCTCGCTCTCAGGATCGAATAAGATTTGTTGCTGGAACTTTGGGGTCGACAATGAAGAAGAAGGATATGAAATTTATAGATCAAAACTAAGGCTAAAAGCTTACTGCTGGGCCAAGTTTCTTGAAGGAAAAAAATGGAAAGTATTTTTGGTGATTGAGACTAAGAGAACTAAATGTGCTTCAGGGGCCAAAAATGAGGACTTGTTGGGGTTGGAAATTTTTACTTTTTGTGCTAAGAAAATAGGGAAAAAGAGTGGACTTAAGGGTCGATTTTTTGGGACCTGATAAATGGAATAAAGATGGCAGAAAATCTATGAAAAGTTGGAAGGGAAAAACTGTGACCTTGGGGCTGATTAATGAGGGAAAAATTCAGTTTCTTGGTGATGGAAGAGTGGGGGAAACATGGGTAGGTGAAAGAGGTTAATGGCTTAATAGAAGGTGGGCAGTTGGTTTTAAAAAAAACTGATCAAAGTGGAAGCAGCATGGACCTTTTCTTATATTGTTTGGGGGCAGTTCTTCAAGGATAAAAGTGAGGCTTGTGGGAACAGTTTTTAGCTGGGTTTAGGGACCAATTGGAATAGTTTTCTAGAAGAAATGACTTGGAATATGGGACTAAGGTTAAGATAAAATAAGGTGGGAGTGTGGGACATTTTTTTTAGTGCACATTGGGCAGTTTCTAGATAGTGGAAAGGACTAATAAATGAGGGAGGAAGGAGAAGAAAATGGGAGTTTTGGAAGATCATGGGGATGGTTTTCTTCACTGCACGAGGGCTGTTTGGTTGGCTGAAAAATAAAGAGCTGGAGACGTTTTTCAGATTATGGGAGCGGCTGTTTGGTTGGCTGAAAATGGAGTCAAAATGAATCGGGTTTTGGGCTATAGGTTAACTTTTGGGCCGAAAAATAATTCGGGCTTTGGCTAAGAAAATCGAGAATAAAGGACCGAGATTTTTAACTAAACAAGGTGAACCAAAATAACAATTCATGTTAGCCGAATTATTTTTTTCACACAACTTGAAATTTAAAAACTTACCAAAACTCAAAATAGAACAATATTCGTTTTCAAATTAATATTCCACATTCGTCAAACTTAAAATTTAAAGCAAACACACGCAATGTTTAACGTGACAAAAATATTATAAAATGTGCTAAGAGGTTCGTAATGACGCCGAAAATAAAAATTTTATTTACTTGAAATTAAAAGCAGAAAAAATTTCAGCCGTTATAAACGATACATTCTGAAACCAAATCACTGTCGACCAAGACATCATTCATAGCTCGACCAAGTGGCTCTAAAGATCCCAAAGTTAATAAAGAGTCCATTTCTGACTTAGACAAAATAAAAGTTTTGTTGAATTGTTCAAGGGGGAACCCCTAATGAATGGGAAAAGAAAACATACCTATCGACTGGCCTCACAAAGAAATATCTATTTTTCTACCCACTATTAGAAGTGAGGCAATTCAGCACTTTAAAATGTTGATTTGGAAGAAGACCGTGATCGCTATGGGAGAAGACGACGAAATAGTCGTATTGATCAAGAAGTTTCATTTCGAAAAAAGTACAAAAACTATCAACAAAGGGCAGGAGATCGTGAAGAGACTAATGAGAAGGTAATAGTTAAGCAATCTAAAAGTGTTTGGCACTAGTTGACCAAGAGCTAACTTAAGGGTACAAAACAATTCCACCAAAAAAGGATGAAGATAGAATTGAAGATGAAAATTCTAAAACCTAGGTTAATTAAATTAAAAACGAATTATAATCTTAATTAAACAAGCAGTGGACAGAATGCAGTCAGAACTGGTAAGTGATAAAGATAGCTGTTCTGACTCGCACAACAGTGTTCGTTTACCTTATCTTGTTAAGTGTGGAAATTAAAGGATTAAATACGAACACAAGATGTAACGTGGTAAACCCCGAAAAGAAAATCCACAGGCCCCCATGCCATGGGTAAAAAACGATCCACTAATAATCTTGTTCAAAAATACAATAGTATCAGTTTTTGTAATTTCGCAAAATTAACAAAATAACAATCAAAAGAAAACTGATTAACTCCATGTGATACTTCTTCTTCTGACACGTTGATGAAGTAGAATCAAACCCACCAGTCTTGACTTTATCACCACTTTCCTATTGTACTTGACTACAACTACCACTTGGATTAAGAACCACCGTTCTTTACTTCACGCCAAATAGCTTAAAAAAGATATGGAATTGTTCGTTGAGCACCAATTAGTTCTTGATTCTTCAATGAGTTTGAAGAAAACCTTTTTACTTTGAAGTTGAATCAATGAAGCTTGATGTCTTGTTTTCCTTCCATGGATTTCGGCCAGTTTTATGGCTTGGAGAAAACAAGAACAAAAGTTATATTTCAAAGCTCTAATTCCTTATTGATTTCCACTCTTATTTATAGTTAAAGTAAAAATCAAATTAGAAATTATTTCTTACCTAGAAATATGCAACAAGAATGGTAAGAAAATTAGTAGGAAAGAATATAGAAAGATGTTCTTAGATTTGTAGAATGAAGGAATTTAGGAAACTAAATATTTCCTTCATAAACAAATCTAAGAGAATAAGAAAAGATTCTTTAACCTACAAATAGAGTTGTCAATAATATTCATGAGATCAGAATATATCAAGTATAAAAATAGAATAAAATCACAATTTTACTAATCTAAAAAAATAATCCGCTTATCAACCCAGTCAGTCAGAATTGGCGTTATACAGACTAGTCAAAAACAAAAATGTTAACCTGCTCTTTTATCATTAAAAACCAGTTATATTCATTAAGTGAGCCAAGATATAAAAAGTGAAAAATATGACACATATTTTTCCAACAATCTTCCCCTTTGGCGTTGTTTAATTACAAACACATAACTATCAGATTTTTAATGTAAGTATGATGTGTGTGAATAAGTAAAGAAACCAGGAGCATCAACATGTAAGGGTTATGGCTCCCCCTTAGTGTGTAAACCGAAAACTCCTATAAAGAAGTTAACAACATATGCAAGAACCACACACATTAGCCATAACTTTAATATTGCTCTCCCTTAGCAAGATATCATCTAAGTGTACTGATCAAACTACCATAAACCTAAAAAAAAAACTACTATTAAAGTTTAACCAACAAAGTATCAATAACAAGAAAAGCCTAACAACCACAAAATTTAAAAAATATACTACTAACCACAAATTTTAAAAAATATACTACTACTCCTCCTTTTGTAAGTGGAACGCCAAAGGAAGAGAAAAACAAAAGTAAAGCAGTGTTTGAAGGGAAATAAAGAAGAATTTAAGAGTTAATACAGTCATCCGTAACCAAATAGTTAGAAAGTTAAAAGTTAAAACCGAGAACAGTTAGTGTCGGGAGGATCTGGGCTTCTTTGTACCAGATGCAGATGCGTTTGCAACTCTCCTACGAACATGGGTATCTGAAGGAGCATCAGCTAGAGGTGCAGTAGCTGGGGCAGCAGTTGTCTCAACAACTGGATCGGAAGTGGGAATCTCTATTGGACCTCCAGGATGTGCAGAAAATTCTGAAGTAACTATTCGGTATGCAGACTTTATATGCTCATCGCCCAGATATTCCAATTTACCCAACACCCTACGTGTGAAAAAAAATTCATCAGAAAAACCTTTGGTTAAGGCAAAAATTTGGTCTACCTGTGTTCAAACTAGCCCCAACTGAGTTTACAGTGCATCCAGACGTCCAGAATAGTCAAACGAGGATAGAACATGCCTGGGAACTCTGGGAGTAGGATGCGGTGCGCTACCCAAATTTGTAAAATCATGAGCACCTAGCACTGGAATATCCTCAGAGAATCTGTCTGAATCCATGGCAGGCATTTCTTAATGAACAAGAAAGTGATGGATGAGAACTGGATGCGGTAGCCTGTACTGCTTGGCCCTCATCAGCCCATCATAAACAATTCTATCAAAAATTATTTTGACCCAATCAACTGGCATCCTCATCCCTAACTTGTATAGCATAACAGCCATGTCCCTCCAAAATGTTAGATCGATGAGTTAATGGATCGATATTGTTGATAAGAATCTGATGAAGAATTTTGTATTTGGGCAGTAGTCCGGAAGCAGTCAGTTCTCCTGATTCTGGCCAGGTAAAGCCAGTCATTTCTTGCGCAATGCTGTCCTTGGTCAATTCTTCGTCACTTGTGATAGCCACAATGGTCACCCTAAGCCAGTCCCTGAGAGAGTTAGGACCGAAGGTAACATGTCTTCCTCGGACATAGACCTTCCACCTGAATTCATTTCCATCCTTCCCCAGATTCATTGGAACATTGGCCATAAATTCCTTGACCAGAGTTTCATTGAACGGCCCAGAAAAACTAAACAGATTATGTAAATTGTGAAAATCAACAATTTCAACTAAACCAAACAAACTAAATTCGGCAATTGCTACCTTGCACTCAAAGATGAACTTACGGTAGATGGTAAATGACAAACAGACTCTCAGCACTCTCCGATAGAAAACAGTAATTGAGGGGGTTAACAAAGTGTCTACCTCTAGTTAATGTGTCAAGTCTAAACATTTGGAGGTCTGAACTAGGAGTAGGCAGTACTTTGTAGGCACCCCTTGAGGCAGTGGTAGGCCTGTTCTGACCAGCAAGTGTGGGCTTTTCAGCAACATCAGTGATTTTACCTTTCTCTTTCTCAGCCATTGTGGCCCTTTTCGTTGGAGGAGGTGTATGAGTAGATTCCGAAGATTCATCAAGAGTACCATCGAAATCAGAATCTGATTTTTGAGAAGGGGGCTTACTTGAACCTTCAACAATTTGGAGAGGCTGTTCAGACACTTCATCCCCAGTCCCTTCATTCTCATGAATTTCTTCTTCAATTTCAGCATTGTCAGACCTACTGTCACCTGCAGATTCGTCATCCTCATCTCCTTTTTCATCTGGGTCTTGAGCACTTAAGGTAACTTTCTTACTCAGAAAGGTGATTGGGTCGTTAGATGTTGGACGGGGCTGTGTTTTAGAATAGCTGACCGACGGTTGATATGTAACAATGTCCCTTGATTGGTCAGCCTGAGATGCAACAACTGCTGGAGAGGTGTCCGAGTCTGAACTGGAGGGTTCCAGTCTTCGTGCACTTCGCCGGAGAGTTCTTACCAGCGACAATTGAGACCCCATCGCAGTTTCAGCAGCTTCTGGTGGATTAACAGTGTTCTTGGAAGAAACACCAACGTTTTTCTTTGATTTTAGCATCTTGGTTTTCGCCATTATTTGAATCTGAAATAAAGAACTTAACACAACCCTAGAATCAAATGCAAGAGAGAATTTGATGTTAAGAAATTTAGAATGAAGTGTGAAAGATGAATGAGAAAACCCTAAATCACGGTTTAAAAGGAGAAGAATTCTTTTCAAAATTGCACAAGTAGGGAACAGTTAATTTGGGAAATGTGTAAAGCAGTTACCAAAAACAAACTGATGATCGGCAGTTATGGGCATAGAAACATTCCTTAATCAGATATGTCAAATTTAAATTAAATTAAACCGCCTAAGATGCTAATTTGTCGAAAACAGAATTTTTAATTTAGGAAGATACAATCAGAACAAAATACAATTAGATTCTATAAACTAAAATTCATCTAGATTTTTCTCAGTTTAAAGCTGATTGTACTGTCAAAATTAGACTGTTGATTGAAATTTCTACGAAAAGGCCCACACAAGATAATCACACAAAAATAATGAGAATATTTTATGAGATAAAATTGAATCGTTTATTTATGGGCAAATTTCATAGTTCTACAAATTATACAATCAGTCCAAAAATATTAAAATCAACCAGAATCTTCCAATCAGATATATGCGCATAATTAGATTCAATTAATTGGTCAGATTTATAACGTGAGTGTGTGATAGGACATACTAGACTAATCAATCATAACCTATCCCACTAAGCCAAATTGAACATTGTCAAGAAGATAAGTACCGAGATGTATTCCAAACCAGTCATCATCTGAACATATCTCTTTAAATAAAAAAAATATGTGCGTCTTAGACAGGAGTATTATAGCAATTTTCTTTTGAGTACTCAGAGTGTTGACTTTATTTGTATATATATTTTTTGTTTTGTCAAAGCACTGAATTTATAAGATCATGGAGTTGACTTTCTAACAGCCATAAAGGTAGCCCTTTTCTACATAATTTATGTTCATTATCAAGGACGGCTGCACACATCTATGGTGATAGCCCTCTCATCCATGAAATTGTCTATTTAACACAACAACATACTATAGTACCAAGAAACATAGATACTGACCATAGGTCACAACAAAGTACGAAACTACTTTAAAGATAACAATCTAGTTAGTAGTAAGGTACAATCAAATAATTCAACATGTCCTCAAAGTGTGCTTATTTGAGCATATTTTACTATAAGTATAATGAACATACCATACTGATTAGTTAATCCAAGTAAATCTCAAAATTCATAGACCAATCATACATTTATATCATATGCTATTTGCAAGAATACCCCTTCTTCTCCCTTTTTTTTCTTAAATAAAAAAATAACCAAATGAAACAAACACACATGATAAAATCAAACAAAAAAAAAAATACTACTTCTACGAAGTAATTTTTTTTTTTTAAAAAAAACTAATGCATCAAGCAAATGCCAACGGCCTTCCGTAGAGTCTCAAATCTAGCAGAATCTAAGGCCTTGGTGAACAAATCAGCCAACTGATACTCAATCTGAATATGTTCCAAAGTAATTACTTTTTCTTCGACCAAATTTCTAATAAAATGATGTCTAATATCAATATGTTTGGTCCTAGAGTACTGAACATGATTTTTAGAAATATTGATAGTACTAGTGTTATCACAGAATATAGTAACAGACACCCTGATCAATACCATAATCACATAGCATTTGTTTCATCCAAAGTAGCTGAGTGCAACAAGTACCCGCTGCAATATACTCAGCTTCTGCAGTAGATAAGGAAATAGAGTTTTGTTTCTTACTTAACCATGCAATGAGATTGTTACCAATGTAGAAACATCCTCCCCTCGTGCTTTTCCTATCATCCATGTTTCCAGTCCAGTCAGCATTAGTGTATCCTACAAGATGGGAGTTAGTATCATTAGTATACCATAAACTAAAATAAGAAGTACAATTAATATAGCGAATAATTAGCTTCACTGCTGTAAGATGTGATTCTTTTGGTTTGGCCCGATAATGCGCACAAACTCCAACACTAAATGATATGTCAAGACGGCTTGCTGTCAGGTACAGCAAACTGCCTATCATGCTTCTATACAAGCTGGAGTCAACTTCCTTTCCCTGGTCATCTCTGAAAATTTTTAAAGTCGTTGCCATGTGAGTTCTGACTGACTTAGTTTGTTCAAGGCCGAACTTCTTTACTAGATTTTTAGCATACTTGGCATGTGAGATAAAAATTTATGTTCCAACCTATTTGATATGTAAGCCTAAAAAGAAATTTAGTTCACCAACCATACTCATTTCAAATTCATTTTGTATTAGTGTAAGAAACTCCTTGGATTTTGTTTCTAGTGAAGAACCAAACACAATATCATCGACGTAGATTTGTGCAACTATTAATCCAGTTTTGAAATATTTGATGAACAAAGTTTTGTCAGCTCCTCCTCTCTTGTATCTCTGTTCCAACAAAAACATGGTCAATCGTTCATACCAAGCACGTGGGGCTAGCTTTAGTCCGTATAGAGCCTTTTTTAGTCTAAACACATGGTCGGGAGAATAAGGATCAACAAATCCCTTAGGCTACTCAACATAGACTTCTTCATTAAGAATTCCATTCAGAAAGGCACTTTTGACATTCATTTGGTACAGCTTGAACCTCATTTGACATGCCACATATAGTAAAAGTCTAATAGATTTAAGTTGAGCCACAGTTGCAAATGTTTCATCAAAATCCACTCCTTCTAGTTGAGTATATCCCTGTGCAACCAAGTGTGCCTTATTTCTGATTATGTTGCCATGTTCATCTGATTTATTTTTGAATATCCACTTTGTCCCGATCACATTTGTGTCAGTTGGCTGAGGTACAAGTTCTCATACTTCATTTCTATCAAATTGAGCTAGCTCTTCATGCATGGCTAGAACCCAATTTTTATCAATAATAGCTTCATTTATACTTTTGGGTTCAATTTGTGAAATGTAGCAAACATTTCCAAGTTCATTAGCGAGCCTCCTCTGAGTCATCATACTGTCTCTAGAATCTGAGAGACCATTGTCCAATGGGTGTACTTTCTGTATCCAAGATGGAGGTTGCCTTCTCATGTTCTGTCTGTTATTTGTATATGGTACGTCAGAACTTTCAAGAGCAAGGGCAGAGACATCAGAACTTGATGCTGGATGTTCCTTCTGTTTATCACTGTCTGGTGCAAGTACATGATTGTCTTGAGTAGGTTGACGTCTAGCAACCTATTCTTCCAAAGTTGGAATATTAGGCTCCTGTAAATAAGATGAAAAATCATCAGTATCATCAATTTTTACATTGATTGATTCAATGATAGTCTGAGTACACATGTTATAAATTCTATAAGCTCTGCTGTTCTCAGAATAACCAATAAACACTCCCTCATCACTTTTTGAATCGAATTTACCCAAGTATTCCCGATCATTTAACACATTGCATTTGCTAACAAAAGTATGGAAATATTTGAGATTAGGTTTTCTTCCTTTCTAGATTTCATAAGGAATTTGAGTGGTTCCTGTTCTCAAAGACACGCGATTCAAATTATAACAAGTAGTATTAATAGCTTCAGTCCATAATTTAATAGAGAGCTTCTTACTATTTAGCATTACTCTAGCCATCTCTTGTAGAGACCTATTTTTTATTTCCACAACACCATTTTGTTCAGGAGTTTTGGGTGCAGAAAATTCATGAAAAATGCCATTTTGATCACAAAAAGTAGAGAAAGTAGCATTTTCAAACTCCCTCGCATGATCAATTATAATCCTTAATATTTTTATTTCCTCAAAATATTTTTCTGTTGTTAATTTTAGGTGCAAAATTTTGAATCTTTCAAAAAAATCAGATTTTTCTCTCAAGAAATCTACCCAAGTATATCTAGAAAAATCATCCACACAAATAAAAATATATCTCTTGCCTCCAATACTTTTAGTTTGAATAGGTCCCATCAAATCCATGTAAAGTAATTCTAATACATGAGATGTAATAAGAAACTTACCTTACTTGTGAGTGCTTTTAGTTTGCTTACCTTTCAGTAAGCTTAGGAACGCCTCATACTGCATTCAATTTTGTTAGTCTCAACAGATCACTATAGTTTAAATGTTTCAATCGTTTGTGCCATAACTCGGTTGAGTCAGTCTTTAAAATATGACAAGTAATTTTGGTGTCAAGAAGATAACATTTATCATTAGATCTAGTACCATGTAGAATACAACTACCATCATAATTCAAGACTTTACAAATTTTTTTAGAATATAACCAAGTGTTTATCATCACAGAGTTGACCTATAATACTAATCAGGTTAGCTTTTAAACCGACAACAAAAAGAACTTCTTTTAACGGAGAGAATCCATCAATTAGAATAGTGCCTACACCTTCAATTTTACTGTGTGCTCCATCACCAAAAGTGACCAGACCACCTTCATGACTTTTGTAGTTAGTTAGATAAGATCGATTACCAGTCATATATCTAAAACAACCACTATCAAAATACCAAGAGTTAGGAATAAAAGTTCTATAGGCAACATCAACCATATAACAATTTAAATCACCCTTTTTGACCCAAACTTGTCTTACTTTATTGTTGCTATGGTATCTTATTTGTCTATTAACCAAGTTTTTACTATATAAACAATGATAGGAGTCGTGTCCTAGATTACCACAGATGCAACATTTGACAAAGTACTTCAATTTACCTCTTTGTTTTGGTTGTATACCTGATGGTTGTGACTATTTTTTTATCTTGGCATTGGTCAGAACCTGCATAGGCACGTCAACCTTAGTCCTGACGGCGATGGGAGCAGTTTTGTCTGAACATGCAGCAGACTTTGCTTCTTTGATGAAGTTGATCTGATTCCCAACTTTTTTTTCACCTTTTCCAACATATCCCAAATCTTCTTTGACGTTTGGCATTCTTCTATAGCTTAGGGTTTCACTTAAGCGAGAGGCTCCAATTGTTAATTGCTTGATCCTTTCTTTTGAAACTTTTAATTCATTAAAAAGGTTTGCAATTTGATCATCCTTCTCTTTTAAGATGTTGGTAAGAATATTATTTTGAGAATCAATTTCAGCCTTGTCATCTTCCAAAAATTCCATCATGACTTGTGTAGACAAGTTTTTCTCCTGTTCATCTTGTAATTTTTTATTCATACTACTGCAGTTATAACAGACACAGACCGGTTCTTCAGATGTTGTCGCCAAGAAGTCAGAACCTACAATCAAGTTTTGCACGAAATCAATACAAGAAGTTAAGTTCACAGTTAAAGATATTACCTGATGAACAGTGGTCATGTCGTCCTCGTCCTCGTCCTCGTTTCAATCTTTTTCATCATCTTCACTCCAAGTGATATTCATGGCCTTCTTGGTATGAGATTTCTTTAAAGTATTTGCACATTCAGAGGCTATGTGACCAAAACCCTTACACTCATGGCATTGAATTTGATTGTCAGATCTATTCATAGATGTAGTAGGGTTTTGTTTTGTGTTGATCGGAAATCTCTTCTTTTGTTGGAGAGGGGTATTCAAGTTCTTTCCCTTTTGATTTCCTTTTAGAAATTTTTTGAATTGTTTGGTGAACATGGCCATGTTTTCATTTGTTTCAATCTCCTCACAATCAACCTCGTCTTCATGGTTTTTAATTTAGAAAGAAATACCATATCCCTTTTCTTTCTTTCTCCTTTGTAGATGTATCTCATAAGTCATTAATGATCCCATCAATTCTTCAACCTTCATATTCTCAATCTCCTTACTTTCTTCAATTACAGTTACTTTAAAATGAAAACGATCAGGCAAGGATCTAAAAATTTTCTTTACAATTTTGCTCTTCGAATATTTCTTTCCCAAAGTATAAGCAGTATTGGTGATGTCACTGAGTTTTGTATAGAAGTCCTTGAATTGTTCATCATCTCTCATGGTTAGTTGTTCAAACTCTAGACTAAGAATTTGAAGCTTGGATGACTTGACCATAGTGGTTCCTTCGTGAGCAATTCGTAAGATGTCCCAAGCATCTTTTGCAACCTGACAAGTAAAGATTAAACGAAATTGATTAGAGTCTACAAAGGAGAATATGGCATTTAAAGCTTTGGAATTCCAATTAGTATAATTAAAATCAGTTGTAGCCCACTCGTCTGCCTTTTTCTTTCTTTCTACACCATGTTCAATAATGGTGAGAGTTTTATAGCCATAGACAATAGAGTACCAAGCTTTTTCATCAAGGGATTGGATATAAACTTGAATTCTAATTTTTCAATAGGCATAATTAGTACCATCTAAAACAGGTGGTCTAAATAGAGCTCCGTGCATATCTAGGTTTCTTTGGATCAAACTTATAAAGTGTACCTGCTCTGACACCAATTGAAAGTTCTAAAACCTATGTTAATTAAATTAAAAATAAATTTTAATCTTAATTAAACAAGCAGTGGACAGAATGCAGTCAGAACTGGCAAGTGATAAAGATAGCTGTTCTGACTCGCACAACAGTGTTTGTTTACCTAATCTTGTTAAGTACGGAAATTAAAGGATTAAATACGAACACAAGATGTAACGTGATAAACCCCGAAGGGAAAAATCCACGGGCCCCTATGCCATGGGTAAAAAATGAACCACTAATAATCTTGTTCAAAAATACAATAGTATCGATTTTTGTAATTTTGCAAAATTAACAAAATAACAATCAAAAGAAAACTGATCAACTCCCTGTGATACTTCTTCTTCTGACTTGTTGATGAAGTGGAATCAAATCCACCGGTCTTGACTTTATCACCACTTTCCTATTGTACTTGACCACAACCACCACTTGGATTAAGAACCTCCGTTTTTAACTTCATGCCAAGTAACTTAAACAAGATATGGAATTGTTCATTGAGCACCAATTAGTTCTTGATTCTTCAATAAGTTTGAAGAAAACCTCTTTGCTTAGAAGTTGAATCAATGAAGCTTGATGTCTTGTTTTCCTTCTATGGATTTTGGCCAGTTTTATGGCTTGGAGAAAACAAGAAAAAAAGCTATATTTCAAAGCTCTAATTCCTTATTGATTTCCACTCTTACTTATAGTTAAAGTAAAAATCAAATTAGAAATTATTTCTTACCTAAAAATATGCAACAAGAATGGTAAGAAAATTAGTAGGAAAGAATATAAAAAGATATTCTTAGATTTGTAGAATGGGAGAATTTAAGAAACTAAATATTTCCTTCATAAACAAATCTAAAAGAATAAGAAAAGATTCTTTAACCTACAAATAGAGATGTCAATAATATTCATGAGATCAGAATATATCAAGTATAAAAATAGAATAAAATCGCAGCTTTACTAATCTGGAAAAATAATCCGCTTATCAATCTAGTCAGTTAGAACTTGCGTTATCCGGACCAAAAATGTTGACATGCTCTTTTATTATTAAAAATTAGTTATATTCATTAAGTGAGCCAAGATATAAAAAGTAAAAAATATGACACATATTTTTCCAACAGAAGACTATCCTCATAAATGACCACCTCGCCCAGTCGACCCTGGAGAAGATATTTGGATGGGCTGGGTGCCCGGTACACGTGTTTTTGACTTATGAAGAAGCGACCAATTGTACGTTTTAAAGAATGATCTTTGTAAATACTAGGATTTTTTGAAACGGTCTTCAAAGTAGTGACGATTGGTATATCAACCTCAACCGGTCTCCCCAAACCACGTCCTAGCTCTCCCATCCTACCGTGACGTCTAACCGTGATGATTAGTCTCGCTATCCTCAACTGACTACCCACAAATAAATTAAGGACGCAAAATATTACACAGTAAAAAATAGAAAAAAAATAAAATTTACAAGCTCTAAACAAAGGGCCTACCAGTTGTTCTGGAGCCAACGATTTGAAAATATTTGAAGACGAGAGACTATTCACCTCCAGAGTGAGAAAATTTGGACACCCAGTTGATCCAATAGATTCCAAAGAGTCAAAAGAAAATTCTATTTCAGAAGTGGCCACATCTGTTTGTTCATCTGAAGAACTATCCAAAATGATAATGTTTATGCAGCAAGATTAAATATACAAGCTCTTCTTCGAAAAAGATAAGAATATTAAGATGGAGGAAATAGAAATACATTGGAATAAAATGAAAGTTAGAGGAAGAAGTATAGGAGGAAGAGGAAGAAGCAGAATGGAAAAGAGTACACCTTTTGAAATTCAATATAGTTGAAATTATGGCGCGCGTTTCGACTCTCCATATTAGACTAAATTAATGATGCATGTTTAATTACACTCTGGGAATTGGTCCAGTATTTATGAAAATCGGTCGAGGGAAGCATGGAAGCAATGATACGTGGCCTGACAGATATGCATCACCATCAAATCAGTCAGATATGATGTAACGTACTTGACATAGAGTAGTGCACTGCATATGCTGACATTTGGAGGAAGGATATATGTTGATTTGGTCGTTTGAAAATAGGACGGTCTTTCTTTACTCTCATATCATGAATAATCATGACTCGAGAGTAGGGGGCTCCTGATGCTGGATATAATATCCACTCGACCGTGTAAATATCATAGCCGTGTAATATCGTGGTAATCTCTCAACTGATCAAATCAGTTATCAAGATTTATGGGTTCCTAGTTACGGTCGAGGGACGTGACTAATCAAAATTAGATGATCGATCGAGAGCACAAGATGGGTTGCCATTGTAGCAGGCGCTGTCTATAAATTTAAGACTTTCTTCACAAAATTCATTATGAAAGAATAAGGTACAAAAATTAGATTAGAATTCTAAATTTCTTTGATAAAATCAAGAACTATAAAAACTCATCAAATATACTTTTTTTCCACACATTTTGTAGGACTCACAACTTACGACTCAATTTTTATTCACAAATTCCATATGACCTACAACTTATAAGTACTTAAAAAATAATTTAAGCATTACCAAACATGAACTAAGTAAACAATTAGAATTTATTTTACAAATTTTGAAATAGATGTCTGTAGAGATTATTTTCAATAAAGTTGTTACAAGCTCATAGAAGTTAATGTTGCAACTTTATCTCTAAGATTTTGTAACACATGTTGCAACATTATGTTTAAATATTCATAGTATGTGTTGAAATGTCTTTTTTGAAAAAGATTTCCATAATTATCGGAAAAATAAATTCTGATAAACCATTAAAAGCATTTCTTGTTATTCTCATAACCAGTGAGGGAGAGGACAAATGGGTAAATAGATGAGAATGCTGAATATGATAAAAAAAAATTATAAATATGCAGTCCTAATTAAACCATATCAATTTCGCATATCAAAATAATCTTACAATAAAATTTCCAGTGAGAGCCCTAAGCCCGTCCCGTAAGAGCATCTCCAAGAAACTTTTTAAATATAAGATACTATTTATTTTAAAGAGTCAATCCTTAAAATTATGCTCTAAGAAATTTTTCAAATTAACTTTTTAAAATAAAATGTGTTGACTATTCAAATCTAGAGAACCAAATCACTCTTTATAATTAAATACATCTGAAGAATTTCAATTTTCAATACTACATATATTGACTGACTTAAATAGTATATGCAAAATAAAATAGAAAAAATTGAAGAAAATCATATAATAAATGGAGAAAAGCATGTCAAAATAAAAGCGAGAAAAATAATAATAAATACTTATTGAGAAAAGTAAAATAAATTGTCAAAGATAAAAAGGCTCTTAAAGTATTTCAAAAATTTTATGCTTTTAATTTATAAATTCTAGATAATCTCTTTGAAATGCTCTAAGACATCATATCATATTATACCAGGGGCCATTATCATACAATATCATATCATTTATGATTTATCAATACGATGATTAATATAAAGAAATCTTTTAGTGCGATTCAGAAGAACGCCGATTATGAAATCTTTAGTAGTCCCAAATCCTGTTCAAACTCTTCTTTTCCTAATTAAATGGAGAATTGAAGATGTGCGTGTGTGAGTGTATGTTTTTCCTATTATCATATTGTTGGAAATTGGAAGAAAGAAAGAGAAGTAGAGAGTTGGGAGAGAGAGAGATAGAGGCCAAAAGGTTAGAGATAGAGGGATGGGTGTGTGTGTGTGTGTGTGTATATAGATGATAATAATAATATATGATATGAGAGATATTATGGGAAGACTAGGACGTGGAAAGAGAGAGAGAGAAACAGTCTAAGTGTGTGCGTGTGAAAGAGAGAGATATGAGTTATTGTGTGATGAGAGGGATGTTGGGGATTTTACTCTAACTAGGGATGGTTTTAAATCCTAATTTGAATTAAGGTTTAAACTTTCCTAATTATAAGAATGTATATGTACGTGTGTGTGTGTGTGTCTATATATATATATATATATATAATTGATCTCATAAACATCAATAACATGGTAGATTAATAACCAACAAATCTAGTCATTAAATAGGACCCACCATTATTTCACAATAGAAACTCTATCATATGCACATTTTTTTTTATATTTTTTATTATGTGGGACCCACCATTATCTTAAATCAATCTAAGATAGAGAATTAAAGCTTATTCTTCTTCAACGTGAGAATTCAAGAGTCACTCATCTTCTTCAATAGAAAAAACTTTGTCTTTAATTCTTGTCTCTAATCGATTACGTCACCTTCAGGTAGGGATGACAAATTGACCCATCACCATAGACCCGCCCTGAGCTACCCTATCCCGATTAATCGGATAATAGGGACAGGTCCGGGGTAGATATATCTGCCACGCAGCGAGTGCGGCAGCCCATTAGCAAATATGGAATAAACATGAACAATTATAGCAATTATCTACCTTCTCATCTCTTCTCTTCTCTTCTCTTATTTCTTTTCTCTGCACTAGAAAGTAGATAATTGCTATAATTGTTCATGTTTATTCCATAATTGCTAATGTCTATTTATAAACCAATTACAACTTGATAACCATGTAATTCAACCAACTATCCTAGAAATAAGGAATAACAATTCAACTAAATAATTAACAACAAGGAACAATAAATAAATAATTGGGAGCTATATCCCAGCAGCCACAACACACGCATGACTTCTGTTATTCATCCACCACAATCAGCATTGTCTTCTTCTTCCTAGATTGATGACTCACCACTTGCAATCCACGAATAAATGCACATATAATTCCTCCCCGCCCAAAGTATGTCCGCAAGGATGAAGTCGGGGTATTGTATCAAAAACCGCCATAAATTCTTCCCAAGTAGCATCTTCTTCTGAAGCTCCTGCCCATTTGACAAGTACCTCCATTTTAGGATAGTATTTCCTCTTTTGAATGACACAATGATCAAGGACCCTTTCTAGTTTTGGTAGGATGGTTGAATCATCAAAAACTGGAGTAAGAGTTGGAGATACTGCTGGTGTAACCCCCAATGTTTGTGCAAGAGGCTGATGTGAAAAAAATCATGTATTTGGGATTCTGGAGATAGGGCAAGACAATAAGCTACTGGTTCGACTTTAGCAAGGATCTCGTAGGGGCCGAAGAACCTCTCTTCATTGTTGATATGCTTGTGCCTTCATTCGATCAAATGCCACAGTTAAATGGCGACGTAATGCTTTGAGAATAGTTGTTCGATCTTGCTAGGGGTGGACATTTTAATTGGAACCGAACCTTCTGAACTAGAACCAGAGGTTCTGGTCTGGTTCTAAAAAAATAAAAATTAGGAACCAAAATCGAGAACCGACCTGGTCCGGGTCGGTTCTTGGTTCTTGAACTAGAATCGTGTGTACCTGATTGGAATATAATCTGTCATTTTTTATAAATTTTTTATTTTTTACAATTTATTCACCCTAATCCAATGACCCACAACTCAACACCAAAGTAACAAAGACAAGAGTCCAACTGTCCAAGACCCAAACTAAAAGTACAAAACCCACCACTCATAAACTTAAACTCACTTAAATTCTCAATTGCTACTTACTCAAATACTCAATACAAACATTGTCGTCTCTCTCTCTCTCTCTCTCTCTCTCTCTCTCTCTCTCTCTCAACCCACAGTGAGATGGTAAATATGAAACTCTTCTATAATCGAAACGAATCCTCAATTTTATGTGATAATTTTCCTTTTTCTAACCCTAATTTGTGAGTTTGCAATTTTGGTGTTTATTCTTCTAATTAATGTTTATATCTTTTGTAATTTTTTTTAAATATATAACGTAATTTAATATTAACAGGTATGCAATTTTTAATTTTTTTTCAAAACAAGCTATCAATTCACGATTTTAAAAAAAAATATTATGGGTAGAACCGAACCTTCCAGTTCAAGTTTGGTTTCAATAATTACATAGAACTGAATGGTTCTATTTACAAAATACTCGAACTATAACAGGTGGTTCTGGGTATTGAAATACCCAGACAGACCCACCCGATGCTTAGGCTTAGGTCTTACAAATAATCATCAACTGCTTGTACTTGTGTTGTGAAGTAAACTGGGGGGGGGGGGTAAACTACCTCGAACGAAGTCAATTTAGTAAAGGAATGTACGGTCATGTTATAGCTGTATTCTGACTTTTGGTCTGAGGGTGATAGCTTGAACTCATTTTGAGTTCGGTTCCTTGAAATTGAAATAGAATCTTCCAAAAAGAACTGATAAAATTTCTGTCCCTATCACTCATGGAAACCCATGTACTTTTACAATGTGTGAGACAAAGGTTTTAGCAACAGTTAAGGCCGTAAATGGGAGTTTTAGAGGAACAAGTGACAATCCATAACCATTATCATTGTGTATCCTTGTGAAGGTAGTAATCCTTCTACGAAATCCATTGAAAATTATGTCCAAACTTTAGTCAGAATAAAGGTTGTTGTGGCCCATAGGGGCTATACAATCTGCCTTGAAGCGTTAACAGACATTGCATTGGCGTAAAAAAATTTTTGATTGATTTCCTTAAGCCTGGCCAAGTGAAAATTTGTGGGATGAGTGCCAAAGTCTTATGATATCCAAAGTATCCTCCTACAGGTGATGAATGCCCATCGGCTAGTACAACATGGAAGAGAGATGAATTAGGACTCTAGTATATTCTTCTTTTTCGAAACCACACTCCCTTACATTTAACATACATTTGTTTAGTTTTTTTGGGACTATCCTCCACAAGTCTATCATAGAAAAAGTCCTGAAGTACCTCTCTTTGTAAGTCCTTCCACCAATTAGCTTGTGCCAAAGGTATGGCTAAGAAATAGATCTCTCCAACTCGTAACAACGCATTTGCTCCTTTATTTTCTTGGCCCCACTTGTACTCAATGATGTAATCATACCCAAGAAGCTTTGGTAACCAACGTGCTTGAGCAAGAGTAGTGATGAGTTGTTCCATTAAAAACTTGAGACTTTTCTGATTAGTTTTAACAATAAAAGGTCGGCCAAGCAGGTATGGCCTTTACAATAGCGAGCATTTCTTTTCGTAGGTAGACAATGTGAGCGCTGACCCTTTCATTGCCTTGCTGAAAAATGCAATATGTTATCCCTGTTGAGATAAAATACTCCAATACCTACTTCACAAGCATCATATTCTACCATGAATTGTTGGAAAAAATCAGGAAGTTTAAGAACATGAGAGATGGCAAAGCTTCGTTTATTTTATTAAATGCATTTTCTACATCTCAATTCCAAGGGAATCCATCTTTGGTTAATAGGCAAGTGATAAGTGTCGTTTTACACTTATCTGGGCCATCAAAAGTGGACGATTGTAAGTACTCTTAAGTGAATTTTTACTTAATTATATGTTGATTTGATTGCTTTAGGTCAAAACCCAAGTTCGTATGGAATTGGAGAAAAACAAAGCAAAACAGGTGAAAAAGGACTAAAAGTGCACAGACTTGAAAATGGGGACCAACTTGCAAACATCCAAAAGTTGAAGGACTTATCGTGCAAATAATCGGAGACTTAAGCACATAATTTTGGTTTTCTTATTTTAGTCAAACTCTAGTTTGGTAATTCTTGGGAGAACAAGATCTATACACTATATTAGGATTTTGGGACATTTAAATAATGAGGATGATGATTTAATTCTACATTCCATATACCATATACCATATTCAAGAATCAAAAGGTTGAATTTTGGAGAAAAGAACAGCAAAGAACGTGAAGAACGACCAAGTTCTTGAAGATTGGAACGTGAAGATGAAGAATTCTTGGCGCAAGATATTCAACTTATTCTCATCTATTATTCAAGATCCAGTTATGTATTCAAATCTCTTCGTCTTTTCTTTCTCTGGGATTATGAGTAGCTAAATTTAAAGTTTGGATGAACGATGTAACCTAGTTTAATTCTTTATTTTCGACTCTCCAGTTTTGCTTATAAATTAATTATGTTTTGATTTTACTTCTTCTTTTAATACTTGAAATAATTGGCCATTATTTGTCATTGATTTGTGGATTGTAATGAACTGAGAAGTAAATTATTAATCTAGACCACATAGTAAAATCTGGCAATTGGATAAACGGTAGAGATACACTTTTGTTGTTGTCGCGGTCTGAATTGAATTCTTAGGAGAATTAATGTATCCAATTAAGGACTATTCTGACTTCATAAGTTTACTTAATTAGATAGAACTAATTTGAACTCGAGAGAGGTAAATTAAATTAAATTCATGAATTCGACCAATTACATCATTAGGAAGAAATCTTAAAAGTAGAAATTAAAGATGACGACTATGGTGAATTCGTTAATCCAAACACTTTAATAACCATATTTTCTATATTCTTGATATTTGCTTTCACATAAAGTTATCACATTATTTTCTAAGATTCATAGTTCTAGTTTAAATATTTAAATCAACCTATTTCAAATTGTTTTTAAATAAATTAAGATTATGATTAATTGAGCAAATATCTAAATAAAATAGTCCTCGTGAGAACGATAATCCAGAATCAATAGGTCTACTTTATTACTTGTGTGCGATATTGTGCACTTGCAATTACATAATTTTCACAACAAGTTTTTGGCGCCGTTGCCGGAGACTATTCTTATTTAATATTAGTTTAAATTAATCGTTAGTGTTAGTGTTAGTTTTATTTTTATTTTATTATTGTTATCTTTTATTTTTTTGTTATTATATTTTTTTATTTTTCAATGGCAGATGCACAAGTTAGAAGAGAAGCTGAACAAGAGGCTACCCTGTAGAAGCAGTCTGATTGGCAACTCAGCAAATTCAGCAACATGAAGAAGAATAAGAAGAAGATGACGATGGAAACATGCCAATAGCTCAATTCTTAGCTCTAGAAGCAGCTCCTGATCGTTTAAGCATAGTCTATCTAGCTTTTAGTTAGAACGACTTTAAATTAAGTGCCGATCTGATTAATCTCTTCAGCACTAACTTGCAGTTCTATGGAAAAGTAAATGAAAACCCAAATACACATCTCTCTAGATTCCTACAGATGTGCCATAACTTTCAGTTTCAAGGAGTGAATGAAGATGCCATCATACTTCGGTTATTTTCCTACACATTAAGGGATGGGGCTCTCGAATGGATGGACTCAGAACCACATGCTAGTATCACCACATGGGATGACTTAGGTGTAAAATTCTGTAACAAGTATTTTTTGCCAGCTAAAGCAATAAAGCTAGAAATCTCTACCTTTCAACAAATAGATGGGGAAAAGTATCATGAAGCTTGGGACAGATTCAAGGAGTTGCTCAAAAATGTCCAAACCATGGCATTAAAAAGGGCCAACAAGCTCAATAATTTTACTCTGGGATATCTCATCAGTCCAAATAGACAGTGTACTCCTCTGCAAATAGGTCCATTGCGAATAAAAATGTCAACGAAGCATGTGATCTTATGAGCTGATTGCAAACACACATACCATGTTTTCATCTGATCGTACCACTCCAAGAAAAGTAGCAGGTATACATGAGATTCACAGTCAATCTACTACTAATGCACAACTTGCTGCATTGACAAAGCAGGTAGAGCTCTTGGTCAGAACATAAACACAAGGAGTGAATGCAATCCAAGCAACCATCATGTACGAAAACTATGGGGCTAACCACTCGACGTCAAATTGTATGTTATTGGCCTCTCCAGAACAGGTCAATTTTGTGTAGAATAATACACATTAGTAGTCTAATCCATATTCACAAACATACAATCCGGGTTGGAAGCAACACCTAAATTTTAGGTGGTATGAGAATCAACAAAGTGGCAATGCCTATAATGCTCAGCAAGAAAGATGACCAAGTTTGGGAGAGATGTTTTAACAGTATATGGAGAAAATGATAAAGTATTGGAGTGACTGGACACAAAATATCAAAATCAACATGTGTCTATCAGAAAAATAGAAACTCAAATTGGCCAGTTCGCTCTGTAATTGTCAGTTAGAAAGCCAGGCACTTTGCTTAGCAATACAGTAACAAATCTAAAAAAATAGGTAAATGCAATCACTACTAAGAGCGGGGTACAACTCCTAGAAATTCACGTAAAAAGACTAGAGAAACATGACAAATAGTTGGTAGTTGAAGAAGAAGAAACTGGACAACAACATGCGAAATCAAAAGAAGAAGTTTCAAAAGAATTGCTGAATCATCAAAAGTAAGGGCACCAATTCTTGCCAAAGCTTATGTGCCACCAATTCCATTTCCTCAGAGGTTGCAGAAGCACAAGCTCGACAAGCAGTTTGAAAAATTTCTTGAAGTTTTCAAGAAACTGCACATCAACATTCCTTTTGCCAAAGCATTATCCCATATGCCATTGTATTTAAAATTTATGAAGGAAATGTTGTCCAAGAAGAGAAAACTAGATAAATACGAGACAGTAGCTTTAATTGAGGAGTGTAGCGCTATTCTGCTAAATAAGTTGCCTCAAGGAGTTTTAAATTACCTTGCACAATTAGAAAATTCTATAATTTTAATGCGTTATGTGATTTAGGTACAAGTGTAAATTTGATGCCCATTTCTATCTACTAGAGATTAGGTTTGGAAGAGGTAAAAGCAACAACCGTATCTCTACAGCTTGTTGATAGATACTCATCAAGGTGGATACGTTTTTCTTTTTGGTTGACTTTATTGTCCTTGATATCAAGAGGACCAGGACATGCCGATCATATTGGGCCGACCATTCTTAGCAACGAGTCGAGCCTTTATTGATGTTGAAAAAAGTGAGCTAATCTTGAGGGTATAGGATGACAAACAAGTAGTATTCAGTATGTACACCGTACCCAAGCAACCAGTCGACTTTGAAGAGTGTTTTAAAGTTGATGAAGTGAAATTTGGCCAAGAAAACTGCAAATCGGATACATGTGGACTAGTTGCAACAATTAAAGATGAAAAGGGTCGATTTAAAATATGGAGAGCAAAGGATAAATCGTGCAAAGCTGGTAATTACAAGCAATGTAAGATTTCCAAAGCCCTATTCAAGCCTCCATAAATGATACTTGCAAGAAGTGAAGCTCTAGACTATAAATCGAGCGCTTAGTAGGAGGCAACACATATTTCTATCTCTTATCTATTTATTGCATTGCACGTAGATTTTAGGATTGCATTAAGAATTTAGAGCACGTTTCTCTATTTTTTAGTAATTAACTAAATTTAAATTTTTTAAACTTAGGCTAAGCATCGTCGTTCAGGTTTACAAAAAAAAAATTACAGTTTGACTACGGTCAACCACAGTTTGCAATCAGCAGTTGACCCGCAGCAAACAGCAACTTGCTATTTTCAAAAAAATTAAATTAAATAAAAAAAATTAAAAAAAAATTATTTTTTATTTACACTTCATTTTCTTTCCCCAACAAAAAAAATATTTCATCCTACCCTTTCACACTCATCCTAAATTGTTAGTTTTATCGTATAATCGTAACAATTCATAGTCCACTTCTTACATTTTCATCTTCTCTATTAGGATTGCACAAAAGTAAAAGTGTGGTGAAGACTCAACTCTCGATACTTACTGATCGAAAACCATTCATATGGTTTCTCCACGCCTTCACAATCGAGTACACTCTTTCCTTTTTATTTATTTTGCTTTCGTTTATCACATTAAGGAATGTGTTCTTTAAGCTTAGGGTGACTTTGACTTTATTATTGTCGTTATGTTTGTGTGTGTTGTTGATAATGTTATGTGACTAAAAAAAATTATTTTATTTGTGTGCTTGTGTGTTGGATAGCCTTGCCGGCTAATGATGATATCTATTTGAAACTGTTATCGAATCATGAATTATGACTAGGTGATACTACTTATGCATTTTTATATATTATACCTATCCATGTGAGATATGATTAAGTATGAGAAAAATAGCCATGAATATCATTACTTTTAGTTGGTTCATTGAATAGAATACAATGAAAGAATAGTGAACCTAAGTTGTGAAAACCAAGACCACCAATTGACAACTCAATTACCTAACCAGTTGAAAGAATAGTTTGGGGTGGTTAAACCAATGCGGAAGGTATTTAGATAGGTGTTGATTCCATGCATGAGTAATATTTGTGTGGAGTGTATTTGGCTACTAGGTGGAATCTAGGTAATGACAGAATGCTAGGAATCTAATCTCTGCTTATTTATCTTGCACAAAAAAATGAAAGGCATTGCACTTGCATTATCTTATACCTCTATTTGTAGTTTAGTTAACTCGAGTGATAAAGCCCGTTGGGGTTCTCAAAACTCAGTGCCCTAAGGTCTATCAGACATGGGAGCCATCGGCCTAAAGCTTGTTACAAGGGTCATCTAGAAAGCTTAAGGGAGTGAGGTCTTATATATAAGATAAAAAAATAAATTAAAAAAAAAGAAGCAAAAGCAAGATTGAGCATTTGTGTGCATAACTTGGAGATTTAGATAACTAGTGGGTTTGACTTACTTAGTGGAAGCTTGATGGTCCAAGCATTCAATAAAGGAAGAATCATCACAGATGTAGATAGTAACTATATTGGCTAGACCTAACCAAAGTTTGAGCGGTAAAAGAATAAGTGTTTTGAAGGCAATTTTAGAGTTAACACCCAGGGTGAGAGAATGAATATCAATATGGGAGTGTGTATTCTTACGAGAGAGAGAGAAAATTTTTGACCATTGGGGGGCAGAATATTACCAACCTAAAGGCTTATGTTGATTGAATTGACTATGCAGCACACATATGTCAGTCGAGCATTGGATAAGTAAAAATTGATTTTGGTAGCATGATTTAGAAGTTTTATTTTGAATTGTTTGATTGTTTCAAAAACACGGGGTAAATAAGGCAAGCTATCTATTATAGTAATTTTTAATATTATTTGCTTGATTGTTAAAGTAAATAGTCATGTTCGAGGATGAACAAATGTTCAAGTTTGGGAGTATTTGATAAATGTCATTTTACACTTATTTGGACCATCAAAAGTGGACGATTGTAAACACTCTTAAGTGAATTTTTACTTAATTATGTGTTGATTTGATTGTTTTAGGTCAAAACCCAAGTTCGTATGGAATTAGAGAAGAACAAAGCAAAACAGGTAAAAAGGACTGAAAGTACACAAAGACTTGGAAATGGGGACCAACTTGCAAACATCTAAAAGTTGAAGGACTTATCGTACAAATAATCGAGGACTTAAGCACAGAATTTTAGTTTTCTTATTTTCGTCAAACTCTAGTTTGGTAATTCTTGGGGAACAAGATATATACACTATATTAGGATTTTGGGACATATAAATAAGGAGGATGATGATTTAATTCTACATTCCATATACCATATACCATATTCAAGAATCAAAATGTTGAATTTTGGAGCAAAGAATGGCGAAGAACACAAAAAATGACCAAGATCTTGAAGATTGGAACATGAAGACGAAGAATTCTTGGTGCAAGATATTCAACTTCTTCTAATCTATTATTCAAGATTCGGTTATGTATTCAAATCTCTTCACCTTTTCTTTCTCTAAGATTATGAGTAGCTAAATTTAATATTTGGTTGAACGACGTAACCTAGTTTAATTTTTTATTTCGACTCTCAAGTTTTGCTTATAAATTAATTATATTTTGGTTTTACTTCTTCTCTTAATACTTGAAATAATTGGCCATTATTTGTCATTGATTTGTGGATTGTAATAAACTGATATGTAAATTATTAATCTAGACCACATAGTAAAATCCGACAATTAGGTAAAAGGTAGAAATACGCTTTTGTTATTGTTGCAGTCTGAATTGAATTCTTAGGAGAATTAATGCATCTAATTAAGGACTATTCTGACTTTATAAGTTGTCTTAATTAGATATGACTAATTTGAACTCGAGAGAGGTAAATTCATTTGAATTTGACCGAATACGACATTCTGAAGAAATCTTGAGAGGAGAAATTAGAGATGACAACTATGGTGAATTCATTAATCCAAACACTTTAATAACCATATTTTCTAAATTCTTGATATTTTCTTTCATATAAGTTATCACATTATTTTCTAAAATTCATAGTTCTAGTTTAAATATTCAAATCAACCTATTTCAAATTGTTTTTAAATAAATTAAGATTAGGATTAATTGAGCTAATATCTAAGTAAAATAGTCTTCGTGGGAACGATAATCTAGACTCAATAGGTCCACTTTATTACTTGTGTGGGATATTGTACACCTGCAATTACATAATTTTCACAACAACAAGTCAAGGTAGCAGCAATCCCACCAAACCCACTGATGAATTTTTTATAATACCCAGCGAGACTCAGAAATCCGTGCACCCCATTCGCGATGGTCAGAACTGGCCATTTTAGTAACGGTTTGAACTTTAGCAGGGTCTATTGCAACTCCTTTTTCAGTTATGACATGTCCCAAGTAGTCTACCTGTTGAACTCCAAACCAACATTTTGAGTCTTTGGCAAATAAGCAAATAGACTTCAGTAATATTAAAATAGTATGTAGATGAGAAAGGTGTTTTTGCCATGTCTTGCTGCATACCAATATATCATCAAAGAAGACCAGAATAAAATTATGGAGGTAGGGTCATAAAAGATCATTCATTAAGCTTTGGAATGTTGCTGGTGCATTAGTGAGACCGAATGGCATGACTACAAATTCATAGTGCCCTTCATGTGTGGGGAATGCGATCTTTGGTATGTCACTCTCATGAACCCATATCAGATGGTATCCTAACCGCAGGTCGAGTTTCAAAAAATATTTGGAGCCATGTAATTCATCTAGTAATTCGTCGATCATGGTATAGGATATTTATCCTTCATGGTAATTTCATTGAGAGCTCAATAATCAACACAAAATATCCAACTTCCATTGGCCTTCTTTACCAACAATACTGGAGAAGAAAAAGGGGTTCGACTAGGACAGATCAGACCCGAGTGCAAGAGTTCTTGAACTATTTTTCGATCTCTGCCTTTTGGTAATATGCATGATGGTAGGTCCTAACATTGACTAGACCGCTCTGTGGTTGAAGCGGTATTTGGTGATCATGGTTACAGGCTGGTGGCAGTTGAGAAGGGTGTTTAAATACATGCTTAAACTTATCAAGAATATTAGCAATGGCTAGAGAATGACTGTTGTAGTTTTGGAGCGAATGGTGGAGTACCCATTGAAGAAACTGGCTGGAACCATGGATATAGTGGCATTCCATCTTAGTGAGAGTCTCTAATTTTGCATGCCTTAGGCCTTAAAGGGTGTGAGTGGTTCCACGATCATGGAATGTCATGGTCAAGCGTTGCTAATCAATTTGTACCAGTCCCATTGTCACAGGCCATTGAACTCTCAAGACTAACTAACATGCGATTACTGGTAAGATGTAAAAATCAGTCTTAACTTGATGTCCTTGAATGTCTAAACGTACCGACAGATACTTGCATGTACAATCAATCTTTTTTCGGTTGGCAACCATGACTTGAAATGTCTTATCACGAGTTACTAGTAAGCCACACTTTGTTACCAATAATTGATCCAAAAATTTGTGTGTATTCTCTCTATCGATCAAGCCTGAGACCTCTCTATCCTTCAATCTTTCTAGAAGTCGTATGGTCTGGGGATGTTCGGTTCCAAATATGGCATGGAAGGAAATTTTAGGCGACAGTTCTCCTGTAGCTGGTGGTTGGTGCTCGACATCTTCTGATTTCTCTTCGGTGTCTATTATGTCTTCAATCATGAATAGCTAAGGTTGTTAACATCGATGTTTAGGAAAAAAAATTTTAATCACAATAATAACATATGCCATTTTCTCTACGCTCTCGGGCTTGTTGTCTTGTGATTCTTTTGAAGGGAATGGTATTGCTGTTGGTGCCACTTCTTACTTTGATTACGGGTGGGGGACCCAGAACTCTAGCTAAATTATTAGGCCCCGATTTTGGTTGATGGCCGAACGCAGGAGGATGAGAGAAGCTGACTGCTTTTCTTTGTAAAGTGTTTTGTTCTTCAATTAATCTGACAATACCAATGGCATCCGTGAGTGTTCAAGGCTGTTTTATTTTTATGTCGAGTCTTATCTCGTCACGTAATCTATTTATGAAGCACCCAACGAGAAAAGAATCTGACAAACCATCTACTTGGTGGGATAGTTTCTCGAAAGCTTCTTGGTAAGCTGTGATAATAGTTATTTGCTTGAGTTAAGTGAGTGCTTCGAAGGGGTCCTCATAATCTGTTGGTCCGAAGTGGAGTAATAGAGCCTTGTTAAATTCTGTCTAGGTCACTGGTCCTCTAAACTTGGAGATCCATCGATGCCATTGAAGAGCAATGTCCTCGAGGTGAAAAGAGGCAAGACTTGTTGATCAAGAGCGACTTCCTTGAAGTTGAAGAATTGTTCAACTTTGTAGACCCATTCATTCAGGTCTTTTCCATCAAATTTTGGGAAAGTGAGTTTGATATGTGGATTGTTATGGTGTTGGGAAGGTTGAGAGTGACCGGATAAAGGTTGGTTAAATTGATGGGATGAGTCGGTTGGGGTTAATGGGTTTGTGTTTGGGTTATTGGCATGAGGACCCTGCAATGCTCGTAAGGATTGTAGTTCATGTAAACAGTCTGTGTTGGAATATAACGGGTCGTCCATATGGGTTGACCCGACCCAAGTTATATGAAAATAGTTTTGGAGGGAAAAGTTAAGATTTAATTTGAAATTTAACTCCCCACCACATATAACATCCATACAACCCCCACACTTCTATATAATCATTCTAAAAGGAAGTTAAATTTGGATGTGGAGAGAGAGAAGAATACATGAAGTTGGTGGATTGAAAGATATCTTATATTCTGTTCTTGGATTGTAGATATTAAACTCTTTCCATTGTAATTGAGTTTCTAGACCAAAGAGCAGCGTTTTAATTACATAGTAAACAAGTATACAACGCAAGTAATTCAACCTCTTTATCTTGAATTTTTAAGTAAGTTCTACCACCCTTGTGTTCAGTAGAAACATGTTATAGATTATTACAATGGTATCAGAGCCTTATTAGGTTGTTTTGTTGCATGTTAATGTACTAAAAATATTTTGGTATGCAACATATATGCAAGAAATCCGAATACATGCCACTTGTTAAAGTTTGAACACACTTTAATGGCACATTATGAAATACTCAACATTAATTCGTGAAATTTATACCATATGTCCATATCATGATGTAGAATATGTTTACAAAATTTCACATTGTTTGGATTTATATTTCAAGAGAAAATCAAAACCTTAGTTAACCTGAAACTTCATAACATGATCATTCTCTATTCATTGTTTTTTCATGTTATGAAATTGGTATGGTTAGAAAGGTATTTCCATGAGCTTTCCAACGGTATAAATAAATCTTAATTTGGACTTAAAATGAAGGAGTTATGAGAGTTTAAAGTTTCATATTAAATTTGATTTTTTTTTCCAAAAATGAGGAAGATGGCGAATAGTGTTTATGATGTTCTCACTATCCGTCTGTTATGGTGTTGTTCCAAATGCTATACTATGTATGGTATTTGTAAAATATGACCACATAGATGAACTCAAAATATTGAAATTAGAGGAACAAAACCCAAGGAGACGCCGAAAAATGCCCAGAAGGCGACGAGTGGTATGCACGCACCACGTTCCGAATGTTGGCAAAATGTTTTTAATAAATAAATAATAAATTTTCATGAAATAGTCTTAGCGCATGGGGGTTATTTTGAAATTTTGAAAATTGTAGAATGCTCTCATTAATATTTTGGTTATCCAATTTGATCCTCTTATTTTTTTTAGATTAAAAAAAAGGGGCAGATTTTTTGTTTCTGTGAGTGAGAGTGCGTGAGGGACCTTTCCGCAATTCTGAAATTTTTAGAATGGTCCCCATAATATTTTGGATTTATTATTTGAGTTTAATATAATTTTTTCTTATGAAAATATTTTTTATGCATTTATGTTTAAAGAAAATTCATCTATAAATACATAATAAATATTTTCTAAGTGGTTGAGGGTTCAGTTTCCTAGTGGGAGTTTTTTGAGATGCTCTTATAATATTATTGTTTTGAAGTGTAATTTTATGGGGAAAAATTGGATTTAAGTCAGAAATTTATGATTTTGGTGTCAAATTTTTTCTGATTTTAAATATAATAATATTGTGCGTTATTGAGAAGTGTGAGTTTTAATTTGGTTATGTGATTCATTTGATATGTTTCCGTCTTTCCGTGCTTAATCAAATATGGTTGGATTTATGCACACTTTTAGCATCATTGGAAAAAAGACTAAAAAATTACGGGCTAAAGAACATGTTGAAAAGTTTTGAGCTTATCAAAATTGTGAAATGGATTCAAGACATTACCTAGTACAATACATAAAGCATCTCAAAGCAATGTGCCTAGAAGTAGTGCATCTAGGACAATATTTTTGTGAGGATAAGAAAATGTATCGTCTAATGAGTCATCTTTCAATGCCTAGTAGTTATATTTAAAAGAATTAGATATAATCACGTGTATAAATATGACATTTTTTTTTATGTTTTAGTGCATATGATCAAAATTTCTTGTTTACATTGTACATGTTTAATTGATTTTGAGTGGGAATTCTAAGGTTGGAAGAGTTTATGTAATTCTTACCAAGAACTTATTGTTTTGTGTTATGAAAGTAATTTTTGTGATAATGAAACATTAGGTTAATAGATGATGATTGGGAACTTAGTGAACTTTCGACTCTATGTCTTGTGTTAAATTATCATAAAATTTAATTTGTATGAGTGCAAAATGACATGTGCGCATAAATGGACATTTATATGATTGTCTCTAAAACGTTGATAGACCATAGCATCTAAGAACATCATTGCTAACATAAACAAGGGTGACAAATTGAATGGCGATAATTATACACTTGGCGCTATAAAATTTGGTATGTGCTGGAGGAACAGGACTGCCTTGACGGGATTAACCACGTGATTGAAGACCCATGTGTGGGCCAGGTTGCTCAACAAAGTAGAGATCGTGAAACTTACCAAGTATAGAAAAAGAAAGATTCCACTGCACGTGGGATTTTGGTAAGTTCTGTTGTGTATGATCATATTCACGAGTGAGTAATTTCTAACTGCTCATGATATTTGGGTGTATCTGAGAGAGAAATATGGTGGTACTAGTGTGACTAGGCTCAGACAGTTGACTATTAAGTTTGACACTTATAAAAAGTCTCATGATCACATATCACACTGCATATGAGGATTATGTCTACCATGATCAGGAACTGAAGTCAGTTGGTCATATTATCTCTGATGAGCACTAAGTTCAGGCTTTGATCTTCTCTCTTCCTAATAACTGGGAACATCTGAAAGGCAATCCGACTCATAATGATAGTGTCAACACTTTTGCTAATGCTGCCCACCATGTTGAACTAGAGGATGAGCAGCTTGGAACAGCTAAATCTTTAGGACGTGCTTTTGTAGTTGAGTCTAGTTTTGGCAAAGCTTCAGGCTTTGAGCGTAAGAAAAACTGGCATAAAGGCGGAAAAGAAAAAGGAAAAGAGATTGGACAAGGACCTAAAATGAACAAGCCCAAATGCAACAAAAAAGCAAAAATGGTTTGGTAAGAAGAAAGACAAAAGCAAACTGAAATACTACAACTGTCAAGTGTTGGGTCACTTTGCTCGGGACTGCCCTGAGCCAAAGAAGGTAGCTCTTGTTAATTCTTTTTTTTAGTGCTTTTTATGTTTCTAGCACTATTTTGCTTATTGAATCTTATCATACATGGATTGTAGACTCAGGAATACCATATACCATATAACAAGGGATCAAGATGCGTTTGTAGAGTTTCACCAATTTTCAGCTGGTAAAGAAAGGAACCGGTACATCCAAGTTGCATTTGCATGGTGACTGTAGTATTCTCCTTCGTAATGTCCTATTTGCACCAGGAATACGATAGAACTTAATTTCAGTTACTGTTCTTTTAAGATTAGGTTTCAGTTTGAATTTTAGTGGTGCTTTTGTTCATATTAGCAATGGCGATGTATAATATGGATCTGGATATTTTTATGGTGGTTTTCTAGTGTTGGATTGTGAACCAAACACTTGTAACTATTACATTAATCATTTATTTCTATGAATGTATCTTCTTCTAAAGATGTGAATGTTGATACATGTGTATGTCATGCTAGATTAGGGCACATTGAACAACAAATAATGAATAGGTTGGCTAAAGAGGGCTTACTAGGTTCAATCTCTAAGGTTTCATTGCCTACTTGTGAGCGTTGTCTAACAGAAAAAAAAACATGAAAACCATTCGGTAAGGCTTTGAGAGCCGAACTTCTATTGTAATTAGTCCATTCAGATATATGTTGTCCTATGAATGTAAGGGGAAGACATGGAGCCTCTTATTTCATTACTTTTATAAATGATTTCACACGGTATGGTTATGTCTATTTGATTTCTCATAAGTCCAAAGCATTAGAATGCTTTAAACGATTTTTAAATGTGGTAGAAAATCAAATAGACAGAAAGGTGAAAGCCTTAAGAACTGACCAAGGGCGTGAATATCTAACCGATGAGTTCAAAAAACTAAGTTATTATAAAGGAATTACTAGGCAGTTAACTATTCCTAATACACCATAACAAAATGGTGTTGTTGAGAGAAGGAATAGGACATTGCTAGAAATGGCGAGGTCTATGATGGCGCAAGCTAACTTACCTATTTCCTTTTGGAGAGATGCTTTGTTAAATGCGACTTACATCCTTAATAGGGTTTCCTCAAAATTAGCACCTACAACATCGTATCAGCTTTGGACAGGACCTGGGATTAGCTGGATAAATTCATGATTCCTCAAGCAAATTTGGAAAGTTAGGTCCAAGAGGCAAGAAATGTATCTTTATAAGATACTCATACCAGTCCAAAAGATATGTGTTTATAGGTGAAAATCAGAATGAGACTATAACTGAGATAGAATCACGCGATGTGACATTTGTTGAAAATGATTTTCCAAGAAGATGAGAAATTGAAAAGTGAGAACCGTTATTTGAATTAGATGATATGGTTGTCTTTGATAAATCAGTTGAGGTGCAAGAAGAGGTACTTCCACCATCTGATCCAAGTTGGAGCAAATTGTCTCCAAGTGACAAGGTCTCTATGGATCTTTCACTTCATAAGAGTACTAGGAAAAGTATACCTAAACATCATTTTGAAATTGATGGGCAAGCTTTTTTAGTATCTTCAGAAGACGATGAAGAGCCTAGATCTATTCATGAAGCTCTATCAAGCCCTGCAAATGAAAAGTGAAATAAAGCAATGGAAGGGGATATGGAGTCTATGAAATTTAATCAAGTATGGGACTTGGTTGATCTTCTGTCTGGTTAGAAAGTTATTGGGAACAAATGGGTTCGGGCTGATGGGTCCATAGATAGGTATAAGGCTCGCTTGGTGGCAAAAGGTAATACCCAACAAGAGGGTAAAGATTATAAATTAACTTTTTCACCCGTAGTGAGATTTAGAATTACATCAAATGGACGTGGAGACTGCTTTTAGCCATAGTGGCGCATTTATATTTAGAATTACATCAAATGGACGTGGAGACTGCTTTTTCTCAATGGAGAATTGGAAGAAGAAATCTATATGCAACAACCAGAAGGTTGTAAAGAATTGAAGTATACATGCACAGCGAAAATTGAAGGGATAATTGCATCAAAGGTCCCCAACGTTTCAAAAACGTTAGGGATATGCCCCTAACCTAAAAAAATTGCACCAGACATCTCCAACGTTTGAAGAAATAGGCACCATAGGTCCCTCTTAACAGTTTCCATCCATTTTCTCCATTAAATCTTAGAATTAGAGTGCACGCACTATATTTCTCCCACTAATCGCAATAGAAAATATGGAATTTAGTTGGTACAAACTTGATCTAGTGTATCATTCATAGATTGGCACAGCACACAAGGAACTTTGTATGTAATTCCAAAAGATCCCACATCATTTAACCAAGTAAAAGATCTCTTATCAGAAATAGGAAAAGGAGGATTGGACATTAAGGATTTACTCACCAATTTTGATGTACCGGCCAAATTTGCTTGGTTATTGCAATGGCGCATGATCGGAAGATTTCGAGGCAGCCACCCTGGGTTTGCCTGGTTTGAGTTATCATATTCCTCATGATCTTCCTCTTGTATAAAGGGTACATTTTTATTTTCTTTGGAAACCCCGTTTTCTAAATCATCACCACAACTAGGGGAGGTATCGGTACCTGGAGCCATACAATTTTTTTTCTCTACCACCCACCAATCCAATACATCAATACAATAATCTGCTTGACCCCAAACATTTTTCTCTCTCCCCTATGCCTGTTAGGCATAGCACATGGACAGCTGTAATGTTGTTTCCTTGATCCGAACTCAACAATCATTAAAAACAAAAACCTATATTTTTTCGCCTACATTAAGAATACAATGCTTCCCTCTTCGGATTACAGAAAGAATTAAACGTATCGACGTGGATATTTTAATTCACCGAGTTCTTGAAAAATAACTCTAGATTCTTGAAAAAAAAACAAAATGTAAGTAGATGGAAGAGAAGTAAAAGTAAGAGAAAACCAAAGCATGGTAGTAGGGAAGTAAGAGAAAAACAAAAACTCATCTAATTATGTTTGTAATAAGAGAAATTCTCACACATTTTTTTTAGAGAAATACAGCGCATGTACTCTAATTCTGAGATTTAACAGAGAAAATGGATGGAAACTGTTAAAAGGGACCTATGGTGCCTATTTCTTTAAACGTTGAGGATGTCTAGTGCTATTTTTTTAGGTTAGGGACATATCCCTAACGTTTTTGAAACGTTGGTGACCTTTGATGTAATTATCCCAAAATTAAATCTACAATTCCTATAAGATGGATCAACCTTGCACTTAGATAGAATTCATGATAGAAGTTTACCTTTAATGAATATGGTGAAATCTGATTAGCTGGAGGTGCGATCTTCAATACCACAGCTGTCCAAATGTCCAGCCTCCAATGGTGATCCACACAGCAAAAATAGATCTGAACTTCCACGATCAAGAACAGATGAAAGCGAAACATTTTGGGAGTAATTGTATTGGATTGTCTTTTTTTTGTGCTAGCAAGTAATGAAGATCAAACTTGTTAACTTAATATGTTGTGCCTTTTAATTTATAAGCGGCTCTAACCCTAGCCCTATGTCTAGTCCAACTAGAACCCATCAACAAATGGGCCCAATTAATTAATCTAATTAATTAATTTGGTCCAATAAGTAATTAAGTCTGACCCAACTAATTGGACCTTCGACATTAATTCTTACAATCTCTCACTTGGACAAAGTCCAACTCCAGATGCTCAATTCTTGCCTTATGTGTGTGACCCATTAGGTTCCCATTCACGATGACAAACAGTGATATTCTCATCGGTTCACTTAGATTGATCTCGATCAATTCACGTCTTCGTTCAAGATTGACATCTAGCAATGTGTCAAGGCAATCCATGTGAAAGGAAATGTCATGTGGTATGACAGAACCAATAAATGTGCGGTTACCGTAGAAATATAATCCATTCATCAATATAATCCAATTAGTTAAGAGATATGCATTTCAACCAATCATATTATTCACTTCAACTCTTTGTTGATCTAATCTAGTTATGCTTGAAACATTTTCAACTCATAACTCCACCCCGGTCGAAAAAATTTATATCAACTTAAGCGGGCAAAAATCAGGTTCTAATCTCCTACTTTCCAGGAGTGATGAATCCTCATATTAGACATTCACAACCTTCATATGATTCTCACTATACCCGTACGACGTCTTCCTGGTGACTCAAATCTTCGAGTCCCATCAAATGCTCGCCAAAATATAGTGGTCTTCACATAAGATTTTATGATGTCCTCAAGTCAAAAGACCAAATCCACAACCGCGTATTAGAGATTTACCACTGACGCTTAGATAGTTATCCATGTGGAATCTCTAAGCATATCATCCAATGTCATGTTCTCATAACAATGCATTCATGTACTCATTCAAATGTCTCTCTACATCTTAACTTGTGAGATCAGCTACTTTTTTTAAATGAAATGCAACACATGCTAGTCTATCCGTAATAATGATATATGTATCTCATTATTACTATGACTAGGGATATTTCAAGAATAAGTTATTTATAACTTGTATCTCACAATCACAACACCTTGTGATTAAAAGTTACTATAAACTTTTCTTCGGACTCTATTATTTTAAATAATAAAATTTAAAAATAACAGATCTGTCATTATAATGTAGATAAAATATTTAATTAATAAAATTATTCATACACCTCGATGTCTAACAAAGAGTATATATAATAAAACGTCACATACAAACTAAATCCAATCACTCATATATCTAATACCAATAGATTTAGTATGACTATCATGCTTGTGCTGGGACAACGGCTTTGTCAAAGGATCTACTACATTGTCGTTAGCCGATACTCGTTCTATCTTTATGTCATTTCTTAGGATTATTTTTCTAATGAGATGAAATTGCATCAATAAATATTTGGATCATTGATAATATCACAATACAAGTTATTGGATCAACAATGCTAGGAACTATTCCAAGTTCAGTAATGAACTTCTTGATCCAGACCACTTCATTTACTGCTTCTGAAGCAGCTATATATTCGGCTTCTGTAGTTGAATCAGCGGTCGTTTCTTGTTTGGAACTTTTCCAACTAATTACACCATCATTTAGAGTAAATAAATATCCAGATTGAAATTTGCTATCGTCTTTATCAGACTGAAATCTGGCATCGGCATAACCTTGAACTCTAAGTTCATTTCATACATCAAGAACATGTCTTTAGTCCTTCTTAAGTACTTAAGAATATTCTTGACTGCGATCCAATGTTTCTCGCCAGGGTTCGCTTGGAACCTGCTTGTGTTACTCAAAGCATATGAAACATCCGATCGAGTACATAGCATTGCATACATGATAGATCATATTGCTGATGCATAAAGAATTCTATCTATGCAATCTCTTACAATTTGTGTCTTTGGACACATCTCTTTTAAGAGATAGATCCCATGCCCGATGGGATAGAGTCCTCTCTTGGACTCTTCCATGCTAAATCTTCTCAAGATTTTATCTATGTACGTAGATTGAGATAGGCCAAGCATTATATTAGATCTATCTCTATAAATCTTTATACCGAGAATATACACTGCCTTTCCCATATCCATCATGGAGAAATTTTTGGATAACCACAATTTTACTGATTTTAGCATCGGGACATCGTTTCCTAATAATAGTATGTCATCCATATACAAAATTAGAAACATGAATTTACTCCCACTAACCTTTTTATACACACATGGTTCATCTTCATTCTTGACAAAATCAAACATTTTGATTGTCTCATCAAAACGAAGATTCCAACTCCGAGAGGCTTGCTTTAATCCATATATAGACTTCTGTAGTTTGCACACCTTTGTTTGGCTCTATAGATTCAAAACATTCGAGTTGTGTCATGTACACATCCTCACTAAGATTTCCATTAAATAATGCGGTTTTGACATCCATTTTTCATATCTCATAGTCATGGTATGCTACTATCGCAAGTAGAATCTGAATTGATTTAGACATGGCTACTGGTGAGAAAGTTTCATCAAAGTCAATTCATTGTTTTTGCTTGTAACCCTTCCCAACCAATCTTGCCTTGTAAGTATGAACATTACCATCCATGTCGACATTTTTCTTGTAAACCCATTTACAGCCTATTGGTTTTACCCATTCATGTGGGTCAATCAAGGTCCAGACCTTGTTTTCATTCATGGAGTTCATTTCGGATTCCATGGATTCATGCCATCTCTTTGAGTCAACATTTGACTTCGATTTTGCGTAAGTAGTGGGCTCATCTTCCTCGATTAACAATGCATCATTGGTAATTATGAGATCGTATCTCCTAGGAGGACGAAAGAGCCTACTCGACTTATAGAGAGCTGCTGTATCCTCAGGGACTGACGATTCTCCACTTCTAATATGTGCCTCATCAAATGCAGGCTCAACTCTCATCTAATTGGTCTATATTTGTAGTTTTTTGAACCTTTTCAAGATCTACTTTGCTCCCAATGGCCTCTCTTATAATGAATTCTTTCTCTAAGAATACGACATGTTTCGATACGATGACTTTCATCTCGATGGGATTGTAGAAATAGTATCCAGTTGTTTCTTTTAGATATCCCACAAATAAGCATCTATCATATTCAGCTCCTAGCTTGTCTGATTCTACGCGCTTCACATAAGCATCGCAGCCCCAAAATTTCATGTATGAAAGATCGGGTGTTTTTCCTTTCCATAACTCGTATGGAGTCTTATCGACCGATTTAGATGGGACACGGTTTAGTGTAGAACATGCAGTATTAAGTGCATATCTTCAAAATGATTTTGGAAGAACTGCACGACTCACCATTGATCGCACCATATCAAATAAGGTACAGTTTTTCCTTTCACATACACCATTTTGTTGTGGTGTATACACTGGAGTCCATTGCGAGAGAATCTCATTCTCTCTTAGATAGTCTAAAAAATCACCTTTCAAATATTCTCTACCTCGATCAAATCTAAGTGTTAGAATATTTTTCTCAGTTTGCATTTCTACTTCTTACTTGAATTCTTTGAACTTTCTAAGGACTTCACTCTTGAATTCTATCAAGTAGATGAAACCATATCTAGAATGGTCGTCTATAAATGTGATGAAGTAAGAAAAGCTACCTCTAGCATCTTTAGATATTTGTCCATATACATCAGTATGTACAAGACCCAAAATATCTGCAACTTCGACTCCCTTTCCAAAAAAGGGTTTATTGGTCATTTTTTCCAACTTGCATGATTCACGCTTATCAAATGATTATGAATCATTTGAATCCAAGTATACATCTTTATGTAACTTAGTAATGCATTTTCATTTATATGACCGAGTCTGCAATGCCAAAGATTTGAGTTATTAGTTTTATCTCTTTTATGTCTTGCAATTCCTCTTCTAATGCCCTTTTATTTTCACAATGAAAACACGGATCATCAGACTTAGATTTTTCTTTGCTTAACTATTTTCCAACAGATTTGGCCTTCTTGGATTCTTTCTAAAAGGTCCATTTAGATTTTGTCTTAGTTATCTTAGACGTATCAATGGCCAAAGTTTACCCATTCCCTTGGGCTTCTTGGACTTAATAGTTTTCAGCATGTTTAGCAACTCAAGTAGGATACACTGAATCTTATTCATGTTGAAGTTCATAATGAACTCTGAAAAGTTATTAGGTGGGGACTGCATAACTAAGTCAACACTTAGCTCGTGGTCCATGGTAAAACTTAATTGGTTTAATTTTTCAATATAACCAATCATCTTCAATACATGAGCACTGACTGAAGATCTTTTTACCATCATACATCTTCATAACCTTTTGGATGTCTTATAATGTTCAGTCTGTGACTATTTATCATTCAAGTACTTGAAATGATATATATTAGTATATACATCCATACCCTCGTGCAGCTTTTCTAACTCATGTGACATATTGCAAGCATCATATGCTGCAGCGTTACTGTCATCACTATGTTATTGTAAGCTTGCATGTTCTCCAGCGTAGCCTCCTCAGTAGGAGCTTTCGGCATTAGCTGCTCAATGACATATCAAATTTTTCTTTTTCATGTTTGAGAACAATTCTCATATTGTGGTGCCAGCCTAGAAAATTTGGTCCGGTGTTTGTTGGCATCCAATATGCCTCTCAAATTCATGTGGATACTCATGATTCAATACTGAAATAACAAGACAGAAAATTAATTTAATTATGGACTTATATTAAATTAATTATACTCCCACTATTTAAATTGAACTAATGACCATCAAACATTAATCAATAAAAACAGTTAGATTCCTAGTAGGCTAGGATCCCTTTTGTTTTATTAGAACCTTGAATGACTCAACAAGTCCTAATAAAACATCTAGGTAGATACTCTATCAATCACACCTCTACGTGACTCCTAGATCATCAAGTAGACAACTTATTGTTGTACACATCTTATGTGTTTTACTTGATTGTGCCCCTAAAATTTTATTTCCTTGAGAGACTCAACAAAAAATAAAATTCTAGTTAAATTCGACCCATTGTTCAGAAACATCGAATATTTCATAGCGATAAATAGATCTATGAGCGAGCAGTCTTGAGCGACTCAACAAACTAACATTGATAGGAGACTCTGGTTTTTCATTATAACAATAGAAGGCATGTCGTATTAACTATTTAATACGAATTTAATATTTTGATAGAGAAGGGTTTGTCTCATCACATTTATGTATATTAACTAACATCTAACATGCAATCAATCATACATAATAATTACTGTAGATGATTATTGACTTTATCTATCTAATCTTCCTGAGCCAAAAGGAAGATTAGTCGATAAATTCCTAAGGGACGTTGCATTCGTTCATCGAATGCTAAATACAATCATCTCCATCTCTTGCTGCAACCTGTATCCTATACTAGTTGCTTTCTTGTGGCCCAACTGCAACATGTAGCCTATACTAGTTGGCACGCAAGCCCTCATAAATGGACACGTAGGCCTATAATAAATAAATAGCTCAAAAATCTAATTAAATAAATAATAGGCTTGTAGGCCCAACCAACAATCAACAGGAATAACTAACCATACAACCAATCACATGGATCGAATCCATAATCATCCACTAAACATTCATTTAATATCTAATATTGAAAATATATTAATTTTTAAATTTGCAAACAGTATAAGTTTAAACCTTTTAGACATATTGGAACAGACTAGACGGAAGTAAATAATTAATCTAATTAATTAGTTAATTTTTTCTACAATAAAATTAAGTAATTAATCAAATTAATCAATTAATTTTATTCATAAAGGGGATTTTTCAAATTTTATTTTATCTCCGAATTTAAAGTTACCATCAATTGAAGACAAAATTTGTATAGGGTCAAAATTACAATTTTATAAAGTAATAAGTTAAAGTTTAATCTAGTCAAAAATTCAAAATATGGTTTAAAAACAATTTTAATTTAATTTTGAATATTTGACCGACATCAAATAAATTAATAGTTACAAGTTTTCCAAAAAATTAAAATTGTATTTGAGACCCTATTTTTCTTTTTGAAATTTGAGGACTTACTGTACAATTTTTGAAATTGCATATTCAGCCGTTAATATTTTTTATTTATTTAAAACAGCGGGTCATTCAATGCAATTTCTAAAATTGCACAAAAGACCATTTTTTTTATTTTAAAACAGTGATTCATTCCTATGCAATTTCAAAAATTGGATAAAAGCCTTTTGAAATTAAAGGGCTTCCCATGCAATTTCTAAAATTCCCAGGGTTTCTGCAGGGCGGCGCCGCCAACAGATTATCTAGCGGTGGTCGCGCCAGTGGCTAACATCGGCGACCACTGCCATTAGAATCGCAACACAGCAGTGAACCCCTTCGTCGGAGTGCATTTTGCACTCCAACTACCGCCATGCGTCGCCTGCCACCGACCAAATCATTTGTTGTCGGGGGCAATTGTTTCCAAAACGTTGCCACCGCTAGTCCAGTCACATATATATATATATATATATATATATATATATATATATATATATATATATATATATATATATATAAATTGACCCGTTCCAAAAGTAAAATCTAAATCAAATTCAGATTTTAATTTCAAAAAATTCACAATTTTTATTTTACTGTCAAATCTCAAATTAAATTAATACATCAATAACAATTATTGTTTAATTTATCAAAGCAATCTAACGAACTCTAACAAGTAACAAGGTAGTTTCTGATACCACTGTAAGGAATTGAAGTACACATACACAGAAGAAATTAAATCTACAATTCCTATAAGCACGATCAACCTTGCACTTAGATAGAATTCGTGATAGAAGTTTATCTTTGATGAATATCATGAAATCTGATTAGCTGGAAGTATGATCTTCAATACCACAGTTGTCCAAATGTCCAGCCTCCAATGGTGATCTACACAACAAGAACAAATCTGGACTTCCACGATCAAGAACAGATGAAAGCGGAACCTTTTGGGAGTAATTGTATTGGGTTGTCTTTTTCTTGTGCTAATAAGTAATGAAGACCAAACTTGTTAACTTAATCTGTTGTGCCTTTTAATTAATAGGCGGCGCTAACCCTAGCCATAGGTCTAATCCAACTAGATTCCATCAACAAACGGGCTCAATTAATTAATCTAATTAATTAATTTAGTCCAATAAGTAATTAAGTCCGACCCAACTAATTGGACCTTGGACATTAATTCTTACCTAGGTTTCATCAAAAAATGCCAAGAGAATAAAGTTTGTAAATTACAAAGATCAATATATAGCCTACAACAGTCTTCGAGATAGTGGTACTTGAGATTTGACAAAGTTGTAATATCGTATAACTTCGTTATGATGGACAAAAATCATTGTATTTAAGTGAAAAGGTCCAATGGAAAATTTGTAATTTTATTTTTTTACGTAGATGATATCTTATTGGTTGGGAATGATAAGGAGTATGTAGATACCGTTGAGAAATAGTTGTCTTCAAATTTTGAAATGAAGGACATGTAAAGCAGATTACATACTTGGTATTAAAATCTATTGAGATCTTTTTAAGAGATTTCTTTCTCTGTCACAGGAGTCATATATAATGAAGCTTCTTGAACGTTTCAAAATGGAAAATTGCAACCTAGTTGATACTCTTATATCTAGAGGTGAAACTCTAAGTCTACACATGTGCCCTAAGACTCCTAAAGAAAAAGAAGAAATGTCCAGAGTACCGTACTCCAGTACGGTTGGGAGTTTGATGTACTCTATGATGTGTACTCACTTAGATATTTGTTATGCCGTTGGTCTAGTGACCGAGTATTAATCTAATCTTGGAAGAGGACACTAGAAAATAGTCAAGAGGATATTAAGGTACTTGAAAAGTACTGCTGATTATTTCTTATGTTATTAAGGAAATGATTTGTGCTTAAAAGGATATACAAATGCTGACTGAGGTAGAGACCTAGATGAGCGCAAGTCAACTTCTAGATAAGCATTCTTGCTTAATAATGACGCCATCTCTTGGAGTAGCAAGAAACAAACATGCATTTCCTTGTCCACAATAGATGTAGAATTTGTGGCTTGTGATTCAGCAATACAATAAGGTGTTTGGTTAAAAAGATTCTTTCAGTATATAAGAGTCTTTACTGGTGATATGGGACCTACGTTGATTTATTATGATAGTTAGGCTACTATTGTATATACGAAGGATCCAAAGTATTACAGTAGAACCAAACATATTGATACAAAATATAATTTTGTAAGAGAAATCATAGCAAAGAAAGAAGTGACTTTGCAGTACATTTCTACGCATAATGTGGTAGCTTTCATTTACCAAACTAATACATAGAGATGTCTTTATGACTCATGTTAAATCTTTAGAATTGCGTAGAATTTAGTTACGTATATTGTAAACTCTTGGATGTCCATTAATGAACAATGCTTTGAGTTCATATATTATGTGTAAATTATTGTTGTGATTAATAGATGATTGATTTTTATGCATACAGAAAGTATGTCGAATAGGTTGAGATTACAGTACATTTCTACGCATAATGTATGTCGCCTTGATGAGATATCGAGATGAGATTACTATAAATAATAGAAATGGATTCCACTATCTGATAGACCTGTTTAGTAGCCAGATTGAGTTCTCGATTGAGTTTGTTTTGAGGAATGAATATAAGGAGAATTCAAGTTAGGTATCAAGAATACTTGAACTAAAATCTGTACGGTGTATTTTAATCTAAAAAATATGACATACGCCCTGAAAATGGAGAAAACACCATTGTACGTTTTTCATATCGCGTGTGATTTTATGACCAATATGGGGTAAATGAGTGAATAGATCCCTGTTTTCTCATTGTGTGAGACCCTGTGGTTTATATAATTTCGACTTTTGACTGTTTTCTCAAGATTTTATTATAGTGTTGCTACTTTAGCATGTTTTCAATAACTATGATTGATTCAGTTTGATGTAACATGTCTAAGAAAGCAACTGATTTAAAGTTGATGGATTTGAGTATGAAAGGAAAATTATTTTGACCAACATTTCTATTTGTATTCACTGGCCGGATAAATGTGTTGACCATGTAGGGTTTAGAACATAATTATGAATACAAAAATTAAGTATGGAGTTCAAGTTTGTTCCATAAATATTTGAGGGATCTAAAATACTTGAATTAGTGTTGGACAATGATTTGGGGTATAGCGAGAAAAGTATTTCTTCTAGTCGAGCTGCTATATATCCCTAATAGGTATATGGCATTGTATGCTCTTTAATAAACTCTCTGGTCACACGATCCATTTACCAGGATGAACTTTGAGATATTGAGATAAATCTAATAGATATTATATTAGATTCAGGTCAACACTATCATGTGCGAGTGGTAGATGTTGGAATAAAATGGGTCGTCCATGTAGATTGACCCGACCCAAGTTATATGGAAATGGTTTTGGAGGGAGGAGTTAAGGTTTAATTTGAAATTTAACTCTCCACCACATATAACCTCCATGCAACTCCCACACCTCTATATAATCATTCTAAACAAAAGTTAAATTTGGACATGGAGAGAGAGAAGAATACATGAAGTTGATGGCTTGAAAAAAATGTTATATTCGATTTGTGGATTGTGGATATTAAACTCTTTCTATTGTGATTAAGTTTCTGGACCAAATAGCAGCATTTTGATCACATAGGAAACAAGTATACATGGCAAGTGATTCAATTTTTTGATCTTGGATTTTCAAGTAAGTTCTACCACCTTTGTGTTCGGTACAAGCATGTTATTGATTATTACAGTGTGTAAGGTGGCATGATCTTCATCAATACTTGTTTTGTGGCGTCCCAATAGTTCATGAACTTCATTTCGGAACTCAACATTGGATTGATTTCGAGTAGACATAGTTAACCAACCTGGCTTTGTTACCAATGATAAGAGAATTTTAGTGCATAGAAGAAATAAGAGAATAGACGAGAAGGCAGAGATAATTGATGTAATTGTTCATGTTTATTCCATAATTTCTAATGGCTATTTATAAACCAATTACAACTTGATAACCAGGTAATTCAATCAACTATCTTAGAACTAAGGAATAACAATTCAACTAACTAATTAACAACAAGGAACAATAAATAAATAACTAGCAGCTATATCACAGAAGCCACTATACACGCATGGCTTCTGCTATTCATCCACCACAATCAGCATTGACTTGGTCTTCCTAGATTGATGACCCACAACTTGCAATCCATGCATAAACGCACATATCGTAGTACTGATAGCTCTGATAAGAAAGCAAATGAGAAGGCTCGTGGGCAGAGCACTATGCCTGTAAGGTTCAACTATTTAACTAAAGAATCTTCTAATAAGCCTGTTGGGTGGCCTTGGCTCATTGACATATAAAAAAATTTATATAGCATTATAGAGTGTACATTGTTCATATGCAAATTCTTGTTGCATTATTGTGTTTTTTCTTTTCCTTTGGTGTAGAATCATGTGAGGCATTTGAGGCTATTTATAATGTCATTATAGTTTCATGTATGTCGCCTGTTTACACTTGCACTATTTATACTTGCACTATAATTTAAGTAGACATGAATAGTTGAAGATATGGTTTACCTCTATGTTCTGTATTGGGAAATAGTAATGTTCCAAATTAGAACTGAAAACTGAGAAAGAAAACATGTCGATTTTGTGAAGCATGATTATTACCATATTATTGTAAATCAGTTTTTGTCTGTTAATACCTTAATTTCTGAACTCTGAAGTGTGAGATATTACATAAAAAATTGTTTTGGAGGAAAAATAAATCTTTTTGTTTAGATTTCTTTTAAAATATTAAAATCCATCCTTCTGACTTTTACTGAGTGTTATCGTCATTATTCTTGCTTTCCTCTCTACACTATTTTTCAATTGTTTGGAAAGTATAATGTTATTTAGTATGGAAGAAGAGACTTCAATTCAAACATTTACACCCCCAAGTTGCAAAGGAACACAATCCTAAAGTTGGTCAAGAATTTGAAAAAATTAAAGCTGCCAATGAATTTTATAACACCTATATAAAAGAAGCTGGATTTAGTGCTAAAATTTATATTAGTAAAAGGAGGCCAGGCACGAATGAACTCTTCGTGAAAGAATTTGTATGCTACAAAGAAGGACAAACACATGAAAATTATAGGAAAAAGTTCAAGCATGCAATTCAACGGAGTGGTGAAAGAAATGGGAGAATCGTTCGTGTCGGTTGCAAAGATAAATTAAATGTGGTTAGGTGTAATTCATCTTTAAATTGGATTGTTAGTAGCTTCATGAAGTTTCATAATCATGACCCATGACTCCTTAGATAGTTCACTTATTGATGTCGCATTGGCAAATTTCAAATGCAAAGAAGGCTTTGGTACAACAATTATCTAAATCAAATTTTTTGACCATTCAACAAATAAGTTTGATAGAAATTAAATATGGAAGTCCTCAAAATATTGGATGTACAGAGAGAGACATTAGAAATTATGAAAGAGATTTGAAAGAAAAAATGAAGGAAATTATTGTTGAGTCGTTGATAGAGACATTTTCTTTAGAGAAGGAAAAAATCTCGGCCTTTACTTTGATTTTGATAAAGACAGTGAAAATAGATTGGTTAGGTATTTTCGGGCTAATTCTTACTCGAGGAAGGCGTATAATTTTTTTTTGTGATGTAGTGGTTTTTGATACTACGTACAACACAAATAGATATGGGATGATTTTTGCTTCATTAACAGGAGTTAATCATCATGGTCAGACAATAATATTTGGTTGTGAGTTTTTAAATGACGAGACAATAGAGTCATTTATTTGGTTACTCAATCAGTGGATGAATGTCATGACTAAAAGAGCACTCCAAATGATCATCATAAAGCAAGATCCTGCAATGAAAAGAGCAATTGCACAAGTTCTTCTAAATACATTTCATTGTTATTGTATATGGTATATTCAGAATATTTTTTTTGAAAAGCTTAATAAAATATTTTATCGAGACAACTACCATTTGATGAGAATCATTATTTTAAACTCAGAATAGTGAAGATTTTGAAACAAGTTGGATGAATATATTACGACGCATGTGATACGAGCCAGAGCTACGGACCGGCTAGCAAGGACTCGATACATATTCCAGTGGGAACATTAACGAGATCAAGAGCCAAGAAGATCAAGGAAGACATACAAGGTCTTGTTCAAGCTACGTAGGCCGAAACCTATATGAAAAATACGACACCAAACTTCAAAACGAGTATGACAAATGAAGTGATCGGAGACTAATTGGAGGATGGAGGACCAAAATAAGCAAGAATTAAAGTTCGGAGGCCAAAATGAGAAAAATGATGATTTTTACTTGGGTGATCGCCCAGAAAAATGAGGTGAGCAATCGCCCCACCTGATGTTGGTCAAACAGAAGCTGAAAGACGTCAACTGGGTGATCGCCTGGAAAGACACTGGGAGATCGCCCAGGTTTATTCCGGGATGAATTTTGATATGTTATTATTTTCTGTTTCCTTTTTCAACTAGGACTCATAATTAATTAGTTTTAAGTATTTCTGAATTAGATTAGGATTTCTTTAATGTTTACTATTTAAACATTTTTTTTCAATGTAAAAAAACACAATTCACTTTTCTTTTGAGTTCTTAATCGAACTAACCTAAACTTATCAAAGATTTTGCAACTCTTTGTGTCTTTCATAACTGTGGTTCGTTGATTCAAAAAATCATCGGGTCAAGTTCTTGCGACCAGATTTTGACTTTCTTGGGATTCAGATCAAATTTTTTGTGGGTTCCGAGATTCAATTCTCCCCAAGTTCGCATCAGTTAGTAACAGAGCTTTGACTATAAAATCAGGTTCTATCTTTTAATTTTTGTTTCATCATATTCATCTTGAATCAAATAAAAAATAATAATTCTCATTCATTATTCATCTTCTTCCAGAATTGTTTAGGAAAATTCTATTAAGGTACCAAAATCAATAATTTTTTTCTTTTCGTTCTTGTCCTATGTTAATTTTTTTATCCTTTGTGTTCGATTAAAAAAAACAAAAATTCAAGAAAAAAATCAAAAACAAAAACTCAAGAAAACGTATTCTTTAAAATTTCTTATGTTATAGTAGACAAGAAAAAATTAAGTGACACCTTCCTTTGAAATTCTCGTGTCATAATTGTCATCTAGTACTTATTTCTTATTCTTGTTTTGTTTTTCATCTTTATTCTTTCTCGTGTCCTCCGTAATTCTTGTTCTTGAATGTCGCGGGAGTCGAATTCTTGATTAAGTTTAGATAGTTTCTTAGAGAACTTGGTAAGAAAAATAAGAGAGGAAAAAGGCCAGAATGGTGAGATTATTATCGAGAAAAGCTATATAGAGTGAAACACGAGTGCAAACACGTGAGGCAAATAATTTTTTTTTCTTTTCTTTTTCCCATTATTTTATTATTATTCAGTTTTAAAAAATGTTTAATCACGAAGAAACCACACATGGGGGTGAAAACAACCAGTTTTTTGTTAAAGGCCATGTAACAACAATTTGATCAAATGAACATAATATTTGACAAGATGAAAGAGAGCAATAATGCATTGAGGGTTACGGTAGAAAGACATGATACAATGTTTACAACTTTACTAGGAAAACAACACCCGACTTTGCTCATTATAGGAGACAGGGTAGCTGATTTTGAGAATGAGACTGTAGTGGGGATTGAGGATGATGAAGCCTATAACTATGGGGCTGAGATGGGTAGAATGAGACGTCGAGGAGATAGGCGTGAAAGGCCACCTAGGACGATAGATTATAGAGGCAAATGTGGGATAGATAGAAACCTTGAAAATATTAAAATGAAAATACCTTCATTCCAAGGTAAGAACAACCCTGACGCCTATTTAGAGTGGGAAATGCGGATGGAATTAATCTTTGATTGTCATAACTATTCGAAAGAAAAGAAGGTCAAATTAGCATTAATTGAGTTCACTGAATATGCTATCATGTGGTGGGATCAATTAGTGACAAATAGAAGGAGAAATCATGAGAGGTCTGTAGAAACTTGGGATGATTTAAAAACTCTCATGATGAGGAGATTTATACCTAGTTATTACTATAGTGACCTCTATCAAAAATTGCAGAGCCTTACTCAAGGATCAAAGAGTGCAGAGGATTACCATAAGGAGATGGAGATGGCTATGATTAGGGCTAATGTCGAGGAAGATAGGGAGGCCACTTTGGCCAGATTTTTAGGTGGATTAAATAGGGATATAGCCATTATAGTTGAGTTACAGCATTATGTAGAGTTAGAGGACATGGTGCACGTGGCTATGAAGGTAGAAAGGCAATTGAAACGAAAAGGGGCAGCACGGTATTCTTCGAGATCTAACCCTCCTTGGAAACCACGGTGGGATAGTAATGATAAGAATGACAAGATTGTTTCGAAGGAGAAGACCGAACCACCTAAGGAAAACATTGTAGTACCTACCAACAACAAACCCAGATCAGAATTCCAACATTCTAAGAATAGGGATATAAAATATTTTATATGTTTGGGTGTCGGGCACATTGCATCACAATGCCCAAACAGAAGGGTAATGATTTTGCGTGACAATGGCAGGTGGTATCTGAGGTTGAGAGTGATAGTGATGAAATGCCTAAATTGGAGGATATTGGTGTAGAATACCCTGTAGAAGATGAAGCTCTAGTTGCGAGGTGTGCTCTTAATGCACAAATTAAGGTAGATGATATGGAGATATAGAGAGAGAACATATTTCATACTAGATGCTATGTTAATCACAAAGTGTGTAGTCTGATAATAGATGGGAGGAGTTGCACCAATGTAGCTAGTACCACCCTTGTTGAGAAATTAGGTTTGTCTTCGTTAAAACACCCTAGGCCTTATAAGTTGTAGTGGTTGAATGAATGTGGGGAGGTCAATGTTAACAAGCAAGCTTTAGTGAGCTTTAGTATTGAGAAGTACAGTGATGATATGATGTGTGATGTGGTTCCTATGCATTCTGGCCATCTTTTGTTGGGGAGGCCATGGCAGTATGATAGAAAAATAATACATGACGGGTTTAAGAATAGGTACAGCTTTGTCAAAGATGGAAAATCGGTACTCTTGTTCCATTAACACCAAAACAGGTCTATGAGGACCAATTGAAATTAAAAGGTAGGGCAGATCAAAAGAAAAAAAGTGAGTTAGAGGCACAAGAACAGAAGAGGAAGGAAGAAAAAAATAAGAGTGTTGCTGAAAATAATTTGAAATCACGAGAGAAAATAAAAATAAATTTCTTTGCAAAAGAAAGTGAGATTATGAGGGCTCTCATGGAAAATCAACCATTCATTTTTCTAGTATACAAGGAATCCAACCTTGTAATTAGCGACATTAACCAATCCCTCCCCAGTTTAGCTATTTCTTTATTGCAGGAATTTGAGGACGTGTTTCCTGAAGAGATGCCTATTATCTTACCACCCATTAGAGACATCGAACATCAAATTAACTTTGTACTCGGTGCTGTTATTCCAAATTGACCAACGTACAGAAGTAATCCAGAGGAGACAAAAGAGCTTCAAAGGCAATTTGAGGAGTTGATGGGCAAAGAGTATGTAAGAGAAAGCATGAGTCCATGTGTAGTGCCAATGCTACTTGTGCCCAAAAAGGATGGGACCTGAAGAATGTGTATTGATTGCAGGGCAGTCAATAACATAACGGTAAAGTATCATCATCCCATACCTAGATTAGATGATATGATTGATGAGTTGCATGGATCTTGTATTTTTAGTAAAATTGATCTTAAGAGTGGATATCACCAAATAAGAATGAAAGAAGGAGATGAATGGAAAACTGCTTTTAAGACTAAATATGATTTGTATGAGTGGTTAGTAATGCCTTTTGGGTTAACTAATGTCCCGAGCACTTTTATGAGATTAATGAACCATGTTTTACATGTTTTCATAGGCAAATTTGTGGTAGTCTACTTCGATGATATTTTAGTGTACAGTAAAAACTTAGATGAGGATATTGAACAATCGCGTTGTGTGCTTGATGCTTTAAGGAATGAAAAATTGTATGCTAATCTTAAAAAGTGTACCGTTTGCATGGAACAAGTTATTTTTCTTGGCTATGTTATTAGTGCAAATGGTATTGAGGTAGATGAAGAAAAGATTAAGGCCATTAAGAAATGGCCAACACCAAAAAGTGTCACTGAGGTGAGAAGCTTTCATGGTTTAGCTACTTTTTATATGCGTTTTGTTAAAGATTTTAGCACACTTGCTACACCACTTACTAAAATTGTAAAGAAAAGTGTTGGATTTAATTGGGGCCTTGATCAAGAAAATGCTTTTAATGTTATTAAAGACAGATTGTGTTCTACACCTGTTTTAGCACTACCTAACTTTAACAAAACTTTTGAGATTGAATGTGATGTCTCAAGAATAGGTATTGGAGCTGTGTTAATGTAGGAGAAAAGTCCATTAGCCTATTTTAGTGAAAAACTAGGTGGGGTAGTCCTGAATCACCCAATATATGACAAAGAACTTTACGCATTGGTGAGATCCTTAGAAACTTGGCAACATTACCTATGGCCAAAGGAGTTTGTTATCCATACCGATCATGAGTCCCTAAAGCACTTAAAAGGGCAAGGTAAGTTGAATAGGCGGCATGCCAAGTGGGTGTAATTCATTGAAACTTTTCCATATGTCTTCCACTACAAACAAGGTAAGGAAAATATTGTAGCTAATGCATTGTCTAGAAGGTACGCCCTCGTTGCTACATTAAATGCCAGATTATTAGGATTTTAGTATATTAAAGACTTATATACTAATGATAATGACTTTGCTTGTGTGTATGAGGCATGTGATAAAACAACTTTTGAAAAATTTTATAGAGGCTACTTGTTTAAAGCAAATAAATTATGTGTGCCTTTTAGTTCTTTACGTAAGTTGCTTGTGCGTGAGGCACATGGAGGAGGCTTAATGGGATATTTTGGTGTAAGAAAAACCTTGGATGTATTACATGAACATTTCTGGCCTAAAATGAAATGTGATGTGGAGAGATTGTGTGCAAGATGTGTCACATGTAAACAGGCCAAATCGAGAGTCTTACCTCATGGTTTGTATACTTCTTTACCCGTACCTAATGAGCATTGGGTAGATATTTCTATGAACTTTGTATTAGGCTTGCCTAGGTCAAAGAAAAGTAAGGAATCAATCTTTTTAGTTGTTGATGGGTTTTTAAAAATGGCACATTTTATATCTTGTAATAAAACTAATGATGCAACTAACATAGCTGAATTGTTCTTTCGAGAAATTGTCTGACTACATGGTGTTCCAAAGAGTATTGTGTGTGATCTTGATGTTAAATTTCTTAGCTACTTCTAGAAAGTCTTGTGGGGTAAGTTGGGGACTAAGTTTTTGTTTTCAACTACTTGTCACCCCCAAACGGATGGCCAAACTAAGGTAGTAAATAGAACTTTATCTACTTTATTACGTAATGTAATCCAAAAGAATCTAAAGAATTGGGAGGATTGTTTGCCATTTATTGAATTTGCGTATAATAGAAGTATCCATTCTACTACGAATCTTTCTCCATTTGAAATTGTGTATGGGTTTAATCAACTAACCCTTTTAAATTTGATTCCTTTACATATTGATGAAAGGAATAGCTTGGATGGACACAGGAAGGCAGAGACAGTAAAGCAGCTCCACGAGAGTGTACGGAAACAAATTGAAAAGAAAAATAAACAGTATGCAGCCAAAGCCAACAAATGTCGTAGACAAGTTATCTTGGAACCTAGTGATTGGGTTTGGGTGCTTATGAGGAAGGAAAGATTTCCTACCCGTCGACAATCTAAACTACAACCAGAGGGGATAGACCATTCCAAGTCCTTGAGAGGATAAATAATAATGCTAATAAACTTGATCTTCCAGGTGAGTATAATATTTCTACTACTTTCAATATTTCTAATCTTTCTCATTTTAATGCAGGTGATGATTCGAGGTCGAATCCTTTTGAGGAATGAGGAGATGATGCGAGCTAGAGCCACAGACCGGCTAGCAAAGACTCGATATATATTCCAGTGGGAACATTAACAAGATCAAGAGCCAAGAAGATCAAGGAAGACATACAAGGTCTTGTTTAAGCTACGTGGGCTGAAACTTATATGAAAAATACTACACCAAACTTAAAAACGAGTATGACAAATGAAGTGCTAACTTTGGTATATTTGATTCAAGCTATTGACCATCTTGAAGGCATATCGGAGACTAATGGGAGGATGGATGACCAAAACAAGCAAGAATCAAAGTTCAGAGGCCAAAACGAGAAAAAGGACGAGGTGGGCAATCACCCCACCTGATGTTGGTTAAACAGAAGATAAAAGACATCAACTGGGCGATTCTCCGGAAAGACACTGGGCGATCGGCCAGGCTTATTCTGGGATGAATTTTGATATTTTATTATTATTTGTTTCCTTTTTCAACTAGGACTCCTACTTAATTAGTTTTAAGTATTTCCGAATTAGATTAGAATTTCTTTAATGTTTACTATTTAAGCCTTTTTTTTCATTGTAAAAAAACACAACATTATTTTGAGAGATTAATTAAAAAGTGAAGATTCACTTTTCTTTCGAGTTCTTAATCGAACTAACCTAAACTTATCAAAGATTTTGCAACTCTTTGTGGCGTTCATAACTCTAGTTCGTTGATTTAAGAAATCATCAGGTCAAGTTCTTGTGACCAGATTTTGGCTTTCTTAGGGTTCAGATCAAATATTTTGTGGGTTCTGAGATTCAATTCTCCACGGGTTCACATTTGCATGTTTGGTAGTGCGAAAATTATTTAGGTACTTATAAGTTGTGGGTCCTATTAAATGTGTGGATAAAAAATAATTAGTAAGTTGTGGGTCATACGAAATATATGGATAAAAAGTGTGTTTGACAATTTTGACCAATTTAAATTATAAGTTAAGCTTTGACAAACATGGGCATAGTCAACTAAATTGGAAGATAATGCTTGGCTTTACCAAATATATGAGATGCGTAACAAATGGGTCCATGCATTTGTTAAACATATTTTTGTAGCAGGAATGTCAAGTAGCCAAAGGATAGAAAATTCTCATTCATTTCTTAGAAGATATATTTCGAAGAAAAACTCATTAATAGATTTTTTTTATGTTTTAATAGAGTCCTTGGACACCAAAAGTATCAAGAGTTGATGGCAAACCGTTGTGATATTAATGAACAACCAAAGTTGAAATCCTTATGGCCAATGGATGCACAAATGGCAAAGATTTATACAAGAAAAGTTTTTCAAACTTTTCAAGATAAGTTATTTAAGAGTCAAGCCTACATCATAAATACCTTATTTGAAGTTGAAGCTAGTGTTATTTATACAATTGCAAGGGTTGATGATTCTTCTTCATCAAGATGTCGAAAACTGATTATAATAAGATTTTAGATAATTTATGTTGAAGTTATAAACGATTTGAATGTGAAGAAATTCCATTTAGACATATATTGGCATATTTTAGAATCAAACAAATTTTACAATTGTTAATGATGCATCTCTCACTGAGGAGGGAGCTAATCTCTTGTAGAATGGGTTGGAGGATCATTACAATAAAATAAAGGAGATTAATATTGGTCATGATGTTGAGTAGGTATCCATGGGGCAAACAACCATTGAATATCACATAATCATCAACGGACCACCACAAGTAAGAGCCAAGGGATGTGGAAAAAGATTTAAAAAATTGAAAAAGAAAACAGTGAACAAAGAGAGCGTTTGTCATGGCTGTTGACCACATGGTCATTCATACTATATGCGAAATTATCTGACATTACTTGAAAGGTGTTTTTTTTTCATTGTTAATATTAATGTCATTATTTTTTAACTTCAAAATATTTTTTTATTGCTTCATGGGTGTACAGATAATTGATGTCATTTATTTTATTTTTTTTTTGTAATTTAATAACCAGCACAAACCAAAAAAAAATGCCCAAACCAAAAAAAGACTCAAAACAAGATAAAAGTCCCAACAAAAAATACCCAACCCAATTTGTTAAAAAGCAGTCTTCTGCTTCAATCTTCACAGAAACCATTTCATGTCTAACGTCTTCTTCTGTTCTGTTCTGTTCTTCAGGCCTAAAAAAATTATTTTGCAAATCGCAATCACGTTACTTCATCTTCTACAAACTTCAGGAATGAGGAATCCAACTCCCGACATCACGTTCACGTAATGTAACAGCATTTCTCATGTTCCTCAAACAATGGGGGTCCCTCTTTCAGTTAAAATCTTGTGTTTCTTTATTTAACTCTTTAGGGTTTAGCAATTTAACTGTAATTTTTTAAGCTCGTTTGTTTAAAGATATGTGTCTACGTGAAAATTGCAAAATATTTAAAGGATAAGAAATAATTGTATATTTCATTTTTATGGTTTTGGTCATGTCCTGTGGAAATTGGAATGATGGAGTTTTATTCGTGCTATGGTAAATTGGTAATGAATTGACGTAAATTAGAGAAAATATTGAATCATCTTTTTAACGAAAAATTTTCTATAATAAATGAATAATGTAATTAATAAGATTTTTGATGCCCAAATACTGATTGGCTATGTCCTTCCTTGAGAAAAGAATTAGTACCTGTACAGCGAATCTCTTGATTCACTTAAGGCCATTGCTCATTTATTGAAGTAATGGAAATGATGTGGCCTTGCCGGCCTTGCATGATTGTGGCTTTGTTGGCCTTGCTTTTTTTTTTTTGTATGTTGACTACTGAATTAAATGTTTAACATTAATGGAGAAGTACTTCAAAAGATTATGTAAATCTCATCCTTCTTCGAGTCAGCAAACTATTGATGAAGAAATGTCCGAAATGATGATGGGGATATTAGAGATGAAATTGATATGGGATTGGGGGATGACAGTGATGAAATGAATTATATTGAAATTTTGAATGAAAGTGATGAAATAGAAGAAATTGATGCCGGGGATGGTTTTGATTAAATGAATGACATTGATGTTGGAGAAGATATGGGTGAATTTAATGTTAAACAATTACCTATAGACCCTGGATTAAGAAAACCAATCAATAAAAATGATGTTAATGTTCGAAATGTAATTCGAAGAGAGTATGTGCAAAGGGGGTCTTTGTCAACCTCGCAGTCATGAGTTTTTGTCGTCAAAAAAAAAAAGAAACAAGGACATGCGATTTAGTACTAAGTGGTATGATGAGTATCTGGGTTGGTTAGAATATAGTATAGAAAAAAATATTATATTTTGCTTGTATTGCTATCTTTTTAGTTCAAGTCGTGATTCATTTGTTGTTGGCGGGTTCTCAAATTGGAAAAAGAAACATAGTCTCAGAAAATATATTGGAAAATGCCATAGTGCACACAACCTAGCTCAGATTAAGTTTGAATAATTTAATAACCAAGAAGAAAGTATTGAGGCTAGTCTTTTCAAGCAATCAGAACAAACACGACGTGAGTATCGAATACGTCTAACTGCATGAATCGATTATGTTCAATATCTTCTACAACAAGGGCTTTCTTTTCGTGGAAGTGATAAGTCTGAAGATTCAAGCAATCAAAGAAATTTTCTTGAACTACTAAAATGATTGTGTGACCATAATTCTGATATTAATACTGTGTTTTTGAAGAATGTTCTTGGAAATTTTAAATTGACCACACCAAATATTCAAAATGATATAGTAAGTACTATTACTTTTGAAACGGCTAAGGTTATTATCAGTGAGAATGGTGATGAGTTGTTTTCTATTCTAGTTGATGAATCTCGTGATATTTCAACTAAGAAACAAATGTCAATTGTTTTGCGATATGTGAAGAATGGTATGTAATGGAACGTTTTATTGGCATCTAACATGTTTCAAGTACTATAGCTCTCTCACTTGAGGTTGCTATTGACGACTTGTTTTCTAGATATAACTTAAGTTTGTATAATTTGAGAGGGCAATGTTATAATAGAGTTAGTAATATGCAGGGTGAGTACAATGGTATCAAAATACTTATCTTAAAAGATAACCCGAGTGCCTACTACATTTATTGTTTTGCTCATCAACTTTAACTAGCTCTTCTAGCTGTGGCAAAAAAGCATGCAGATATCCAATCTTTCTATTATTTGGCTGATAGTGTAGTGAATGTTGTTGGAGGATCGGCAAAGCGGTGTGATCTTATTCGTGAGAAACAAAGACTCAAAATTCTTGAGCACTCAATGTTGGTGAAATATTAAGTGGACGAGGCCTTTTTCAAGAAATTGCTATCAAACATTCCGGTGATACACGTTGGGGCTCTCACTATGGTTGTTTATGTAATTTGATGCTTATGTTTTCAACTACAATCGATGTGATTGATACAATAACTAATGATAGTACAAATTGTGGAAAAAAGGGTGAAGCGCATGTTTTGTTGGCAACAATTATTACATTTGAGTTTGCATTTGGTCTACATTATATGAAGAAGGTGTTATGAATTTCAAATGAATTGTCAAAGTCATTACAAAGGAAAGATCAGGATATTGATAATGCCATGGGATTGGTAAAAATACGTAAACAACGGCTCCAAGAGTTTAGGAATTATGAATGTGATTCTTTTTTTGTAATGGTTAATGTCTTTTGTGGAGAGCACAACATTAGTGTCCCTAGCATGAATGATATGTATACACCTCTGGGTCGTTCACGATGTATCACTGTGACAAATTTACATCACTTCCGTGTGGATTTATTTTATGCAGTAATTGATATGCAACTTCAAGAGTTGAATAATCAGTTTTCAGAGGTGAACAATAACTTACTTCTTTGTATAGCATGTTTGTGTCTGGATAATTCATTTTTTGCTTTTAACAAGAGCAAATTAATTCAAATGTGTAAGTTTTATCTGAAACATTTTCTAGGATTGGATGTTTTGCAACTTGATGATCAAATTGACACATACGTCATTGATATGCACACTGATGAAAATTTTGGAGGATTACAGGATCTTGGTGAACTTGCATGAAAGTTGGTTGAGACAAAAAAAAAACATGAATTATATTCGTTAGTACACAAGCTTTTGACATTAGCATTAATTCTTTTAGGTTCTATTGCTACGGTAGAGAAGGCATTTTCTACAATGAAGAATCGATTACACAATCGAATGGGTGATAAATGGTTGAATGATAGTTTGATTGTGTATATTGAGAAGAATGTATATGACAATATTGATGATGATGTAATTATACAACGTTATCAGAATATGAGAACTCGTAAGGAACACTTGTAATGAGGTATAAAAAAATATTTTTTACTATTATGTTGTATCAATTTTTTTTTGTATGTAATATTGGGACCCCCTCAACTCTAATTGTCTGGCTCCACCAATGTATGCAACGCTAGTCATTTTGGATGAAAACCAATTCAGTAGCATTAGGGCTCTTCAACCATTTTTAGTGCATGAATATTGTTCACAAATTTGGTTGCTCCGTAACTTTTGGTGCATTAATAACCATTTATGATGTAAGCAAACAATAGAATGAGTGTCGGTATTTGTTGAAATGCTAACAGAATTGTTCGTGTATTTGTATGAATAGAAGTCTAAGATAGCTTATATAAATATTGTTCGTTTCATCTCATTTTTTTCTTAAGGTGTGTTTGATAGCTTCCAATTCCATGGAAAATGTCACATCTGAATAATTCAATTCCTACTTTGACTGTTTGATACAAATGTGGAAATGGAAAATGAATTCTAGGGTACAACCACTTTAAGCTTATTTTTTGTCAATTCCATAGAAAATATTTTCTTATAGGGGAGGGTGGTTTTTATTTTCTAACTTACATGGAATTTCAATTCTTTTCTATCTTTGCGAATCAAACGGACCCTTATTGATAACAAGAGTTGGGAGAGAAGTTGAGAGCAATCTTCAATACAAAGCGCCTTTGCACCAAATTATTCTACAAATCCATTCACTTCACTGATAGAGGAGATTAATAAATCCCTGAGTTTCCGCAATGGAAATTAACTTCAATTCTTTGTTTTATGTTTTGAATTTGGACTTGCAATGGGGGCTTTGAAATTTTAGTTCATCCCTTCTCTTTCCGTGAAATAAAGGGGAAAAAATCACAGGAAGCATCTCATATTCATTATAAAACATTGAACACACAATAAATAAAAAAAAAGAACAAATAATGAAAATGATAAATACTTGGTGGAACAAATAATGAAAATAATAGAAAGTTTAGTGGAACACCCCGTACTAGAAGTGCTTTGCTAAATATGGTTGAAAATTTAAAAATTTATTTGAAGTAATTTTACTTATAAGTAAAAACAGTAAAATATAAAAGAATTCAAAGAATAAAGGATTATAGAGATGAAACACACACGTTTGTTTATATACTAGTTTTTTATACGTGCGTTGCACATAGGCTGTACGTAGGCATTGTTTGAATATATATAGATAAAAAAATTAGTATAAAAAATATCAAATGTAGAATACGTAAATAATCTAAATGAATTGGACCAAACTCAAGAGTTACTCACCACAAAAGCCAAATCTTAAAAAAAAGTCAAAAATTGTTAGATTTAAAAAAAAAAAAAAAAAATTGTTGGCTTTGGTTTTGTCGAGTTTGTCTGTTACTCGACTAAACCAAAGCCAAATAAAAATTTAAGACTGTAATATTATATATACTCGAAAAAAAAAAAGACAAAAACTCATATCTAATCACTCGACAAAACTATATATAAAAAAAATGATTTCAAAAGTAATGTTGTCGATGGCATGAACAGTTAATTCGTAATTCACTCTTATTTTTTTTTGTTCAAAAAAAAATTGATTTTTAAACATATGCAGCATTTATTTAGAATAATCTATAAAAAAAATTTTGAAAGATATAAAAAATTTACCTTACAATCCAAAAGGTAAACTGAATTAAAATCGAAATTAAAAAAATAATAATAATAATAAAGTCAAAATGGGCTAACCATTTTGATTGATATGGGTGTGTGTTTGTCGAGCAACTCGACAAACACACACCCAAAGTATTACAAAAAAAAATTAAGAAATGTAAAAGCTCATTTTGATGTATATGGGTGTGTGTTTGTCGGGCAACTCGACAAACACACACCCAAATTATATTATATTTTATATATATATATATAAGGAAAAGTCAATAATTGCATGTAGAAGGCATTAATATATATATATAAAAAAAATAAAGAAGTCCGACATTGTGGCTTAAATGATTAATTGGTCATGACAAATCGGCAAGCTATTCGAAAAAAATTTTTGTCAAGTTACTCGACAAAATTTATTTATTTTTTTAAATTTTTTTGTCATGATAGATTGTCGAGCTACGCGAAAAAAAAAATATTTTAGAATTTGGAACAAATAAATGAATATTAATATCATTTATTATAATATCAATTTATTATAAATAAAAATATTGATTTTTGACTGCGGTATGTAGCATTTTATTCATATAATTAATTGAGCAACTCGGCAGTCTCAAATTTCAGTTTGTCGAGTTCCTTGATAATCTAAGCACATGCATAGTTTGTTTACTCTATCATTTATTATAACATTGTATAATAAATTATATATCATATAAAATTATTATATAGTATATTAAATTATTATAATATATTTTATTTTAACAATTATAATAACACAGTGGAATGCAAATTTATTATACTAATTATATAAATTTTATTAAAATAATCAATTTTTAATATAATTAATAATTATAATAAAACTTAATATGAATTTATTATAAATAAAACATTTGTTTTTTAAAGTTGTAGTTTGTGGCATATAACTGATCGATATATTAAATTATTATAATATATTTTATTTTATTTTATTTTAACAATTATGATAACACAGTGGAATGCAAATTTATTATAATAATTATGTCAATTTATTACAATAATCAATTTATTATACACTGGAATAAAACATTTACACAACAAATCTACAGTACAAATTTAATATAAAATGTTATCAAATTGTTTAGAAAAATAAAATAAAAATCAAATGTTATCGGCTTAAAAAAAAATTTAAAATTGTATGTGTACAATTTGTTTATAACATAAATAAAAAAAAAAATTAATTTGTTGAGAAACCAAAGTAAATAAAAATACATGTTTTCTAGTTACTCAAAAAACAAAAGTAAATGGACTAAAAAAATTTTATAATAAAATTGACTTTCACTTTGTCGAGTTAGTTAATAAAGCCTAAATTTGACAAATTTATCTAAGACAAATAAATTTAGTTTTTCGATCATTGAAAAAAAAATTAGAAATGGAAAAGCTCACTTTCAAAAAAAAAAAAAAAAATTGTATGAACAGTAACTCGAAAAAGTTTTTCGAGTTACTATTCAACTCGAAAAAGTTTGTCGAGTTGAATAGTAACTCGACAAACTTTTTCGAGTTAAATAGTAACTCGAAAAAATTACTGTTCACCAAATTTTTTTTTTTTTGGTATGTGAACCAGCAGAAGTAATTTTAGTGTTGTATTTTTCGTCCAAATGTTAATATTTTTTTGTATTAGCCACATTTATTGACTTGTATATAATTTTTTTAATTTTAAGTCTTAAATTCAAACTTATCTCATTTATTTTATTAGTCACTTGGCTTTGATTTGTCTCTTTTTTTCATATTTTTCTTTGTCGAGTTAGTTGATAAAGTAAGCACATGCATAGATATTTGTATTCTATCATTTATTATAATATCAATTTATTATGAATAAAAATATTGATTTTTGACTGTGGTATGTGGCATTTTATTCATATAATTAATTGAGCAACTCAGCAATCTCGAATTTCAGTTTGTCGAGTTCTTTGATAATTTAAGCACATGCGTAGTTTGTTTACTCTATCATTTATTATAACATTGTATAATAAATTATATATCATATAAAATTATTATATAGTATATTAAATTATTATAATATATTTTATTTTAACAATTATAATAACACAATGGAATTCAAATTTATTATAATAATTATGTCAATTTATTATACTAATTATATAAATTTTATTAAAATAATCAATTTTTAGTATAATTAATAATTATAATAAAACTTAATATGAATTTATTATAAATAAAACATTTGTTTTTTAAAGTTGTAGTTTGTGGCATATAACTGATCGATATATTAAATTATTATAATATATTATATTTTATTTTATTTTAACAATTATGATAACACAGTGGAATGCAAATTTATTATAATAATTATGTCAATTTATTACAATAATCAATTTATTATACACTGGAATAAAATGTTTGCACAACAAATCTACAGTACAAATTTAATATAAAATGTTATCAAATTATTTAGAAAAATAAATAAAAATCAAATGCTATCGGCTTAAAAAAAAAATTTAAAATTGCATGTGTACAATTTATTTATAACATAAATATAAAAAAATTAATTTGTTGAAAAACCTAAGTAAATAAAAATACATGTTTTCTAGTTACTCAAAAAACCAAGTAAAGGGATTAAAAAAAAATTATAATAAAATTGACTTTCACTTTGTCGAGTTAGTTAACAAAGCCGAAATTTGACAAATTTATCAAAGACAAATAAATATAGTTTTTCGATCATTGGAAAAAAAAAATTAGAAATGGATAATCTCACCTTAAAAAAAAAAAAAACTTTGCATGAACAGTAACTCGAAAAAGATCACCGAACAATACGAAATTTTCAGAGGACATAGAATACTCAGGTAGCTACCACATATCAAAAATTGGTAGTCCGACGGCATGTTTAGGCATACTAAAATACTCACCGCGAAACCTCCTAGGCTGTTTTTCGGATTTATGCCGTCGGCGTGCCGGAATCGCTATTATAAACCAATCAAAAAACTTTAAGTAGTATAAATATTTTCTTAAACTTTTGTGGACCTTGGTTTTGTGGTAGTTTTAGTGGATTCTCATGTTTTGGTTACACGTTAATGATATGAACTTGAAAGGTTTTGCTAAACTTCATGTTTCTCTAAGATGCAATTTCTGTTGTCCAACTCAAAAATTTACTACACCTTATATATTAAGTATATTTACATAATTCCAGTTGGAGACGATAGCCCTATGGGTTACCTAACCATTTGCTTTGGTTTCACATAATTTCATGTTATATTACTAAATTTATGGACAATTTTGTAAACTGTGACAGCATGAATCCGAAAAACTAACTAGGATGTTTCGGTTAGCATTTTAGTAAGCCGAAACATGCCGTTGGACTATCAAATTTTGATATGTGGTAGCTACATGAGTATTCTATGTTCCCTAAAATTTCTTCACCCGGTCATGGAGTAACAAAAATTTGTTTGACATAGAAAACGATCACCGAAAAATATAAAATTTTCAAGGAACATATAATACTCATTTAGCTACCACATATCAAAATTTGATAGTCCGACGGCATGTTTCGGCTTACTAAAATGCTCACCGAAACACCCTAGGCAGTTTCTCGGATTCATGCGGTCGCAGTTTACAAAATTGTCCATAACTTGAGTTATATAACATGAAATTATGTGAAACCAAAGCCAATGGTTAGGTAACCCATAGAGCTATCTTCTCCAACTGAAATTATATAAAAATACTTAATATATAATGTGCAGCATATTTTTGAGTTGGTCAACAGAAAGTGCAATTTGGAGAAACAATTCACCCAGTCATAGAGTAAAAAAAATTTCTTTGGCATAGAAAACGATCACCGAACAATATGAAATTTTGACGGAACGTAGAATACCCATGTAGCTACCACATATAAAAATTTGATAATCCGACGGCATGTTTTGACATACTAAAATGCTCACCGAAACATTCGAGGCAGTTTCTCGGATTCATACTGTCGCAATTTACAAAATTGTCCATAACTTGAGTTATATAACATGAAATTATGTGAAACCAAAGCCAATGGTTAGGTAACCCATAGGGATATCGTCTCCAACTGGAATTATGTGAAAATACTTAATGTATAAGCGGCAGCAAATATTTAAGTTGGACAACAAAAACTGCAGTTTAGAGAAAATGAAATTTACCAAAACCTTTAGGAATCGATTGTATTTCGTCCTTTTGTTCCCCATAGAAACTGGGGATAAAAAAAAGCACCAGATTTGATGACTTATTAAGGGAAAAATGAATATATCTTTACTATAATATATAAGAAGGGTCTTTTTCTCTTGAAATGTTTTTATTTTTTATGTTCTAGTCTCCATTTGGTGGACCAATCCTTAATTTAAGCAGTTTTTCCTCTGAAGATCCATGTCTTGTTTGTTTTTCTTTTGCACTTTTTGTAAGTTCTCTTTTGGAATCAAATCCAGTAACTGAGCACACCCCTCATCATTTCTTGAATAACCCTCCATTTATACCCCAGAAAATGAAACTAAAAAGGAAAAAATTGCATGCTATGTGTTAGATAATGGTGCTACCATTCTCACTTTTGAAACTCTTTCTGAAACGTCTGAATTTGCTCAAAAATGGGTTCCCTTCTGCAAGAAATTCAGTATTGAACCACGAGCTCCAAATTGGTACTTCTCTCAGAAGATGGACTATTTGAGAAACAAAGTCCATCCAGCATTTGTGAGGGAGAGACGTGCAATAAAGGTCTGTGTCTCCTTGTCTCTTAAATAGAATATGATTATCTGCGTGAGAGAGAGATTTTCTTATGATTCCTAATCAACTGCATGAATGACCTGCTTTGAACTACAAAAAGCAAAAAAAAAAATCATCAAAAATTGCCCTACGCCACTGACTCGAAAAAAACAAAATAACAAATGGCCACAATAAATTTTTTTGAGACACTCGACAATCAATCCAAACAAATATTGGCCAATCTCGAAAGAAAAAAAGCAAAAGCTAAAAAAAGAACACAAGAAACAAAGTCAACAATAGTGGCGCCTGTCTAATGTTTGGGTACAGCAAAAAAAAATATTAAAAATAAAAATATACTTTAGTTTTGTAAGAAAACCAAAATGTCTAAACAAAATTGTCAAAAATGACGGCTTCCAAAGAAGAGTAAAAGTCAAGAAAGGTAGTTTTTTTAATAAGTTAAACAAATTTATAGTACTAATGAGTGAGATTTGGACCAAATTAAGATTAACAAAGCATCCAAACTACGTCGTATTGGTTGAAGGGTGAACAGTAAACAGGTGATAGACACTTATATTATAGTAAAGATATAAGAGCATATTTGGACCAGTTTTTTTTAAACTTATTTTTAACTATATATTTCATGGAATATACAACTTTTATCAACTTTTCAACCACACATTTCATCAATTAATTTAATCAAAATTTACTAAAACTTCCATCAAAAGTTTTGTCAAACAGCCATATATATATATATATATATATAATCATATTGATACATAATGTTTTTAGCAGTGCATTTTTCACATAGAATCTTTTCATATGCAAATCCCTCAACTTGTAGCTATCCACCAGGTTAGATCTTCTCGAGTATCCTCCACGTATAGCTACAAAGGTGTGTGACACTTCTCTTGGACATTTGGGATGGGCTGAAAGAGAACGCATGCTAGAAGTACATGTGTTCGTGTGTGGCCGCCTCGATGTCATGTGTTGGGACTCGGAAGATGTAAGTAGGGGTGGGCATGGGTTGATTTGGTTCGGTTTTGGGCTCAAACCGAAACCGAACCGACCAATTCGGTTTGGCCATTATCTGAAACCGAACTGAACCAAACCGCCGCGTTGGATGAAACCGATCCAAACCGAACCGACCAATCTTGATTCGGTTTGGTTCGGTTTGGGCGGTTTGGGCTTTAATGTTTTAGGCTTGTATACACAAAAAAAAAAAATTTTTGTAATTCCCATTTCAAATTTTCTTTACAACATGCAACCTGTTATTAACAAAAATTTACAAAATATTTAAATATAACTCACATTTATAAAATAACCTATTATTTACAACCTGTTTTTTGACATGTTATTTATAAAAATAACTCCCATTTCGAAACATTTAAATATAACTCAGGGGTTTTTTCTTAATTCGGTTTATTTGGCGGTTTGGTTCGGTTTTTTTCCCCAAACCGAAACCAAACCGAACCGAATATATTTTTTAAATTAGTAAACCAAACCAAACCGTCAGGGTGTGAAAAACCGAACCAAACCGACCCGATTCGGTTCGGTTCGGTTCGGTCGGTTTGAGCGGTTTGGCGGTTTAGATGTCCACCCCTAGATGTAAGTATAGTGTCCAATATTTAAATTATTGGATTGAACTTAATTACTTATTGGGTCACATGAATTAATTAAATGTGTCTGTTAGTCATAGGTTAACACAGTTCTAGTAAGACTAAAACTAGAGTTAGCGCCATTTATATATACTAGACCATAATTTGTGGAATCATAGTCTGACTTCATTTTGCTAGCACAAGTAAGAGACCAAATCCAATAAAATTATTCACAAAATTTTGCTTTTATCTGTTCTTCATCGTGGAAGTCTAGATTTATTCTTGATAAGTGGATTACCATTCAAGGTTGGAAAATTGAACATGTGTGGTATTGAAGATTGTATCTCCAGCTTATCAAATAATCAAATTCTACGGTATTCATCGATATAATTTTCTATCACGAATTCTATCTAAGTATAAGGTTGATACGACTTATAAGAATTGCAGATTTAATTTTTGTTGTGCTTGTATATATCAATTCCTAACAATGGTATCATAGTGTACTTTGTTACTTGTTAGAGTTTGGTAAATTGTTTTGATGAAACTACAATAATTTTTATTGGTATATTAATTTAATTTGACATTTTACAGAAAAAATAAAAATTGTGAATTTTTGAAAAACATAAATCTGAAATTGGTGTTGGATTTTAATTGGAACAGATTAAATTGGCCGAAAAGTGAGTCGATGTCTGGCGGCGTTGGAAGCCACCACTGCTAGCGGAGGCGAATGTCAGAGTATGAATCACACTCCGACAGGTGCAGTGGACTCTTGCTGCGAAACCAGTGGTCGCCGCCGCTGATTTCGCTGCAACAACTTCCTCGCGTAGCTACTAGAAATATCAGCGGTGCGGCCCAAAGCTGCTGCCCACGCCTTAATGGCGATGGCCGCCGGCGCAACCATTGCCTCATGGATGGCCAGCGGCGCCAATTGTGCTGTCGCCGCATGGTTGAAACCTAAATGGGATTTAGTGTTTAAACCACCTGCCATTTTTTAATTGGGGACATGGGTCTCCATGCAATTTTGAAAATTGTATAGGAAGTCTTCCAAATTTCAAAACTATCAAAAGGGCCTCCTATGTAATTTTTTAAATTGCATAGGAAAGACCAACTGTTTTAAAATAAAAAGGTGCCTTCTGTGAACCTGTTTTAAAATTCTAAGGGACTGACTTTTCAATTTTAGAAATTGTACATTGAGTCCTCAAAATTTAAAAGGAAAATGGGGTCTTAAATGAAACTTTGATTTGTTTGCACAAATTGTAATTATTTAATTTTTAATGTTGGTCAAATATTCATTATTGACTAAAATTCTTTTTAAATCATATTTTGAATTTTTTATCAGATTAAATTTTGATTTTAAATTTTATAAAATTGTAATTTTCAGCCTATACTAATTTTATCTTCAATTTAAGGTATGACTTTAAAATGGAAGATAAAATAAATTTTAAAAATCCCATTTATTAATAAAATTAATTGATTAATTGATTAATTTTATTATTGAAAAATTAATTAATTAATTGGATTAATTAAATTTCATTTAGTTCGTTTCAAAATATCTAAAATATTTAGACTTACATTGTCAATGCTGCAAATTTAGAAATTAATATATTTTTAATATTAAATATTAAAATGGATGTTTAGTAGATGATTATGGACTCGACCCATGTGATTGGTTGTATGGTTAATTTATTCTTGTTGATTGTTGGTTGAGCCTACGAGCCTTTTATTTATTAAATGGACATGTGAGCTTATTATTTATTTATTTATTGGGTCTTAAAACTCTTCATTTAATATGTGCATGTGTATTCATTTATCTGGGCATGCGTGCCAACTAGTATATGATAGAGGTTGCAGTTGGACCACAGGGAAGTAATTAGATATTATACAAGTTGCAGCAGGAAATGGAGATGATTACATTTAGCATTTAATGATCGAATGCAATGTCCCATATGAATTAACCAACTAGTCTTCCTTTTGGCTCAGAGAGACTAGATAGATAAAGTTCATAATCATCCATAGTTATTATTATGTATGATTGGTTGCATGTTGGATGTTAGTTAATGTACATAACTGTGATGAGATAAACTCATCTAAATCAAAATATTAAATTCGTATTAAATAGTTAATAAAAAGTGCATTCTATTGTTATAGTGAAAAGCCAAAACATATTATCGATGTCAGTTTGTTGAGTCACTCAATGCTGCTCTCTCATGTATATGTTTATCACTATGAAATATTGGATGTTTCTGAACAACGGATCAAATTTAACTAGAATTTTATTTTTTGTTGAGTCGCTCAAGAAAATAAAATTATAGGAGCACAATCAAGTAAACACATAAGATGTGTGCTATAAAAATTGTTTACTTGATGATCTAGGAGTCATATAGAGATGCGATTGATATGAGATGCCTAAATAAATTTTTTATGGCTTATTGAGTCGCTCAAGGTTATAATAAAACATAAGTGATCCTAGCCTACTAGGAATCTAACTTATTCTATTAATTAATATTTGAGGGTCATTAATATAATTAAAATACTGGAAGTATAATTAATTTAATAAAAGTCAATGTTAAATTAATTTTTTACATTTAATTAATTGTTCTATCTTGTTATTTAATTGTTGAATCATAAGTAATCACATGATTTTGAGAGGCATATTAGAAGCCAACAAATATACTGAACTAAATGGACTTGCACCGTAATCTCAGAATTATTCTCAAGCATGAAAAAAAATTGGATGTCATTGAGCAACCAATATTAGAAGCTCCTACTGAGAAGGCTATGCCAGAGAACGTGCAAACTTATAATAAACGTAGTGATGACAATAACACTGCAACATGTAATGCTCGTAGCTATGTCACCTAAGTTACAAAAATAGCACGAGTGTATGGATGCGCCTATACCATTATATAATTCATCTCAAAGTGTTGTATGATGAACAGTCACGCACTGAACGGTATGAGACATCCAAAAAGTTATTCAGAGGTATGATGGTAAAAAGATCTTCAATCAGGGCTCATGTACTGAAGATGATTGGTTGTATTGAAAAATTAAACCATTTAGATTTTACCATAGACCACAAGCTGAGTATTGACTTGGTTCTGCAGTCCCTGCCTAATAGCTTTTCACAGTTCACTATGAACTTCAACATGAATAAGATTCAATATTCTACCTAGGTTGCTAAACATGTTGAAAATTGTTGACCTCATTGTCAACAAAGAAAATGGGCAAATCTTAGCCATTGACACCTCTAATGGCACTAAGAAAAAATCTAAAAGGACTTTTCAAAAAAGATCCAAGAATGCCAAATCTATTGGAAAACATTTAAAGTAGACAAAGATAAATTCAAGTCTAATGATCCGTATTTTTACTATGGAAACAAAGGACATTAGAAGAGGAACTGCAAGGCATAAAAGATATAAAAATAACAACTCATATCTTTGACATTGGAGACTCGGTTATATAAATTAAAAATGCATCACCAAGTTACATAAAAATGGATACTTGGATTCAAATGATTATGAATCACTTGATAAATGTAAGTCATGCCTGATGGGCAAAATGGTCAAGACCTAGTTTTCAGGAAAGGGAGTCAGAGTTGCAAATATTTTGGAGTTCGCACGGGGCATACTATTTAGGCTGTATACAGCATAATTTGAAGTTCTATTATCTTGACGATTGTCTCTTTCTTCTGTTGGAGACTATGGCAGGGTCTTATCCCAGTTGATGTTGTGATTCAGAGGCGGATTGGGAGACATATGGCTTCTACTTGTCAGTGTTGCTTGGCTATTGAGACTATTCAGCATTTATTTATTGACAGCTGTATTGCCGACCAGGTTTGGCGCCATTTTTTTGATATTTTTCATATAACCCTTCAGCCGATGAAGGGCTTTTAGTATAGCTTCCAATCTTGGCGTTTCTTAGGTCAGTTTGTCAGGCATGGTCATATTCGCACCATCATACCTCTTTTAATTCTCAAGTTTATTTGGACTTCGTGGAATTATGCGAATTACCAAGATATCTCTATGGAACCGAGACGGATCATCTGGAGAGTATACCATACTATCTCCCTACTACATACTGGCCGTTTATTTCAGGTTATTCATTGGTGATGGGATATGGATATTGCTCATCTTTTTGGTATCTCTCTTACTACTCCATTCCTTCCTTCTCCTATTTTGGTTTATTGGCGTACTCCACCAATGGGTTCTTATAAGGTCAATACTAATGTATGCGTCAAAGATGGATTTGCGAGTGGATGGGGTGTTATTAGGGATACATCAGGTTAGTGTGTTCATTCCTTTTTCTCTTCATATGGCGAGTGTCCTATTCTGGAGGCCGAACCCAAGACTATTCTTAATAGTATCATTCTTGCTCAGAGGATTATACTCTCAGATTTATGGATTGAGTCTGACTCTACTTTGGTCATTCACTGCATCACCAGAGGTGGAGAAACTTAGTCTATTCAAGCCACTCTTCACCACATCAGATATCTTCATGATTTTTTTCTCTTGAATTATGAATACCTAAATTAATATTTTGAATGAACGATCTAATATAGTTTAGATTCTTTAATTTCATTTCTCAAGTTTTGCTTATAAATTTATTATGTATTGATTTTACTTATTCTCTTAATGCTAGAAATAATTGGCCATTAATTCAATGAATTGTAAATTGTAACAAATCGAGAGGTAAGTTATTAATCTAGACCACGTAGTAAAATCCAGCAATTGGATAAAAGTTAGAAATACGTTTTTGTTATCGTTGCGGTCTTAAATTGAATTCTTAAGAGAGTTAATACATCTAATTAAGGATTATTCTGACTTCACATAGAGATATAGTGAGTTGACTTCATTAGATATAACTAATTTAAACTCAAGAGAGGTAAACACAGTTAAATTTATGAATTCGACCGAGTATAAAAATAGGAATAAATCTTGAGAGGAGAAATTAAAGATGACAACTATGGTGAATTCGTGAATCCAAATCCTTTAATAATTATATTTGATAAATTCTTGACATTTGCGTTCACACTATTTTCTAGAATTAACAGTTATAGGTTAGATCTTCAAATCAACTTATTTCAAAGTGTTTTAAATAGATTAGAAGTATGATTAATTGAACTAGTACATAAATAGAATAGTCTTCGTAGAAACGATAATTCGGACTAATTAGGTACACTTTATTACTTGTTAACGATACTGTACACTTACAATTATAATTTCTACAACATTTCTCCAATTTTGGGTATCTAGTCTCTGCATCTTAGAGTGCCTTACTTACGTGGTACACACATAATTGGTGCTGGTTTTCCTCTCCTACCAAGACCAAACTCAATGCCACCTCTAACACGGCCAGTTATAGAATCAAAGATTCTCTCAAGCCTTCCCTAAATGGTTTTTCAACTCATTGAAGGTAGCTTCACAATCCTCCGTCCACTCAAACTTCTTCCCAGCTTTGATAACCTGAAAGAAGGGATAGCATGTGTCAGTATCCTTTGAGAAAAGTCTACTTAGGATAGCGACCCTCCCCATGAGGCTTTGTACCTCCTTAGGCTAGCTGGAGGACAATGTTATCTCTGGTGAAACCATACAATGAATCTGACATAAGCATCTATGGATGATTGAAGGTACTTCCATAGAGGACATTCACAGAACTCCTATTGTCAACCAACATTCGTTTAACGACTTTACAGGCAATTACCACTTGTATCACAAGGGCATCACAATATGGGTAATGAATATCAGCATATTCATCATCATTGAATGTTATGCTTGGCTCATTCAGCTTGGCCTTCCTTTGTACCCAGTTACTCTCCATCGCAGGCCTCTTGGTGGCCCTTATATAATTCTTTTAGGAATTGTTACTCGCCCCTCCAACGTAGGGGCCTACATTGATTGGCCCATCCATGATAGTATTGATTTCTCTGATAGGAGCTTGAACTATAGGTGCATGGATGTTCAACCTCTCCTGAACTTCAGGTTGAGGTGCCTGAGGAGCTGGTATGTAACCTCATCCTTTCGCTCGCATACCTCGGTCCTTGTGATATGCATAGTTTTGAGCTTGGTCTACGAGGTCTATCCTAACTGAACTACTTCTCCTCGTCTATACCTCTGCTCTACCATTCTTTCGATTATGGCTCTAACATCTGGGCATTCATCTGTATCACGACTTTTGGGCAAGTGTATCCTATAATATTTTGATCTTGATCGAGAGCAGAAGCCACGCCCGCAGATTTACCTCGTGCGAGGACAACCTTATTCACCTCCGACTTGTACTCTCGATGCTTGGGCCCAAATGACCTACTAGAAATGCTGTCTTTGAAACATTCTTTTTGTCGCGTCCTAAGTTATCATCCATGTAGCGACGGGGATATTTTTCATCTTGATTTAAACGCTACAAAATTCCTTGTACGATTTAAAATATTTTAGTCATGTTAAACATGTTTGCCTTAAAACTTATTTGACAAATATGAAATATAATTTATCAATTTTGTTACCATCAGATTTTGATAAAGCCTCCACGTCAGCAAATGCCCCATATAGGCCCAAGTTAGGCCTCGCTAAGGCTTCATAAGCCCAGCGAGGGCCTTCCAGACTCGTAAAGGCCTTAGATACCTAGAGAGGGTCTCGTGAATATGTTTAAAGCCCAGCAACATACTGGCATCCTCGAATTAAGTTTGGTAGACTCCCGTGAAGAGCCTCGACATTCATAGCTGACCCTCAGAACTTCGCCAGCAATCGGATCCATCACAAAACTGCAGGCGCTGTGATATTTTGGAATAACCAGAGACGTATTCAGGGAAAGATTATGTTTGATTGGCACACAGATTCTCACAAGGAAACCAAATATCAATCTCTTAAAGATTAGAGAACGTGATAAGAAAAATCAACTTAAATAAGGGATAGAATTTGGGAGATTGTATTGACAACCAATTACCCTTATCTCATAAGGAAGGATGATCCAATCAGACATCTAATTGATTGTGTTTCTAAATCAATTAGGACTCTGAAGTTATAAATACTACATATTCAGTTGTTCTAAGGTACACATTATTCTCACCCTTAAACTCTTCTCAAATCTCTGCCTGCTTGTCCCTTCCACACATTTTGCTATTTTCCCATATATTACTCTATATACCAATAGTTGACTTGATCATCAGAGTACCAACAATTTCCAGACCTTTTTTCTTCGGTGATCCTGGTGCCTAACGGTCGTACTAGTGTATATGTAACATACAGGTTGACAGAAGAGTGATTGGAGATCTATTGACACGTGGATAGTGCAGATTCCAACGTCAACAGATTGGGGCCGTCTTTGGAAAACAAAAAACATTACACAACCTAAAACTTGTAGTAAAAACGTGTTTTCTACCCGAAAGAACATGGCAACAGAAAATTCTCTGGAAGAAGAAGTAGAGTCCCATCACACTGACTTGCGGCAAGAAAGCATTCAAGACCTTCAAAACGTAACTTGCCGCAAGAGGAGAAGAAAACGACAAAAGCAGACGGTCAAGCAAGAAAACATAGACCTGAAAATTAGACAATGCCTGGATGAAGATAGAGCTTGAACTGTTGGAGAATCAATCCCTCCAATATGGACCCAAGCGTAGCCATGCCTGGTGAAGCCCTTCTAGGTCCAGTTCGATAGAAAGTTTTCTATCTCAGGACGACCTACCAGTTTCAAATGGTAGGAATCCTCAGAATGTGAATCTGAGGCTCTCACAAGACATCCAAAGTGGAAGACCCCTTCCAGTGCGTGGAAACCAGCCAGCTCCTGCTGCTAGTGTGTTTGACAGGTTAGGGATGGGATCTTCTGTAGCACCACCTATACTGGTGCACAATAGGCACAGTGAGCACAACGAGGCTCGTACAGAAGGAAAAAAGGACCCAAAACTTGTTCCTGTGAGGCTCGTAGATGAGAAAGAAAAGTTGGAATGTGATGAGAATGATGATGACAAGAACCTCCAATTCACCAATATATTGAAGGCCATGGAGCTCCCCGTTAATTTCAGAATGCCCCCGATGGACAAGTATAATAGAAGAGGCGATCCCACGAATCACATCAACGTATATAAGACGAAGCTCCAAGGTAATTTCCCAGCAGTAAAGTGCAGAAACTTCCATAGCACCCTCACATCTGATGTAAAGATGTGGTACAACAAACTGAAACCAGGGAGCATCAAGAGTTGGTCCCAATTCAAACAAGAATTTATCAACGCTTTCATTGGCAACTAAACAATGATTGCTGACATCGCACAGCTTCACGACATTAGACAGAAGGAATGAGAGTCGGTGAAGAGCTATTTTAGAAGATTCAACGTTGTTATCAACAAAATTGAGAACGTCGTCGATGAGAAAACTATGGATGCGCTGGTGACCGGACTTCACATACGCACCCCCTTTTGGAGAGATTTCCAAAATAATCAACCCAAGACCTATAGTCAACTGGTAGACTTGATCCAGTGAGAAATCTGATCGGAAGAGACAATTGAGCACAGAAAAAGAGCAGAAAGAGACAGAGAGGATCGCTATCGGAGAGAGGGGCAGCGTTCTCCGGAGCCCCGCTTCAATCACTTTCGAGGAAAGCGTTCTCCCGAGCTGTATAACAACCGCTATAGGAGATTCAATCAGACAGAAATGATCTTGGCCTCTCATGCCAGACTACCCATAGCGGTTCTCCCACCAGCTGTTCTCCCACCCAAGTTCTGCCGTATACACAGGAACCGAGTGCATAACACTGAAGATTACCCCGATATAAGGGAACTAATCAACCAAGGGAATCAAGGGTAAGGATAGGAGAATCGACTGGCCCGAGGATATCCAAGACTGCCCAATCTAGGACGAAGACCTCTGTCCCGGCACTAAGACGATGGACCTCTTCACTGCAATGACAGAGGAAACGATAGAAACATGGACCCGCCAAGGGTGGAAGGGCCTACCAGCCCCTCGGATTGAGAAATTAACTTAATCATAGGAGGACCCTATGTTGGAGGGCATAAGATGAATTCACGAAGAAACTATGCGTAGGCACCAAGAGAAGAACCGGTAGAAAGTTGGCAGGTTCATGGGCACCGGCCCAAGGCCCCACAAATCACATTTACCGAAGAGGACGAGGTCGGTATACATTATCCGTCGTAGCCAGAAACAGGCTAGGACAAATGTTGGTCGATGATAGAAGTGTCGTGACCATCTTGTTTTGCAGTGCCTTGTGGATCATGAACTGACGGCCATTTCAAAACCACTATTCGGTCTCACATGAGATAGCCTCGTCCCACGAGAAAGGATCATCCTCGTAGTGGACTTTGGAGAGCCCCCGTGTCATAAGAGGAACTTCATAGAGTTCTTATTCATTGACACTTGCTCCACCTATCATGGAGTCCTCGGTGGGCCTGCGCTCAAGGATTTGCAGGCAGTTACCTCCATCCATCACTTGGCAATGAAGTTCTCAATGCCAGAAAGGGTCGCCAAGGTTCGTGTTAACTAGACAGAGGCAAGGGCCTGCTTTATGAACACGCTTTGAAAGACGACAAAGCACGAAGACGTTCCTCCCACGGTGATGAAAATACAGACGGAGCCAATGGACATGTACCCCAAAAAGACGAACGATGAGATGATATTGGCCTCGGATTCTCTAGCCTTTCCCGCAGAGGAGGCGGAAGCATTTCTTATAAACTCTTCATACCCTACCCAGATGTTGCAAGTGGGGCAGAAACCTGAGGAAAGGATGAAAAAAGAATTGAAGCAATTCTTGCGAGAGAACACCAACGTCTTCGCATGGAAACATAGTGACATGGTGGGGATTGATCCATATGTGGCTTGCCACGCCCTGAAAGAGAAGGCCTCTGAGTACCGAGAGATATGGTGTCTTAAAAGAGAAAGTTGACAAACTATTGGTAAACGGGTTCATCAAAGAGGCAGTCTACTCCCAATGGGTATCCAACACGGTGCTGGTAAGAAAAAGCAGCAAGAAGTGGAAAGTGTGTATAGACTTCTCTGACTTGAATCAGGCATGCCCTAAAGATAGCTTTCTGCTATCACGTATTGACCAATTGGTTGATGCAACTACCGGCCACAAGTTACTTAGTTTTATGGACGCCTACTTCAGCTACAACCAATGTTCGTGGGAAATGAGGAACACACCTCGTTCATTACAGACCGAGGATTGTACTGCTATAAGATGATGCCTTCTGCCTGGAAAATGCAAGAGCCATATATTAGCAGTTAGTAAACCGCGTGTTCGCAGAACATATTGGAAACACAATGGAGGTCTATGTTGATGACATGCTCGTGAAGAGCGTAAATGCCGACGACCACATTGGATACTTGAGGAAGATGTTCAGAATTCTCCACAAATATTGCATGAAGCTCAACCCCCTGAAATGTACCTTTGAGGTCGCATCAGGAAAATTCTTAGGCTACATAGTGAATCAACACAGAATAGAGGCTAATCCCGAGAAGATCAAAGTGCTTATCAATATGTGATTGCCATCCTTCCCTAAGGAGGTTCAGAGCCTTATAGGAAGATTGGTGGCCTTGAACCGATTTATATCAAAGGCGACTGACTATTGCTAGCCCTTCTTCCAGACCATCAACTGAGGGAAGCAGTTTAAGTGGACCGAAGAATGCGAGAAAGCCTTCCAGAAACTCAAGATCCTCATCGAAAAAGCCCCATTGCTGTCCAAACCAAAGAACGAAAAAACATTGCTCATTTATCTCGTGGTGTCTAAAAAGACAGTGAGCTCAGTACTGATCTGAGAAGAAGGTCCGAAACAGCTCACAGTCTATTACGTGAGCAAGGCCCTACAGGATGCGGAGACAAGGTACCCAGACATGGAGAAGCTCGCCTTGTCTTTTATAATCGTGTCCTGAAAGTTCTGGCCATACTTCCAGTCACATAGCATAGATGTCCTGACGAATCTCCCTCTGAGACAAATTCTCCAGAAGTTGGATACACAGGAAAGATTGATGAAATGGTCAATGGAGCTCAACCAATTCAACATTTTCTATAAGCCAAGGCCCTCCATAAACGGCTAGGCTTTAGCAGATTTTATGGCTGAGTTCGCCCATATCCCAGAAAGGCTTGCTTGAAGCTAAGCCTCAGGAGGTACCAACATGGAAATTGTATGTTGATGGATCATCGGGCGAGGCTGGAGCTGGAGCTGGAGCCAAGATTTTGTTGATTAGCCTCGACGGTCATAATCTCAACTGCATGCTTCCCCTGGAGTTCAAAGCCTCGATCAACGCTGTTAAATATGAGGCGCTCCTAGCAGGCTTGAGGCTGGCACAAGAGATGAAGGCAAGAAAAATCTAGATCTACGGCGACTCGCAAGTAGTGGTTAGCCAAGTCAACAGAACCTTCACAACTCGCGAGCAATCTATGGTGGCATATTTAAAGAAGACCAAAGATCTCATGTCCCATTTCGAGGTATTTGAACTACTCCAGATTCCCAGGATTGAGAATGGCTATGCCGATACACTTTCCAAGTTGGCGAGTAGTAAAGACTCTGACTTGATGAGAGCCATCCCAGTTGAAAAGCTTAGCCGACCGTCCACTAACGAGACTTTGCCACAGAATACCATGATGATCATCGAGTCCTCCAAATGGATAAAAAAGATCATCGCATAGTTAACTGACCAAGTTTTGTTGGACAACAAGGAGGAAGTCCGGAAGCTCCGCAAGAGGGCAACAAAATTCTTCTTACAAGATAGGATCTTGTATAAGAGAGGTTTTCCATCCTCTCTTGCGCTGCATTACTCAGGAGGAGGCGGATTACGTGATCGAGGAGATACATGAAGAAATATGTGGTAATCACTTAGGAGGGATGGCCTTAGGACAAATGGCATTAAAGCAAGGATAATATTGGCCGACCATGAAGAAGGATTCACATGCTTATGCGAGGAAATGCAACAAGTGCCAGAAATTCACCGTTGTGCCGAAGCTTCCGGATCAGAACCTCACCCCAGTCACCAGTCCTTAGCCTTTCGCCAAAAGGGGCATCGATTTCATAGGTCTTCTCCCAACTGGAAGAGGTGGGGTCAAGTTTGTGGTCGTAGCGGTGGACTATTTCACCAAGTGGTGTGAGGCTGAACCTCTGGCTAAAATCACGGAGAAGAACACATGGAAGTTTGTCTGGAAGAACATCGTCTGTCATTTTGGAATACCACACTTTCTTGTTTCTGATAACAGTAAACAGTTTGCTGGAAAGAAATTTAACTCGAACAGTGAAGAGCTCGGCATTCGGAGGGATTTCTCTACTCCCTACTATCTCCAGTCCAACGGCCAAGTGGAGGCCGTCAATAAGATCATCAAGCATACCCTAAAAAGAAAGTTGGAATCCGCCAAAGGATGATGGGCCGAAGAATTACCCGAGACTCTATGGTCATATTGGACCACATCTCGGACAGCGAATGGCAAAACTCCTTTCGCCATGGCATATGGAGTAGAAGCAATGATTCCTGTCGAATTAGGAATACCTTCTCCAAAGCACTTACACTTCGATGATGTGATCAATAAGGATCTACGCAGGGCAAACCTTGACTTGTAGGAAGAAAGGCATGTCTACTCGCAACTTCGTCTGGTAGTTTATGAAAAGAAGATGGATAGATACTATAACTCGAAAGTTAGGAACAGGACTTTCCACGTCAACGACTTCGTCCTCAAAAAGGTTTTCCTGGCTAATAGAGAAGTGGAGACTGGGACCCTTGGGCCCACTTGGGAAGGACCTTATAAGATCGGCGAGGAGGTTCGACCAGGAACCTAATGATTGGAGGACTCAGAGAGAACATCACGCATCTGCATCTATACTACCAGTAGTTTTTCATTCTGTTTTGTTCTTTTTTTGTCAACGCTAAGCTGAATATCAGCGTTTTTTTTTCAACTTTGTTTAGACGCTACATTATTTCAATAAAGTTCAATACTTTCCAAGTTATAATACTCTCTTCTCGAATAAACTAGTAAAGAAAGCTCGGCAGTGAAGAAGTGTGTTTTGCGGCCAACTCTTTTAACTCGCTAGATAAACATTCAACGTGTATTCATACAAACTAGTAAAGAAGCTCGGCAGCAAGGGTGTGTGGTTCGCGGCCAACTCTCTTAACTCGCTGGATAAACATTCAACGTGTATTCATACAAACTAGTAAAGAAAGCTCGACAGTGAGAGAGTGTAGTTCGCAGCCAACTCTCTTAACTCGCTTGATAAACATTCAACGCATATTCATTCAAACTAGTAAACAAAGCTCTGCAGCAAGGGAGTGTGGTTCGCGGTCGACTCTTTCAACTTGCTGGATAAACATTCAATGCGTAACCAAATAAAAAAAGAAATCTCGGTAGCAAAGGAGCGTGGTTCACGGCCGACTCTTTCAACTCGTTGGATAAACATTCTACGTGTATACGTTCGTGCAATGAAAGCAAAACATCTGATAGCTACAAATGATGTGAAACATGGATATTTTACATTAATGAATTTGATGAAAACAACACAAACAAAAATTACAGAAGGTCATAATTCCTACGTCTCTGCCGAACCTTTGGGTTCGACATAACCAGAGACCCCCAGTTTGGCCAACAATTCTTTGGCCTTTGAGAGCTCCGCCAAGGCCTCTGTTAACTCTTTATGTTTAGCATGAGCCATATCTTCACACACCTTGAGTTTCAACTCAGCTTGTTTCTGAGCTTTGACGGACAACATCTGAATCATTTCGACCATGTTTATCTTATACTCAGCCTTCGCCCTGGCATCCGGTGATAAAGAAATTGCGTATGCATCCTGATCGAAGAGTTTCGCACATCCAGCCAAAGCACTTTGATCAAGGAGCCTCGCATCTATGGCGAAGGCACCCTGATCAAAGAGCTTTGCATCTATTGCGAAGGCATCCCGATCAACGAACCTCGCACTGTTGTAATTAGGTCAAGTAAAAAAGCCTTGCATAGTTCACGGAGGTTACCTGACCAGAAGAGTTCGCGTAGTTTGTGCAGGTATCTCTTAAGCCTCGACGAATAAACATGTTTGTTTACGGTTTAGAGTAACTCAATTCAACCTCAATTACACAACAGACAAAGATAATCAAATTGTCTTCTCATTCATTTATCAAAATCTGGATTACAAGATAAAAGGAAATAAACATGGCTATCGTCTTACTACCCCGCTGCCTTTTTAGGATCGGTACAAGAAGGGATATATAGTCTACTTAGTTAACCTCTGATCTTGAGGATTACGTGGGCTTCATCAGGCTTCGTCAGTGGCATAAGTCTGACTTCACCATGATAGGGAGTCTCCCAAATCAATATGAGTTGATTTGGTGACTAATTAGGCCATACTACTCAAAAAATGCCGTTGACACCTTTGGCAGATGGCTTTCGGCATCGTCATCCGAATCAGGATCATTGAAGAATTTATCATCAATGTCCATTGTAGAGGTACCATTTGAGAATTTCTCGCTAAGGCTACTAGGCCCAACTCCTTCCGCGGTATTCAGCCCACCCATTGATCTCAAGTATAATCAAGACACTTGTACGGACATACTTGGTCCTCTAAACATTGGTTTTCTGTCCCTTCCTTCACGATGCACTTAAGTTGAAGACTGGAACCAAGTAAACAAGTGGCAGGGAAACCTCCTTTACATCTTTTGCCAGGAAAAGTTATGGCCATTGGAATTAATCAACTGGATTCAAAAGAGTTATGGACGCGTGAAAAAGATTAAATGAAAGACCTTTGGTGTTTTTATAGGGGTGGCATGGGAAACGCATGACATTAAATGAGGCTATTAACAAAAGGTCATTTAATGGGAATTTGGAACGCCACATGCCACGTGCGTCCTTTTATTTACCCAAACATTAATGATGTTAACCCTTCAGATTCAACAAAAAGTCTGCGCCATTAATGCCTGGATGAATGATTCTTCAATTTCAGGTTCAACTTTTCGTGTTCAACAAACAGGATAACTACATGAGTTATTCTTTTAAAAAAGGATATCATCTTCGGCAGCAAGGCCTCGTCACAAGTAAGGAACTCTACTGATTATAAATAAATTCATGCAAAGAGACTTTATGCAAGGAAAGCGACAGAAAATATGTTTGATTGATAATGCTAGAACGAATACAAAATATGGAATGAAAATCTACAAGTCCTACTGCCCCACCGTCTCTTTAGGGTTGGCACACTGCGGGCCTTCCCTTATAATGGAGGCAGTGGTCTAGGCTTCACCTCCATCCTGGTCCTCGACATACGAAGGATTTTCGACTACTGTAGGAACCTCAGAGGCAGGGACTTCGTCAGGAGCATACCGAAGAAATGAGATATCCTACTCTAAATGAGTCTCCACAATCCTCTCAACCAGTTGTTCCCCGCCTGCCGTCATAAAGCAATAAGCAAGATCCTTGTACTCAGGCGTGTCTTCAAACCCATCCTAGTAAGCCATAACCACCGGGTCTCGGCATCCACATGCTCCGCCTTGATCCTCTCCACCTCTTCTCTGGCTTCGGCCAGCAGCTTATCCTTCTCCACAACTACAGCCTCCATGTTGCTGTTAGCAATGGCTGCGGTAGTCTCAGCTATGAAGGCTTAATCTTTGACCAATTTTTGAGCTTCTTCTTCACGCTTTTAGGAGGCCTCGACAGCCATTTTTTGGTCTCTAGCCTACTTCAAACTCTCATTTGCGGCCTTCAGCTCAATCTCGTACTTGGCCTTCATGACAGCTTCTTTGGTCACATTGAAAGAATCTCTTGTTCAATTCCAACTGTGCTTTTTCAAGCCTCATCGCCTTCAGATCCTCGGATAACTTCTTCGACTTGGCCTCTTCCTCGCTGAACTTGCCGTTAACCCCCGGATTAAGTTCATCTCCACCAGTTGAAGGTGTTCGCGCATAGTAGCTTCCTCAGCAGCTTTCTCCCATTTCTGGGTCCAATACTTATAAACACTCGCTGCCATTATTGTGCAATGGGCAGGGAGCAACTCCATCATGAAAGGATCGAACTCACTACGACAATGGATAATGTGAATGCAACCCTCCTGACCGGAAGAGGGAGAAGAATTTCCAGAATCTCCAACCTCTCCAGCCTAGCGATGTTCTTCAACCCGCATAGTCTTGCGGACATCCTTCATAAGCCCTTCCACGGCCCTATAAGCCTTCTTCTTCTGGCTAGCAGCTTCATCCGCACCCTCTGCGACCCTCTTTCCTTTGTCTTTCGAAAGCACAGGGACAGGATGGAAAGGCAAAGGCGGAGACGAAGACGGAGGCAAGGGTGGAGAATGAGCAGTCTGATCCAGAACTTAAGTAACGGGGCCCGGAGGGTAAATCGTCCTCAACAACACCACATCTTGCACCTCTTGCGACAATGGCACCTCTTACAAGGATGGCTGGGACGAGGAACTTGCCCCGTCCCCCAGGCTGGGCAATGCGAAATGAAGAGACACTCTTGAATCTGAACGTTGTTGACATAATATTCGAGGCACAAAGTGTTACGAATGGCTATTAAAATAAATCCTATACAATTCAAGTCACAAAGATCACCCATTAGTCCGTAGCGAATCAGTAAGTCGTCGTCCTTGAACAGAATGCTGAGGGCTCCTAAAGACGTTGTCGAGCGCACGAACTTTATCCTACTTCAGTCTCAAATCACCTTGATCCCTCTTCAGAATTGGCAACTTCCCAAAATCTGCAAAGATAAACGAAACATTAAGTCAGGGACGATGATTAAAAATCACACAAGTTAACAAGATATACCAAGTTCTCCAAATTGGCGGGAAATGGACACATTTGGGAGGGGAACCTCCGTCATAAACTCCCAATCCCCTTCAGCGAAGAATAATCTCTCGTTCCAATTATGTACTTTGTTGGGACTTTCGGTTGCCATCCCTTATTTCTAGCCCGATCGAGGAGAAATATTAAACCATCCCGCGGACCAGTAGGGCCAATAGATTATTTCAAATTCTCTTGGGATTAAATCCACACTTGCCTCGGCAATCCTCCACAATAGGAACACCGCCACCATTTGACCCCAACCATTTGGTGTAATCTAACATGGAGCCAAATTCCAATCTCGTAGAATCTTGCAGAAAAACAGATGCATAGGCAGGTAGAGGCCTTGTTGCATCGTTGGCTCATAAATGGCGATGAACCCTTCAGGTGGGTCATCGGCATGTTCCTCGGGACCAGGGGCCCTGAGCTCCACTGAAGCTGGGACATTGTAACCTAGTCTGATGTCTTCCAAGTCAGCCTCCCTAACCTTCAAGCGAGCCATAGAAGCCTCGGTGGCCTACCGCTTAAGCTCTTCATCAAGTCGTCGGGCGGAAGAAGCATCCCTTTTGTCTAGTGATCCTCTCATTTCAGGGATCCCAGTAGCGCGTTGTTTCTTACCCACCTTCGCCTTTGACGACGCATTCTAATCATTTTCCCTCCCACTCGTGGATGCTGGAGGGGTCCCTGATTAGCTTCTTCTTATCCCTCGACCGAAAACGACGACGAAGTTGAAGAGGTAGCTTCACCTATAATGTCAGGATCTGTCCCGGTGGTCGACAAACGACATCACTACTTCTCTCGATTCAACAAAAAATACCCCCACAATCGCTAAAAAGTATGGCAGAAAACAACGTCCAAACCAAGCAACCGTAAAATAACAAATGCGATACACTAAATAATGCACAGCAACCTCTATAGTGTTTACCTCAAGAATATGAACCCTAGAGTCACCGGAGAGGCCTTGAACTTTCTTGGTTAGAGCCGGAATACTCAGCAACGTTTGAGATAAATGTAGAAGCAAAAAGAAGATAAATGAGAAGAAGCAATGGTTTATATAGATTAGGTCTCCTCAATCCCCCGCCGTCCAATTCAAAACACGCCATCTGAACTGTCCATCTAGTGGACGCGTGTCCAAAGAAGGGCACGGATTCCTAGGCATTTAATGAAGTGAAAAGATGCACACCACGTGCGCCCCCAATCGTCTATCATGCGCCAACAGCATTTATGGCGCATACTCTCTCACCCATCATTGTCTGACCACTGTGACAGCTTTGATTGACAGCATGTACAGAATCACACCAACCACGGACACGTCACCTAAGGTCAAACCAATCAAAGTCCTAACCCATCATAAATGAACAGGCTTCGAGCTTGGGAGATTGTACTGAGTAAGTAATTCAAACATGTATCTGCAAAGGACTTCATCATACAATCTCAAATTTTGAGAGGGCCCACCATAAAATTTGAAACCTTTGTAAAAGAAAAAAAATCTCTTTCTTCTTTTACTTCAAAGTCCCACGCCTACCATAAATAATAGGCTTGGACTTGGGAGACTATTGTTACCACAAGATTTCGATAAGGCCTCCACGTCAGCAAAGGCCCGGTAAAAGCCCCAAATAGGCCAAGTTAGGCCTCGCTAAGGCCTCATAAGCCCATCGAGGGCCTTTCAGACTCGTAAAGGCCTTAGATACCTAGAGGGGGCCTTGTGAATATGTTTAAGGCTCAGCAACGTATTGGCATCCTCGAATTAAGTCTGGCAGACTCCCGTGAAGAGCATCGAAATTCATGTCCGACCCTTTGGCGCTTCACCAACAATCGGATCCATCACAAAACCGCAGGCACTGTGATGTTTTGGAATAACCAGAGACGTATTTAGAGAAAGATTATGTTTCATTGGCACACAGATTCTCATAAGAAAACCAAATATCAATCTCCTAAAGATTAGGCAATGTGATAAGGAGAATCAACTTAAATAAGGGATAGAATTTGGAAGATTGCATTGACAACCAATTATCCTTATTTCATAAAGAAGGATGATTTAATCACACATCTAATTGATTGTTTACATAAATCAATTAAGACTCTGAGGCTATAAATACTACATTTCTAATTGTTCTAAAGAACGCATTATTCTCACCATTAAACTCTTCTCAAATCTCTACCTACTTGTCTCTCCCACACCCATTGTGTTATTTTCCCATATATTATTCTATATACCAACAGTTGACTTGATCGTCGGAGTACCAATGATTGCCGGACCTTTTTTCTCCAGTGATCTTGGTGCCTAACGGTCGTCCTAGTGTGCTAACATACATGTTGACAGATGAGTAATTGGAGATCTGTTGACACGTGGATAATGCAAATTCCGACATTAACAAATTTATAATTATATTTTCAAACTATTGAAACATCGTAACACACCTAAGACCGCATATAAAAGTTTTAAGTCACAAAAATACATTTGAAGTAAATGTATAGGCCGTTCAATGTCAAACTATTTGGTAAAAATTTGACACCATTCAATAATATAACCTAGTTTTGGATGTCCGAAATGTATTTCTTTAAGTCGATTTCGTAACTTATTCGACAACAAAACTCATCTATGTAACTATGTATACTAATTTGGATTAAAAAATACATGTTACAAAAAATTGGTTCAATGTTTAAGCTCGACCATTTTGTTCAAATTTTTACACCTTTCAAGAATATAACACAAAGTTGAATGTCCAAACCGTATTCTGAACACTACTTGAAAATGGTTGTGACAAAATTCCACATCTTTGAAGTATATACTTTAGTTTGGAGTTGTAAAAATACGTTAGAAATAATCATAGAGGTTGTTCAATGTTGAATCGCTACTATTTTGTCAAAAATTTACACCATTCGAGAGTATAACACGTCGGTGAATATCTAAAATAAATTTATGATTATATTTCCAAACCATAGAAACATCATAAAACACTTACGAGGCCATATATACAAGTTTTGAGTCATAAAAATACATTTGAAGCAAACATTTAGGTCGTTCAATGTTGAACTATTTGATAAAAATTCGACACTATTCATGAATATAACCTAGTTTTGGATGTCCGAAATATATTTTTAAGTCCATTTCGTAACTTATTTGACAACAAAACAATCTATGTAACTATATATACTCGTTTGGATTTGAAAGAAAATGTCACGAACAACTAGTTCAACATTTAATCTCCATCGCCTTGTTTTAAATTTGACACCATTAAGGAATATAATTCACAGTTGGATGCCAAAGCGTATTTGGAACTTGATTTCAAAATGATTTTTATGAAATTCTACATATAAGAAGATATATACTCTAGTTTGAAATCACAAAAATACCCTAGGAAAAACAATAAAGACCGTTCAATGTCGAACTGCAATAGTATTTGTCAAAATTTAACACCTTTCAAAAGTATAAAACATTGGTAAATGTCCCAAACGAATTTATAATTATATTTTCAAACTTGTTAAATGTCATAACACACTTATGAGACCATATATATAAGTTTTGAGTCATAAAAATACATTTGAAGCAACCATTTAGGTCGTTCAATGTCGAACCGTTTAGTCATTCAAGAGTATAACCTAGTTTTGGATATCCGAAATATATTTTTAAGTCAATTTCGTAACTTATTTCAACAACAAAAACACATGTATGTTACTAAATATACTAGTTTAGATTCAAAAAAAAAATGTTTCAAACAATTAGTTCAATGTCAAATCTCTACCCTTTTATTCATAATTTGACACCATGCAAGATTATAACATACATTTGCATGTCCAAAGCATATTCTGAACACGAATTCAAAATGATTTTAACAAAATTCCACACCTATGAAGCTATAAATACACTATTTTAGATTCACAAAAATACGTTAGAAACAATCATAAAGGCCATTCAATGTCGAATCATTGCAGTATTTGTTAAAATTTCATACCATTCGAAAGTATAAAACGTCATTGAATGTCCGAAAATAGTTTATAATTATATTTCCAAACTATTGAAACATCAAAATCCACCTACATGGCTATATATACAAGTTTTGAGTCACAAAAATACATTTGAAGCAACCATATAGGTCGTTCAATGTCGAACCATTTTCGTCGAAATTGGACAACATTCAAGAATATAACCTAATTTTAGATATCCAAAATATATTTTTAATTCGATTTCGTAACTTATTCAACAATAAAACACATCTATGTTACTATATATACTAGTTTAGATTATTAAAAAAAAAGTTACGAACAACTAGTTCAATGTTGAATCTACACCGTTACGTTCAAAATTTGACTTTATTCAAGAATATAACATGGTTGGATGTCTAAAGCATATTTTGAACATGATTTCAAATAAATTTTGATAAAATTCTATATCTATGAAGCTATATATACTCTAGTTTAGATTGACAAAAATATGTTCAGAACATCATAAAGGCTGTTCAGTATCGAATCACAACTGTATTTGCCAAAATTTCACACCATTCGATAGTATAAAACTATTGGTGAATGTTCGAAAAGAATTTATAATTATATTTCCAAACTATTGAAATACTATAACACCCCTACGAGATCATATATACAAGTTTTGAGTCACAAAAATACATTTATAGAAACAATATAGTCGAACCATTTGGTGCATGTTTAGTAGAGTTTAAAAATAGCTTTTTAGGAGATTTGAAAAATGTTGATGAAATGTATAGTTAAAAGGTTGATAAAAATTATAAATCATATTAAATATGTGGTTAAAAATAAGTATAAAAAAAACCTTTATAAAAATTAGTACTAAACATGTCAGAATTTGACAATAATGAAAAGTATAACCTAATTTTGGATGTCCAAATATATTTTTAAGTCGATTTCGTAACTTTTCGATAACAAAACACACCTGTCAAAAATATCCAAAGTGATACTTGTTGTGTAATATTTGTTGCTTGATTAATAAGGGACTTGAAACAACCGAGTTTTAACTTTTAAGAAACCTTTTGTGTTAAGCAATATATAATTTGTCGTATTGAAATTCACTTTCTATGTCCAAACACCACTTGCGGTTCGACCTCCTCAGCCCGTGAATGGCCCGTCCGGTTCACGGGCCGGCCTGCAGTTCCGGGTCGAGATGGGTGGGCTGATACGGGCCCGCCCGTCTTGACATCTCTATGTGTGAGTCAAATGATTTCTACTTACAGTATATACAACTTTCATATAAATTACTAATAATGTGTTTGGAATTGTTTTTTAAAGTCTAAAAGTATTTTTTAAAGAATAAAAGTACTTTTGATTATATTTATAATTATTTGACTAAAGTTAATAAGCACTTTTGATTAAAAACAGCTTAAATTTTTTTTTTCACGAAATCCCAAATTTTGAGATTCTCTAAAAAACTGTAATTGAACTTTTACAGAAAGTTACAATTAACATTTAATAAAACTTAAAAATTAACAAAATTAACATTGATACATCAAAAAAAGATATTAATTTTTTTTCATATTAATTACTTATATCAAATTATCACTTCATATATTTATATAAAATGAAAAATTTATGTTGCCATGTTAAATAATATAATACAAATTATATGTAAATACGTAATATATTTGATTTAAATAAATAAAGTTTAAGTAATATGATATAAACTAAAATAATTGTGTTATCATAATTTAATTAAGATATTTATTTTAATAGTTATTATAGGATATGACAAAATATTATTTATTTTAAAGCAAATAATGAGTTATATAATAATTAATTATTATTTAGTCAAATAAATATAAAATTTATATAAAAATACTTTTATAGTTATACAACCAAATATTGAATTTAGTATTTACGATACTTTTTGAGTTTACAATCAAACAGTCAATAGTGTTTTAACAAAAGCTATACTACTTAAAACTCTACTGCTAAAACCAATACTCACAGCTGTGCCAAACAGACTCTAAGACAAGTTTGTCTTTCATTATTGTAATTTCTAACTAATAGACATTATAAATGAGATATTCGTGTTACTTCTTCTAGCTTATTTGGCTAATTTTAAATTATAATTTAATTTAATTAAATATATTTTTTATCTAAATATTTCATAACATCTATAACTTATTATCCACTTATTATTTACGCATTTTATAAAACACATAACTTATAAACACTTAAAACATAATTTAAGTGCTACTAAACATGCAATTCATATGCAACCCCTCCATACTGATGCTTATATTGCCAATTTTTTTTCTAATTTATTATAATTATTTTGTCAATAGTTCAAGACTTCCACGTGTGATTTTTGTTGTAATTAAGGGGTCCTCATTGACCTAAGTGTATTTTTTATCAGCCACGCGAAATGTCTTTGAAATGTCAAATATCAATTCACTCATTGGCGAGTTACCTCTGTCATTCGTTTGTTCAAATTTGCCCAATTATATTTGGTTTTATTATACATACACTCACTTCTTCACTTGCTTCTCTCCAGCATCGATATCACACTTCTTCACTTCCATCATGAATATCTCGCGTTCAATAGTAACGTAATACATTTCTAATAGACAAGAATGCTTCCCCTTTGGATAAAGGTAACTAGGATGACAATAGGTCGAACCGATCGTCTGAGGACGAGCTCGGATACTCGGTTCGGCCCATGAGCTCGTAGGTTGAACGAGCCGAACCAAGCTACCCACGAGCTCAGCTCGGCCCATAAATTTTTTTAAAAGAAAAAAAATTGAAAATGAAAATGAAAGAAAATATGGAAAATCCTTCATATTAAAAATTAAAGGTTAAAAACCTCCTCTTTTTTTCGAACTTGGGCCGGCTACTTTGAAAGTAGGTGGAGTTAAAATTGTACACGAACAAGATGTTACGTGTACAATTTTTTATTAAAATAAAACAAAAAAATTTCAAATACTAATGCAAAATAATATTTACTATAAATCTGAATAATCCATATTCAAATATTCAAGTTATTCGACCATTATTCTATCTACTTTGTCTTGAATTCGAAGTTCGGCATCATCTCAATCATTTAGACACAATAGCTTTCTAAAATGTCGGTTTTGAGACTTGACCTGAAATCAGACAGAACTCTGCAACTTATACTAAATGCAGCATCCGATGCTACAATTGAGATCGGAAGTGTTAGTAGATCACGTGCCATTTTTGAAAGAATTGAGTAACTGTGTTGATATTGTCTCCACCATTGTAGTATATCAAAAATATTCTCTTTTCGTCACCTAAAATACTAAGCACGTCATGCTCGAAATACCTAACTAACTCTATATGTGTATCACTAGAACGGGAAAGGGAAGAAGTAGAAGAAGAACCAACTGATTGTTGACCTTAACCTTGACTACTCCTATGTGTACTCACGTAACTCCATAAGTCAATATCATCAATTGATGACGAAATACATGTTGGAACAGGGGGTCGTACAACGTTCGTACCGACCTTTTCAGAATAGATCTTATACATGTGACATAAATTTTGTTCTAAATTACCACGTTACTGGATTTTCGTAAATTAATTTTTGTGAAATTGCTATTATTATTACTTTCGTACCCTCTAAGTTAAGTCTAAGATCCATAATACATACTAATGAATATAACATAAACAATTGTTTCCAATATTTTCTAAATTTAGCTTCCATTACATGTATAATATCAGAAAAAGGGTCAAAATTCTTATACCTAGTAAAATTGTTAGCAATATAATCGAAATGATTTAAAATAAGTAGAGTAGTTGGATAATATACATCAGAACATGCAGTTGTTACGTCATTAAAAACTTTCAAAGATTTTCTAACATGAGCACATATTTCCCAGTCATATGATTCCAAATCTTATTCTGAGCCGTGTGAGTGTCGGCCATTATAATATACAGTTATGCAATCTTCATAACCTTCACAATATTCAAGCACAAAATATGTAGAATTCCATCTATGGCCAACATCAGTACAAAAACATTTTAACTGCAGCCCATTTTCCAGACATAGAACAGCAAAAACTTGTTTTCTTTTTAGTGAGATCGTAATATAATTCATAACATATCTAATTTTTTGTAATTGGAGCTGTATAAATTCTAATCCATCTTGCACAATTAGATTAAACACATGACTTAAACAACGAATTTAAAATAAAATACCATCAAATTACTATATTGTTGAGGGCTACATTATCAAAAGTAAAACTACGAACCTTAGAATCACAATTATATTCACTAACACACGCAATAAAACAGTAAAAGTATTATTTCAATTATGAGGATAGTCTATTTATTTAAACACTATTACTTTTTTATGCATTATCCAATTACTATCAATGTAGTGTGCAATTGTAACCATATATCTTTTTTTATTATTACATGTCCATAAGTTCGACGTAAAAGATAAAACACCATTATAATTATTAAAATTATTTACAATAGCTTCTTTCTTTGTATTATATCTAACAATAGTGTCTGTACGAAGAGTATTTCTAGAAATATTAGCGTACCTTGGTTGAAGATATTTTTGATGAAGTTCGTGAAATGAAGATTTTCCACCAAGTCCAGTAGAAACTCAACATTTGCAACCAAATCTAGCAGTCCTTCGCGGCGCATAAGTTCTTGTAAATATATCCAAGTGTCGAGATTGGGACTACTCGACCCGAATTCCAGAGATCCAAAATGGAGTTGTGCCTGATTTGTTTTTCCAAACCTCCATGTTTAAATTAACAATTTTTGAAGTGTTTATTTAGATGAATTGTGCCTATCCCCTTTTGCTAGGCTAACTGTTCTTGACAGTGCTCACAGTGTACTTTGTACTCAAGCAGGCCCACTAGTTTATTAATCGGCACCAACTCGAAATGTTGCTAACACTTAGCCTTTTGTTTGGTAGCTTTTCGTTTAGTGTTAGAACTGAATATTGTTTGTGTATTGGAATCTTCTTGAACATCTTCCAAATCAATTGGATCAGTACTACCACCAAACTGATCAATAATATCATCTGAAATTGGAATGTTATACGGACTACTGAAATCATCATTACTTCAATCGAAAGCCATTTGGAATAATATAATAAAGTGAATATGAAAAGATGAATATGTAGTAGAAACTAAAAAGTAAAAAATAGAAATAGAAAAAATTAGTAGAAGTAGAAAATAAAAACTTCAAATTATAGAGTAATATCTAGATAATGAGATATTAGATACTAATTATAACACTAATTATAAGACTTGAGATAATGAAATTTAAGAATTGTTAATAGATTAAGAATATAATAGAATAAGAAATTGAAGTGTGAAAAAAATAAGTTTAGAATAAAAATATACATAGAAAAATAATGAAATTAAATCAAAATAAAAAAGTGGCCAACGATCACACGATCGTGACCTTTGGATCAACATCCAACAGTCATGATCATGTGACTGTTGGACGAGCCACGAGCCGCACCGACTCGTGGCTCGTGCTTTTTGGCTCGTTCTCACGAGCTGACTCGTTTTTTAGCAGAGCCGAACAAGCTCAGCCCACTTTTTTTTTTGTTTTTTTGTTTTTTTTGCATCGGCCCTTGCTTGTGCTCGCCTTCGTCCCTTGACGAGCCCAAGCCCAAGTTGGGCCAAACTTTCACGAACCGAGCCGGCGAGCCCCTAAAGGTAGCTTTAAGAAAATGTAGGCTTGTTCGGTACTCCGCTTCGTACAATGTTTAATGGGATTAAAAAGGTATACTGTTCCGATCAAAAACTTTAAAATCCGATCAAAAAAAAAAAAAAGGTATACTGTCACATCCGTACAGGGTACTGAACATGCAGGGACATTGTCTACAGCCCAAAATTTCAAGTAAAAAATTTGCAAGGGTCAAGGCCTAGTTCAAATGGTAAGTGCAAAATCTTCCAAAACCAGCAGGAGTACAGGACTAAGTTCGAGCCTTTTTTTAAGGGTCCTTTGAAATAAAAAAATTAAATAAATAAAAAGTGGAAGATTTGCATATTAGAATAAATTCTATTTGAGGATTGAGAGTCAACCAGCTTCGACTGTGGTAATAAGACTAGTAGCACCTGTAGAAGTACTACAAGAAATCCTACAACTACCAGCAATGCTAAAGTAGCAGAGAAACAAAAGAAAATTTGTTTAAAAATAATTTTGGTCCTACAACATCCAGTGCTTTGTCTTAGTGGATGGGTTGTGAAACAACCAAACAAGTACATGTTATCCAAATAGTCCTTCCAGATAATCTTCGACAACAGGATAATGATCCTACTACATAGAATGTTGAAAACATAAGGCAAAAGACTACAAATTCGGAGATTAAGTCCATTGACTCTTAACGTCAGGGAAATGTAGATGCATCCAATGCAATAAAACTCACAAGATGCCAACGAGCATCTTTTCAATTCAAAGCTTTGGACACTTCAAGTATGTCTGAAGCATGTTATATCGTCTAATTCATTGACCTCAGACCTCAGACCTCGAGACCTTGATCTATAACTATAGGTGACCTCAGTTGCCCATGTGCTAGATATCGTGTTGGGTTCATTCTCAAATGCTCACTACGTGACAAACAAAACCTAAAGATTGATCATGAAGAAATGGATTCAATTAGCAGCAAGTAGGTGAGCTCAAATCTCCAATCGAGGTATTTAGCAAGTCCAACCCTAGAGTTCTTGGCACTTGACAACCTCCAAAATTCTTTCCAAAATGTTCCCCATCAGAAACTTTTCTTCCTAACATGAACCTGTCACTGATTACAGATCTTAATTAGATCATGCTATTCCCTGCAATCACAAACTTTTCTTCCTAACATAAATATATCACTTAAGGATCTTAATGAGATCATGCTATTCCTAGTAATAAGAATTCTATTCCTACTACAAAATGGAAACAGGATGCTCAAAATTGGGCCGCGTCTTCCATATAAATAAGAGCATCTCCAATGCAATGAATGAATTGTGGTTGACGTGGAAATTAAATAGATGGACTTCTAGATTATGTGGAATGAATAAACGGTGAAGTCCAGAAATTCTCTCCAATGGGTTCATTCTACAATCTAATAATATTGATTATGTGGCATTTATTTTTTTAAATTAAAAATAATAAAACTAATCTACTTAACACAATTTTAAAAAATTAAGTTAAAAATTAAACAATTGCTGACTCACCATTCTCACATAGCATCTACATGTAGAAGGAGTGCTTCACATCTTCTATTTTTTATAGTGCCACGTCAGCTTCACATAGTATTCCACGTTGTGCATTGAAGAAGTATTTCTAATGGACATTGTCTATTTAGTGATGTGGCATACATTTTCTTCCAATCCATTGAATGCATTGGAGATGCTCTAATATAAATAGGTACCGTTCAGATTCAAAATTAATGGGATTCTTCCCACACAGAGATAGGAAAATAGAAAGCCGCCTTCTATTATATGCAGCAGACAAAACAAAGATTCAGCATCATTAGAGGAAAACCTGGAATGGCATTTCTCAGGCATTGCGATCACACTATATTCAATATAGTATCCGTCGTCACTGCCTGCACTACCAAACAAGGTTACTGAAATCAGAGTCAGGAAAGGAATGCAATGGTCATTTCAGCAGCAAATAAGAATGTACAACTAGAACACCTGTTTTTATCAAGCCATATAAACACTTCCACCAGCCATGCAACATATGCAGCAACTTTCAGCGCTGCAATGGGAATTTTAAATATCCAAAAATACAAATGCAATGCATAAAGTATTCGTTGTCCAAAAAATACAAATGCAATCCAAAAAATACAAATGTAAAGATCACAATACATTCAAAATAGTATTTGTCGTCACTGCTTGCACTAGCAAACAAGGTTACTTAAATCTAAGTCAGGAACAGAATGTAATCAGTACAAACATCTCAGCAGCAGATAAGAATATACAACTAGAAGACCAGTTTTTATCATCCACATGCACCCACATAAACAGTTTCCCCGGTCACACAACATATGCAGCAACTTTCTGCCCTGCAATGGGAATTTTCAACATCCAAAAGATACAAATGCAATGCATATGGGACAGTAAATTTAATGATTTTTTCCATATCCAGGACAGATTAATTCCTTCCATAGCATCATAAAACATAATTCAAGAAATAAAAATATTTAAAAGCACTTTCCTGATTACAATTTGTACTATCATTCATAATAGAAGCTTATCCTCCCAACCTCAAACCTGAAATACCTCAAACTATTACACAATATTTTCACTTGGAATGGACTGTCCTTGCGAGTAATAGCGATCTGTAGCTTGAACGGAAAAGCAAGTACAGTACCTAGATTGTATGTTTTGTAACACTATCACTAAGGGGACTTCAAATACACAAGAATGCACCAAGAGAACAAGAAATGTCCTGAATTTATGAAGTAATGGGAAAAACAAAGCTTCAGAACATGTTTTCTCTTCCTTAGCTCCTACTCAAGGATTCTAACCATGCGTACAGAAATAAAACAAAGGCTGAAAACTGTCCATCTTCGGTCAAAAGGATTTTACATACTTTTTTATACAGTAACTAGTGAAGAATGAACATCAAATATCAAACCCACAAATCAAGGAGAATGCATAATGCATGCACTTTCAAGCAACATAATAAAACATAGAAAGCCAACAGCATAACAAAAAAATTTAAAACATACACAACAGAGAATTTTATTTAAGTAAAAACGACCCAAGTTAATTCACCAGCAAACCGCAAAAGAAATGTTAAATTTTCAGTAACCAAACCACCTTTTGTACATTTGCATACCAACCAACTGGAGAAAAGTTCCATTAACAAGCCAAAAGATATTCATCAGAAAATAAAAAGAAACAAAGATCACGATCATATAATATCAAATTAAGAGTTGTTTGGGCATTCTCTAGCAAAGTGTCCAGACTCCCCACAATTGTAACAGTTGTTTCCAGCACCACTGCCTCCACCACCAAACCTCCCACCATACCCACCCCCTGCACGACGGCCCCCACCACCACTAAACACCCCATAACCGCTCCCACCTTGGCGTCCGCCGCCGCCGCCCATACAGTCCCTCGCCAAGTGCCCCTTCTCCCCACACTGAAAACAGGCACCACTAGTACCACCACCCCCTCGGCTTCCAGAGGGACAGTCCCGCGCCATATGCCCATAACCACCACAGTTGTAACATCCTCCACCATTACCGCCACCATTGTTGCTATCACAGTCCCTAGCCATATGCCCATACTCACCACAGTTAAAGCACTCTCCACCTCCACCTCCACCTCCACCTCCACCTCCACCTCCACCTCCTCCACTTCGATAGCCATATCCATTGCCGTTATTCCTCCTGTCACTGAACCCATATCCACCACGGCTGTTGTTGCTACTGCCTCTGCGCGAAGAGAAGTCGCCCGACCCACCATCGGCGATTGTGACATCGATGGCCTTCGTCTTGTCGCCTTCTAGTATAATAGTGAACTCAACAGCCTGGCCCTCGCGAAGGGTCCGATACCCATCGGATTTGATGGCAGTCTGATGCACAAACAGATCATCGCCGCCTTCATCAGGTTTGATGAAGCCGTAACCCTTTTGGTCGTTGAACTTGCTCACTACTCCTTTCGATCTAGCCACCTTCTCCTCCGCCATCGATACGATATGCTGATTTCTCCAACAGTATCAAAACCCTAAAAAATTGCGTTTGGTAGTGTGTATATATATAGAGAGGGAGCGGCAGCGGGTTAAGCGAAACCCTAAAAAATTGCGTTTGGCGCATTTTGGGCTTTTGGGTTGCTTTATTTCCTTAAGTTCTTGCCCAAGGTCACTAAATTTTTATTAAAAAAGGGAAAAAAAAAAAAAAAATCATCACTTAACTATTTTTGTTCTATTTTGATCACCAAAGTTTTAATTAAATTTCAATTTGATAAAACCCAGTTATACTTCAGTCCCAAATAATCCTACATGGCAAACCATATTCACATGTGAAAATCCATTTCTGTTAGTTTAGATGTTAGCTATCCAGTTTTGCAAATGTCTTCTCCAATTCAACTAATTGAATGCGACTTAGTGGGAATAAGACAATAATTTAAATTATCTTCTTCTTGTTTATTTATGATATGTTTGGTAATATTGAAATTAATTTTTAAGTACTTATATTATACGTTGTGGATCAATGTGTGAATAAAAAGTAGTTTGTAAGTTGTTGATCATATAAAATGTGTGAATAAAAAGTATGTTTCACCACTCTGACCAGCTGAAATTATAATTTAAGCACCACTAAACATGTGCTTAGTTTATGTTTGTCTTTTCAAGTCTTACTAAAGGATGTTGGATTGAAATTGTTAATAGTAACTAATTACACAAATTAATCGAAGATTGAGAATAAAAATGTTAGAGGATGAAACGTACAATTTTGTATGAAATTTCATATGTGGTCACTAGATTTTCGATAAAATTTCAACTATGTCATTGAAATTTCAATTTTAATTTCAAAATTCACTACTCTATCACCTATCATCTCTCAATTGATTAAAATTCAAGAATTAACAGTCATACCGTAACATATCTTTTCACGTAATCGATGTGTTGCATGCCAAATAACCACTACGCCACACCACAAAGGTGTAAAAAAAAAAAAAAAAATTTAACTACTCTTCTTTTAAACGGTGATAATTTCAATTCATTCTTTTATTTTTCTTCTTTTATGATGAGCAGCTAAATGTATAGTTAGGACGAATATATAAAAGAAAGAAATCAAAAAAATATGTTTTAAACAACCAAATTAGGGTTGTTCAATTTAGAACAATTTTGATCAAAATTTTAAAAAATATTCACGAGTATGACCCACCTTATGATGTACTAAACCTATTTTTATCTTCATTTAATTATGTATTAATCATAAAAATATGTTTATTAAACTATATATAACAGTTTGGAGTCACGAAAATATAATTTGATCGACAATATTGACCGTTTAACATAGAATCGCTACAGTTTTTGTCAAAATTGTACAAATATCAAGCTTAAAACACATTTTTCGTTTTCCTAATTGTATTCTAATTCGACTTCTAAACTTTTTCTACATGATAATACATATATGAAGACATATATACAAGAATGAAATCAAAGAAATATGTGTTAAACAACCAAATAGGTTGTAAAATATCGAACAATTTTGATCAAAATTTTAAAAAATTGACGAGCATGACCCACCTTAGGATGTAATAAACTTATTTTTAACTTGAATTAATTATGTATTAATAATAAAAACATATTTATTAAACTATACATAACAGTTTGGAGTCACGAAAACACAATATGATCGACAATATTGGCCATTTAACGTAGTATCGCTACAGTTTTCGTTAAAATTGTATAAATATCAAGCTTAAAACCCATTTTTCGTTGTCCTAATTGTATTCTAATTTGATTTCTAAACTTCTTCTACATGATAATGCATATATGAAGACAGATACACATGAATGAAATAAAAAAAAATATGTTTTAAACAACTAAATATGTTGTTCAATGTCGAACAATTTTGATCAAAATTTTAAAAAATTCACGAGCATGACCCACCTTAGGATATACTAAACCTATTTTTAACTTGATTTAAATATGTATTAACTATAAAAACATGTTTATTAGACTATATATAACAGTTTAGAGTCACGAAAACACAATATGATCGACAATATTGACCATTTAAGATAGAATCACCATAGTTTTCGTCAAAATAGTACAAATATCAAGCTTAAAACCCATTTTTCGTGGTCCTAATTGTATTCTAATTCGATTTCTAAACTTTTTCTACATGATAACACATATTTGAAGACAGATATAAAAGAATGAAATCAAAAAAATATGTTTTAAACAGTCAAATAGATTGTTCAACGTCGAACAATTTTGATCAAAATTTCTAAAAATTAACGAGTATGACCCACCTTAGGATGATCTAAACCTATTTTTAACTTGATTTAATTATGTATTAATCATAAAAACAAGTTTATTAAACTATATATAACAGTTTGAAGTTACGAAAACACAATATGATCGACAATATTGGCCGTTTAACGTAGAATCGTAACAGTTTTTGTCAAAATATCAAGCTTAAAACCTATTTTTCGTTGTCCTAATTGTATTCTAATTTGATTTCTAAACTTTTTCTACGTGATAATGCATATATGAAGACAGATACACAAGAATGAAATAAAAAAAATATGTTTTAAACATCCAAATATGTTGTTCAATTCCGAACAATTTTGATCAAAATTTTAAAAAATTCACGAGTATAACCCACCTTAGGATGTACTAAACCTATTTTTAACTTGATTTAATTATGTATTAATCATAAAAACATGTTTATTAAACTATATATAACAGTTTGGAGTCACGAAAACATAATATGATCGACAATATTGGTCATTTAACGTAGAATCACAACAGTTTTTGTCAAAATATCAAACATAAAATGCATTTTTCGTTGTCCTAATTGTACTCTAATTCGATTTCTAAAATTTTCTACATGATAATACATATATGAAGGCAGGATATACATGAATGAAATGAAAAAAAAAAAAATGTTTTAAACAACCAAATAGGTTGTAAAAATGTCGAACAATTCTGATCAAAATTTTAAAAAATTCACGAATTTGACCCACCCTATGATGTACTAAACCTATTTTTAACTTGATTTAATTATTTATTAATCATAAAAAGATGTTTATTAAGCTATATGTAAAATTTTGGAGTCACGAAAACACAATTTGATCGACAATATTGACCGTTCAACGTAGAATCGCTACAATTTTTGTCAAAATTGTACAAATATCTAGATTTAAACATATTTCTCGTTGTCCAAATTGTATTCTAATTCGATTTCTAAACTTTTTCTATATGATAACACATATTTGAAGACAGATATACAAGAATGAAATCAAAAAAATATGTTTTAAACAGCCAAATAGGTTGTTCAACGTCGAACAATTTTAATCAAAATTTTAAAAAACGAGTATGACCCACCTTAGGATGATCTAAACCTATTTTTAACTTGATTTAATTATGTATTAATCATAAAAACAGGTTTATTAAACTATATATAACAGTTTGAAGTTACGAAAACACAATATGATCGACAATATTGGCCGTTTAACGTAGAATCGCAACAATTTTTGTCAAAATATCAAGCTTAAAACCAATTTTTCGTTGTCCTAATTGTATTCTAATTTGATTTCTAAACTTTTTCTACGTGATAATGCATATATGAAGACAGATATACAAGAATGAAATGAAAAAAATATGTTTTAAACAACCAAGTATGTTGTTCAATTTCGAACAATTTTGATCAAAATTTTAAAAAATTCACGAGTATGACCCACCTTAGAATGTACTAAACCTATTTTTAACTTGATTTAATTATGTATTAATCATAAAAACATGTTTATTAAACTCTATACAACAGTTTGGAGTCACCAAAACATAATATGATCGACAATATTGGTCATTTAACGTAGAATCGCAACAGTTTTTGTCAAAATATCAAACTTAAAACACATTTTTTATTGTTCTAATTGTATTCTAATTCGATTTCTAAACTTTTTCTAAATGATAATACATATATGGAGACAGATATACAAGAATGAAATAAAAAAAATATGTTTTAAACAACCAAATAGGTTGTTTATTGTCGAACAATTTTGATCAAAATATTAAAAAATTCACGAGTATAACCCAGCTTAGGATGTACTAAATCTATTTTTAACTTGATTTAATTATGTATTAATCATAAAAACAGGTTTATTAAACTATATATAACACGTTGAGTAATGAAAACACAATATGATCGACAATATTGGCCATTTAACGTAGAATCGCAACAGTTTTTGTCAAAATATCAAACTTAAAACGTATTTTTCGTTGTCCTAATTGTATTCTAATTCAATTTCTGAACTTTTTCTACACGATAATACATATATGAAGGCAAGATATACATGAATGAAATCAAAAAAAAAATATGTTTTAAACAACCGAATAGGTTGTTTAATGTCTAACAGTTTTGATCAAAATTTTAAAAAATTCATGAATATGACCTACCCTATGATGTACTAAACCTATTTTTAACTCGATTTAATTATTTATTAATCATAAAAAGATGTTTATTAAACTATATTTAATAGTTTGGAGTCACGAAAACATAATTTGATCGACAATATTGGCCGTTCAACGTAGAATCGCTACAATTTTTGTCAAAATTGTACAAATATCTAGATTAAAACTTATTTTTCGTTGTCCTAATTGTATTCTAATTCGATTTCTAAACTTTTTCTACATGATAACACATATTTGAAGACAGATATACAAGAATGAAATCAAAAAAATATGTTTTAAATAGTCAAATAGGTTGTTCAACGTTGAACAATTTTGATCAAAATTTTAAAAAATTAACGAGTATGACCCACCTTAGGATGATCTAAACCTATTTTCAACTTGATTTAATTATGTATTAATCATAAAAACAGGTTTATTAAACTATATATAACAGGTTGGAGTTACGAAAACACAATATGATCGACAATATTGGCCGTTTAACGTAGAATTGCAAGAGTTTTTGTCAAAATATCAAGCTTAAAACTTATTTTTCGTTGTCATAATTGTATTCTAATTTGATTTCTAAACTTCTTCTACATGATAATGCATATATAAAGACAGATACACAAGAATGAAATCAAAAAAATATGTTTTAAACAGCCAAATAGGTTGTTCAACGTCGAACAATTTTGATCAAAATTTTAAAAAATTAACGAGTATTTCCCACCTTAGGATGTACTAAACTTATTTTTAACTTGATTTAATTATGTTTTAATCATAAAAACATGTTTATTAAACTATATATAACAGTTTGGTGTCACGAAAACACAATATGATCGACAATATTGGCCATTTAACGTAGAATCGCAACAATTTTTGTCAAACTATCAAACTTAAACGCATTTTTCGTTGTCCTAATTGTATTCTAATTCGATAACTGAACTTTTTCTACATGATAATACATGTATGAAGGCAAGATATACATGAATGAAATCAAAAAAATATATGTTTTAAACAACCAAATAGGTTGTTCAATGTCGAACAATTTTGATCAAAATTTTAAAAAATTCACGAATATGACCCATCCTATGATGTACTACACCTATTTTTAACTTGATTTAATTATTTATTAATCATAAAAAGATGTTTATTAAAGAATATATAATAGTTTGGAGTCACGAAAACACAATTTGATCGACAATATTAGCTGTTCAACGTAGAATCTCTACAATTTTTTTCAAAATTGTACAAATATCTAGGTTAAAACACATTTTTCGTTGTCCAAATTATATTCTAATTCGATTTCTAAACATTTTCTACATGATAACACATATTTGAAGACAGATATACAAGAATGAAATCAAAAAAATATGTTTTAAACACCCAAATAGGTTGTTCAACGTCGAACAATTTTGATCAAAATATTAAAAAATTAACGAGTATGACCGACCTTAGGATGAATTAAACCTATTTTTAACTTGATTTAATATTGTATTAATCATAAAAACATGTTTATTAAACTATATATAACAGTTTGGAGTCACGAAAATACAATATGATCGACAATATTGGCCGTTTAACGTAGAATCGCTACAGTTTTTGTCCAAATATCAAGCTTAAAACCTATTTTTCGTTGTCCTAATTGTATTCTAATTTGATTTCTAAACTTCTTTTACATGATAATGTATATATAAAGACAGATACACAAGAATGAAATCAAAAAAATATGTTTTAAACAACCAAATATGTTGTTCAATGTCGAACAACTTTGATCAAAATTTTAAAAAATTCACAAGTATGACCCACCTTAGGATGTACTAAACCTATTTTTAGCTTGATTTAATTATGTATTAATCATAAAAACATGTTTATTAAACTAATTTTAACATTTTAGAGTCACGAGAACACAATATGATCGATAATATTGGCCATTTAACGTAGAATCGCTACAGTTTTTGTCAAAATATCAAACTTAAAACGCATTTTTCGTTGTCCTAATTGTATTCTAATTCGATTTCTAAACTTTTTCTACATGATAATATATATATGAAGACTGATATACAAGAATGAAATCAAGAAAATATGTTTTAAACAATCAATAGGCGGTTCAACGTCGAACAATTTTGATCAAAATTTTAAAAAATTAACGAGTATGACTCACCTTAGGATGTACTAAACCTATTTTTAACTTGATTTAATTATGTATTAATCCTAAAAACAAGTTTAATAAACTATATATAACTGTTTGGAGTCACGAAAATACAATATGATCGACAATATTGGCCATTTAACGTAGAATCGCTACAGTTTTTGTCCAAATATCAAGCTTAAAACCTATTTTTCGTTGTCCTAATTATATTCTAATTTGATTTCTAAACTTCTTCTCCATGATAATGCATACATGATGACAGATACACAAGAATGAAATCAAAAAAATATGTTTTAAACAACTAAATATGTTGTTCAATGTCGAACAATTTTTATCAAAATTTTAAAAAATTCACGAGCATGACCCACCTTAGGATGTACTAAACCTATTTTTAACTTGATTTAATTATGTATTAATCATAAAAGCATGTTTATTAAACTATATATAATATTTTAGAGTCACGAAAACACAATATGATCGACAATATTGACCATTTAACGTAGAATCGCAACAGTTTTTGTCAAACTATCAAACTTAAAACGCATTTTTCGTTGTCCTAATTGTATTCTAATTCGATTTCTGAACTTTTTCTACATGATAATACATATATGATGGCAAGATATACATGAATGAAATCAAAAAAATATATGTTTTAAACAACCAAATAGGTTGTTCAATGTCGAACAATTTTGATCAAAATTTTAAAAAATTCAAGAATATGACCCACCCTATGATGTAATACACCTATTTTTATCTTGATTTAATTATTTATTAATCACAAAAAGATGTTTATTAAACAATATATAATAGTTTGGAGTCACGAAAACACAATTTGATCGACAATATTAGCTGTTCAACGTAGAATCACTACAATTTTTTTCAAAATTGTACAAATATCTAGATTAAAACACATTTTCGTTGTTCAAATTGTATTCTAATTCAATTTCTAAACTTTTTCTACATGATAACACATATGTGAAGACAGATATACAAGAATGAAATCAAAAAAATATGTTTTAAACAACCAAATAGGTTGTTCAACGTCGAACAATTTTGATCATAATATTAAAAAATTAACGAGTATGACCGTCCTTAGGATGAATTAAACCTATTTTTAACTTGATTTAATATTGTATTAATCATAAAAACATTCTTATTAAACTATATATAACAGTTTGGAGTCACGAAAATACAATATGATCGACAATATTGGCCGTTTAACGTAGAATCGCTACAGTTTTTGTCCAAATATCTAGCTTAAAACCCATTTTTCGTTGTCCTAATTGTATTCTAATTTGATTTCTAAACTTCTTCTACATGATAATGCATATATGAAGATAGATACACAAGAATGAAATCACAAAAATATGTTTTAAACAACCAAATATGTTGTTCAATGTCGAACAATTTTGATCAAAATTTTAAAAAATTCACGAGTATGACCCACCTTATGATGTACTAAACCTATTTTTAACTTGATGTAATTATGTATTAATCATAAAAACATGTTTATTAAACTATATATATCATTTTAGAGTCACGAAAACACAATTTGATCGACAATAATGGCCGTTCAACGTAGAATCGCAACAGTTTTTGTCAAAATATCAAGCTTAAAACCCATTTTTCGTTGTCCTAATTGTATTCTAATTCGATTTGTAAATTTTTTCTACATGATAAAGCATATATGAAGACAGATAGACAAGAAAGAAATCAAAAAAATATGTTTTAAACAATCAAATAGGTTGTTCAACGTTGAACAATTTTGATCAAAATTTTAAAAAATTAACGGGTATGACCCACCTTAGGATGTACTAAACCTATTTTTAACTTGATTTAATAATGTATTAATCCTAAATACATGTTTATTAAACTACATATAACAGTTTGGAGTCACGAAAATACAATATGATCGACAATATTGGCCGTTTAACGTAGAATCGCTACAGTTTTTGTCCAAATATCAAGCTTAAAACCCATTTTTCGTTGTCCTAATTGTATTCTAATTTGATTTCTAAACTTCTTCTACATGATAATGCATATATGAAGATAGATACACAAGAATGAAATCAAAAAAAATATGTTTTAAACAACCAAATATGTTGTTCAATGTCGAACAATTTTGATCAAAATTTTAAAAAATTCACGAGTATGACCCACCTTATGATGTACTAAACCTATTTTTAACTTGATGTAATTATGTATTAATCATAAAAACATGTTTATTACACTATATATAACATTTTAGAGTCACGAAAACACAATATGATCGACAATATTGGCCATTTAACGTAGAATCGCAACAGTTTTTGTCAAACTATCAAACTTAAAACGCATTTTTCGTTATCCTAATTGTATTCTAATTCGATTTCTGAATTTTTTCTACATGATAATACATATATGAAGGCAAGATATACTTGAATGAAATCAAAAAAATATATGTTTTAAACAACCAAATATGTTGTTCAATGTCGAACAAGTTTGATCAAAATTTTAAAAAATTCACGAATATGACCCACCCTATGATGTACTACACCTATATTTAACTTGATTTAATTATTTATTAATCATAAAAAGATGTTTATTAAACAATATATATTAGTTTGGAGTCACGAAAACACAATTTGATCGACAATATTACCTGTTCAACGTAGAATCACTACATTTTTTTTCAAAATTGTACAAATATCTAGATTAAAACACATTTTTCGTTGTTCAAATTGTGTTCTAATTCAATTTCTAAACTTTTTCTACATGATAACACATATTTGAAGACAGATATACAAGAATGAAATCAAAAAAATGTGTTTTAAACAACCAAATAGGTTTTCAACGTCGAACAATTTTGATCATAATATTAAAAAATTAACGAGTATGACCGACCTTAGGATGAATTAAACCTATTTTTAACTTGATTTAATATTGTATTAATCATAAAAACATGTTTATTAAACTATATATAACAGTTTGGAGTCACGAAAATACAATATAATCGACAATATTGGCCGTTTAACGTAGAATCGCTACAGTTTTTGCCCAAATATCAAGCTTAAAACCCATTTTTCGTTGTCCTAATTGTATTCTAATTTGATTTCTAAACTTCGTCTACATGATAATGCATATATGAAGATAGATACACAAGAATGAAATCAAAAAAATATGTTTTAAATAATCAAATATGTTGTTCAATGTCGAACAATTTTGATCAAAATTTTAAAAAATTCACGAGTATGACCCACCTTATGATGTACTAAACCTATTTTTAAATTGATGTAATTATGTATTAATCATAAAAACATGTTTATTAAACTATATATAACATTTTAGAGTCACGAAAACACATTTTGATCGACAATATTGGCCGTTCAACGTAGAATCGCAACAGTTTTTGTCAAAATATCAAGCTTAAAACTCATTTTTCGTTGTCCTAATTGTATTCTAATTCGATTTGTAAATTTTTTCTACATGATAAAGCATATATGAAGACAGTAGACAAGAAAGAAATCAAAAAAATATGTTTTAAACAATCAAATAGGTTGTTCAACGTCGAACAATTTTGATCAAAATTTTAAAAAATTAACGAGTATGATCCACCTTAGGATGTACTAAACCTATTTTTAACTTGATTTAATAATGTATTAATCCTAAAAACAAGTTTATTAAACAATATATAACTGTTTGGAGTCACGAAAATACAATATGATCGACAATATTGGCCGTTTAACGTAGAATCGCTACAGTTTTTGTCCAAATATCAAGCTTAAAACCCATTTTTCGTTGTCCTAATTGTATACCAATTTGATTTCTAAACTTCTTCTACATAATAATGCATATATGAAGACAGATACACAAGAATGAAATCAAAAAAATATGTTTTAAACAACCAAATATGTTGATCAATGTCGAACAATTTTCATCAAAATTTTAAAAAATTCTCGAGTATGACACGCCTTAGGATGTACTAAACCTATTTTTAACTTGATTTAATTTTGTATTAATCCTAAAAACAAGTTTATTAAACTATATATAACTGTTTGGAGTCACGAAAATACAATATGATCGACAATATTGTCCGTTTAACGTAGAATCGCTATAGTTTTTGTCCAAATATCAAGCTTAAAAGCCATTTTTCGTTGTCCTAATTGTATTCTAATTTGATTTCTAAACTTTTCTACATGATAATGCATATATGAAGACAGATACACAAGAATGAAATCAAAAAAATATGTTTTAAACAACCAAATATGTTGTTCAATGTAGAACAATTTTGATCAAAATTTTAAAAAATTCACGAGCATGACCCACCTTAGGATGTACTAAACCTATTTTTAACTTGATTTAATTTTGTATTAATCATAAAAGCATGTTTATTAAACTATATATAACATTTTAGAGTCACGAAAACACAATATGATCGACAATATTGGCCATTTAACGTACAATCGATACAGTTTTTGTCAAAATATCAAACTTAAAACGCATTTTTCGTGGTCCTAATTGTATTCTAATTCGATTTCTGAACTTTTTCTACATGATAATACATATATGAAGACAGATATACAAGAATGAAATCAAAAAAATATGTTTTAAATAATCAAATAGGATGTTCAACGTCGAACAATTTTGATCAAAATTTTAAAAAATTAACGAGTATGACCCACCTTAGGATGTTCTAAACCTATTTTTAACTTGATTTAATAATGTATTAATCCTAAAAACAAGTTTATTAAACAATATATAACTATTTGGATTCACGAAAATACAATATGATCGACAATATTGGCCGTTTAACGTACAATCGATACAGTTTTTGTCAAAATATCAAACTTAAAACGCATTTTTCGTTGTCCTAATTGTATTCTAATTCGATTTCTAAACTTTTTCTACATGATAATACATATATGAAGACAGATTTACAAGAATGAAATCAAAAAAATATGTTTTAAACAGCCAAATAAGTTGTTCAACGTCGAACAATTTTGATCAAAATATTAAAAAATTAACGAGTATGACCGACCTTAGGATGTACTAAACTTATTTTTAACTTGATTTAATTATGTATTAATCCTAAAAACAAGTTTATTAAACTATATATAACTGTTTGGAGTCACAAAAACACAATATGATCTACAATATTTGCCGTTTAACGTAGAATCGCTACAGTTTTTGTCCAAATATCAAGCTTAAAATCCATTTTTCGTTGTCTTAATTGTATTCTAATTTGATTTCCAAACTTCTTCTACATGATAATGCATATATGAAGACAGATACACAAGAATGAAATCAAAAAACTATGTTTTAAACAACCAAATATGTTGTTCAATGTCGAACAATTTTGATCAAAATTTTAAAAAATTCACGAGTATGACCCACCTTAGGACGTACTAAACCTATTTTTAACTTGATTTAATTATGTATTAATCATAAAAACATGTTTATTAAACTATATATAACATTTTAGAGTCACGAAAACACAATATGATCGACAATATTGGCCATTTAACGTACAATCGATACAGTTTTTGTCAAAATATCAAACTTAAAACGCATTTTTCGTTGTCCTAATTGTATTCTAATTCGATTTCTAAACATTTTCTACATGATAATACATATATGAAGACAGATATACAAGAATGAAATCAAAAAAATATGTTTTAAACAGCCAAATAAGTTGTTCAACGTCGAACAATTTTGATCAAAATATTAAAAAATTAACGAGTATGACCGACCTTAGGATGAATTAAACCAATTTTTAACTTGATTTAATATTGTATTAATCATAAAAACATGTTTATTAAACTATATATAACAGTTTGGAGTCACGAAAATACAATATGATCGACAATATTGGACGTTTAACGTAGAATCACTAAAGTTTTTGTCCAAATATCAAGCTTAAAACCCATTTTTCGTTGTCCTAATTGTATTCTAATTTGATTTCTAAACTTCTTTTACATGATAATGTATATATAAAGACAGATACACAAGAATGAAATGAAAAAAATATGTTTTAAACAATCAAATAGGTTGTTCAACGTCGAACAATTTTGATCAAAATTTTAAAAAATTAACGAGTATGACCCACCTTAGGATGTACTAAACTTATTTTTAACTTGATTTAATTATGTATTAATCCTAAAAACAAGTTTATTAAACTATATATAACTGTTTGGAGTCACAAAAACACAATATGATCTACAATATTTGCCGTTTAACGTAGAATCGCTACAGTTTTTGTCCAAATATCAAGCTTAAAATCCATTTTTCATTGTCTTAATTGTATTCTAATTTGATTTCCAAACTTCTTCTACATGATAATGCATATATGAAGACAGATACACAAGAATGAAATCAAAAAAATATGTTTTAAACAACCAAATATGTTGTTCAATGTCGAACAATTTTGATCAAAATTTTAAAAAATTCACGAGTATGACCCACCTTAGGATGTACTAAACCTATTTTTAACATGATTTAATTTTGTATTAATCCTAAAAACTAGTTTATTAAACTATATATAACTGTTTGGTGTCACGAAAATACAATATGATCGACAATATTGGCCGTTTAACGTAGAATCACTACAGTTTTTGTCCAAATATCAAGCTTAAAACCCATTTTTCGTTGTCCTAATTGTATTCTAATTTGATTTATAAACTTTTCTACATGATAATGCATATATGAAGACAGATACACAAGAATGAAATCAAAAAAATATGTTTTAAACAACCAAATATGTTGTTCAATGTCGAACAATTTTGATCAAAATTTTAAAAAATTCACGAGTATGACCCACCTTAGGATGTACTAAACCTATTTTTAACTTGATGTAATTATGTATTAATCATAAAAACATGTTTATTAAACTATATATAACATTTTAGAGTCACGAAAACACAATATGATCGACAATATTGGAAGTTCAACGTAGAATCGCAATAGTTTTCGTCAAAATATCAAGCTTAAAACCCATTTTTCGTTCTCCTAATTGTATTCTAATTCGATTTGTAAATTTTTTCTACATGATAAAGCATATATGAAGACAGATAGATAAGAATGAAATCAAAAAAATATGTTTTAAACAATCAAATAGGTTGTTCAACGTCGAACAATTTTGATCAAAATTTTAAAAAATTAACGAGTATGACCCACCTTAGGATGTACTAAACCTATTTTTAACTTTATTTAATTATGTATTAATCCTAAAAACAAGTTTATTAAACTATATATAACTGTTTGGAGTCACGAAAACACAATATGATCTACAATATTTGCCGTTTAACGTAGAATCGCTACAGTTTTTGTCCAAATATCAAGATTAAAACCCATTTTTCGTTGTCTTAATTGTATTCTAATTTGATTTGTAAACTTCTTCTACATGATAATGCGTATATGAAGACGGATACACAAGAATGAAATCACAAAAATATGTTTTAAACAACCAAATATGTTGTTCAATGTCGAACAATTTTCATCAAAATTTTAAAAAATTCACGAGTATGACCCACCTTAGGATGTACTAAACCTATTTTTAACATGATTTAATTATGTATTAATCCTAAAAACTAGTTTATTAAACTATATATAACTGTTTGGAGTCACGAAAACACAATATGATCGACAATATTGGCCATTTAACGTGGAATCGCAACAATTTTTGTCAAACTATCAAACTTAAAACGCATTTTTCGTTGTCCTAATTGTATTCTAATTCGATTTCTGAACTTTTTCTGCATGATAATATATATATGAAGACAGATATACAAGAATGAAATCAAAAAAATATGTTTTAAACAATCAAATAGGATGTTCAACGTCGAACAATTTTGATCAAAATTTTAAAAAATTAACGAGTATGACCCCCTTAGGATGTACTAAACCTATTTTTAACTTGATTTAATAATGTATTAATCCTAAAAACAAGTTTAATTAAACAATATATAATTGTTTGGAGTCACGAAAATACAATATGATCGACAATATTGGCCGTTTAACGTAGAATCGCTACAGTTTTTGTCCAAATATCAAGCTTAAAACCCATATTTCGTTGTCCTAATTGTATTCCAATTTGATTTCTAAACTTCTTCTACATGATAATGCATATATGAAGACAGATACAAAAGAATGAAATCAAAAAAATATGTTTTAAACAACCAAATATGTTGTTCAATGTCGAACAATTTTCATCAAAATTTTAAAAAATTCTCGAGTATGACCCACCTTAGGATGTACTAAACCTATTTTTAACTTGATTTAATTTTGTATTAATCCTAAAAACAAGTTTATTAAACTATATATAACTATTTGGAGTCACGAAAATACAATATGATCGACAATATTGTCCGTTTAACGTAGAATCGCTATAGTTTTTGTCCAAATATCAAGCTTAAAAGCCATTTTTCGTTGTCCTAATTGTATTCTAATTTGATTTCTAAACTTTTCTACATGATAATGCATATATGAAGACAGATACACAAGAATGAAATCAAAAAAATATGTTTTAAACAACCAAATATGTTGTTCAATGTCGAACAATTTTGATCAAAATTTTAAAAAATTCACGAGTATGACCTACCTTAGGATGTACTAAACCTATTTTTAACTTGATTTAATTATGTTTTAATCATAAAAACATGTTTATTAAACTATATATAACAGTTTGGAGTCACGAAAACACAATATGATCGACAATATTGGCCATTTAACGTACAATCGATACAGTTTTTGTCAAAATATCAAACTTAAAACGCATTTTTCGTGGTCCTAATTGTATTCTAATTCGATTTCTGAACTTTTTCTACATGATAATACATATATGAAGATAGATATACAAGAATGATATAAAAAAAATATGTTTTAAATAATCAAATAGGATGTTCAACGTTGAACAATTTTGATCAAAATTTTAAAAAATTAACGAGTATGACCCACCTTAGGATGTTCTAAACCTATTTTTAACTTGATTTAATAATGTATTAATCCTAAAAACAAGTTTATTAAACAATATATAACTATTTGGAGTCACGAAAATACAATATGATCGACAATATTGGCCGTTTAACGTACAATCGATACAGTTTTTGTCAAAATATCAAACTTAAAACACATTTTTCGTTGTCCTAATTGTATTCTAATTCGATTTCTAAACTTTTTCTACATGATAATACATATATGAAGACAGATATGCAAGAATGAAATCAAAATAATATGTTTTAAACAGCCAAATAAGTTGTTCAACGTCGAACAATTTTGATCAAAATATTAAAAAATTAACGAGTATGACCGACCTTAGGATGAATTAAACCTATTTTTAACTTGATTTAATATTGTATTAATCATAAAAACAGATTTATTAAACTATATATAACAGTTTGGAGTCACGAAAATACAATATGATCGACAATATTGGACGTTTAACGTAGAATCACTAAAGTTTTTGTCCAAATATCAAGCTTAAAACCCATTTTTCGTTGTCCTAATTGTATTCTAATTTGATTTCTAAACTTCTTTTACATGATAATGTATATATAAAGACAGATACACAAGAATGAAATGAAAAAAATATGTTTTAAACAATCAAATAGGTTGTTCAACGTCGAACAATTTTGATCAAAATTTTAAAAAATTAACGAGTATGACCCACCTTAGGATGTACTAAACTTATTTTTAACTTGATTTAATTATGTATTAATCCTAAAAACAAGTTTATTAAACTATATATAACTGTTTGGAGTCACAAAAACACAATATGATCTACAATATTTGCCGTTTAACGTAGAATCGCTACAGTTTTTGTCCAAATATCAAGCTTAAAATCCATTTTTCATTGTCTTAATTGTATTCTAATTTGATTTCCAAACTTCTTCTACATGATAATGCATATATGAAGACAGATACACAAGAATGAAATCAAAAAAATATGTTTTAAACAACCAAATATGTTGTTCAATGTCGAACAATTTTGATCAAAATTTTAAAAAATTCACGAGTATGACCCACCTTAGGATGTACTAAACCTATTTTTAACATGATTTAATTTTGTATTAATCCTAAAAACTAGTTTATTAAACTATATATAACTGTTTGGTGTCACGAAAATACAATATGATCGACAATATTGGCCGTTTAACGTAGAATCACTAAAGTTTTTGTCCAAATATAAAGCTTAAAACCCATTTTTCGTTGTCCTAATTGTATTCTAATTTGATTTCTAAACTTCTTTTACATGATAATGTATATATAAAGACAGATACACAAGAATGAAATGAAAAAAATATGTTTTAAACAATCAAATAGGTTGTTCAACGTCGAACAATTTTGATCAAAATTTTAAAAAATTAACGAGTATGACCCACCTTAGGATGTACTAAACTTATTTTTAACTTGATTTAATTATGTATTAATCCTAAAAACAAGTTTATTAAACTATATATAACTGTTTGGAGTCACAAAAACACAATATGATCTACAATATTTGCCGTTTAACGTAGAATCGCTACAGTTTTTGTCCAAATATCAAGCTTAAAATCCATTTTTCATTGTCTTAATTGTATTCTAATTTGATTTCCAAACTTCTTCTACATGATAATGCATATATGAAGACAGATACACAAGAATGAAATCAAAAAAATATGTTTTAAACAACCAAATATGTTGTTCAATGTCGAACAATTTTGATCAAAATTTTAAAAAATTCACGAGTATGACCCACCTTAGGATGTACTAAACCTATTTTTAACATGATTTAATTTTGTATTAATCCTAAAAACTAGTTTATTAAACTATATATAACTGTTTGGTGTCACGAAAATACAATATGATCGACAATATTGGCCGTTTAACGTAGAATCACTACAGTTTTTGTCCAAATATCAAGCTTAAAACCCATTTTTCGTTGTCCTAATTGTATTCTAATTTGATTTATAAACTTTTCTACATGATAATGCATATATGAAGACAGATACACAAGAATGAAATCAAAAAAATATGTTTTAAACAACCAAATATGTTGTTCAATGTCGAACAATTTTGATCAAAATTTTAAAAAATTCACGAGTATGACCTACCTTAGGATGTACTAAACCTATTTTTAACTTGATGTAATTATGTATTAATCATAAAAACATGTTTATTAAACTATATATAACATTTTAGAGTCACGAAAACACAATATGATCGACAATATTGGAAGTTCAACGTAGAATCGCAATAGTTTTCGTCAAAATATCAAGCTTAAAACCCATTTTTCGTTCTCCTAATTGTATTCTAATTCGATTTGTAAATTTTTTCTACATGATAAAGCATATATGAAGACAGATAGATAAGAATGAAATCAAAAAAATATGTTTTAAACAATCAAATAGGTTGTTCAACGTCGAACAATTTTGATCAAAATTTTAAAAAATTAACGAGTATGACCCACCTTAGGATGTACTAAACTTATTTTTAACTTGATTTAATTATGTATTAATCCTAAAAACAAGTTTATTAAACTATATATAACTGTTTGGAGTCACAAAAACACAATATGATCTACAATATTTGCCGTTTAACGTAGAATCGCTACAGTTTTTGTCCAAATATCAAGCTTAAAATCCATTTTTCATTGTCTTAATTGTATTCTAATTTGATTTCCAAACTTCTTCTACATGATAATGCATATATGAAGACAGATACACAAGAATGAAATCAAAAAAATATGTTTTAAACAACCAAATATGTTGTTCAATGTCGAACAATTTTGATCAAAATTTTAAAAAATTCACGAGTATGACCCACCTTAGGATGTACTAAACCTATTTTTAACATGATTTAATTTTGTATTAATCCTAAAAACTAGTTTATTAAACTATATATAACTGTTTGGTGTCACGAAAATACAATATGATCGACAATATTGGCCGTTTAACGTAGAATCACTACAGTTTTTGTCCAAATATCAAGCTTAAAACCCATTTTTCGTTGTCCTAATTGTATTCTAATTTGATTTATAAACTTTTCTACATGATAATGCATATATGAAGACAGATACACAAGAATGAAATCAAAAAAATATGTTTTAAACAACCAAATATGTTGTTCAATGTCGAACAATTTTGATCAAAATTTTAAAAAATTCACGAGTATGACCTACCTTAGGATGTACTAAACCTATTTTTAACTTGATGTAATTATGTATTAATCATAAAAACATGTTTATTAAACTATATATAACATTTTAGAGTCACGAAAACACAATATGATCGACAATATTGGAAGTTCAACGTAGAATCGCAATAGTTTTCGTCAAAATATCAAGCTTAAAACCCATTTTTCGTTCTCCTAATTGTATTCTAATTCGATTTGTAAATTTTTTCTACATGATAAAGCATATATGAAGACAGATAGATAAGAATGAAATCAAAAAAATATGTTTTAAACAATCAAATAGGTTGTTCAACGTCGAACAATTTTGATCAAAATTTTAAAAAATTAACGAGTATGACCCACCTTAGGATGTACTAAACCTATTTTTAACTTTATTTAATTATGTATTAATCCTAAAAACAAGTTTATTAAACTATATATAACTGTTTGGAGTCACGAAAACACAATATGATCTACAATATTTGCCGTTTAACGTAGAATCGCTACAGTTTTTGTCCAAATATCAAGATTAAAACCCATTTTTCGTTGTCTTAATTGTATTCTAATTTGATTTGTAAACTTCTTCTACATGATAATGCGTATATGAAGACGGATACACAAGAATGAAATCACAAAAATATGTTTTAAACAACCAAATATGTTGTTCAATGTCGAACAATTTTCATCAAAATTTTAAAAAATTCACGAGTATGACCCACCTTAGGATGTACTAAACCTATTTTTAACATGATTTAATTATGTATTAATCCTAAAAACTAGTTTATTAAACTATATATAACTGTTTGGAGTCACGAAAACACAATATGATCGACAATATTGGCCATTTAACGTGGAATCGCAACAATTTTTGTCAAACTATCAAACTTAAAACGCATTTTTCGTTGTCCTAATTGTATTCTAATTCGAATTCTGAACTTTTTCTGCATGATAATATATATATGAAGACAGATATACAAGAATGAAATCAAAAAAATATGTTTTAAACAATCAAATAGGATGTTCGACGTCGAACAATTTTGATCAAAATTTTAAAAAATTAACGAGTATGACCCCCTTAGGATGTACTAAACCTATTTTTAACTTGATTTAATAATGTATTAATCCTAAAAACAAGTTTAATTAAACAATATATAATTGTTTGGAGTCACGAAAATACAATATGATCGACAATATTGGCCGTTTAACGTAGAATCGCTACAGTTTTTGTCCAAATATCAAGCTTAAAACCCATATTTCGTTGTCCTAATTGTATTCCAATTTGATTTCTAAACTTCTTCTACATGATAATGCATATATGAAGACAGATACAAAAGAATGAAATCAAAAAAATATGTTTTAAACAACCAAATATGTTGTTCAATGTCGAACAATTTTCATCAAAATTTTAAAAAATTCTCGAGTATGACCCACCTTAGGATGTACTAAACCTATTTTTAACTTGATTTAATTTTGTATTAATCCTAAAAACAAGTTTATTAAACTATATATAACTATTTGGAGTCACGAAAATACAATATGATCGACAATATTGTCCGTTTAACGTAGAATCGCTATAGTTTTTGTCAAAATATCAAGCTTAAAAGCCATTTTTCGTTGTCCTAATTGTATTCTAATTTGATTTCTAAACTTTTCTACATGATAATGCATATATGAAGACAGATACACAAGAATGAAATCAAAAAAATATGTTTTAAACAACCAAATATGTTGTTCAATGTCGAACAATTTTGATCAAAATTTTAAAAAATTCACGAGTATGACCTACCTTAGGATGTACTAAACCTATTTTTAACTTGATTTAATTATGTTTTAATCATAAAAACATGTTTATTAAACTATATATAACAGTTTGGAGTCACGAAAACACAATATGATCGACAATATTGGCCATTTAACGTACAATCGATACAGTTTTTGTCAAAATATCAAACTTAAAACGCATTTTTCGTGGTCCTAATTGTATTCTAATTCGATTTCTGAACTTTTTCTACATGATAATACATATATGAAGATAGATATACAAGAATGATATAAAAAAAATATGTTTTAAATAATCAAATAGGATGTTCAACGTTGAACAATTTTGATCAAAATTTTAAAAAATTAACGAGTATGACCCACCTTAGGATGTTCTAAACCTATTTTTAACTTGATTTAATAATGTATTAATCCTAAAAACAAGTTTATTAAACAATATATAACTATTTGGAGTCACGAAAATACAATATGATCGACAATATTGGCCGTTTAACGTACAATCGATACAGTTTTTGTCAAAATATCAAACTTAAAACGCATTTTTCGTTGTCCTAATTGTATTCTAATTCGATTTCTAAACTTTTTCTACATGATAATACATATATGAAGACAGATATGCAAGAATGAAATCAAAATAATATGTTTTAAACAGCCAAATAAGTTGTTCAACGTCGAACAATTTTGATCAAAATATTAAAAAATTAACGAGTATGACCGACCTTAGGATGAATTAAACCTATTTTTAACTTGATTTAATATTGTATTAATCATAAAAACAGGTTTATTAAACTATATATAACAGTTTGGAGTCACGAAAATACAATATGATCGACAATATTGGACGTTTAACGTAGAATCATTAAAGTTTTTGTCCAAATATCAAGCTTAAAACCCATTTTTCGTTGTCCTAATTGTATTCTAATTTGATTTCTAAACTTGTTTTACATGATAATGTATATATAAAGACAGATACACAAGAATGAAATGAAAAAAATATGTTTTAAACAATCAAATAGGTTGTTCAACGTCGAACAATTTTGATCAAAATTTTAAAAAATTAACGAGTATGACCCACCTTAGGATGTACTAAACTTATTTTTAACTTGATTTAATTATGTATTAATCCTAAAAACAAGTTTATTAAACTATATATAACTGTTTGGAGTCACAAAAACACAATATGATCTACAATATTTGCCGTTTAACGTAGAATCGCTACAGTTTTTGTCCAAATATCAAGCTTAAAATCCATTTTTCATTGTCTTAATTGTATTCTAATTTGATTTCCAAACTTCTTCTACATGATAATGCATATATGAAGACAGATACACAAGAATGAAATCAAAAAAATATGTTTTAAACAATCAAATAGGATGTTCAACGTCGAACAATTTTGATCAAAATTTTAAAAAATTAACGAGTATGACCCACCTTAGGATGTACTAAACTTATTTTTAACTTGATTTATTATGTATTAATCCAAAAAACTAGTTTATTAAACTATATATAACTGTTTGGAGTCACAAAAACACAATATGATCTACAATATTTGCCGTTTAACGTAGAATCGCTACAGTTTTTGTCCAAATATCAAGCTTAAAATCCATTTTTCGTTGTCTTAATTGTATTCTAATTTGATTTCCAAACTTCTTCTACATGATAATGCATATATGAAGACAGATACACAAGAATGAAATCAAAAAAATATGTTTTAAACAACCAAATATGTTGTTCAATGTCGAACAATTTTGATCAAAATTTTAAAAAATTCACGAGTATGACCCACCTTAGGACGTACTAAACCTATTTTTAACTTGATTTAATTATGTATTAATCATAAAAACATGTTTATTAAACTATATATAACATTTTAGAGTCACGAAAACACAATATGATCGACAATATTGGCCATTTAACGTACAATCGATACAGTTTTTGTCAAAATATCAAACTTAAAACGCATTTTTCGTTGTCCTAATTGTATTCTAATTCGATTTCTAAACTTTTTCTACATGATAATACATATATGAAGACAGATATACAAGAATGAAATCAAAAAAATATGTTTTAAACAGCCAAATAAGTTGTTCAACGTCGAACAATTTTGATCAAAATATTAAAAAATTAACGAGTATGACCGACCTTAGGATGAATTAAACCTATTTTTAACTTGATTTAATATTGTATTAATCATAAAAACAGGTTTATTAAACTATATATAACAGTTTGGAGTCACGAAAATACAATATGATCGACAATATTGGACGTTTAACGTAGAATCACTACAGTTTTTGTCCAAATATCAAGCTTAAAACCCATTTTTCGTTGTCCTAATTGTATTCTAATTTGATTTCTAAACTTGTTTTACATGATAATGTATATATAAAGACAGATACACAAGAATGAAATGAAAAAAATATGTTTTAAACAATCAAATAGGTTGTTCAACGTCGAACAATTTTGATCAAAATTTTAAAACATTAACGAGTATGACCGACCTTAGGATGAATTAAACCTATTTTTAACTTGATTTAATATTGTATTAATCATAAAAACAGGTTTATTAAACTATATATAACAGTTTGGAGTCACGAAAATACAATATGATCGACAATATTGGACGTTTAACGTAGAATCACTACAGTTTTTGTCCAAATATCAAGCTTAAAACCCATTTTTCGTTGTCCTAATTGTATTCTAATTTGATTTCTAAACTTGTTTTACATGATAATGTATATATAAAGACAGATACACAAGAATGAAATGAAAAAAATATGTTTTAAACAATCAAATAGGTTGTTCAACGTCGAACAATTTTGATCAAAATTTTAAAAAATTAACGAGTATGACCGACCTTAGGATGAATTAAACCTATTTTTAACTTGATTTAATATTGTATTAATCATAAAAACAGGTTTATTAAACTATATATAACAGTTTGGAGTCACGAAAATACAATATGATCGACAATATTGGACGTTTAACGTAGAATCACTAAAGTTTTTGTCCAAATATCAAGCTTAAAACCCATTTTTCGTTGTCCTAATTGTATTCTAATTTGATTTCTAAACTTCTTTTACATGATAATGTATATATAAAGACAGATACACAAGAATGAAATGAAAAAAATATGTTTTAAACAATCAAATAGGTTGTTCAACGTCGAACAATTTTGATCAAAATTTTAAAAAATTAACGAGTATGACCCACCTTAGGATGTACTAAACTTATTTTTAACTTGATTTAATTATGTATTAATCCTAAAAACAAGTTTATTAAACTATATATAACTGTTTGGAGTCACAAAAACACAATATGATCTACAATATTTGCCGTTTAACGTAGAATCGCTACAGTTTTTGTCCAAATATCAAGCTTAAAATCCATTTTTCATTGTCTTAATTGTATTCTAATTTGATTTCCAAACTTCTTCTACATGATAATGCATATATGAAGACAGATACACAAGAATGAAATCAAAAAAATATGTTTTAAACAATCAAATAGGATGTTCAACGTCGAACAATTTTGATCAAAATTTTAAAAAATTAACGAGTATGACCCACCTTAGGATGTACTAAACTTATTTTTAACTTGATTTATTATGTATTAATCCAAAAAACAAGTTTATTAAACTATATATAACTGTTTGGAGTCACAAAAACACAATATGATCTACAATATTTGCCGTTTAACGTAGAATCGCTACAGTTTTTGTCCAAATATCAAGCTTAAAATCCATTTTTCGTTGTCTTAATTGTATTCTAATTTGATTTCCAAACTTCTTCTACATGATAATGCATATATGAAGACAGATACACAAGAATGAAATCAAAAAAATATGTTTTAAACAACCAAATATGTTGTTCAATGTCGAACAATTTTGATCAAAATTTTAAAAAATTCACGAGTATGACCCACCTTAGGACGTACTAAACCTATTTTTTACTTGATTTAATTATGTATTAATCATAAAAACATGTTTATTAAACTATATATAACATTTTAGAGTCACGAAAACACAATATGATCGACAATATTGGCCATTTAACGTACAATCGATACAGTTTTTGTCAAAATATCAAACTTAAAACGCATTTTTCGTTGTCCTAATTGTATTCTAATTCGATTTCTAAACTTTTTCTACATGATAATACATATATGAAGACAGATATACAAGAATGAAATCAAAAAAATATGTTTTAAACAGCCAAATAAGTTGTTCAACGTCGAACAATTTTGATCAAAATATTAAAAAATTAACGAGTATGACCGACCTTAGGATGAATTAAACCTATTTTTAACTTGATTTAATATTGTATTAATCATAAAAACAGGTTTATTAAACTATATATAACAGTTTGGAGTCACGAAAATACAATATGATCGACAATATTGGACGTTTAACGTAGAATCACTACAGTTTTTGTCCAAATATCAAGCTTAAAACCCATTTTTCGTTGTCCTAATTGTATTCTAATTTGATTTCTAAACTTGTTTTACATGATAATGTATATATAAAGACAGATACACAAGAATGAAATGAAAAAAATATGTTTTAAACAATCAAATAGGTTGTTCAACGTCGAACAATTTTGATCAAAATTTTAAAACATTAACGAGTATGACCGACCTTAGGATGAATTAAACCTATTTTTAACTTGATTTAATATTGTATTAATCATAAAAACAGGTTTATTAAACTATATATAACAGTTTGGAGTCACGAAAATACAATATGATCGACAATATTGGACGTTTAACGTAGAATCACTACAGTTTTTGTCCAAATATCAAGCTTAAAACCCATTTTTCGTTGTCCTAATTGTATTCTAATTTGATTTCTAAACTTGTTTTACATGATAATGTATATATAAAGACAGATACACAAGAATGAAATGAAAAAAATATGTTTTAAACAATCAAATAGGTTGTTCAACGTCGAACAATTTTGATCAAAATTTTAAAAAATTAACGAGTATGACCGACCTTAGGATGAATTAAACCTATTTTTAACTTGATTTAATATTGTATTAATCATAAAAACAGGTTTATTAAACTATATATAACAGTTTGGAGTCACGAAAATACAATATGATCGACAATATTGGACGTTTAACGTAGAATCACTAAAGTTTTTGTCCAAATATCAAGCTTAAAACCCATTTTTCGTTGTCCTAATTGTATTCTAATTTGATTTCTAAACTTCTTTTACATGATAATGTATATATAAAGACAGATACACAAGAATGAAATGAAAAAAATATGTTTTAAACAATCAAATAGGTTGTTCAACGTCGAACAATTTTGATCAAAATTTTAAAAAATTAACGAGTATGACCCACCTTAGGATGTACTAAACTTATTTTTAACTTGATTTAATTATGTATTAATCCTAAAAACAAGTTTATTAAACTATATATAACTTTTTGGAGTCACAAAAACACAATATGATCTACAATATTTGCCGTTTAACGTAGAATCGCTACAGTTTTTGTCCAAATATCAAGCTTAAAATCCATTTTTCGTTGTCTTAATTGTATTCTAATTTGATTTCCAAACTTTTTCTACATGATAATGCATATATGAAGACAGATACACAAGAATGAAATCAAAAAAATATGTTTTAAACAACCAAATATGTTGTTCAATGTCGAACAATTTTGATCAAAATTTTAAAAAATTCACGAGTATGACCCACCTTAGGACGTACTAAACCTATTTTTAACTTGATTTAATTATGTATTAATCATAAAAACATGTTTATTAAACTATATATAACATTTTAGAGTCACGAAAACACAATATGATCGACAATATTGGCCATTTAACGTACAATCGATACAGTTTTTGTCAAAATATCAAACTTAAAACGCATTTTTCGTTGTCCTAATTGTATTCTAATTCGATTTCTAAACTTTTTCTACATGATAATACATATATGAAGACAGATATACAAGAATGAAATCAAAAAAATATGTTTTAAACAGCCAAATAAGTTGTTCAACGTCGAACAATTTTGATCAAAATATTAAAAAATTAACGAGTATGACCGACCTTAGGATGAATTAAACCTATTTTTAACTTGATTTAATATTGTATTAATCATAAAAACAGGTTTATTAAACTATATATAACAGTTTGGAGTCACGAAAATACAATATGATCGACAATATTGGACGTTTAACGTAGAATCACTACAGTTTTTGTCCAAATATCAAGTTTAAAACCCATTTTTCGTTGTCCTAATTGTATTCTAATTTGATTTCTAAACTTGTTTTACATGATAATGTATATATAAAGACAGATACACAAGAATGAAATGAAAAAATATGTTTTAAACAATCAAATAGGTTGTTCAACGTCGAACAATTTTGATCAAAATTTTAAAAAATTAACGAGTATGACCGACCTTAGGATGAATTAAACCTATTTTTAACTTGATTTAATATTGTATTAATCATAAAAACAGGTTTATTAAACTATATATAACAGTTTGGAGTCACGAAAATACAATATGATCGACAATATTGGACGTTTAACGTAGAATCACTACAGTTTTTGTCCAAATATCAAGCTTAAAACCCATTTTTCGTTGTCCTAATTGTATTCTAATTTGATTTCTAAACTTCTTTTACATGATAATGTATATATAAAGACAGATACACAAGAATGAAATGAAAAAAATATGTTTTAAACAATCAAATAGGTTGTTCAACGTCGAACAATTTTGATCAAAATTTTAAAAAATTAACGAGTATGACCCACCTTAGGATGTACTAAACTTATTTTTAACTTGATTTAATTATGTATTAATCCTAAAAACAAGTTTATTAAACTATATATAACTTTTTGGAGTCACAAAAACACAATATGATCTACAATATTTGCCGTTTAACGTAGAATCGCTACAGTTTTTGTCCAAATATCAAGCTTAAAATCCATTTTTCGTTGTCTTAATTGTATTCTAATTTGATTTCCAAACTTTTTCTACATGATAATGCATATATGAAGACAGATACACAAGAATGAAATCAAAAAAATATGTTTTAAACAACCAAATATGTTGTTCAATGTCGAACAATTTTGATCAAAATTTTAAGAAATTCACGAGTATGACCCACCTTAGGATGTACTAAACCTATTTTTAACATGATTTAATTTTGTATTAATCCTAAAAACTAGTTTATTAAACTATATATAACTGTTTGGTGTCACGAAAATACAATATGATCGACAATATTGGCCGTTTAACGTAGAATCACTACAGTTTTTGTCCAAATATCAAGCTTAAAACCCATTTTTCGTTGTCCTAATTGTATTCTAATTTGATTTATAAACTTTTCTACATGATAATGCATATATGAAGACAGATACACAAGAATGAAATCAAAAAAATATGTTTTAAACAACCAAATATGTTGTTCAATGTCGAACAATTTTGATCAAAATTTTAAAAAATTCACGAGTATGACCTACCTTAGGATGTACTAAACCTATTTTTAACTTGATGTAATTATGTATTAATCATAAAAACATGTTTATTAAACTATATATAACATTTTAGAGTCACGAAAACACAATATGATCGACAATATTGGAAGTTCAACGTAGAATCGCAATAGTTTTCGTCAAAATATCAAGCTTAAAACCCATTTTTCGTTCTCCTAATTGTATTCTAATTCGATTTGTAAATTTTTTCTACATGATAAAGCATATATGAAGACAGATAGATAAGAATGAAATCAAAAAAATATGTTTTAAACAATCAAATAGGTTGTTCAACGTCGAACAATTTTGATCAAAATTTTAAAAAATTAACGAGTATGACCCACCTTAGGATGTACTAAACCTATTTTTAACTTTATTTAATTATGTATTAATCCTAAAAACAAGTTTATTAAACTATATATAACTGTTTGGAGTCACGAAAACACAATATGATCTACAATATTTGCCGTTTAACGTAGAATCGCTACAGTTTTTGTCCAAATATCAAGATTAAAACCCATTTTTCGTTGTCTTAATTGTATTCTAATTTGATTTGTAAACTTCTTCTACATGATAATGCGTATATGAATACGGATACACAAGAATGAAATCACAAAAATATGTTTTAAACAACCAAATATGTTGTTCAATGTCGAACAATTTTCATCAAAATTTTAAAAAATTCACGAGTATGACCCACCTTAGGATGTACTAAACCTATTTTTAACATGATTTAATTATGTATTAATCCTAAAAACTAGTTTATTAAACTATATATAACTGTTTGGAGTCACGAAAACACAATATGATCGACAATATTGGCCATTTAACGTGGAATCGCAACAATTTTTGTCAAACTATCAAACTTAAAACGCATTTTTCGTTGTCCTAATTGTATTCTAATTCGATTTCTGAACTTTTTCTGCATGATAATATATATATGAAGACAGATATACAAGAATGAAATCAAAAAAATATGTTTTAAACAATCAAATAGGATGTTCAACGTCGAACAATTTTGATCAAAATTTTAAAAAATTAACGAGTATGACCCCCTTAGGATGTACTAAACCTATTTTTAACTTGATTTAATAATGTATTAATCCTAAAAACAAGTTTAATTAAACAATATATAATTGTTTGGAGTCACGAAAATACAATATGATCGACAATATTGGCCGTTTAACGTAGAATCGCTACAGTTTTTGTCCAAATATCAAGCTTAAAACCCATATTTCGTTGTCCTAATTGTATTCCAATTTGATTTCTAAACTTCTTCTACATGATAATGCATATATGAAGACAGATACAAAAGAATGAAATCAAAAAAATATGTTTTAAACAACCAAATATGTTGTTCAATGTCGAACAATTTTCATCAAAATTTTAAAAAATTCTCGAGTATGACCCACCTTAGGATGTACTAAACCTATTTTTAACTTGATTTAATTTTGTATTAATCCTAAAAACAAGTTTATTAAACTATATATAACTGTTTGGAGTCACGAAAATACAATATGATCGACAATATTGTCCGTTTAACGTAGAATCGCTATAGTTTTTGTCCAAATATCAAGCTTAAAAGCCATTTTTCGTTGTCCTAATTGTATTCTAATTTGATTTCTAAACTTTTCTACATGATAATGCATATATGAAGACAGATACACAAGAATGAAATCAAAAAAATATGTTTTAAACAACCAAATATGTTGTTCAATGTCGAACAATTTTGATCAAAATTTTAAAAAATTCACGAGTATGACCTACCTTAGGATGTACTAAACCTATTTTTAACTTGATTTAATTATGTTTTAATCATAAAAACATGTTTATTAAACTATATATAACAGTTTGGAGTCACGAAAACACAATATGATCGACAATATTGGCCATTTAACGTACAATCGATACAGTTTTTGTCAAAATATCAAACTTAAAACGCATTTTTCGTGGTCCTAATTGTATTCTAATTCGATTTCTGAACTTTTTCGACATGATAATACATATATGAAGATAGATATACAAGAATGATATAAAAAAAATATGTTTTAAATAATCAAATAGGATGTTCAACGTTGAACAATTTTGATCAAAATTTTAAAAAATTAACGAGTATGACCCACCTTAGGATGTTCTAAACCTATTTTTAACTTGATTTAATAATGTATTAATCCTAAAAACAAGTTTATTAAACAATATATAACTATTTGGAGTCACGAAAATACAATATGATCGACAATATTGGCCGTTTAACGTACAATCGATACAGTTTTTGTCAAAATATCAAACTTAAAACGCATTTTTCGTTGTCCTTATTGTATTCTAATTCGATTTCTAAACTTTTTCTACATGATAATACATATATGAAGACAGATATGCAAGAATGAAATCAAAATAATATGTTTTAAACAGCCAAATAAGTTGTTCAACGTCGAACAATTTTGATCAAAATATTAAAAAATTAACGAGTATGACCGACCTTAGGATGAATTAAACCTATTTTTAACTTGATTTAATATTGTATTAATCATAAAAACAGGTTTATTAAACTATATATAACAGTTTGGAGTCACGAAAATACAATATGATCGACAATATTGGACGTTTAACGTAGAATCACTACAGTTTTTGTCCAAATATCAAGCTTAAAACCCATTTTTCGTTGTCCTAATTGTATTCTAATTTGATTTCTAAACTTGTTTTACATGATAATGTATATATAAAGACAGATACACAAGAATGAAATGAAAAAAATATGTTTTAAACAATCAAATAGGATGTTCAACGTCGAACAATTTTGATCAAAATTTTAAAAAATTAACGAGTATGACCCACCTTAGGATGTACTAAACTTATTTTTAACTTGATTTATTATGTATTAATCCAAAAAACAAGTTTATTAAACTATATATAACTGTTTGGAGTCACAAAAACACAATATGATCTACAATATTTGCCGTTTAACGTAGAATCGCTACAGTTTTTGTCCAAATATCAAGCTTAAAATCCATTTTTCGTTGTCTTAATTGTATTCTAATTTGATTTCCAAACTTCTTCTACATGATAATGCATATATGAAGACAGATACACAAGAATGAAATCAAAAAAATATGTTTTAAACAACCAAATATGTTGTTCAATGTCGAACAATTTTGATCAAAATTTTAAAAAATTCACGAGTATGACCCACCTTAGGACGTACTAAACCTATTTTTAACTTGATTTAATTATGTATTAATCATAAAAACATGTTTATTAAACTATATATAACATTTTAGAGTCACGAAAACACAATATGATCGACAATATTGGCCATTTAACGTACAATCGATACAGTTTTTGTCAAAATATCAAACTTAAAACGTATTTTTCGTTGTCCTAATTGTATTCTAATTCGATTTCTAAACTTTTTCTACATGATAATACATATATGAAGACAGATATACAAGAATGAAATCAAAAAAATATGTTTTAAACAGCCAAATAAGTTGTTCAACGTCGAACAATTTTGATCAAAATATTAAAAAATTAACGAGTATGACCGACCTTAGGATGAATTAAACCTATTTTTAACTTGATTTAATATTGTATTAATCATAAAAACAGGTTTATTAAACTATATATAACAGTTTGGAGTCACGAAAATACAATATGATCGACAATATTGGACGTTTAACGTAGAATCACTACAGTTTTTGTCCAAATATCAAGCTTAAAACCCATTTTTCGTTGTCCTAATTGTATTCTAATTTGATTTCTAAACTTGTTTTACATGATAATGTATATATAAAGACAGATACACAAGAATGAAATGAAAAAAATATGTTTTAAACAATCAAATAGGTTGTTCAACGTCGAACAATTTTGATCAAAATTTTAAAACATTAACGAGTATGACCGACCTTAGGATGAATTAAACCTATTTTTAACTTGATTTAATATTGTATTAATCATAAAAACAGGTTTATTAAACTATATATAACAGTTTGGAGTCACGAAAATACAATATGATCGACAATATTGGACGTTTAACGTAGAATCACTACAGTTTTTGTCCAAATATCAAGCTTAAAACCCATTTTTCGTTGTCCTAATTGTATTCTAATTTGATTTCTAAACTTGTTTTACATGATAATGTATATATAAAGACAGATACACAAGAATGAAATGAAAAAAATATGTTTTAAACAATCAAATAGGTTGTTCAACGTCGAACAATTTTGATCAAAATTTTAAAAAATTAACGAGTATGACCGACCTTAGGATGAATTAAACCTATTTTTAACTTGATTTAATATTGTATTAATCATAAAAACAGGTTTATTAAACTATATATAACAGTTTGGAGTCACGAAAATACAATATGATCGACAATATTGGACGTTTAACGTAGAATCACTAAAGTTTTTGTCCAAATATCAAGCTTAAAACCCATTTTTCGTTGTCCTAATTGTATTCTAATTTGATTTCTAAACTTCTTTTACATGATAATGTATATATAAAGACAGATACACAAGAATGAAATGAAAAAAATATGTTTTAAACAATCAAATAGGTTGTTCAACGTCGAACAATTTTGATCAAAATTTTAAAAAATTAACGAGTATGACCCACCTTAGGATGTACTAAACTTATTTTTAACTTGATTTAATTATGTATTAATCCTAAAAACAAGTTTATTAAACTATATATAACTTTTTGGAGTCACAAAAACACAATATGATCTACAATATTTGCCGTTTAACGTAGAATCGCTACAGTTTTTGTCCAAATATCAAGCTTAAAATCCATTTTTCGTTGTCTTAATTGTATTCTAATTTGATTTCCAAACTTTTTCTACATGATAATGCATATATGAAGACAGATACACAAGAATGAAATCAAAAAAATATGTTTTAAACAACCAAATATGTTGTTCAATGTCGAACAATTTTGATCAAAATTTTAAAAAATTCACGAGTATGACCCACCTTAGGATGTACTAAACCTATTTTTAACATGATTTAATTTTGTATTAATCCTAAAAACTAGTTTATTAAACTATATATAACTGTTTGGTGTCACGAAAATACAATATGATCGACAATATTGGCCGTTTAACGTAGAATCACTACAGTTTTTGTCCAAATATCAAGCTTAAAACCCATTTTTCGTTGTCCTAATTGTATTCTAATTTGATTTATAAACTTTTCTACATGATAATGCATATATGAAGACAGATACACAAGAATGAAATCAAAAAAATATGTTTTAAACAACCAAATATGTTGTTCAATGTCGAACAATTTTGATCAAAATTTTAAAAAATTCACGAGTATGACCTACCTTAGGATGTACTAAACCTATTTTTAACTTGATGTAATTATGTATTAATCATAAAAACATGTTTATTAAACTATATATAACATTTTAGAGTCACGAAAACACAATATGATCGACAATATTGGAAGTTCAACGTAGAATCGCAATAGTTTTCGTCAAAATATCAAGCTTAAAACCCATTTTTCGTTCTCCTAATTGTATTCTAATTCGATTTGTAAATTTTTTCTACATGATAAAGCATATATGAAGACAGATAGATAAGAATGAAATCAAAAAAATATGTTTTAAACAATCAAATAGGTTGTTCAACGTCGAACAATTTTGATCAAAATTTTAAAAAATTAACGAGTATGACCCACCTTAGGATGTACTAAACCTATTTTTAACTTTATTTAATTATGTATTAATCCTAAAAACAAGTTTATTAAACTATATATAACTGTTTGGAGTCACGAAAACACAATATGATCTACAATATTTGCCGTTTAACGTAGAATCGCTACAGTTTTTGTCCAAATATCAAGATTAAAACCCATTTTTCGTTGTCTTAATTGTATTCTAATTTGATTTGTAAACTTCTTCTACATGATAATGCGTATATGAAGACGGATACACAAGAATGAAATCACAAAAATATGTTTTAAACAACCAAATATGTTGTTCAATGTCGAACAATTTTCATCAAAATTTTAAAAAATTCACGAGTATGACCCACCATAGGATGTACTAAACCTATTTTTAACATGATTTAATTATGTATTAATCCTAAAAACTAGTTTATTAAACTATATATAACTGTTTGGAGTCACGAAAACACAATATGATCGACAATATTGGCCATTTAACGTGGAATCGCAACAATTTTTGTCAAACTATCAAACTTAAAACGCATTTTTCGTTGTCCTAATTGTATTCTAATTCGATTTCTGAACTTTTTCTGCATGATAATATATATATGAAGACAGATATACAAGAATGAAATCAAAAAAATATGTTTTAAACAATCAAATAGGATGTTCAACGTCGAACAATTTTGATCAAAATTTTAAAAAATTAACGAGTATGACCCCCTTAGGATGTACTAAACCTATTTTTAACTTGATTTAATAATGTATTAATCCTAAAAACAAGTTTAATTAAACAATATATAATTGTTTGGAGTCACGAAAATACAATATGATCGACAATATTGGCCGTTTAACGTAGAATCGCTACAGTTTTTGTCCAAATATCAAGCTTAAAACCCATATTTCGTTGTCCTAATTGTATTCCAATTTGATTTCTAAACTTCTTCTACATGATAATGCATATATGAAGACAGATACAAAAGAATGAAATCAAAAAAATATGTTTTAAACAACCAAATATGTTGTTCAATGTCGAACAATTTTCATCAAAATTTTAAAAAATTCTCGAGTATGACCCACCTTAGGATGTACTGAACCTATTTTTAACTTGATTTAATTTTGTATTAATCCTAAAAACAAGTTTATTAAACTATATATAACTGTTTGGAGTCACGAAAATACAATATGATCGACAATATTGTCCGTTTAACGTAGAATCGCTATAGTTTTTGTCCAAATATCAAGCTTAAAAGCCATTTTTCGTTGTCCTAATTGTATTCTAATTTGATTTCTAAACTTTTCTACATAATAATGCATATATGAAGACAGATACACAAGAATGAAATCAAAAAAATATGTTTTAAACAACCAAATATGTTGTTCAATGTCGAACAATTTTGATCAAAATTTTAAAAAATTCACGAGTATGACCTACCTTAGGATGTACTAAACCTATTTTTAACTTGATTTAATTATGTTTAAATCATAAAAACATGTTTATTAAACTATATATAACTTTTTGGAGTCACAAAAACACAATATGATCGACAATATTGGCCATTTAACGTACAATCGATACAGTTTTTGTCAAAATATCAAACTTAAAACGCATTTTTCGTGGTCCTAATTGTATTCTAATTCGATTTCTGAACTTTTTCTACATGATAATACATATATGAAGACAGATATACAAGAATGAAATCAAAAAATATGTTTTAAACAACCAAATATGTTGTTCAATGTCGAACAATTTTGATCAAAATTTTAAAAAATTCACGAGTATGACCTACCTTAGGATGTACTAAACCTATTTTTAACTTGATTTAATTATGTTTTAATCATAAAAACATGTTTATTAAACTATATATAACTTTTTGGAGTCACAAAAACACAATATGATCTACAATATTTGCCGTTTAACGTAGAATCGCTACAGTTTTTGTCCAAATATCAAGCTTAAAATCCATTTTTCGTTGTCTTAATTGTATTCTAATTTGATTTCCAAACTTTTTCTACATGATAATGCATATATGAAGACAGATACACAAGAATGAAATCAAAAAAATATGTTTTAAACAACCAAATATGTTGTTCAATGTCGAACAATTTTGATCAAAATTTTAAAAAATTCACGAGTATAACCCACCTTAGGATGTACTAAACCTATTTTTAACATGATTTAATTTTGTATTAATCCTAAAAACTAGTTTATTAAACTATATATAACTGTTTGGTGTCACGAAAATACAATATGATCGACAATATTGGCCGTTTAACGTAGAATCACTACAGTTTTTGTCCAAATATCAAGCTTAAAACCCATTTTTCGTTGTCCTAATTGTATTCTAATTTGATTTATAAACTTTTCTACATGATAATGCATATATGAAGACAGATACACAAGAATGAAATCAAAAAAATATGTTTTAAACAACCAAATATGTTGTTCAATGTCGAACAATTTTGATCAAAATTTTAAAAAATTCACGAGTATGACCTACCTTAGGATGTACTAAACCTATTTTTAACTTGATGTAATTATGTATTAATCATAAAAACATGTTTATTAAACTATATATAACATTTTAGAGTCACGAAAACACAATATGATCGACAATATTGGAAGTTCAACGTAGAATCGCAATAGTTTTCGTCAAAATATCAAGCTTAAAACCCATTTTTCGTTCTCCTAATTGTATTCTAATTCGATTTGTAAATTTTTTCTACATGATAAAGCATATATGAAGACAGATAGATAAGAATGAAATCAAAAAAATATGTTTTAAACAATCAAATAGGTTGTTCAACGTCGAACAATTTTGATCAAAATTTTAAAAAATTAACGAGTATGACCCACCTTAGGATGTACTAAACCTATTTTTAACTTTATTTAATTATGTATTAATCCTAAAAACAAGTTTATTAAACTATATATAACTGTTTGGAGTCACGAAAACACAATATGATCTACAATATTTGCCGTTTAACGTAGAATCGCTACAGTTTTTGTCCAAATATCAAGATTAAAACCCATTTTTCGTTGTCTTAATTGTATTCTAATTTGATTTGTAAACTTCTTCTACATGATAATGCGTATATGAATACGGATACACAAGAATGAAATCACAAAAATATGTTTTAAACAACCAAATATGTTGTTCAATGTCGAACAATTTTCATCAAAATTTTAAAAAATTCACGAGTATGACCCACCTTAGGATGTACTAAACCTATTTTTAACATGATTTAATTATGTATTAATCCTAAAAACTAGTTTATTAAACTATATATAACTGTTTGGAGTCACGAAAACACAATATGATCGACAATATTGGCCATTTAACGTGGAATCGCAACAATTTTTGTCAAACTATCAAACTTAAAACGCATTTTTCGTTGTCCTAATTGTATTCTAATTCGATTTCTGAACTTTTTCTGCATGATAATATATATATGAAGACAGATATACAAGAATGAAATCAAAAAAATATGTTTTAAACAATCAAATAGGATGTTCAACGTCGAACAATTTTGATCAAAATTTTAAAAAATTAACGAGTATGACCCCCTTAGGATGTACTAAACCTATTTTTAACTTGATTTAATAATGTATTAATCCTAAAAACAAGTTTAATTAAACAATATATAATTGTTTGGAGTCACGAAAATACAATATGATCGACAATATTGGCCGTTTAACGTAGAATCGCTACAGTTTTTGTCCAAATATCAAGCTTAAAACCTATATTTCGTTGTCCTAATTGTATTCCAATTTGATTTCTAAACTTCTTCTACATGATAATGCATATATGAAGACAGATACAAAAGAATGAAATCAAAAAAATATGTTTTAAACAACCAAATATGTTGTTCAATGTCGAACAATTTTCATCAAAATTTTAAAAAATTCTCGAGTATGACCCACCTTAGGATGTACTAAACCTATTTTTAACTTGATTTAATTTTGTATTAATCCTAAAAACAAGTTTATTAAACTATATATAACTGTTTGGAGTCACGAAAATACAATATGATCGACAATATTGTCCGTTTAACGTAGAATCGCTATAGTTTTTGTCCAAATATCAAGCTTAAAAGCCATTTTTCGTTGTCCTAATTGTATTCTAATTTGATTTCTAAACTTTTCTACATGATAATGCATATATGAAGACAGATACACAAGAATGAAATCAAAAAAATATGTTTTAAACAACCAAATATGTTGTTCAATGTCGAACAATTTTGATCAAAATTTTAAAAAATTCACGAGTATGACCTACCTTAGGATGTACTAAACCTATTTTTAACTTGATTTAATTATGTTTTAATCATAAAAACATGTTTATTAAACTATATATAACAGTTTGGAGTCACGAAAACACAATATGATCGACAATATTGGCCATTTAACGTACAATCGATACAGTTTTTGTCAAAATATCAAACTTAAAACGCATTTTTCGTGGTCCTAATTGTATTCTAATTCGATTTCTGAACTTTTTCTACATGATAATACATATATGAAGACAGATATACAAGAATGAAATCAAAAAAATATGTTTTAAACAACCAAATATGTTGTTCAATGTCGAACAATTTTGATCAAAATTTTAAAAAATTCACGAGTATGACCTACCTTAGGATGTACTCAACCTATTTTTAACTTGATTTAATTATGTTTTAATCATAAAAACATGTTTATTAAACTATATATAACATTTTAGAGTCACGAAAACACAATATGATCGACAATATTGGCCATTTAACGTACAATCGATACAGTTTTTGTCAAAATATCAAACTTAAAACGCATTTTTCGTGGTCCTAATTGTATTCTAATTCGATTTCTGAACTTTTTCTACATGATAATACATATATGAAGACAGATATACAAGAATGAAATCAAAAAAATATGTTTTAAATAATCAAATAGGATGTTCAACGTCGAACAATTTTGATCAAAATTTTAAAAAATTAACGAGTATGACCCACCTTAGGATGTTCTAAACCTATTTTTAACTTGATTTAATAATGTATTAATCCTAAAAACAAGTTTATTAAACAATATATAACTATTTGGATTCACGAAAATACAATATGATCGACAATATTGGCCGTTTAACGTACAATCGATACAGTTTTTGTCAAAATATCAAACTTAAAACGCATTTTTCGTTGTCCTAATTGTATTCTAATTCGATTTCTAAACTTTTTCTACATGATAATACATATATGAAGACAGATTTACAAGAATGAAATCAAAAAAATATGTTTTAAACAGCCAAATAAGTTGTTCAACGTCGAACAATTTTGATCAAAATATTAAAAAATTAACGAGTATGACCGACCTTAGGATGTACTAAACTTATTTTTAACTTGATTTAATTATGTATTAATCCTAAAAACAAGTTTATTAAACTATATATAACTGTTTGGAGTCACAAAAACACAATATGATCTACAATATTTGCCGTTTAACGTAGAATCGCTACAGTTTTTGTCCAAATATCAAGCTTAAAATCCATTTTTCGTTGTCTTAATTGTATTCTAATTTGATTTCCAAACTTCTTCTACATGATAATGCATATATGAAGACAGATACACAAGAATGAAATCAAAAAACTATGTTTTAAACAACCAAATATGTTGTTCAATGTCGAACAATTTTGATCAAAATTTTAAAAAATTCACGACTATGACCCACCTTAGGACGTACTAAACCTATTTTTAAATTGATTTAATTATGTATTAATCATAAAAACATGTTTATTAAACTATATATAACATTTTAGAGTCACGAAAACACAATATGATCGACAATATTGGCCATTTAACGTACAATCGATACAGTTTTTGTCAAAATATCAAACTTAAAACGCATTTTTCGTTGTCCTAATTGTATTCTAATTCGATTTCTAAACTTTTTCTACATGATAATACATATATGAAGACAGATATACAAGAATGAAATCAAAAAAATATGTTTTAAACAGCCAAATAAGTTGTTCAACGTCGAACAATTTTGATCAAAATATTAAAAAATTAACGAGTATGACCGACCTTAGGATGTACTAAACTTATTTTTAACTTGATTTAATTATGTATTAATCCTAAAAACAAGTTTATTAAACTATATATAACTGTTTGGAGTCACAAAAACACAATATGATCTACAATATTTGCCGTTTAACGTAGAATCGCTACAGTTTTTGTCCAAATATCAAGATTAAAACCCATTTTTCGTTGTCTTAATTGTATTCTAATTTGATTTGTAAACTTCTTCTACATGATAATGCGTATATGAATACGGATACACAAGAATGAAATCACAAAAATATGTTTTAAACAACCAAATATGTTGTTCAATGTCGAACAATTTTCATCAAAATTTTAAAAAATTCACGAGTATGACCCACCTTAGGATGTACTAAACCTATTTTTAACATGATTTAATTATGTATTAATCCTAAAAACTAGTTTATTAAACTATATATAACTGTTTGGAGTCACGAAAACACAATATGATCGACAATATTGGCCATTTAACGTGGAATCGCAACAATTTTTGTCAAACTATCAAACTTAAAACGCATTTTTCGTTGTCCTAATTGTATTCTAATTCGATTTCTGAACTTTTTCTGCATGATAATATATATATGAAGACAGATATACAAGAATGAAATCAAAAAAATATGTTTTAAACAATCAAATAGGATGTTCAACGTCGAACAATTTTGATCAAAATTTTAAAAAATTAACGAGTATGACCCCCTTAGGATGTACTAAACCTATTTTTAACTTGATTTAATAATGTATTAATCCTAAAAACAAGTTTAATTAAACAATATATAATTGTTTGGAGTCACGAAAATACAATATGATCGACAATATTGGCCGTTTAACGTAGAATCGCTACAGTTTTTGTCCAAATATCAAGCTTAAAACCCATATTTCGTTGTCCTAATTGTATTCCAATTTGATTTCTAAACTTCTTCTACATGATAATGCATATATGAAGACAGATACAAAAGAATGAAATCAAAAAAATATGTTTTAAACAACCAAATATGTTGTTCAATGTCGAACAATTTTCATCAAAATTTTAAAAAATTCTCGAGTATGACCCACCTTAGGATGTACTAAACCTATTTTTAACTTGATTTAATTTTGTATTAATCCTAAAAACAAGTTTATTAAACTATATATAACTGTTTGGAGTCACGAAAATACAATATGATCGACAATATTGTCCGTTTAACGTAGAATCGCTATAGTTTTTGTCCAAATATCAAGCTTAAAAGCCATTTTTCGTTGTCCTAATTGTATTCTAATTTGATTTCTAAACTTTTCTACATGATAATGCATATATGAAGACAGATACACAAGAATGAAATAAAAAAAATATGTTTTAAACAACCAAATATGTTGTTCAATGTCGAACAATTTTGATCAAAATTTTAAAAAATTCACGAGTATGACCTACCTTAGGATGTACTAAACCTATTTTTAACTTGATTTAATTATGTTTAAATCATAAAAACATGTTTATTAAACTATATATAACTTTTTGGAGTCACAAAAACACAATATGATCGACAATATTGGCCATTTAACGTACAATCGATACAGTTTTTGTCAAAATATCAAACTTAAAACGCATTTTTCGTGGTCCTAATTGTATTCTAATTCGATTTCTGAACTTTTTCTACATGATAATACATATATGAAGACAGATATACAAGAATGAAATCAAAAAAATATGTTTTAAACAACCAAATATGTTGTTCAATGTCGAACAATTTTGATCAAAATTTTAAAAAATTCACGAGTATGACCTACCTTAGGATGTACTCAACCTATTTTTAACTTGATTTAATTATGTTTTAATCATAAAAACATGTTTATTAAACTATATATAACATTTTAGAGTCACGAAAACACAATATGATCGACAATATTGGCCATTTAACGTACAATCGATACAGTTTTTGTCAAAATATCAAACTTAAAACGCATTTTTCGTGGTCCTAATTGTATTCTAATTCGATTTCTGAACTTTTTCTACATGATAATACATATATGAAGACAGATATACAAGAATGAAATCAAAAAAATATGTTTTAAATAATCAAATAGGATGTTCAACGTCGAACAATTTTGATCAAAATTTTAAAAAATTAACGAGTATGACCCACCTTAGGATGTTCTAAACCTATTTTTAACTTGATTTAATAATGTATTAATCCTAAAAACAAGTTTATTAAACAATATATAACTATTTGGATTCACGAAAATACAATATGATCGACAATATTGGCCGTTTAACGTACAATCGATACAGTTTTTGTCAAAATATCAAACTTAAAACGCATTTTTCGTTGTCCTAATTGTATTCTAATTCGATTTCTAAACTTTTTCTACATGATAATACATATATGAAGACAGATTTACAAGAATGAAATCAAAAAAATATGTTTTAAACAGCCAAATAAGTTGTTCAACGTCGAACAATTTTGATCAAAATATTAAAAAATTAACGAGTATGACCGACCTTAGGATGTACTAAACTTATTTTTAACTTGATTTAATTATGTATTAATCCTAAAAACAAGTTTATTAAACTATATATAACTGTTTGGAGTCACAAAAACACAATATGATCTACAATATTTGCCGTTTAACGTAGAATCGCTACAGTTTTTGTCCAAATATCAAGCTTAAAATCCATTTTTCGTTGTCTTAATTGTATTCTAATTTGATTTCCAAACTTCTTCTACATGATAATGCATATATGAAGACAGATACACAAGAATGAAATCAAAAAACTATGTTTTAAACAACCAAATATGTTGTTCAATGTCGAACAATTTTGATCAAAATTTTAAAAAATTCACGACTATGACCCACCTTAGGACGTACTAAACCTATTTTTAAATTGATTTAATTATGTATTAATCATAAAAACATGTTTATTAAACTATATATAACATTTTAGAGTCACGAAAACACAATATGATCGACAATATTGGCCATTTAACGTACAATCGATACAGTTTTTGTCAAAATATCAAACTTAAAACGCATTTTTCGTTGTCCTAATTGTATTCTAATTCGATTTCTAAACTTTTTCTACATGATAATACATATATGAAGACAGATATACAAGAATGAAATCAAAAAAATATGTTTTAAACAGCCAAATAAGTTGTTCAACGTCGAACAATTTTGATCAAAATATTAAAAAATTAACGAGTATGACCGACCTTAGGATGTACTAAACTTATTTTTAACTTGATTTAATTATGTATTAATCCTAAAAACAAGTTTATTAAACTATATATAACTGTTTGGAGTCACAAAAACACAATATGATCTACAATATTTGCCGTTTAACGTAGAATCGCTACAGTTTTTGTCCAAATATCAAGATTAAAACCCATTTTTCGTTGTCTTAATTGTATTCTAATTTGATTTGTAAACTTCTTCTACATGATAATGCGTATATGAATACGGATACACAAGAATGAAATCACAAAAATATGTTTTAAACAACCAAATATGTTGTTCAATGTCGAACAATTTTCATCAAAATTTTAAAAAATTCACGAGTATGACCCACCTTAGGATGTACTAAACCTATTTTTAACATGATTTAATTATGTATTAATCCTAAAAACTAGTTTATTAAACTATATATAACTGTTTGGAGTCACGAAAACACAATATGATCGACAATATTGGCCATTTAACGTGGAATCGCAACAATTTTTGTCAAACTATCAAACTTAAAACGCATTTTTCGTTGTCCTAATTGTATTCTAATTCGATTTCTGAACTTTTTCTGCATGATAATATATATATGAAGACAGATATACAAGAATGAAATCAAAAAAATATGTTTTAAACAATCAAATAGGATGTTCAACGTCGAACAATTTTGATCAAAATTTTAAAAAATTAACGAGTATGACCCCCTTAGGATGTACTAAACCTATTTTTAACTTGATTTAATAATGTATTAATCCTAAAAACAAGTTTAATTAAACAATATATAATTGTTTGGAGTCACGAAAATACAATATGATCGACAATATTGGCCGTTTAACGTAGAATCGCTACAGTTTTTGTCCAAATATCAAGCTTAAAACCCATATTTCGTTGTCCTAATTGTATTCCAATTTGATTTCTAAACTTCTTCTACATGATAATGCATATATGAAGACAGATACAAAAGAATGAAATCAAAAAAATATGTTTTAAACAACCAAATATGTTGTTCAATGTCGAACAATTTTCATCAAAATTTTAAAAAATTCTCGAGTATGACCCACCTTAGGATGTACTAAACCTATTTTTAACTTGATTTAATTTTGTATTAATCCTAAAAACAAGTTTATTAAACTATATATAACTGTTTGGAGTCACGAAAATACAATATGATCGACAATATTGTCCGTTTAACGTAGAATCGCTATAGTTTTTGTCCAAATATCAAGCTTAAAAGCCATTTTTCGTTGTCCTAATTGTATTCTAATTTGATTTCTAAACTTTTCTACATGATAATGCATATATGAAGACAGATACACAAGAATGAAATAAAAAAAATATGTTTTAAACAACCAAATATGTTGTTCAATGTCGAACAATTTTGATCAAAATTTTAAAAAATTCACGAGTATGACCTACCTTAGGATGTACTAAACCTATTTTTAACTTGATTTAATTATGTTTAAATCATAAAAACATGTTTATTAAACTATATATAACTTTTTGGAGTCACAAAAACACAATATGATCGACAATATTGGCCATTTAACGTACAATCGATACAGTTTTTGTCAAAATATCAAACTTAAAACGCATTTTTCGTGGTCCTAATTGTATTCTAATTCGATTTCTGAACTTTTTCTACATGATAATACATATATGAAGACAGATATACAAGAATGAAATCAAAAAATATGTTTTAAACAACCAAATATGTTGTTCAATGTCGAACAATTTTGATCAAAATTTTAAAAAATTCACGAGTATGACCTACCTTAGGATGTACTAAACCTATTTTTAACTTGATTTAATTATGTTTTAATCATAAAAATATGTTTATTAAACTATATATAACTTTTTGGAGTCACAAAAACACAATATGATCTACAATATTTGCCGTTTAACGTAGAATCGCTACAGTTTTTGTCCAAATATCAAGCTTAAAATCCATTTTTCGTTGTCTTAATTGTATTCTAATTTGATTTCCAAACTTTTTCTACATGATAATGCATATATGAAGACAGATACACAAGAATGAAATCAAAAAAATATGTTTTAAACAACCAAATATGTTGTTCAATGTCGAACAATTTTGATCAAAATTTTAAAAAATTCACGAGTATAACCCACCTTAGGATGTACTAAACCTATTTTTAACATGATTTAATTTTGTATTAATCCTAAAAACTAGTTTATTAAACTATATATAACTGTTTGGTGTCACGAAAATACAATATGATCGACAATATTGGCCGTTTAACGTAGAATCACTACAGTTTTTGTCCAAATATCAAGCTTAAAACCCATTTTTCGTTGTCCTAATTGTATTCTAATTTGATTTATAAACTTTTCTACATGATAATGCATATATGAAGACAGATACACAAGAATGAAATCAAAAAAATATGTTTTAAACAACCAAATATGTTGTTCAATGTCGAACAATTTTGATCAAAATTTTAAAAAATTCACGAGTATGACCTACCTTAGGATGTACTAAACCTATTTTTAACTTGATGTAATTATGTATTAATCATAAAAACATGTTTATTAAACTATATATAACATTTTAGAGTCACGAAAACACAATATGATCGACAATATTGGAAGTTCAACGTAGAATCGCAATAGTTTTCGTCAAAATATCAAGCTTAAAACCCATTTTTCGTTCTCCTAATTGTATTCTAATTCGATTTGTAAATTTTTTCTACATGATAAAGCATATATGAAGACAGATAGATAAGAATGAAATCAAAAAAATATGTTTTAAACAATCAAATAGGTTGTTCAACGTCGAACAATTTTGATCAAAATTTTAAAAAATTAACGAGTATGACCCACCTTAGGATGTACTAAACCTATTTTTAACTTTATTTAATTATGTATTAATCCTAAAAACAAGTTTATTAAACTATATATAACTGTTTGGAGTCACGAAAACACAATATGATCTACAATATTTGCCGTTTAACGTAGAATCGCTACAGTTTTTGTCCAAATATCAAGATTAAAACCCATTTTTCGTTGTCTTAATTGTATTCTAATTTGATTTGTAAACTTCTTCTACATGATAATGCGTATATGAATACGGATACACAAGAATGAAATCACAAAAATATGTTTTAAACAACCAAATATGTTGTTCAATGTCGAACAATTTTCATCAAAATTTTAAAAAATTCACGAGTATGACCCACCTTAGGATGTACTAAACCTATTTTTAACATGATTTAATTATGTATTAATCCTAAAAACTAGTTTATTAAACTATATATAACTGTTTGGAGTCACGAAAACACAATATGATCGACAATATTGGCCATTTAACGTGGAATCGCAACAATTTTTGTCAAACTATCAAACTTAAAACGCATTTTTCGTTGTCCTAATTGTATTCTAATTCGATTTCTGAACTTTTTCTGCATGATAATATATATATGAAGACAGATATACAAGAATGAAATCAAAAAAATATGTTTTAAACAATCAAATAGGATGTTCAACGTCGAACAATTTTGATCAAAATTTTAAAAAATTAACGAGTATGACCCCCTTAGGATGTACTAAACCTATTTTTAACTTGATTTAATAATGTATTAATCCTAAAAACAAGTTTAATTAAACAATATATAATTGTTTGGAGTCACGAAAATACAATATGATCGACAATATTGGCCGTTTAACGTAGAATCGCTACAGTTTTTGTCCAAATATCAAGCTTAAAACCTATATTTCGTTGTCCTAATTGTATTCCAATTTGATTTCTAAACTTCTTCTACATGATAATGCATATATGAAGACAGATACAAAAGAATGAAATCAAAAAAATATGTTTTAAACAACCAAATATGTTGTTCAATGTCGAACAATTTTCATCAAAATTTTAAAAAATTCTCGAGTATGACCCACCTTAGGATGTACTAAACCTATTTTTAACTTGATTTAATTTTGTATTAATCCTAAAAACAAGTTTATTAAACTATATATAACTGTTTGGAGTCACGAAAATACAATATGATCGACAATATTGTCCGTTTAACGTAGAATCGCTATAGTTTTTGTCCAAATATCAAGCTTAAAAGCCATTTTTCGTTGTCCTAATTGTATTCTAATTTGATTTCTAAACTTTTCTACATGATAATGCATATATGAAGATAGATACACAAGAATGAAATCAAAAAAATATGTTTTAAACAACCAAATATGTTGTTCAATGTCGAACAATTTTGATCAAAATTTTAAAAAATTCACGAGTATGACCTACCTTAGGATGTACTAAACCTATTTTTAACTTGATTTAATTATGTTTTAATCATAAAAACATGTTTATTAAACTATATATAACAGTTTGGAGTCACGAAAACACAATATGATCGACAATATTGGCCATTTAACGTACAATCGATACAGTTTTTGTCAAAATATCAAACTTAAAACGCATTTTTCGTGGTCCTAATTGTATTCTAATTCGATTTCTGAACTTTTTCTACATGATAATACATATATGAAGACAGATATACAAGAATGAAATCAAAAAAATATGTTTTAAACAACCAAATATGTTGTTCAATGTCGAACAATTTTGATCAAAATTTTAAAAAATTCACGAGTATGACCTACCTTAGGATGTACTCAACCTATTTTTAACTTGATTTAATTATGTTTTAATCATAAAAACATGTTTATTAAACTATATATAACATTTTAGAGTCACGAAAACACAATATGATCGACAATATTGGCCATTTAACGTACAATCGATACAGTTTTTGTCAAAATATCAAACTTAAAACGCATTTTTCGTGGTCCTAATTGTATTCTAATTCGATTTCTGAACTTTTTCTACATGATAATACATATATGAAGACAGATATACAAGAATGAAATCAAAAAAATATGTTTTAAATAATCAAATAGGATGTTCAACGTCGAACAATTTTGATCAAAATTTTAAAAAATTAACGAGTATGACCCACCTTAGGATGTTCTAAACCTATTTTTAACTTGATTTAATAATGTATTAATCCTAAAAACAAGTTTATTAAACAATATATAACTATTTGGATTCACGAAAATACAATATGATCGACAATATTGGCCGTTTAACGTACAATCGATACAGTTTTTGTCAAAATATCAAACTTAAAACGCATTTTTCGTTGTCCTAATTGTATTCTAATTCGATTTCTAAACTTTTTCTACATGATAATACATATATGAAGACAGATTTACAAGAATGAAATCAAAAAAATATGTTTTAAACAGCCAAATAAGTTGTTCAACGTCGAACAATTTTGATCAAAATATTAAAAAATTAACGAGTATGACCGACCTTAGGATGTACTAAACTTATTTTTAACTTGATTTAATTATGTATTAATCCTAAAAACAAGTTTATTAAACTATATATAACTGTTTGGAGTCACAAAAACACAATATGATCTACAATATTTGCCGTTTAACGTAGAATCGCTACAGTTTTTGTCCAAATATCAAGCTTAAAATCCATTTTTCGTTGTCTTAATTGTATTCTAATTTGATTTCCAAACTTCTTCTACATGATAATGCATATATGAAGACAGATACACAAGAATGAAATCAAAAAACTATGTTTTAAACAACCAAATATGTTGTTCAATGTCGAACAATTTTGATCAAAATTTTAAAAAATTCACGACTATGACCCACCTTAGGACGTACTAAACCTATTTTTAAATTGATTTAATTATGTATTAATCATAAAAACATGTTTATTAAACTATATATAACATTTTAGAGTCACGAAAACACAATATGATCGACAATATTGGCCATTTAACGTACAATCGATACAGTTTTTGTCAAAATATCAAACTTAAAACGCATTTTTCGTTGTCCTAATTGTATTCTAATTCGATTTCTAAACTTTTTCTACATGATAATACATATATGAAGACAGATATACAAGAATGAAATCAAAAAAATATGTTTTAAACAGCCAAATAAGTTGTTCAACGTCGAACAATTTTGATCAAAATATTAAAAAATTAACGAGTATGACCGACCTTAGGATGTACTAAACTTATTTTTAACTTGATTTAATTATGTATTAATCCTAAAAACAAGTTTATTAAACTATATATAACTGTTTGGAGTCACAAAAACACAATATGATCTACAATATTTGCCGTTTAACGTAGAATCGCTACAGTTTTTGTCCAAATATCAAGATTAAAACCCATTTTTCGTTGTCTTAATTGTATTCTAATTTGATTTGTAAACTTCTTCTACATGATAATGCGTATATGAATACGGATACACAAGAATGAAATCACAAAAATATGTTTTAAACAACCAAATATGTTGTTCAATGTCGAACAATTTTCATCAAAATTTTAAAAAATTCACGAGTATGACCCACCTTAGGATGTACTAAACCTATTTTTAACATGATTTAATTATGTATTAATCCTAAAAACTAGTTTATTAAACTATATATAACTGTTTGGAGTCACGAAAACACAATATGATCGACAATATTGGCCATTTAACGTGGAATCGCAACAATTTTTGTCAAACTATCAAACTTAAAACGCATTTTTCGTTGTCCTAATTGTATTCTAATTCGATTTCTGAACTTTTTCTGCATGATAATATATATATGAAGACAGATATACAAGAATGAAATCAAAAAAATATGTTTTAAACAATCAAATAGGATGTTCAACGTCGAACAATTTTGATCAAAATTTTAAAAAATTAACGAGTATGACCCCCTTAGGATGTACTAAACCTATTTTTAACTTGATTTAATAATGTATTAATCCTAAAAACAAGTTTAATTAAACAATATATAATTGTTTGGAGTCACGAAAATACAATATGATCGACAATATTGGCCGTTTAACGTAGAATCGCTACAGTTTTTGTCCAAATATCAAGCTTAAAACCTATATTTCGTTGTCCTAATTGTATTCCAATTTGATTTCTAAACTTCTTCTACATGATAATGCATATATGAAGACAGATACAAAAGAATGAAATCAAAAAAATATGTTTTAAACAACCAAATATGTTGTTCAATGTCGAACAATTTTCATCAAAATTTTAAAAAATTCTCGAGTATGACCCACCTTAGGATGTACTAAACCTATTTTTAACTTGATTTAATTTTGTATTAATCCTAAAAACAAGTTTATTAAACTATATATAACTGTTTGGAGTCACGAAAATACAATATGATCGACAATATTGTCCGTTTAACGTAGAATCGCTATAGTTTTTGTCCAAATATCAAGCTTAAAAGCCATTTTTCGTTGTCCTAATTGTATTCTAATTTGATTTCTAAACTTTTCTACATGATAATGCATATATGAAGATAGATACACAAGAATGAAATCAAAAAAATATGTTTTAAACAACCAAATATGTTGTTCAATGTCGAACAATTTTGATCAAAATTTTAAAAAATTCACGAGTATGACCTACCTTAGGATGTACTAAACCTATTTTTAACTTGATTTAATTATGTTTTAATCATAAAAACATGTTTATTAAACTATATATAACAGTTTGGAGTCACGAAAACACAATATGATCGACAATATTGGCCATTTAACGTACAATCGATACAGTTTTTGTCAAAATATCAAACTTAAAACGCATTTTTCGTGGTCCTAATTGTATTCTAATTCGATTTCTGAACTTTTTCTACATGATAATACATATATGAAGACAGATATACAAGAATGAAATCAAAAAAATATGTTTTAAACAACCAAATATGTTGTTCAATGTCGAACAATTTTGATCAAAATTTTAAAAAATTCACGAGTATGACCTACCTTAGGATGTACTCAACCTATTTTTAACTTGATTTAATTATGTTTTAATCATAAAAACATGTTTATTAAACTATATATAACATTTTAGAGTCACGAAAACACAATATGATCGACAATATTGGCCATTTAACGTACAATCGATACAGTTTTTGTCAAAATATCAAACTTAAAACGCATTTTTCGTGGTCCTAATTGTATTCTAATTCGATTTCTGAACTTTTTCTACATGATAATACATATATGAAGACAGATATACAAGAATGAAATCAAAAAAATATGTTTTAAATAATCAAATAGGATGTTCAACGTCGAACAATTTTGATCAAAATTTTAAAAAATTAACGAGTATGACCCACCTTAGGATGTTCTAAACCTATTTTTAACTTGATTTAATAATGTATTAATCCTAAAAACAAGTTTATTAAACAATATATAACTATTTGGATTCACGAAAATACAATATGATCGACAATATTGGCCGTTTAACGTACAATCGATACAGTTTTTGTCAAAATATCAAACTTAAAACGCATTTTTCGTTGTCCTAATTGTATTCTAATTCGATTTCTAAACTTTTTCTACATGATAATACATATATGAAGACAGATTTACAAGAATGAAATCAAAAAAATATGTTTTAAACAGCCAAATAAGTTGTTCAACGTCGAACAATTTTGATCAAAATATTAAAAAATTAACGAGTATGACCGACCTTAGGATGTACTAAACTTATTTTTAACTTGATTTAATTATGTATTAATCCTAAAAACAAGTTTATTAAACTATATATAACTGTTTGGAGTCACAAAAACACAATATGATCTACAATATTTGCCGTTTAACGTAGAATCGCTACAGTTTTTGTCCAAATATCAAGCTTAAAATCCATTTTTCGTTGTCTTAATTGTATTCTAATTTGATTTCCAAACTTCTTCTACATGATAATGCATATATGAAGACAGATACACAAGAATGAAATCAAAAAACTATGTTTTAAACAACCAAATATGTTGTTCAATGTCGAACAATTTTGATCAAAATTTTAAAAAATTCACGACTATGACCCACCTTAGGACGTACTAAACCTATTTTTAAATTGATTTAATTATGTATTAATCATAAAAACATGTTTATTAAACTATATATAACATTTTAGAGTCACGAAAACACAATATGATCGACAATATTGGCCATTTAACGTACAATCGATACAGTTTTTGTCAAAATATCAAACTTAAAACGCATTTTTCGTTGTCCTAATTGTATTCTAATTCGATTTCTAAACTTTTTCTACATGATAATACATATATGAAGACAGATATACAAGAATGAAATCAAAAAAATATGTTTTAAACAGCCAAATAAGTTGTTCAACGTCGAACAATTTTGATCAAAATATTAAAAAATTAACGAGTATGACCGACCTTAGGATGTACTAAACTTATTTTTAACTTGATTTAATTATGTATTAATCCTAAAAACAAGTTTATTAAACTATATATAACTGTTTGGAGTCACAAAAACACAATATGATCTACAATATTTGCCGTTTAACGTAGAATCGCTACAGTTTTTGTCCAAATATCAAGATTAAAACCCATTTTTCGTTGTCTTAATTGTATTCTAATTTGATTTGTAAACTTCTTCTACATGATAATGCGTATATGAATACGGATACACAAGAATGAAATCACAAAAATATGTTTTAAACAACCAAATATGTTGTTCAATGTCGAACAATTTTCATCAAAATTTTAAAAAATTCACGAGTATGACCCACCTTAGGATGTACTAAACCTATTTTTAACATGATTTAATTATGTATTAATCCTAAAAACTAGTTTATTAAACAATATATAACTGTTTGGAGTCACGAAAACACAATATGATCGACAATATTGGCCATTTAACGTGGAATCGCAACAATTTTTGTCAAACTATCAAACTTAAAACGCATTTTTCGTTGTCCTAATTGTATTCTAATTCGATTTCTGAACTTTTTCTGCATGATAATATATATATGAAGACAGATATACAAGAATGAAATCAAAAAAATATGTTTTAAACAATCAAATAGGATGTTCAACGTCGAACAATTTTGATCAAAATTTTAAAAAATTAACGAGTATGACCCCCTTAGGATGTACTAAACCTATTTTTAACTTGATTTAATAATGTATTAATCCTAAAAACAAGTTTAATTAAACAATATATAATTGTTTGGAGTCACGAAAATACAATATGATCGACAATATTGGCCGTTTAACGTAGAATCGCTACAGTTTTTGTCCAAATATCAAGCTTAAAACCCATATTTCGTTGTCCTAATTGTATTCCAATTTGATTTCTAAACTTCTTCTACATGATAATGCATATATGAAGACAGATACAAAAGAATGAAATCAAAAAAATATGTTTTAAACAACCAAATATGTTGTTCAATGTCGAACAATTTTCATCAAAATTTTAAAAAATTCTCGAGTATGACCCACCTTAGGATGTACTAAACCTATTTTTAACTTGATTTAATTTTGTATTAATCCTAAAAACAAGTTTATTAAACTATATATAACTGTTTGGAGTCACGAAAATACAATATGATCGACAATATTGTCCGTTTAACGTAGAATCGCTATAGTTTTTGTCCAAATATCAAGCTTAAAAGCCATTTTTCGTTGTCCTAATTGTATTCTAATTTGATTTCTAAACTTTTCTACATGATAATGCATATATGAAGACAGATACACAAGAATGAAATAAAAAAAATATGTTTTAAACAACCAAATATGTTGTTCAATGTCGAACAATTTTGATCAAAATTTTAAAAAATTCACGAGTATGACCTACCTTAGGATGTACTAAACCTATTTTTAACTTGATTTAATTATGTTTTAATCATAAAAACATGTTTATTAAACTATATATAACAGTTTGGAGTCACGAAAACACAATATGATCGACAATATTGGCCATTTAACGTACAATCGATACAGTTTTTGTCAAAATATCAAACTGAAAACGCATTTTTCGTGGTCCTAATTGTATTCTAATTCGATTTCTGAACTTTTTCTATATGATAATACATATATGAAGACAGATATACAAGAATGAAATCAAAAAAATATGTTTTAAACAACCAAATATGTTGTTCAATGTCGAACAATTTTGATCAAAATTTTAAAAAATTCACGAGTATGACCTACCTTAGGATGTACTAAACCTATTTTTAACTTGATTTAATTATGTTTTAATCATAAAAACATGTTTATTAAACTATATATAACATTTTAGAGTCACGAAAACACAATATGATCGACAATATTGGCCATTTAACGTACAATCGATACAGTTTTTGTCAAAATATCAAACTTAAAACGCATTTTTCGTGGTCCTAATTGTATTCTAATTCGATTTCTGAACTTTTTCTACATGATAATACATATATGAAGACAGATATACAAGAATGAAATCAAAAAAATATGTTTTAAATAATCAAATAGGATGTTCAACGTCGAACAATTTTGATCAAAATTTTAAAAAATTAACGAGTATGACCCACCTTAGGATGTTCTAAACCTATTTTTAACTTGATTTAATAATGTATTAATCCTAAAAACAAGTTTATTAAACAATATATAACTATTTGGATTCACGAAAATACAATATGATCGACAATATTGGCCGTTTAACGTACAATCGATACAGTTTTTGTCAAAATATCAAACTTAAAACGCATTTTTCGTTGTCCTAATTGTATTCTAATTCGATTTCTAAACTTTTTCTACATGATAATACATATATGAAGACAGATTTACAAGAATGAAATCAAAAAAATATGTTTTAAACAGCCAAATAAGTTGTTCAACGTCGAACAATTTTGATCAAAATATTAAAAAATTAACGAGTATGACCGACCTTAGGATGTACTAAACTTATTTTTAACTTGACTTAATTATGTATTAATCCTAAAAACAAGTTTATTAAACTATATATAACTGTTTGGAGTCACAAAAACACAATATGATCTACAATATTTGCCGTTTAACGTAGAATCGCTACAGTTTTTGTCCAAATATCAAGCTTAAAATCCATTTTTCGTTGTCTTAATTGTATTCTAATTTGATTTCCAAACTTCTTCTACATGATAATGCATATATGAAGACAGATACACAAGAATGAAATCAAAAAACTATGTTTTAAACAACCAAATATGTTGTTCAATGTCGAACAATTTTGATCAAAATTTTAAAAAATTCACGAGTATGACCCACCTTAGGACGTACTAAACCTATTTTTAACTTGATTTAATTATGTATTAATCATAAAAACATGTTTATTAAACTATATATAACATTTTAGAGTCACGAAAACACAATATGATCGACAATATTGGACGTTTAACGTAGAATCACTAAAGTTTTTGTCCAAATATCAAGCTTAAAACCCATTTTTCGTTGTCCTAATTGTATTCTAATTTGATTTCTAAACTTCTTTTACATGATAATGTATATATAAAGACAGATACACAAGAATGAAATGAAAAAAATATGTTTTAAACAATCAAATAGGTTGTTCAACGTCGAACAATTTTGATCAAAATTTTAAAAAATTAACGAGTATGACCCACCTTAGGATGTACTAAACTTATTTTTAACTTGATTTAATTATGTATTAATCCTAAAAACAAGTTTATTAAACTATATATAACTGTTTGGAGTCACAAAAACACAATATGATCTACAATATTTGCCGTTTAACGTAGAATCGCTACAGTTTTTGTCCAAATATCAAGCTTAAAATCCATTTTTCATTGTCTTAATTGTATTCTAATTTGATTTCCAAACTTCTTCTACATGATAATGCATATATGAAGACAGATACACAAGAATGAAATAAAAAAAATATGTTTTAAACAACCAAATATGTTGTTCAATGTCGAACAATTTTGATCAAAATTTTAAAAAATTCACGAGTATGACCCACCTTAGGATGTACTAAACCTATTTTTAACATGATTTAATTTTGTATTAATCCTAAAAACTAGTTTATTAAACTATATATAACTGTTTGGTGTCACGAAAATACAATATGATCGACAATATTGGCTGTTTAACGTAGAATCACTACAGTTTTTGTCCAAATATCAAGCTTAAAACGCATTTTTCGTTGTCCTAATTGTATTCTAATTTGATTTATAAACTTTTCTACATGATAATGCATATATGAAGACAGATACACAAGAATGAAATCAAAAAAATATGTTTTAAACAACCAAATATGTTGTTCAATGTCGAACAATTTTGATCAAAATTTTAAAAAATTCACGAGTATGACCCACCTTAGGATGTACTAAACCTATTTTTAACTTGATGTAATTATGTATTAATCATAAAAACATGTTTATTAAACTATATATAACATTTTAGAGTCACGAAAACACAATATGATCGACAATATTGGAAGTTCAACGTAGAATCGCAATAGTTTTCGTCAAAATATCAAGCTTAAAACCCATTTTTCGTTCTCCTAATTGTATTCTAATTCGATTTGTAAATTTTTTCTACATGATAAAGCATATATGAAGACAGATAGATAAGAATGAAATCAAAAAAATATGTTTTAAACAATCAAATAGGTTGTTCAACGTCGAACAATTTTGATCAAAATTTTAAAAAATTAACGAGTATGACCCACCTTAGGATGTACTAAACCTATTTTTAACTTTATTTAATTATGTATTAATCCTAAAAACAAGTTTATTAAACTATATATAACTGTTTGGAGTCACGAAAACACAATATGATCTACAATATTTGCCGTTTAACGTAGAATCGCTACAGTTTTTGTCCAAATATCAAGATTAAAACCCATTTTTCGTTGTCTTAATTGTATTCTAATTTGATTTGTAAACTTCTTCTACATGATAATGCGTATATGAAGACGGATACACAAGAATGAAATCACAAAAATATGTTTTAAACAACCAAATATGTTGTTCAATGTCGAAAAATTTTCATCAAAATTTTAAAAAATTCACGAGTATGACCCACCTTAGGATGTACTAAACCTATTTTTAACATGATTTAATTATGTATTAATCCTAAAAACTAGTTTATTAAACTATATATAACTGTTTGGAGTCACGAAAACACAATATGATCGACAATATTGGCCATTTAACGTGGAATCGCAACAATTTTTGTCAAACTATCAAACTTAAAACGCATTTTTCGTTGTCCTAATTGTATTCTAATTCGAATTCTGAACTTTTTCTGCATGATAATATATATATGAAGACAGATATACAAGAATGAAATCAAAAAAATATGTTTTAAACAATCAAATAGGATGTTCAACGTCGAACAATTTTGATCAAAATTTTAAAAAATTAACGAGTATGACCCCCTTAGGATGTACTAAACCTATTTTTAACTTGATTTAATAATGTATTAATCCTAAAAACAAGTTTAATTAAACAATATATAATTGTTTGGAGTCACGAAAATACAATATGATCGACAATATTGGCCGTTTAACGTAGAATCGCTACAGTTTTTGTCCAAATATCAAGCTTAAAACCCATATTTCGTTGTCCTAATTGTATTCCAATTTGATTTCTAAACTTCTTCTACATGATAATGCATATATGAAGACAGATACAAAAGAATGAAATCAAAAAAATATGTTTTAAACAACCAAATATGTTGTTCAATGTCGAACAATTTTCATCAAAATTTTAAAAAATTCTCGAGTATGACCCACCTTAGGATGTACTAAACCTATTTTTAACTTGATTTAATTTTGTATTAATCCTAAAAACAAGTTTATTAAACTATATATAACTATTTGGAGTCACGAAAATACAATATGATCGACAATATTGTCCGTTTAACGTAGAATCGCTATAGTTTTTGTCCAAATATCAAGCTTAAAAGCCATTTTTCGTTGTCCTAATTGTATTCTAATTTTATTTCTAAACTTTTCTACATGATAATGCATATATGAAGACAGATACACAAGAATGAAATCAAAAAAATATGTTTTAAACAACCAAATATGTTGTTCAATGTCGAACAATTTTGATCAAAATTTTAAAAAATTCACGAGTATGACCTACCTTAGGATGTACTAAACCTATTTTTAACTTGATTTAATTATGTTTTAATCATAAAAACATGTTTATTAAACTATATATAACAGTTTGGAGTCACGAAAACACAATATGATCGACAATATTGGCCATTTAACGTACAATCGATACAGTTTTTGTCAAAATATCAAACTTAAAACGCATTTTTCGTGGTCCTAATTGTATTCTAATTCGATTTCTGAACTTTTTCTACATGATAATACATATATGAAGATAGATATACAAGAATGAAATCAAAAAAATATGTTTTAAATAATCAAATAGGATGTTCAACGTTGAACAATTTTGATCAAAATTTTAAAAAATTAACGAGTATGACCCACCTTAGGATGTTCTAAACCTATTTTTAACTTTATTTAATAATGTATTAATCCTAAAAACAAGTTTATTAAACAATATATAACTATTTGGAGTCACGAAAATACAATATGATCGACAATATTGGCCGTTTAACGTACAATCGATACAGTTTTTGTCAAAATATCAAACTTAAAACGCATTTTTCGTTGTCCTAATTGTATTCTAATTCGATTTCTAAACTTTTTCTACATGATAATACATATATGAAGACAGATATGCAAGAATGAAATCAAAATAATATGTTTTAAACAGCCAAATAAGTTGTTCAACGTCGAACAATTTTGATCAAAATATTAAAAAATTAACGAGTATGACCGACCTTAGGATGAATTAAACCTATTTTTAACTTGATTTAATATTGTATTAATCATAAAAACAGGTTTATTAAACTATATATAACAGTTTGGAGTCACGAAAATACAATATGATCGACAATATTGGACGTTTAACGTAGAATCACTAAAGTTTTTGTCCAAATATCAAGCTTAAAACCCATTTTTCGTTGTCCTAATTGTATTCTAATTTGATTTCTAAACTTCTTTTACATGATAATGTATATATAAAGACAGATACACAAGAATGAAATGAAAAAAATATGTTTTAAACAATCAAATAGGTTGTTCAACGTCGAACAATTTTGATCAAAATTTTAAAAAATTAACGAGTATGACCCACCTTAGGATGTACTAAACTTATTTTTAACTTGATTTAATTATGTATTAATCCTAAAAACAAGTTTATTAAACTATATATAACTGTTTGGAGTCACAAAAACACAATATGATCTACAATATTTGCCGTTTAACGTAGAATCGCTACAGTTTTTGTCCAAATATCAAGCTTAAAATCCATTTTTCATTGTCTTAATTGTATTCTAATTTGATTTCCAAACTTCTTCTACATGATAATGCATATATGAAGACAGATACACAAGAATGAAATCAAAAAAATATGTTTTAAACAACCAAATATGTTGTTCAATGTCGAACAATTTTGATCAAAATTTTAAAAAATTCACGAGTATGACCCACCTTAGGATGTACTAAACCTATTTTTAACATGATTTAATTTTGTATTAATCCTAAAAACTAGTTTATTAAACTATATATAACTGTTTGGTGTCACGAAAATACAATATGATCGACAATATTGGCCGTTTAACGTAGAATCACTACAGTTTTTGTCCAAATATCAAGCTTAAAACCCATTTTTCGTTGTCCTAATTGTATTCTAATTTGATTTATAAACTTTTCTACATGATAATGCATATATGAAGACAGATACACAAGAATGAAATCAAAAAAATATGTTTTAAACAACCAAATATGTTGTTCAATGTCGAACAATTTTGATCAAAATTTTAAAAAATTCACGAGTATGACCCACCTTAGGATGTACTAAACCTATTTTTAACTTGATGTAGTTATGTATTAATCATAAAAACATGTTTATTAAACTATATATAACATTTTAGAGTCACGAAAACACAATATGATCGACAATATTGGAAGTTCAACGTAGAATCGCAATAGTTTTCGTCAAAATATCAAGCTTAAAACCCATTTTTCGTTCTCCTAATTGTATTCTAATTCGATTTGTAAATTTTTTCTACATGATAAAGCATATATGAAGACAGATAGATAAGAATGAAATCAAAAAAATATGTTTTAAACAATCAAATAGGTTGTTCAACGTCGAACAATTTTGATCAAAATTTTAAAAAATTAACGAGTATGACCCACCTTAGGATGTACTAAACCTATTTTTAACTTTATTTAATTATGTATTAATCCTAAAAACAAGTTTATTAAACTATATATAACTGTTTGGAGTCACGAAAACACAATATGATCTACAATATTTGCCGTTTAACGTAGAATCGCTACAGTTTTTGTCCAAATATCAAGATTAAAACCCATTTTTCGTTGTCTTAATTGTATTCTAATTTGATTTGTAAACTTCTTCTACATGATAATGCGTATATGAAGACGGATACACAAGAATGAAATCACAAAAATATGTTTTAAACAACCATATATGTTGTTCAATGTCGAACAATTTTCATCAAAATTTTAAAAAATTCACGAGTATGACCCACCTTAGGATGTACTAAACCTATTTTTAACATGATTTAATTATGTATTAATCCTAAAAACTAGTTTATTAAACTATATATAACTGTTTGGAGTCACGAAAACACAATATGATCGACAATATTGGCCATTTAACGTGGAATCGCAACAATTTTTGTCAAACTATCAAACTTAAAACGCATTTTTCGTTGTCCTAATTGTATTCTAATTCGATTTCTGAACTTTTTCTGCATGATAATATATATATGAAGACAGATATACAAGAATGAAATCAAAAAAATATGTTTTAAACAATCAAATAGGATGTTCAACGTCGAACAATTTTGATCAAAATTTTAAAAAATTAACGAGTATGACCCCCTTAGGATGTACTAAACCTATTTTTAACTTGATTTAATAATGTATTAATCCTAAAAACAAGTTTAATTAAACAATATATAATTGTTTGGAGTCACGAAAATACAATATGATCGACAATATTGGCCGTTTAACGTAGAATCGCTACAGTTTTTGTCCAAATATCAAGCTTAAAACCCATATTTCGTTGTCCTAATTGTATTCCAATTTGATTTCTAAACTTCTTCTACATGATAATGCATATATGAAGACAGATACAAAAGAATGAAATCAAAAAAATATGTTTTAAACAACCAAATATGTTGTTCAATGTCGAACAATTTTCATCAAAATTTTAAAAAATTCTCGAGTATGACCCACCTTAGGATGTACTAAACCTATTTTTAACTTGATTTAATTTTGTATTAATCCTAAAAACAAGTTTATTAAACTATATATAACTATTTGGAGTCACGAAAATACAATATGATCGACAATATTGTCCGTTTAACGTAGAATCGCTATAGTTTTTGTCCAAATATCAAGCTTAAAAGCCATTTTTCGTTGTCCTAATTGTATTCTAATTTGATTTCTAAACTTTTCTACATGATAATGCACATATGAAGACAGATACACAAGAATGAAATCAAAAAAAATATGTTTTAAACAACCAAATATGTTGTTCAATGTCAAACAATTTTGATCAAAATTTTAAAAAATTCACGAGTATGACCTACCTTAGGATGTACTAAACCTATTTTTAACTTGATTTAATTATGTTTTAATCATAAAAACATGTTTATTAAACTATATATAACAGTTTGGAGTCACGAAAACACAATATGATCGACAATATTGGCCATTTAACGTACAATCGATACAGTTTTTGTCAAAATATCAAACTTAAAACGCATTTTTCGTGGTCCTAATTGTATTCTAATTCGATTTCTGAACTTTTTCTACATGATAATACATATATGAAGATAGATATACAAGAATGAAATCAAAAAAATATGTTTTAAATAATCAAATAGGATGTTCAACGTTGAACAATTTTGATCAAAATTTTAAAAAATTAACGAGTATGACCCACCTTAGGATGTTCTAAACCTATTTTTAACTTGATTTAATAATGTATTAATCCTAAAAACAAGTTTATTAAACAATATATAACTATTTGGAGTCACGAAAATACAATATGATCGACAATATTGGCCGTTTAACGTACAATCGATACAGTTTTTGTCAAAATATCAAACTTAAAACGCATTTTTCGTTGTCCTAATTGTATTCTAATTCGATTTCTAAACTTTTTCTACATGATAATACATATATGAAGACAGATATGCAAGAATGAAATCAAAATAATATGTTTTAAACAGCCAAATAAGTTGTTCAACGTCGAACAATTTTGATCAAAATATTAAAAAATTAACGAGTATGACCGACCTTAGGATGAATTAAACCTATTTTTAACTTGATTTAATATTGTATTAATCATAAAAACAAGTTTATTAAACTATATATAACAGTTTGGAGTCACGAAAATACAATATGATCGTCAATATTGGACGTTTAACGTAGAATCACTACAGTTTTTGTCCAAATATCAAGCTTAAAACCCATTTTTCGTTGTCCTAATTGTATTCTAATTTGATTTCTAAACTTCTTTTACATGATAATGTATATATAAAGACAGATACACAAGAATGAAATGAAAAAAATATGTTTTAAACAATCAAATAGGATGTTCAACGTCGAACAATTTTGATCAAAATTTTAAAAAATTAACGAGTATGACCCACCTTAGGATGTACTAAACTTATTTTTAACTTGATTTATTATGTATTAATCCAAAAAACAAGTTTATTAAACTGTATATAACTGTTTGGAGTCACAAAAACACAATATGATCTACAATATTTGCCGTTTAACGTAGAATCGCTACAGTTTTTGTCCAAATATCAAGCTTAAAATCCATTTTTCGTTGTCTTAATTGTATTCTAATTGGATTTCCAAACTTCTTCTACATGATAATGCATATATGAAGACAGATACACAAGAATGAAATCAAAAAAATATGTTTTAAAGAACCAAATATGTTGTTCAATGTCGAACAATTTTGATCAAAATTTTAAAAAATTCACGAGTATGACCCACCTTAGGACGTACTAAACCTATTTTTAACTTGATTTAATTATGTATTAATCATAAAAACATGTTTATTAAACTATATATAACATTTTAGAGTCACGAAAACACAATATGATCGACAATATTGGCCATTTAACGTACAATCGATACAGTTTTTGTCAAAATATCAAACTTAAAACGCATTTTTCGTTGTCCTAATTGTATTCTAATTCGATTTCTAAACTTTTTCTACATGATAATATATATATGAAGACAGATATACAAGAATGAAATCAAAAAAATATGTTTTAAACAGCCAAATAAGTTGTTCAACGTCGAACAATTTTGATCAAAATATTAAAAAATTAACGAGTATGACCGACCTTAGGATGAATTAAACCTATTTTTAACTTGATTTAATATTGTATTAATCATAAAAACAGGTTTATTAAACTATATATAACAGTTTGGAGTCACGAAAATACAATATGATCGACAATATTGGACGTTTAACGTAGAATCACTACAGTTTTTGTCCAAATATCAAGCTTAAAACCCATTTTTCGTTGTCCTAATTGTATTCTAATTTGATTTCTAAACTTGTTTTACATGATAATGTATATATAAAGACAGATACACAAGAATGAAATGAAAAAAATATGTTTTAAACAATCAAATAGGTTGTTCAACGTCGAACAATTTTGATCAAAATTTTAAAACATTAACGAGTATGACCGACCTTAGGATGAATTAAACCTATTTTTAACTTGATTTAATATTGTATTAATCATAAAAACAGGTTTATTAAACTATATATAACAGTTTGGAGTCACGAAAATACAATATGATCGACAATATTGGACGTTTAACGTAGAATCATTACAGTTTTTGTCCAAATATCAAGCTTAAAACCCATTTTTCGTTGTCCTAATTGTATTCTAATTTGATTTCTAAACTTCTTTTACATGATAATGTATATATAAAGACAGATACACAAGAATGAAATGAAAAAAATATGTTTTAAACAATCAAATAGGTTGTTCAACGTCGAACAATTTTGATCAAAATTTTAAAAAATTAACGAGTATGACCCACCTTAGGATGTACTAAACTTATTTTTAACTTGATTTAATTATGTATTAATCCTAAAAACAAGTTTATTAAACTATATATAACTGTTTGGAGTCACAAAAACACAATATGATCTACAATATTTTCCGTTTAACGTAGAATCGCTACAGTTTTTGTCCAAATATCAAGCTTAAAATCCATTTTTCGTTGTCTTAATTGTATTCTAATTTGATTTCCAAACTTCTTCTACATGATAATGCATATATGAAGACAGATATACAAGAATGAAATCAAAAAAATATGTTTTAAACAACCAAATATGTTGTTCAATGTCGAACAATTTTGATCAAAATTTTAAAAAATTCACGAGTATGACCCACCTTAGGATGTACTAAACCTATTTTTAACAAGATTTAATTTTGTATTAATCCTAAAAACTAGTTTATTAAACTATATATAACTGTTTGGTGTCACGAAAATACAATATGATCGACAATATTGGCCGTTTAACGTAGAATCACTACAGTTTTTGTCCAAATATCAAGCTTAAAACCCATTTTTCGTTGTCCTAATTGTATTCTAATTTGATTTATAAACTTTTCTACATGATAATGCATATATGAAGACAGATACACAAGAATGAAATCAAAAAAATATGTTTTAAACAACCAAATATGTTGTTCAATGTCGAACAATTTCGATCAAAATTTTAAAAAATTCACGAGTATGACCCACCTTAGGATGTACTAAACCTATTTTTAACTTGATGTAATTATGTATTAATCATAAAAACATGTTTATTAAACTATATATAACATTTTAGAGTCACGAAAACACAATATGATCGACAATATTGGAAGTTCAACGTAGAATCGCAATAGTTTTCGTCAAAATATCAAGCTTAAAACCCATTTTTCGTTCTCCTAATTGTATTCTAATTCGATTTGTAAATTTTTTCTACATGATAAAGCATATATGAAGACAGATAGATAAGAATGAAATCAAAAAAATATGTTTTAAACAATCAAATAGGTTGTTCAACGTCGAACAATTTTGATCAAAATTTTAAAAAATTAACGAGTATGACCCACCTTAGGATGTACTAAACCTATTTTTAACTTTATTTAATTATGTATTAATCCTAAAAACAAGTTTATTAAACTATATATAACTGTTTGGAGTCACGAAAACACAATATGATCTACAATATTTGCCGTTTAACGTAGAATCGCTACAGTTTTTGTCCAAATATCAAGATTAAAACCCATTTTTCGTTGTCTTAATTGTATTCTAATTTGATTTGTAAACTTCTTCTACATGATAATGCGTATATGAAGACGGATACACAAGAATGAAATCACAAAAATATTTTTTAAACAACCAAATATGTTGTTCAATGTCGAACAATTTTCATCAAAATTTTAAAAAATTCACGAGTATGACCCACCTTAGGATGTACTAAACCTATTTTTAACATGATTTAATTATGTATTAATCCTAAAAACTAGTTTATTAAACTATATATAACTGTTTGGAGTCACGAAAACACAATATGATCGACAATATTGGCCATTTAACGTGGAATCGCAACAATTTTTGTCAAACTATCAAACTTAAAACGCATTTTTCGTTGTCCTAATTGTATTCTAATTCGATTTCTAAACTTTTTCTGCATGATAATATATATATGAAGACAGATATACAAGAATGAAATCAAAAAAATATGTTTTAAACAATCAAATAGGATGTTCAACGTCGAACAATTTTGATCAAAATTTTAAAAAATTAACGAGTATGACCCCCTTAGGATGTACTAAACCTATTTTTAACTTGATTTAATAATGTATTAATCCTAAAAACAAGTTTAATTAAACAATATATAATTGTTTGGAGTCACGAAAATACAATATGATCGACAATATTGGTCGTTTAACGTAGAATCGCTACAGTTTTTGTCCAAATATCAAGCTTAAAACCCATATTTCGTTGTCCTAATTGTATTCCAATTTGATTTCTAAACTTCTTCTACATGATAATGCATATATGAAGACAGATACAAAAGAATGAAATCAAAAAAATATGTTTTAAACAACCAAATATGTTGTTCAATGTCGAACAATTTTCATCAAAATTTTAAAAAATTCTCGAGTATGACCCACCTTAGGATGTACTAAACCTATTTTTAACTTGATTTAATTTTGTATTAATCCTAAAAACAAGTTTATTAAACTATATATAACTGTTTGGAGTCACGAAAATACAATATGATCGACAATATTGTCCGTTTAACGTAGAATCGCTATAGTTTTTGTCCAAATATCAAGCTTAAAAGCCATTTTTCGTTGTCCTAATTGTATTCTAATTTGATTTCTAAACTTTTCTACATGATAATGCATATATGAAGACAGATACACAAGAATGAAATCAAAAAAATATGTTTTAAACAACCAAATATGTTGTTCAATGTCAAACAATTTTGATCAAAATTTTAAAAAATTCACGAGTATGACCTACCTTAGGATGTACTAAACCTATTTTTAACTTGATTTAATTATGTTTTAATCATAAAAACATGTTTATTAAACTATATATAACAGTTTGGAGTCACGAAAACACAATATGATCGACAATATTGGCCATTTAACGTACAATCGATACAGTTTTTGTCAAAATATCAAACTTAAAACGCATTTTTCGTGGTCCTAATTGTATTCTAATTCGATTTCTAAACTTTTTCTACATGATAATACATATATGAAGATAGATATACAAGAATGAAATCAAAAAAATATGTTTTAAATAATCAAATAGGATGTTCAACGTTGAACAATTTTGATCAAAATTTTAAAAAATTAACGAGTATGACCCACCTTAGGATGTTCTAAACCTATTTTTAACTTGATTTAATAATGTATTAATCCTAAAAACAAGTTTATTAAACAATATATAACTATTTGGAGTCACGAAAATACAATATGATCGACAATATTGGCCGTTTAACGTACAATCGATACAGTTTTTGTCAAAATATCAAACTTAAAACGCATTTTTCGTTGTCCTAATTGTATTCTAATTCGATTTCTAAACTTTTTCTACATGATAATACATATATGAAGACAGATATGCAAGAATGAAATCAAAATAATATGTTTTAAAGAGCAAAATAAGTTGTTCAACGTCGAACAATTTTGATCAAAATATTAAAAAATTAACAAGTATGACCGACCTTAGGATGAATTAAACCTATTTTTAACTTGATTTAATATTGTATTAATCATAAAAACAAGTTTATTAAACTATATATAACAGTTTGGAGTCACGAAAATACAATATGATCGTCAATATTGGACGTTTAACGTAGCATCACTACAGTTTTTGTCCAAATATCAAGCTTAAAACCCATTTTTCGTTGTCCTAATTGTATTCTAATTTGATTTCTAAACTTCTTTTACATGATAATGTATATATAAAGACAGATACACAAGAATGAAATGAAAAAAATATGTTTTAAACAATCAAATAGGATGTTCAACGTCGAACAATTTTGATCAAAATTTTAAAAAATTAACGAGTATGACCCACCTTAGGATGTACTAAACTTATTTTTAACTTGATTTATTATGTATTAATCCAAAAAACAAGTTTATTAAACTATATATAACTGTTTGGAGTCACAAAAACACAATATGATCTACAATATTTGCCGTTTAACGTAGAATCGCTACAGTTTTTGTCCAAATATCAAGCTTAAAATCCATTTTTCGTTGTCTTAATTGTATTCTAATTTGATTTCCAAACTTCTTCTACATGATAATGCATATATGAAGACAGATACACAAGAATGAAATCAAAAAAGTATGTTTTAAACAACCAAATATGTTGTTCAATGTCGAACAATTTTGATCAAAATTTTAAAAAATTCACGAGTATGACCCACCTTAGGACGTACTAAACCTTTTTTTAACTTGATTTAATTATGTATTAATCATAAAAACATGTTTATTAAACTATATATAACATTTTAGAGTCACGAAAACACAATATGATCGACAATATTGGCCATTTAACGTACAATCGATACAGTTTTTGTCAAAATATCAAACTTAAAACGCATTTTTCGTTGTCCTAATTGTATTCTAATTCGATTTCTAAACTTTTTCTACATGATAATACATATATGAAGACAGATATACAAGAATGAAATCAAAAAAATATGTTTTAAACAGCCAAATAAGTTGTTCAACGTCGAACAATTTTGATCAAAATATTAAAAAATTAACGAGTATGACCGACCTTAGGATGAATTAAACCTATTTTTAACTTGATTTAATATTGTATTAATCATAAAAACAGGTTTATTAAACTATATATAACAGTTTGGAGTCACGAAAATACAATATGATCGACAATATTGGACGTTTAACGTAGAATCACTACAGTTTTTGTCCAAATATCAAGCTTAAAACCCATTTTTCGTTGTCCTAATTGTATTCTAATTTGATTTCTAAACTTGTTTTACATGATAATGTATATATAAAGACAGATACACAAGAATGAAATGAAAAAAATATGTTTTAAACAATCAAATAGGTTGTTCAACGTCGAACAATTTTGATCAAAATTTTAAAACATTAACGAGTATGACCGACCTTAGGATGAATTAAACCTATTTTTAACTTGATTTAATATTGTATTAACCATAAAAACAGGTTTATTAAACTATATATAACAGTTTGGAGTCACGAAAATACAATATGATCGACAATATTGGACGTTTAACGTAGAATCACTACAGTTTTTGTCCAAATATCAAGCTTAAAACCCATTTTTCGTTGTCCTAGTTGTATTCTAATTTGATTTCTAAACTTGTTTTACATGATAATGTATATATAAAGACAGATACACAAGAATGAAATGAAAAAAATATGTTTTAAACAATCAAATAGGTTGTTCAACGTCGAACAATTTTGATCAAAATTTTAAAAAATTAACGAGTATGACCCACCTTAGGATGTACTAAACTTATTTTTAACTTGATTTAATTATGTATTAATCCTAAAAACAAGTTTATTAAACTATATATAACTTTTTGGAGTCACAAAAACACAATATGATCTACAATATTTGCCGTTTAACGTAGAATCGCTACAGTTTTTGTCCAAATATCAAGCTTAAAATCCATTTTTCGTTGTCTTAATTGTATTCTAATTTGATTTCCAAACTTTTTCTACATGATAATGCATATATGAAGACAGATACACAAGAATGAAATCAAAAAAATATGTTTTAAACAACCAAATATGTTGTTCAATGTCGAACAATTTTGATCAAAATTTTAAAAAATTCACGAGTATGACCCACCTTAGGATGTACTAAACCTATTTTTAACATGATTTAATTTTGTATTAATCCTAAAAACTAGTTTATTAAACTATATATAACTGTTTGGTGTCACAAAAATACAATATGATCGACAATATTGGCCGTTTAACGTAGAATCACTACAGTTTTTGTCCAAATATCAAGCTTAAAACCCATTTTTCGTTGTCCTAATTGTATTCTAATTTGATTTATAAACTTTTCTACATGATAATGCATATATGAAGACAGATACACAAGAATGAAATCAAAAAAATATGTTTTAAACAACCAAATATGTTGTTCAATGTCGAACAATTTTGATCAAAATTTTAAAAAATTCACGAGTATGACCTACCTTAGGATGTACTAAACCTATTTTTAACTTGATGTAATTATGTATTAATCATAAAAACATGTTTATTAAACTATATATAACATTTTAGAGTCACGAAAACACAATATGATCGACAATATTGGAAGTTCAACGTAGAATCGCAATAGTTTTCGTCAAAATATCAAGCTTAAAACCCATTTTTCGTTCTCCTAATTGTATTCTAATTCGATTTGTAAATTTTTTCTACATGATAAAGCATATATGAAGACAGATAGATAAGAATGAAATCAAAAAAATATGTTTTAAACAATCAAATAGGTTGTTCAACGTCGAACAATTTTGATCAAAATTTTAAAAAATTAACGAGTATGACCCACCTTAGGATGTACTAAACCTATTTTTAACTTTATTTAATTATGTATTAATCCTAAAAACAAGTTTATTAAACTATATATAACTGTTTGGAGTCACGAAAACACAATATGATCTACAATATTTGCCGTTTAACGTAGAATCGCTACAGTTTTTGTCCAAATATCAAGATTAAAACCCATTTTTCGTTGTCTTAATTGTATTCTAATTTGATTTGTAAACTTCTTCTACATGATAATGCGTATATGAATACGGATACACAAGAATGAAATCACAAAAATATGTTTTAAACAACCAAATATGTTGTTCAATGTCGAACAATTTTCATCAAAATTTTAAAAAATTCACGAGTATGACCCACCTTAGGATGTACTAAACCTATTTTTAACATGATTTAATTATGTATTAATCCTAAAAACTAGTTTATTAAACTATATATAACTGTTTGGAGTCACGAAAACACAATATGATCGACAATATTGGCCATTTAACGTGGAATCGCAACAATTTTTGTCAAACTATCAAACTTAAAACGCATTTTTCGTTGTCCTAATTGTATTCTAATTCGATTTCTGAACTTTTTCTGCATGATAATATATATATGAAGACAGAAATACAAGAATGAAATCAAAAAAATATGTTTTAAACAATCAAATAGGATGTTCAACGTCGAACAATTTTGATCAAAATTTTAAAAAATTAACGAGTATGACCCCCTTAGGATGTACTAAACCTATTTTTAACTTGATTTAATAATGTATTAATCCTAAAAACAAGTTTAATTAAACAATATATAATTGTTTGGAGTCACGAAAATACAATATGATCGACAATATTGGCCGTTTAACGTAGAATCGCTACAGTTTTTGTCCAAATATCAAGCTTAAAACCCATATTTCGTTGTCCTAATTGTATTCCAATTTGATTTCTAAAATTCTTCTCCATGATAATGCATATATGAAGACAGATACAAAAGAATGAAATCAAAAAAATATGTTTTAAACAACCAAATATGTTGTTCAATGTCGAACAATTTTCATCAAAATTTTAAAAAATTCTCGAGTATGACCCACCTTAGGATGTACTAAACCTATTTTTAACTTGATTTAATTTTGTATTAATCCTAAAAACAAGTTTATTAAACTATATATAACTGTTTGGAGTCACGAAAATACAATATGATCGACAATATTGTCCGTTTAACGTAGAATCGCTATAGTTTTTGTCCAAATATCAAGCTTAAAAGCCATTTTTCGTTGTCCTAATTGTATTCTAATTTGATTTCTAAACTTTTCTACATGATAATGCATATATGAAGACAGATACACAAGAATGAAATAAAAAAAATATGTTTTAAACAACCAAATATGTTGTTCAATGTCGAACAATTTTGATCAAAATTTTAAAAAATTCACGAGTATGACCTACCTTAGGATGTACTAAACCTATTTTTAACTTGATTTAATTATGTTTTAATCATAAAAACATGTTTATTAAACTATATATAACAGTTTGGAGTCACGAAAACACAATATGATCGACAATATTGGCCATTTAACGTACAATCGATACAGTTTTTGTCAAAATATCAAACTTAAAACGCATTTTTCGTGGTCCTAATTGTATTCTAATTCGATTTCTGAACTTTTTCTACATGATAATACATATATGAAGACAGATATACAAGAATGAAATCAAAAAAATATGTTTTAAATAATCAAATAGGATGTTCAACGTCGAACAATTTTGATTAAAATTTTAAAAAATTAACGAGTATGACCCACCTTAGGATGTTCTAAACCTATTTTTAACTTGATTTAATAATGTATTAATCCTAAAAACAAGTTTATTAAACAATATATAACTATTTGGAGTCACGAAAATACAATATGATCGACAATATTGGCCGTTTAACGTACAATCGATACAGTTTTTGTCAAAATATCAAACTTAAAACGCATTTTTCGTTGTCCTAATTGTATTCTAATTCGATTTCTAAACTTTTTCTACATGATAATACATATATGAAGACAGATATACAAGAATGAAATCAAAAAAATATGTTTTAAACAGCCAAATAAGTTGTTCAACGTCGAACAATTTTGATGAAAATATTAAAAAATTAACGAGTATGACCGACCTTAGGATGAATTAAACCTATTTTTAACTTGATTTAATATTGTATTAATCATAAAAACAGGTTTATTAAACTATATATAACAGTTTGGAGTCACGAAAATACAATATGATCGACAATATTGGACGTTTAACGTAGAATCACTACAGTTTTTGTCCAAATATCAAGCTTAAAACCCATTTTTCGTTGTCCTAATTGTATTCTAATTTGATTTCTAAACTTCTTTTACATGATAATGTATATATAAAGACAGATACACAAGAATGAAATGAAAAAAATATGTTTTAAACAATCAAATAGGATGTTCAACGTCGAACAATTTTGATCAAAATTTTAAAAAATTAACGAGTATGACCCACCTTAGGATGTACTAAACTTATTTTTAACTTGATTTATTATGTATTAATCCAAAAAACAAGTTTATTAAACTATATATAACTGTTTGGAGTCACAAAAACACAATATGATCTACAATATTTGCCGTTTAACGTAGAATCGCTACAGTTTTTGTCCAAATATCAAGCTTAAAATCCATTTTTCGTTGTCTTAATTGTATTCTAATTTGATTTCCAAACTTCTTCTACATGATAATGCATATATGAAGACAGATACACAAGAATGAAATCAAAAAAATATGTTTTAAACAACCAAATATGTTGTTCAATGTCGAACAATTTTGATCAAAATTTTAAAAAATTCACGAGTATGACCCACCTTAGGACGTACTAAACCTATTTTTAACTTGATTTAATTATGTATTAATCATAAAAACATGTTTATTAAACTATATATAACATTTTAGAGTCACGAAAACACAATATGATCGACAATATTGGCCATTTAACGTACAATCGATACAGTTTTTGTCAAAATATCAAACTTAAAACGCATTTTTCGTTGTCCTAATTGTATTCTAATTCTATTTCTAAACTTTTTCTACATGATAATACATATATGAAGACAGATATACAAGAATGAAATCAAAAAAATATGTTTTAAACAGCCAAATAAGTTGTTCAACGTCGAACAATTTTGATCAAAATATTAAAAAATTAACGAGTATGACCGACCTTAGGATGAATTAAACCTTTTTTTAACTTGATTTAATATTGTATTAATCATAAAAACAGGTTTATTAAACTATATATAACAGTTTGGAGTCACGAAAATACAATATGATCGACAATATTGGACGTTTAACGTAGAATCACTACAGTTTTTGTCCAAATATCAAGCTTAAAACCCATTTTTCGTTGTCCTAATTGTATTCTAATTTGATTTCTAAACTTCTTTTACATGATAATGTATATATAAAGACAGATACACAAGAATGAAATGAAAAAAATATGTTTTAAACAATCAAATAGGTTGTTCAACGTCGAACAATTTTGATCAAAATTTTGAAAAATTAACGAGTATGACCCACCTTAGGATGTACTAAACTTATTTTTAACTTGATTTATTATGTATTAATCCAAAAAACAAGTTTATTAAACTATATATAACTGTTTGGAGTCACAAAAACACAATATGATCTACAATATTTGCCGTTTAACGTAGAATCGCTACAGTTTTTGTCCAAATATCAAGCTTAAAATCCATTTTTCGTTGTCTTAATTGTATTCTAATTTGATTTCCAAACTTCTTCTACATGATAATGCATATATGAAGACAGATACACAAGAATGAAATCAAAAAAATATGTTTTAAACAACCAAATATGTTGTTCAATGTCGAACAATTTTGATCAAAATTTTAAAAAATTCACGAGTATGACCCACCTTAGGACGTACTAAACCTATTTTTAACTTGATTTAATTATGTATTAATCATAAAAACATGTTTATTAAACTATATATAACATTTTAGAGTCACGAAAACACAATATGATCGACAATATTGGCCATTTAACGTACAATCGATACAGTTTTTGTCAAAATATCAAACTTAAAACGCATTTTTCGTGGTCCTAATTGTATTCTAATTCGATTTCTAAACTTTTTCTACATGATAATACATATATGAAGACAGATATACAAGAATGAAATCAAAAAAATATGTTTTAAACAGCCAAATAAGTTGTTCAACGTCGAACAATTTTGATCAAAATATTAAAAAATTAACGAGTATGACCGACCTTAGGATGAATTAAACCTTTTTTTAACTTGATTTAATATTGTATTAATCATAAAAACAGGTTTATTAAACTATATATAACAGTTTGGAGTCACGAAAATACAATATGATCGACAATATTGGTCGTTTAACGTAGAATCACTACAGTTTTTGTCCAAATATCAAGCTTAAAACCCATTTTTCGTTGTCCTAATTGTATTCTAATTTGATTTCTAAACTTGTTTTACATGATAATGTATATATAAAGACAGATACACAAGAATGAAATGAAAAAAATATGTTTTAAACAATCAAATAGGTTGTTCAACGTCGAACAATTTTGATCAAAATTTTAAAACATTAACGAGTATGACCGACCTTAGGATGAATTAAACCTATTTTTAACTTGATTTAATATTGTATTAATCATAAAAACAGGTTTATTAAACTATATATAACAGTTTGGAGTCACGAAAATACAATATGATCGACAATATTGGACGTTTAACGTAGAATCACTACAGTTTTTGTCCAAATATCAAGCTTAAAACCCATTTTTCGTTGTCCTAATTGTATTCTAATTTGATTTCTAAACTTGTTTTACATGATAATGTATATATAAAGACAGATACACAAGAATGAAATGAAAAAAATATGTTTTAAACAATCAAATAGGTTGTTCAACGTCGAACAATTTTGATCAAAATTTTAAAAAATTAACGAGTATGACCGACCTTAGGATGAATTAAACCTATTTTTAACTTGATTTAATATTGTATTAATCATAAAAACAGGTTTATTAAACTATATATAACAGTTTGGAGTCACGAAAATACAATATGATCGACAATATTGGACGTTTAACGTAGAATCACTACAGTTTTTGTCCAAATATCAAGCTTAAAACCCATTTTTCGTTGTCCTAATTGTATTCTAATTTGATTTCTAAACTTCTTTTACATGATAATGTATATATAAAGACAGATACACAAGAATGAAATGAAAAAAAATATGTTTTAAACAATCAAATAGGTTGTTCAACGTCGAACAATTTTGATCAAAATTTTAAAAAATTATCGAGTATGACCCACCTTAGGATGTACTAAACTTATTTTTAACTTGATTTAATTATGTATTAATCCAAAAAACAATTTTATTAAACTATATATAACTGTTTGGAGTCACAAAAACACAATATGATCTACAATATTTGTCGTTTAACGTAGAATCGCTACAGTTTTTGTCCAAATATCAAGCTTAAAATCCATTTTTCGTTGTCTTAATTGTATTCTAATTTGATTTCCAAACTTCTTCTACATGATAATGCATATATGAAGACAGATACACAAGAATGAAATCAAAAAAATATGTTTTAAACAACCAAATACGTTGTTCCATGTCGAACAATTTTGATCAAAATTTTAAAAAATTCACGAGTATGACCCACCTTAGGATGTACTAAACCTATTTTTAACATGATTTAATTTTGTATTAATCCTAAAAACTAGTTTATTAAACTATATATAACTGTTTGGTGTCACGAAAATACAATATGATCGACAATATTGGCCGTTTAACGTAGAATCACTACAGTTTTTGTCCAAATATCAAGCTTAAAACCCATTTTTCGTTGTCCTAATTGTATTCTAATTTGATTTATAAACTTTTCTACATGATAATGCATATATGAAGACACATACACAAGAATGAAATCAAAAAAATATGTTTTAAACAACCAAATATGTTGTTCAATGTCGAACAATTTTGATCAAAATTTTAAAAAATTCACGAGTATGACCCACCTTAGGATGTACTAAACCTATTTTTAACTTGATTTAATTATGTATTAATCATAAAAACATGTTTATTAAACTATATATAACATTTTAGAGTCACGAAAACACAATATGATCGACAATATTGGAAGTTCAACGTAGAATCGCAATAGTTTTCGTCCAAATATCAAGCTTAAAACCCATTTTTCGTTCTCCTAATTGTATTCTAATTCGATTTGTAAATTTTTTCTACATGATAAAGCATATATGAAGACAGATAGATAAGAATGAAATCAAAAAAATATGTTTTAAACAATCAAATAGGTTGTTCAACGTCGAACAATTTTGATCAAAATTTTAAAAAATTAACGAGTATGACCCACCTTAGGATGTACTAAACCTATTTTTAACTTTATTTAATTATGTATTAATCCTAAAAACAAGTTTATTAAACTATATATAACTGTTTGGAGTCACGAAAACACAATATGATCTACAATATTTGCCGTTTAACGTAGAATCGCTACAGTTTTTGTCCAAATATCAAGATTAAAACCCATTTTTCGTTGTCTTAATTGTATTCTAATTTGATTTGTAAACTTCTTCTACATGATAATGCGTATATGAAGACGGATACACAAGAATGAAATCACAAAAATATGTTTTAAACATCCAAATATGTTGTTCAATGTCGAACAATTTTGATCAAAATTTTAAAAAATTAACGAGTATGACCCCCTTAGGATGTACTAAACCCATTTTTAACTTGATTTAATAATGTATTAATCCTAAAAACAAGTTTAATTAAACAATATATAATTGTTTGGAGTCACGAAAATACAATATGATCGACAATATTGGCCGTTTAACGTAGAATCGCTACAGTTTTTGTCCAAATATCAAGCTTAAAACCCATATTTCGTTGTCCTAATTGTATTCCAATTTGATTTCTAAACTTCTTCTACATGATAATGCATATATGAAGACAGATACAAAAGAATGAAATCAAAAAAATATGTTTTAAACAACCAAATATGTTGTTCAATGTCGAACAATTTTCATCAAAATTTTAAAAAATTCTCGAGTATGACCCACCTTAGGATGTACTAAACCTATTTTTAACTTGATTTAATTTTGTATTAATCCTAAAAACAAGTTTATTAAACTATATATAACTGTTTGGAGTCACGAAAATACAATATGATCGACAATATTGTCCGTTTAACGTAGAATCGCTATAGTTTTTGTCCAAATATCAAGCTTAAAAGCCATTTTTCGTTGTCCTAATTGTATTCTAATTTGATTTCTAAACTTTTCTACGTGATAATGCATATATGAAGACAGATACACAAGAATGAAATCAAAAAAATATGTTTTAAACAACCAAATATGTTGTTCAATGTCGAACAATTTTGATCAAAATTTTAAAAAATTCACGAGTATGACCTACCTTAGGATGTACTAAACCTATTTTTAACTTGATTTAATTATGTTTTAATCATAAAAACATGTTTATTAAACTATATATAACAGTTTGGAGTCACGAAAACACAATATGATCGACAATATTGGCCATTTAACGTACAATCGATACAGTTTTTGTCAAAATATCAAACTTAAAACGCATTTTTCGTGGTCCTAATTGTATTTTAATTCGATTTCTGAACTTTTTCTACATGATAATACATATATGAAGACAGATATACAAGAATGAAATCAAAAAAATATGTTTTAAATAATCAAATAGGATGTTCAACGTCGAACAATTTTGATCAAAATTTTAAAAAATTAACGAGTATGACCCACCTTAGGATGTTCTAAACCTATTTTTAACTTGATTTAATAATGTATTAATCCTAAAAACAAGTTTATTAAACAATATATAACTATTTTGAGTCACGAAAATACAATATGATCGACAATATTGGCCGTTTAACGTACAATCGATACAGTTTTTGTCAAAATATCAAACTTAAAACGCATTTATCGTTGTCCTAATTGTATTCTAATTCGATTTCTAAACTTTTTCTACATGATAATACATATATGAAGACAGATATGCAAGAATGAAATCAAAATAATATGTTTTAAACAGCCAAATAAGTTGTTCAACGTCGAACAATTATGATCAAAATATTAAAAAATTAACGAGTATGACCGACCTTAGGATGAATTAAACCTATTTTTAACTTGATTTAATATTGTATTAATCATAAAAACAGGTTTATTAAACTATATATAACAGTTTGGAGTCACGAAAATACAATATGATCGACAATATTGGACGTTTAACGTAGAATCACTACAGTTTTTGTCCAAATATCAAGCTTAAAACCCATTTTTCGTTGTCCTAATTGTATTCTAATTTGATTTCTAAACTTCTTTTACATGATAATGTATATATAAAGACAGATACACAAGAATGAAATGAAAAAAATATGTTTTAAACAATCAAATAGGATGTTCAACGTCGAACAATTTTGATCAAAATTTTAAAAAATTAACGAGTATGACCCACCTTAGGATGTACTAAACTTATTTTTAACTTGATTTATTATGTATTAATCCTAAAAACAAGTTTATTAAACTATATATAACTGTTTGGAGTCACAAAAACACAATATGATCTACAATATTTGCCGTTTAACGTAGAATCGCTACAGTTTTTGTCCAAATATCAAGCTTAAAATCCATTTTTCGTTGTCTTAATTGTATTCTAATTTGATTTCTAAACTTCTTCTACATGATAATGCATATATGAAGACAGATACACAAGAATGAAATCAAAAAAATATGTTTTAAACAACCAAATATGTTGTTCAATGTCGAACAATTTTGATCAAAATTTTAAAAAATTCACGAGTATGACCCACCTTAGGACGTACTAAACCTATTTTTAACTTGATTTAACTATGTATTAATCATAAAAACATGTTTATTAAACTATATATAACATTTTAGAGTCACGAAAACACAATATGATCGACAATATTGGCCATTTAACGTACAATCGATACAGTTTTTGTCAAAATATCAAACTTAAAACGCATTTTTCGTTGTCCTAATTGTATTCTAATTCGATTTCTAAACTTTTTCTACATGATAATACATATATGAAGACAGATATACAAGAATGAAATCAAAATAATATGTTTTAAACAGCCAAATAAGTTGTTCAACGTCGAACAATTTTGATCAAAATTTTAAAAAATTAACGAGTATGACCGACCTTAGGATGAATTAAACCTATTTGTAACTTGATTTAATAATGTATTAATCATAAAAACAGGTTTATTAAACTATATATAACAGTTTGGAGTCACGAAAATACAATATGATCGACAATATTGGACGTTTAACGTAGAATCACTACAGTTTTTGTCCAAATATCAAGCTTAAAACCCATTTTTCGTTGTCCTAATTGTATTCTAATTTGATTTCTAAACTCGTTTTACATGATAATGTATATATAAAGACAGATACACAAGAATGAAATGAAAAAAATATGTTTTAAACAATCAAATAGGTTGTTCAACGTCGAACAATTTTGATCAAAATTTTAAAAAATTAACGAGTATGACCGACCTTAGGATGAATTAAACCTATTTTTAACTTGATTTAATATTGTATTAATCATAAAAACAGGTTTATTAAACTATATATAACAGTTTGGAGTCACGAAAATACAATATGATCGACAATATTGGACGTTTAACGTAGAATCACTACAGTTTTTGTCCAAATATCAAGCTTAAAACCCATTTTTCGTTGTCCTAATTGTATTCTAATTTGATTTCTAAACTTCTTTTACATGATAATGTATATATAAAGACAGATACACAAGAATGAAATGAAAAAAATATGTTTTAAACAATCAAATAGGTTGTTCAACGTCGAACAATTTTGATCAAAGTTTTAAAAAATTAACGAGTATGACCCACCTTAGGATGTACTAAACTTATTTTTAACTTGATTTAATTATGTATTAATCCTAAAAACAAGTTTATTAAACTATATATAACTGTTTGGAGTCACAAAAACACAATATGATCTACAATATTTGCCGTTTAACGTAGAATCGCTACAGTTTTTGTCCAAATATCAAGCTTAAAATCCATTTTTCGTTGTCTTAATTGTATTCTAATTTGATTTCCAAACTTCTTCTACATGATAATGCATATATGAAGACAGATACACAAGAATGAAATCAAAAAAATATGTTTTAAACAACCAAATATGTTGTTCAATGTCGAACAATTTTGATCAAAATTTTAAAAAATTCACGAGTATGACCCACCTTAGGATGTACTAAACCTATTTTTAACATGATTTAATTTTGTATTAATCCTAAAAACTAGTTTATTAAACTATATATAACTGTTTGGTGTCACGAAAATACAATATGATCGACAATATTGGCCGTTTAACGTAGAATCACTACAGTTTTTGTCCAAATATCAAGCTTAAAACCCATTTTTCGTTGTCCTAATTGTATTCTAATTTGATTTATAAACTTTTCTACATGATAATGCATATATGAAGACAGATACACAAGAATGAAATCAAAAAAATATGTTTTAAACAACCAAATATGTTGTTCAATGTCGAACAATTTTGATCAAAATTTTAAAAAATTCACGAGTATGACCCACCTTAGGATGTACTAAACCTATTTTTAACTTGATGTAATTATGTATTAATCATAAAAACATGTTTATTAAACTATATATAACATTTTAGAGTCACGAAAACACAATATGATCGACAATATTGGAAGTTCAACGTAGAATCGCAACAGTTTTCGTCAAAATATCAAGCTTAAATCCCATTTTTCGTTCTCCTAATTGTATTCTAATTCGATTTCTAAATTTTTTCTACATGATAAAGCATATATGAAGACAGATAGATAAGAATGAAATCAAAAAAATATGTTTTAAACAATCAAATAGGTTGTTCAACGTCGAACAATTTTGATCAAAATTTTAAAAAATTAACGAGTATGACCCACCTTAGGATGTACTAAACCTATTTTTAACTTTATTTAATTATGTATTAATCCTAAAAACAAGTTTATTAAACTATATATAACTGTTTGGAGTCACGAAAACACAATATGATCTACAATATTTGCCGTTTAACGTAGAATCGCTACAGTTTTTGTCCAAATATCAAGATTAAAACCCATTTTTCGTTGTCTTAATTGTATTCTAATTTGATTTCTAAACTTCTTCTACATGATAATGCGTATATGAAGACAGATACACAAGAATGAAATCACAAAAATATGTTTTAAACAATCAAATATGTTGTTCAATGTCGAACAATTTTCATCAAAATTTTAAAAAATTCACGAGTATGACCCACCTTAGGATGTACTAAACCTATTTTTAACATGATTTAATTATGTATTAATCCTAAAAACAAGTTTATTAAACTATATATAACTGTTTGGAGTCACGAAAACACAATATGATCGACAATATTGGCCATTTAACGTAGAATCGCAACAATTTTTGTCAAACTATCAAACTTAAAACGCATTTTTCGTTGTCCTAATTGTATTCTAATTCGATTTCTGAACTTTTTCTGCATGATAATATATATATGAAGACAGATATACAAGAATGAAATCAAAAAAATATGTTTTAAACAATCAAATAGGATGTTCAACGTCGAACAATTTTGATCAAAATTTTAAAAAATTAACGAGTATGACCCCCTTAGGATGTACTAAACCTATTTTTAACTTGATTTAATAATGTATTAATCCTAAAAACAAGTTTAATTAAACATTATATAATTGTTTGTAGTCACAAAAATACAATATGATCGACAATATTGGCCGTTTAACGTAGAATCGCTACAGTTTTTGTCCAAATATCAAGCTTAAAACCCATATTTCGTTGTCCTAATTGTATTCCAATTTGATTTCTAAACTTCTTCTACATGATAATGCATATATGAAGACAGATACAAAAGAATGAAATAAAAAAAATATGTTTTAAACAACCAAATATGTTGTTCAATGTCGAACAATTTTCATCAAAATTTTAAAAAATTCTCGAGTATGACCCACCTTAGGATGTACTAAACCTATTTTTAACTTGATTTAATTTTGTGTTAATCCTAAAAAAAAGTTTATTAAACTATATATAACTGTTTGGAGTCACGAAAATACAATATGAACGACAATATTGTCCGTTTAACGTAGAATCGCTATTGTTTTTGTCCAAATATCAAGCTTAAAAGCCATTTTTCGTTGTCCTAATTGTATTCTAATTTGATTTCTAAACTTTTCTACATGATAATGCATATATGAAGACAGATACACAAGAATGAAATCAAAAAAATATGTTTTAAACAACCAAATATGTTGTTCAATGTCGAACAATTTTGATCAAAATTTTAAAAAATTCACGAGTATGACCCACCTTAGGATGTACTAAACCTATTTTTAACTTGATGTAATTATGTATTAATCATAAAAACATGTTTATTAAACTATATATAACATTTTAGAGTCACGAAAACACAATATGATCGACAATATTGGAAGTTCAACGTAGAATCGCAACAGTTTTCGTCAAAATATCAAGCTTAAATCCCATTTTTCGTTCTCATAATTGTATTCTAATTCGATTTGTAAATTTTTTCTACATGATAAAGCATATATGAAGACAGATAGATAAGAATGAAATCAAAAAAATATGTTTTAAACAATCAAATAGGTTGTTCAACGTCGAACAATTTTGATCAAAATTTTAAAAAATTAACGAGTATGACCCACCTTAGGATGTACTAAACCTATTTTTAACTTTATTTAATTATGTATTAATCCTAAAAACAAGTTTATTAAACTATATATAACTGTTTGGAGTCACGAAAACACAATATGATCTACAATATTTGCCGTTTAACGTAGAATCGCTACAGTTTTTGTCCAAATATCAAGATTAAAACCCATTTTTCGTTGTCTTAATTGTATTCTAATTTGATTTCTAAACTTCTTCTACATGATAATGCGTATATGAAGACAGATACACAAGAATGAAATCACAAAAATATGTTTTAAACAACCAAATATGTTGTTCAATGTCGAACAATTTTCATCAAAATTTTAAAAAATTCACGAGTATGACCCACCTTAGGATGTACTAAACCTATTTTTAACATGATTTAATTATGTATTAATCCTAAAAACAAGTTTATTAAACTATATATAACTGTTTGGAGTCACGAAAACACAATATGATCGACAATATTGGCCATTTAACGTAGAATCGCAACAATTTTTGTCAAACTATCAAACTTAAAACGCATTTTTCGTTGTCCTAATTGTATTCTAATTCGATTTCTGAACTTTTTCTGCATGATAATATATATATGAAGACAGATATACAAGAATGAAATCAAAAAAATATGTTTTAAACAATCAAATAGGATGTTCAACGTCGAACAATTTTGATCAAAATTTTAAAAAATTAACGAGTATGACCCCCTTAGGATGTACTAAACCTATTTTTAACTTGATTTAATAATGTATTAATCCTAAAAACAAGTTTAATTAAACAATATATAATTGTTTGGAGTCACGAAAATACAATATGATCGACAATATTGGCCGTTTAACGTAGAATCGCTACAGTTTTTGTCCAAATATCAAGCTTAAAACCCATATTTCGTTGTCCTAATTGTATTCCAATTTGATTTCTAAACTTCTTCTACATGATAATGCATATATGAAGACAGATACAAAAGAATGAAATAAAAAAAAATATGTTTTAAACAACCAAATATGTTGTTCAATGTCGAACAATTTTCATCAAAATTTTAAAAAATTCTCGAGTATGACCCACCTTAGGATGTACTAAACCTATTTTTAACTTGATTTAATTTTGTGTTAATCCTAAAAAAAAGTTTATTAAACTATATATAACTGTTTGGAGTCACGAAAATACAATATGATCGACAATATTGTCCGTTTAACGTAGAATCGCTATTGTTTTTGTCCAAATATCAAGCTTAAAAGCCATTTTTCGTTGTCCTAATTGTATTCTAATTTGATTTCTAAACTTTTCTACATGATAATGCATATATGAAGACAGATACACAAGAATGAAATCAAAAAAATATGTTTTAAACAACCAAATATGTTGTTCAATGTCGAACAATTTTGATCAAAATTTTAAAAAATTCACGAGTATGACCTACCTTAGGATGTACTAAACCTATTTTTAACTTGATTTAATTATGTTTTAATCATAAAAACATGTTTATTAAACTATATATAACAGTTTGGAGTCACGAAAACACAATATGATCAACAATATTGGCCATTTAACGTACAATCGATACAGTTTTTGTCAAAATATCAAACTTAAAACGCATTTTTCGTGGTCTTAATTGTATTCTAATTCGATTTCTGAACTTTTTCTACATGATAATACATATATGAAGACAGATATACAAGAATGAAATCAAAAAAATATGTTTTAAATAATCAAATAGGATGTTCAACGTCGAACAATTTTGATCAAAATATTAAAAAATTAACGAGTATGACCGACCTTAGGATGAATTAAACCTATTTTTAACTTGATTTAATATTGTATTAATCATAAAAACAGGTTTATTAAACTATATATAACAGTTTGGAGTCACGAAAATACAATATGATCGACAATATTGGACGTTTAACGTAGAATCACTACAGTTTTTGTCCAAATATCAAGCTTAAAACCCATTTTTCGTTGTCCTAATTGTATTCTAATTTGATTTCTAAACTTCTTTTACATGATAATGTATATATAAAGACAGATACACAAGAATGAAATGAAAATAATATGTTTTAAACAACCAAATATGTTGTTCAATGTCGAACAATTTTGATCAAAATTTTAAAAAATTCACGAGTATGACCCACCTTAGGATGTACTAAACCTATTTTTAACTTGATGTAATTATGTATTAATCATAAAAACATGTTTATTAAACTATATATAACATTTTAGAGTCACGAAAACACAATATGATCGACAATATTGGAAGTTCAACGTAGAATCGCAACAGTTTTCGTCAAAATATCAAGCTTAAAACCCATTTTTTGTTCTCCTAATTGTATTCTAATTCGATTTGTTAATTTTTTCTACATGATAAAGCATATATGAAGACAGATAGAAAAGAATGAAATCAAAAAAATATGTTTTAAACAATCAAATAGGTTGTTCAACGTCGAACAATTTTGATCAAAATTTTAAAAAATTAACGAGTATGACCCACCTTAGGATGTACTAAACTTATTTTTAACTTGATTTAATTATGTATTAATCCTAAAAACAAGTTTATTAAACTATATATAATTGTTTGGAGTCACAAAAACACAATATGATCTACAATATTTGCCGTTTAACGTAGAATCGCTACAGTTTTTGTCCAAATATCAAGCTTAAAATCCATTTTTCGTTGTCTTAATTGTATTCTAATTTGATTTCCAAACTTCTTCTACATGATAATGCATATATGAAGACAGATACACAAGAATGAAATCAAAAAAATATGTTTTAAACAACCAAATATGTTGTTCAATGTCGAACAATTTTGATCAAAATTTTAAAAAATTCACGAGTATGACCCACCTTAGGATGTACTAAACCTATTTTTAACATGATTTAATTTTGTATTAATCCTAAAAACTAGTTTATTAAACTATATATAACTGTTTGGTGTCACGAAAATACAATATGATCGACAATATTGGCCGTTTAACGTAGAATCACTACAGTTTTTGTCCAAATATCAAGCTTAAAACCCATTTTTCGTTGTCCTAATTGTATTCTAATTTGATTTATAAACTTTTCTACATGATAATGCATATATGAAGACAGATACACAAGAATGAAATCAAAAAAATATGTTTTAAACAACCAAATATGTTGTTCAATGTCGAACAATTTTGATCAAAATTTTAAAAAATTCACGAGTATGACCCACCTTAGGATGTACTAAACCTATTTTTAACTTGATGTAATTATGTATTAATCATAAAAACATGTTTATTAAACTATATATAACATTTTAGAGTCACGAAAACACAATATGATCGACAATATTGGAAGTTCAACGTAGAATCGCAACAGTTTTCGTCCAAATATCAAGCTTAAAACCGATTTTTCGTTCTCCTAATTGTATTCTAATTCGATTTGTAAATTTTTTCTACATGATAAAGCATATATGAAGACAGATAGATAAGAATGAAATCAAAAAAATATGTTTTAAACAATCAAATAGGTTGTTCAACGTCGAACAATTTTGATCAAAATTTTAAAAAATTAACGAGTATGACCCACCTTAGGATGTACTAAACCTATTTTTAACTTTATTTAATTATGTATTAATCCTAAAAACAAGTTTATTAAACTATATATAACTGTTTGGAGTCACGAAAACACAATATGATCTACAATATTTGCCGTTTAACGTAGAATCGCTACAGTTTTTGTCCAAATATCAAGATTAAAACCCATTTTTCGTTGTCTTAATTGTATTCTAATTTGATTTCTAAACTTCTTCTACATGATAATGCGTATATGAAGACAGATACACAAGAATGAAATCACAAAAATATGTTTTAAACAACCAAATATGTTGTTCAATGTCGAACAATTTTCATCAAAATTTTAAAAAATTCACGAGTATGACCCACCTTGGGATGTACTAAACCTATTTTTAACATGATTTAATTATGTATTAATCCTAAAAACAAGTTTATTAAACTATATATAACTGTTTGGAGTCACGAAAACACAATATGATCGACAATATTGGCCATTTAACGTAGAATCGCAACAATTTTTGTCAAACTATCAAACTTAAAACGCATTTTTCGTTGTCCTAATTGTATTCTAATTCGATTTCTGAACTTTTTCTGCATGATAATATATATATGAAGACAGATATACAAGAATGAAATCAAAAAAATATGTTTTAAACAATCAAATAGGATGTTCAACGTCGAACAATTTTGATCAAAATTTTAAAAAATTAACGAGTATGACCCCCTTAGGATGTACTAAACCTATTTTTAACTTGATTTAATAATGTATTAATCCTAAAAACAAGTTTAATTAAACAATATATAATTGTTTGGAGTCACGAAAATACAATAGGATCGACAATATTGGCCGTTTAACGTAGAATCGCTACAGTTTTTGTCCAAATATCAAGCTTAAAACCCATATTTCGTTGTCCTAATTGTATTCCAATTTGATTTCTAAACTTCTTCTACATGATAATGCATATATGAAGACAGATACAAAAGAATGAAATAAAAAAAATATGTTTTAAACAACCAAATATGTTGTTCAATGTCGAACAATTTTCATCAAAATTTTAAAAAATTCTCGAGTATGACCCACCTTAGGATGTACTACACCTATTTTTAACTTGATTTAATTATGTATTAATCCTAAAAACAAGTTTATTAAACTATATATAACTGTTTGGAGTCACGAAAACACAATATGATCGACAATATTGGCCGTTTAACGTAGAATCGCTACAGTTTTTGTCCAAATATCAAGCTTAAAATACATTTTTCGTTATCTTAATTGTATTCTAATTTGATTTCTAAACTTCTTCTACATGATAATGCATATATGAAGACAGATACACAAGAATGAAATAAAAAAAATATGTTTTAAACAACCAAATATGTTGTTCAATGTCGAACAATTTTCATCAAAATTTTAAAAAATTCACGAGTATGACCCACCTTAGGATGTACTAAACCTATTTTTAACTTGATTTAATTTTGTATTAATCCTAAAAACTAGTTTATTAAACTATATATAACTGTTTGGAGTCACGAAAATACAATATGATCGACAATATTGGCCGTTTAACGTATAATCACTACAGTTTTTGTCCAAATATCAAGCTTAAAATCCATTTTTCGTTGTCCTAATTGTATTCTAATTTGATTTCTAAACTTTTCTACATGATAATGCATATATGAAGACAGATACACAAGAATGAAATCAAAAAAACATGTTTTAAACAACCAAATATGTTGTTCAATGTCGAACAATTTTGATCAAAATTTTAAAAAAATTTCGAGTATGACCCACCTTAGGATTTACTAAACCTTTTTTTAACTTGATGTAATTATGTATTAATCATAAAAACATGATTATTAAACTACATACAACATTTTATAGTCACGAAAACACAAATTGATCGACAATATTGGCCGTTCAACGTAGAATCGCAACAGTTTTTGTCAAAATATCAAGTTTAAAACCCATTTTTCGTTCTCCTAATTGTATTCTTATTCGATTTGTAAATTTTTTCTACATGAGAAAGCATATATGAAGACAGATAGACAAGAATGAAATCAAAAAAATATGTTTTAAACAATCAAATAGGTTGTTCAACGTCGAACAATTTTGATCAAAATTTTAAAAAATTAACGAGTATGACCCACCTTAGGATGTACTAAACTTATATTTAACTTGATTTAATTATGTATTAATCCTAAAAACAAGTTTATTAAACTATATATAACTGTTTGGAGTCACGAAAACACAATATGATCGACAATATTGGCCGTTTAACGTAGAATCGCTACAGTTTTTGTCCAAATATCAAGCTTAAAATACATTTTTCGTTATCTTAATTGTATTCTAATTTGATTTCTAAACTTCTTCTACATGATAATGCATATATGAAGACAGATACACAAGAATGAAATCAAAAAAATATGTTTTAAACAACCAAATATGTTGTTCAATGTCGAACAATTTTCATCAAAATTTTAAAAAATTCACGAGTATGACCCACCTTAGGATGTACTAAACCTATTTTTAACTTGATTTAATTTTGTATTAATCCTAAAAACTAGTTTATTAAACTATATATAACTGTTTGGAGTCACGAAAATACAATATGATCGACAATATTGGCCGTTTAACGTATAATCACTACAGTTTTTGTCCAAATATCAAGCTTAAAATCCATTTTTCGTTGTCCTAATTGTATTCTAATTTGATTTCTAAACTTTTCTACATGATAATGCATATATGAAGACAGATACACAAGAATGAAATCAAAAAAACATGTTTTAAACAACCAAATATGTTGTTCAATGTCGAACAATTTTGATCAAAATTTTAAAAAAATTTCGAGTATGACCCATCTTAGGATTTACTAAACCTTTTTTTAACTTGATGTAATTATGTATTAATCATAAAAACATGATTATTAAACTACATACAACATTTTATAGTCACGAAAACACAATATGATCGACAATATAGGCCGTTTAACGTAGAATCGCTACAGTTTTTGTCCAAATATCAAGCTTAAAATACATTTTTCGTTATCTTAATTGTATTCTAATTTGATTTCTAAACTTCTTCTACATGATAATGCATATATGAAGACAGATACACAAGAATGAAATCAAAAAAATATGTTTTAAACAACCAAATATGTTGTTCAATGTCGAACAATTTTCATCAAAATTTTAAAAAATTCACGAGTATGACCCACCTTAGGATGTACTAAACCTATTTTTAACTTGATTTAATTATGTATTAATCCTAAAAACAAGTTTATTAAACTATATATAACTGTTTGGAGTCACGAAAACACAATATGATCGACAATATTGGCCGTTTAACGTAGAATCGCTACAGTTTTTGTCCAAATATCAAGCTTAAAATCCATTTTTCGTTGTCTTAATTGTATTCTAATTTGATTTCTAAACTTCTTCTACATGATAATGCATATATGAAGACAGATACACAAGAATGAAATCAAAAAAATACGTTTTAAACAACCAAATATGTTGTTCAATGTCGAACAATTTTGATCAAAATTTTAAAAAATTTACGAGTATGACCCACATTAGGATGTAATAAACCAATTTTTAACTTGATTTAATTATGTATTAATCATAAAAACATGTTTATTAAACTAATTTTAACATTTTAGAGTCACGAGAACACAATATGATCGATAATATTGGCCATTTAACGTAGAATCGCTACAGTTTTTGTCAAAATATCAAACTTAAAACGCATTTTTCGTTGTCCTAATTGTATTCTAATTCAATTTCTAATATTTTTCTACATGATAATATATATATGAAGACAGATATACAAAAATGAAATCAAGAAAATATGTTTTAAACAATCAAATAGGCTGTTCAACGTCGAACAATTTTGATCAAAATTTTAAAAAATTAACGAGTAGGACTCACCTTAGGATGTACTACACCTATTTTTAACTTGATTTAATTATGTATTAATCCTAAAAACAAGTTTATTAAACTATATATAACTATTTAGAGTGACCAAAATACAATATGATCGACAATATTGGCCATTTAACGTAGAATCGCTACAGTTTTTGTCCAAATATCAAGTTTAAAACCCATTTTTCGTTGTCCTAATTGTATTCTAATTTGACTTCTAAACTTCGTCTACATGATAATGCATATATGATGACAGATACACAAGATTGAAATCAAAAAAATATGTTTTAAACAACTAAATATGTTGTTCAATGTCGAACAATTTTGATCAAAATTTTAAAAAATTCACGAGCATGACCCACCTTAGGATGTACTAAACCTATTTTTAACTTGATTTAATTATGTATTAATCATAAAAACATGTTTATTAAACTAAATCTAACATTTTAGAGTCACGAGAACACAATATGATCGATAATATTGGCCATTTAACGTAGAATCGCTACAGTTTTTGTCAAACTATCAAACTAAAAACGCATTTTTCGTTGTCCTAATTGTATTCTAATTCGATTTCTGAACTTTTTCTACATGATAATACATATATGAAGGCAATATATACACGAATGAAATCAAAAAAATATATGTTTTAAACAACCAAATAGGTTGTCCAATGTCGAACAATTTTGATCAAAATTTTAAAAAATTCACGAATATGACCCACCCTATGATGTACTACACCTATTTTTAACTTGATTTAATTATTTATTAATCATAAAAAGATGTTTATTAAACAATATATAATAGTTTGGAGTCACGAAAACACAATTTAATCGACAATATTAGCTGTGCAACGTAGAATCACTACAATTTTTTTCAAAATTGTACAAATATCTAGATTAAAACACATTTTTCGTTGTTCAAATTGTATTCTAATTCAATTTCTAAACTTTTTCTACATGATAACACATATTTGAAGACAGATATACAAGAATGAAATCAAAAAAATATGTTTTAAACAACCAAATAGGTTGTTCAACGTCGAACAATTTTGATCATAATATTAAAAAATTAACGAGTATGAACGACCTTAGGATGAATTAAACCTATTTTTTACTTGATTTAATTATGTATTAATCATAAAAACATGTTTATTAAACTATATATAACAGTTTGGAGTCATGAAAATACAATATGATCGACAATATTGGCCGTTTAACGTAGAATCGCTACAGTTTTTGTCCAAATATCAAGCTTAAAACCCATTTTTCGTTATCCTAATTGTCTTATAATTTGATTTCTAAACTTCTTCTACATGATAATGCATATATGAAGATATATAAACAAGAATGAAATCAAAAAAATATGTTTTAAACAACCAATTATGTTGTTCAATGTCGAACAATTTTCATCAAAATTTTAAAAAATTCACGAGTATGACCCACCTTAGGATGTACTAAACCTATTTTTAACTTGATGTAATTATGTATTAATCATAAAAACATGTTTATTAAACTATATATAACATTTTAGAGTCACGAAAACACAATTTGATCGACAATATTGGCCGTTCAACGTAGAATCGCAACAGTTTTTGTCAAAATATCAAGCTTAAAACCCATTTTTCGTTCTCCTAATTGTATTCTAATTCGATTTGTAAATTTTTTTGACATGATAAAGCATATATGAAGACAGATAGACAAGGATGAAATCAAAAAAATATGTTTTAAACAATGAAATAGGTTGTTCAACGTCGAACAATTTTGATCAAAATTTTTAAAAATTAACGAGAATGACTCACCTTAGGATGTGCTAAACCTATTTTTAACATGATTTAATTATGTATTAATCCTAAAAACAAGTTTATTAAACTATATATAACTATTTGGAGTCACGAAAATACAATATGATCGACAATATTGGCCATTTAATGTAGAATCGCTACAGTTTTTGTCCAAATATCAAGTTTAAAACCCATTTTTCGTTGTCCTAATTGTATTCTAATTTGATTTCTAAACTTCTTCTACATGATAATGCATATTTGATGACAGATACACAAGATTGAAATTAAAAAAATATGTTTTAAACAACTAAATATGTTGTTCAATGTCGAACAATTTTGATCAAAATTTTAAAAAATTCACAAGCATGACCTACCTTAGGATGTACTAAACCTATTTTTAACTTGATGTAATTATGTATTAATCATAAAAACATGTTTATTAACCTATATATAACATTTTAGAGTCACGAAAACACAATTTGATCGACAATATTGGCCGTTCAACGTAGAATCGCAACAGTTTTTGTCAAAATATCAAGCTTAAAACCCATTTTTCGTTCTCCTAATTGTATTCTAATTCGATTTGTAAATTTTTTCTACATGATAAAGCATATATGAAGACAGATAGACAAGAATGAAATCAAAAACATATGTTTTAAACAATCAAATAGGTTGTTCAACGTCGAACAATTTTGTTCAAAATTTTAAAAAATTAACGAGTATGACCCACCTTAGGATGTACTAAACTTATTTTTAACTTGATTTAATTATGTATTAATCCTAAAAACAAGTTTATTAAACTATATATAACTGTTTGGAGTCACGAAAACAAAATATGATCGACAATATTGGCCGTTTAACGTAGAATCGCTACAGTTTTTGTCCAAATATCAAGCTTAAAATCCATTTTTCGTTGTCTTAATTGTATTCTAATTTGATTTCTAAACTTCTTCTACATAATAATGCATATATGATGACAGATACAAAAGATTGAAAACAAAAAAATATGTTTTAAACAACTAAATATGTTGTTCAATGTCAAACAATTTTGATCAAAATTTTAAAAAATTCACAATCATGACCCACCTTAGGATGTACTAAACCTATTTTTAACTTGATTTAATTTTGTATTAATCCTAAAAACTAGTTTATTAAACTATATATAACTGTTTGGAGTCACGAAAATACAATATGATCGACAACATTGGCCGTTTAACGTATAATCCCTACAGTTTTTGTCCAAATATCAATCTTAAAATCCATTTTTCGTTGTCCTAATTGTATTCTAATTTGATTTCTAAACTTTTCTACATGATAATGCATATATGAAGACAGATACACAAGAATGAAATCAAAAAAACATGTTTAAAACAACTAAATATGTTGTTCAATGTCGAACAATTTTGATCAAAATTTTAAAAAAATTTCGAGTATGACCCACCTTAGGATATACTAAACCTTTTTTTAACTTGATGTAATTATGTATTAATCATAAAAACATGATTATTAAACTACATACAACATTTTATAGTCACGAAAACACAAATTGATCGACAATATTGGCCGTTCAACGTAGAATCGCAACAGTTTTTGTCAAAATATCAAGTTTAAAACCCATTTTTCGTTCTCCTAATTGTATTCTTATTCGATTTGTAAATTTTTTCTACATGATAAAGCATATATGAAGACAGATAGACAAGAATGAAATCAAAAAAATATGTTTTAAACAATCAAATAGGTTGTTCAACGTCGAACAATTTTGATCAAAATTTTAAAAAATTAACGAGTATGACCCACCTTAGGATGTACTAAACTTATTTTTAACTTGATTTAATTATGTATTAATCCTAAAAACAAGTTTATTAAACTATATATAACTGTTTGGAGTCACGAAAACACAATATGATCGACAATATTGGCCGTTTAACGTAGAATCGCTACAGTTTTTGTCCAAATATCAAGCTTAAAATACATTTTTCGTTATCTTAATTGTATTCTAATTTGATTTCTAAACTTCTTCTACATGATAATGCATATATGAAGACAGATACACAAGAATGAAATCAAAAAAATATGTTTTAAACAACCAAATATGTTGTTCAATGTCGAACAATTTTCATCAAAATTTTAAAAAATTCACGAGTATGACCCACCTTAGGATGTACTAAACCTATTTTTAACTTGATGTAATTATGTATTAATCATAAAAACATGTTTATTAAACTATATATAACATTTTAGAGTCACGAAAACACAATTTGATCGACAATATTGGCCGTTCAACGTAGAATCGCAACAGTTTTTGTCAAAATATCAAGCTTAAAACCCATTTTTCGTTCTCCTAATTGTATTCTAATTCGATTTGTAAATTTTTTTGACATGATAAAGCATATATGAAGACAGATAGACAAGGATGAAATCAAAAAAATATGTTTTAAACAATGAAATAGGTTGTTCAACGTCGAACAATTTTGATCAAAATTTTTAAAAATTAACGAGAATGACTCACCTTAGGATGTGCTAAACCTATTTTTAACATGATTTAATTATGTATTAATCCTAAAAACAAGTTTATTAAACTATATATAACTATTTGGAGTCACGAAAATACAATATGATCGACAATATTGGCCATTTAATGTAGAATCGCTACAGTTTTTGTCCAAATATCAAGTTTAAAACCCATTTTTCGTTGTCCTAATTGTATTCTAATTTGATTTCTAAACTTCTTCTACATGATAATGCATATTTGATGACAGATACACAAGATTGAAATTAAAAAAATATGTTTTAAACAACTAAATATGTTGTTCAATGTCGAACAATTTTGATCAAAATTTTAAAAAATTCACAAGCATGACCTACCTTAGGATGTACTAAACCTATTTTTAACTTGATGTAATTATGTATTAATCATAAAAACATGTTTATTAACCTATATATAACATTTTAGAGTCACGAAAACACAATTTGATCGACAATATTGGCCGTTCAACGTAGAATCGCAACAGTTTTTGTCAAAATATCAAGCTTAAAACCCATTTTTCGTTCTCCTAATTGTATTCTAATTCGATTTGTAAATTTTTTCTACATGATAAAGCATATATGAAGACAGATAGACAAGAATGAAATCAAAAACATATGTTTTAAACAATCAAATAGGTTGTTGAACGTCGAACAATTTTGATCAAAATTTTAAAAAATTAACGAGTATGACCCACCTTAGGATGTACTAAACTTATTTTTAACTTGATTTAATTATGTATTAATCCTAAAAACAAGTTTATTAAACTATATATAACTGTTTGGAGTCACGAAAACAAAATATGATCGACAATATTGGCCGTTTAACGTAGAATCGCTACAGTTTTTGTCCAAATATCAAGCTTAAAATCCATTTTTCGTTGTCTTAATTGTATTCTAATTTGATTTCTAAACTTCTTCTACATAATAATGCATATATGATGACAGATACAAAAGATTGAAAACAAAAAAATATGTTTTAAACAACTAAATATGTTGTTCAATGTCAAACAATTTTGATCAAAATTTTAAAAAATTCACAATCATGACCCACCTTAGGATGTACTAAACCTATTTTTAACTTGATTTAATTTTGTATTAATCCTAAAAACTAGTTTATTAAACTATATATAACTGTTTGGAGTCACGAAAATACAATATGATCGACAACATTGGCCGTTTAACGTATAATCCCTACAGTTTTTGTCCAAATATCAATCTTAAAATCCATTTTTCGTTGTCCTAATTGTATTCTAATTTGATTTCTAAACTTTTCTACATGATAATGCATATATGAAGACAGATACACAAGAATGAAATCAAAAAAACATGTTTAAAACAACCAAATATGTTGTTCAATGTCGAACAATTTTGATCAAAATTTTAAAAAAATTTCGAGTATGACCCACCTTAGGATATACTAAACCTTTTTTTAACTTGATGTAATTATGTATTAATCATAAAAACATGATTATTAAACTACATACAACATTTTATAGTCACGAAAACACAAATTGATCGACAATATTGGCCGTTCAACGTAGAATCGCAACAGTTTTTGTCAAAATATCAAGTTTAAAACCCATTTTTCGTTCTCCTAATTGTATTCTTATTCGATTTGTAAATTTTTTCTACATGATAAAGCATATATGAAGACAGATAGACAAGAATGAAATCAAAAAAATATGTTTTAAACAATCAAATAGGTTGTTCAACGTCGAACAATTTTGATCAAAATTTTAAAAAATTAACGAGTATGACCCACCTTAGGATGTACTAAACTTATTTTTAACTTGATTTAATTATGTATTAATCCTAAAAACAAGTTTATTAAACTATATATAACTGTTTGGAGTCACGAAAACACAATATGATCGACAATATTGGCCGTTTAACGTAGAATCGCTACAGTTTTTGTCCAAATATCAAGCTTAAAATCCATTTTTCGTTGTCTTAATTGTATTCTAATTTGATTTCTAAACTTCTTCTACATGATAATGCATATATGATGACAGATACACAAGATTGAAATCAAAAAAATATGTTTTAAACAACTAAATATGTTGTTCAATGTCGAACAATTTTGATCAAAATTTTAAAAAATTCACGAGCATGACCCACCTTAGGATGTACTAAACCTATTTTTAACTTGATTTAATTATGTATTAATCATAAAAACATGTTTATTAAACTAAATCTAACATTTTAGAGTCACGAGAACACAATATGATCGATAATATTGGCCATTTAACGTAGAATCGCTACAGTTTTTGTCAAAAATATCAAACTTAAAACGCATTTTTCGTTGTCCTAATTGTATTCTAATTCAATTTCTAATCTTTTTCTACATGATAATATATATATATATATATATATGAAGACATATATACAAGAATGAAATCAAGAAAATATGTTTTAAATGATCAAATAGGCTGTTCAACGTCGAACAATTTTGATCAAAATTTTAAAAAATTAACGAGTATGACTCACCTTAGGATGTACTACACCTATTTTTAACTTGATTTAATTATGTATTAATCCTAAAAACAAGTTTATTAAACTATATATAACTGTTTGGAGTCACGAAAACACAATATGATCGACAATATTGGCCGTTTAACGTAGAATCGCTACAGTTTTTGTCCAAATATCAAGCTTAAAATACATTTTTCGTTATCTTAATTGTATTCTAATTTGATTTCTAAACTTCTTCTACATGATAATGCATATATGAAGACAGATACACAAGAATGAAATCAAAAAAACATGTTTAAAACAACTAAATATGTTGTTCAATGTCGAACAATTTTGATCAAAATTTTAAAAAAATTTCGAGTATGACCCACCTTAGGATATACTAAACCTTTTTTTAACTTGATGTAATTATGTATTAATCATAAAAACATGATTATTAAACTACATACAACATTTTATAGTCACGAAAACACAAATTGATCGACAATATTGGCCGTTCAACGTAGAATCGCAACAGTTTTTGTCAAAATATCAAGTTTAAAACCCATTTTTCGTTCTCCTAATTGTATTCTTATTCGATTTGTAAATTTTTTCTACATGATAAAGCATATATGAAGACAGATAGACAAGAATGAAATCAAAAAAATATGTTTTAAACAATCAAATAGGTTGTTCAACGTCGAACAATTTTGATCAAAATTTTAAAAAATTAACGAGTATGACCCACCTTAGGATGTACTAAACTTATTTTTAACTTGATTTAATTATGTATTAATCCTAAAAACAAGTTTATTAAACTATATATAACTGTTTGGAGTCACGAAAACACAATATGATCGACAATATTGGCCGTTTAACGTAGAATCGCTACAGTTTTTGTCCAAATATCAAGCTTAAAATACATTTTTCGTTATCTTAATTGTATTCTAATTTGATTTCTAAACTTCTTCTACATGATAATGCATATATGAAGACAGATACACAAGAATGAAATCAAAAAAATATGTTTTAAACAACCAAATATGTTGTTCAATGTCGAACAATTTTCATCAAAATTTTAAAAAATTCACGAGTATGACCCACCTTAGGATGTACTAAACCTATTTTTAACTTGATGTAATTATGTATTAATCATAAAAACATGTTTATTAAACTATATATAACATTTTAGAGTCACGAAAACACAATTTGATCGACAATATTGGCCGTTCAACGTAGAATCGCAACAGTTTTTGTCAAAATATCAAGCTTAAAACCCATTTTTCGTTCTCCTAATTGTATTCTAATTCGATTTGTAAATTTTTTTGACATGATAAAGCATATATGAAGACAGATAGACAAGGATGAAATCAAAAAAATATGTTTTAAACAATGAAATAGGTTGTTCAACGTCGAACAATTTTGATCAAAATTTTTAAAAATTAACGAGAATGACTCACCTTAGGATGTGCTAAACCTATTTTTAACATGATTTAATTATGTATTAATCCTAAAAACAAGTTTATTAAACTATATATAACTATTTGGAGTCACGAAAATACAATATGATCGACAATATTGGCCATTTAATGTAGAATCGCTACAGTTTTTGTCCAAATATCAAGTTTAAAACCCATTTTTCGTTGTCCTAATTGTATTCTAATTTGATTTCTAAACTTCTTCTACATGATAATGCATATTTGATGACAGATACACAAGATTGAAATTAAAAAAATATGTTTTAAACAACTAAATATGTTGTTCAATGTCGAACAATTTTGATCAAAATTTTAAAAAATTCACAAGCATGACCTACCTTAGGATGTACTAAACCTATTTTTAACTTGATGTAATTATGTATTAATCATAAAAACATGTTTATTAACCTATATATAACATTTTAGAGTCACGAAAACACAATTTGATCGACAATATTGGCCGTTCAACGTAGAATCGCAACAGTTTTTGTCAAAATATCAAGCTTAAAACCCATTTTTCGTTCTCCTAATTGTATTCTAATTCGATTTGTAAATTTTTTCTACATGATAAAGCATATATGAAGACAGATAGACAAGAATGAAATCAAAAACATATGTTTTAAACAATCAAATAGGTTGTTGAACGTCGAACAATTTTGATCAAAATTTTAAAAAATTAACGAGTATGACCCACCTTAGGATGTACTAAACTTATTTTTAACTTGATTTAATTATGTATTAATCCTAAAAACAAGTTTATTAAACTATATATAACTGTTTGGAGTCACGAAAACAAAATATGATCGACAATATTGGCCGTTTAACGTAGAATCGCTACAGTTTTTGTCCAAATATCAAGCTTAAAATCCATTTTTCGTTGTCTTAATTGTATTCTAATTTGATTTCTAAACTTCTTCTACATAATAATGCATATATGATGACAGATACAAAAGATTGAAAACAAAAAAATATGTTTTAAACAACTAAATATGTTGTTCAATGTCAAACAATTTTGATCAAAATTTTAAAAAATTCACAATCATGACCCACCTTAGGATGTACTAAACCTATTTTTAACTTGATTTAATTTTGTATTAATCCTAAAAACTAGTTTATTAAACTATATATAACTGTTTGGAGTCACGAAAATACAATATGATCGACAACATTGGCCGTTTAACGTATAATCCCTACAGTTTTTGTCCAAATATCAATCTTAAAATCCATTTTTCGTTGTCCTAATTGTATTCTAATTTGATTTCTAAACTTTTCTACATGATAATGCATATATGAAGACAGATACACAAGAATGAAATCAAAAAAACATGTTTAAAACAACCAAATATGTTGTTCAATGTCGAACAATTTTGATCAAAATTTTAAAAAAATTTCGAGTATGACCCACCTTAGGATATACTAAACCTTTTTTTAACTTGATGTAATTATGTATTAATCATAAAAACATGATTATTAAACTACATACAACATTTTATAGTCACGAAAACACAAATTGATCGACAATATTGGCCGTTCAACGTAGAATCGCAACAGTTTTTGTCAAAATATCAAGTTTAAAACCCATTTTTCGTTCTCCTAATTGTATTCTTATTCGATTTGTAAATTTTTTCTACATGATAAAGCATATATGAAGACAGATAGACAAGAATGAAATCAAAAAAATATGTTTTAAACAATCAAATAGGTTGTTCAACGTCGAACAATTTTGATCAAAATTTTAAAAAATTAACGAGTATGACCCACCTTAGGATGTACTAAACTTATTTTTAACTTGATTTAATTATGTATTAATCCTAAAAACAAGTTTATTAAACTATATATAACTGTTTGGAGTCACGAAAACACAATATGATCGACAATATTGGCCGTTTAACGTAGAATCGCTACAGTTTTTGTCCAAATATCAAGCTTAAAATCCATTTTTCGTTGTCTTAATTGTATTCTAATTTGATTTCTAAACTTCTTCTACATGATAATGCATATATGATGACAGATACACAAGATTGAAATCAAAAAAATATGTTTTAAACAACTAAATATGTTGTTCAATGTCGAACAATTTTGATCAAAATTTTAAAAAATTCACGAGCATGACCCACCTTAGGATGTACTAAACCTATTTTTAACTTGATTTAATTATGTATTAATCATAAAAACATGTTTATTAAACTAAATCTAACATTTTAGAGTCACGAGAACACAATATGATCGATAATATTGGCCATTTAACGTAGAATCGCTACAGTTTTTGTCAAAAATATCAAACTTAAAACGCATTTTTCGTTGTCCTAATTGTATTCTAATTCAATTTCTAATCTTTTTCTACATGATAATATATATATATATATATATATGAAGACATATATACAAGAATGAAATCAAGAAAATATGTTTTAAATGATCAAATAGGCTGTTCAACGTCGAACAATTTTGATCAAAATTTTAAAAAATTAACGAGTATGACTCACCTTAGGATGTACTACACCTATTTTTAACTTGATTTAATTATGTATTAATCCTAAAAACAAGTTTATTAAACTATATATAACTGTTTGGAGTCACGAAAACACAATATGATCGACAATATTGGCCGTTTAACGTAGAATCGCTACAGTTTTTGTCCAAATATCAAGCTTAAAATACATTTTTCGTTATCTTAATTGTATTCTAATTTGATTTCTAAACTTCTTCTACATGATAATGCATATATGAAGACAGATACACAAGAATGAAATCAAAAAAATATGTTTTAAACAACCAAATATGTTGTTCAATGTCGAACAATTTTCATCAAAATTTTAAAAAATTCACGAGTATGACCCACCTTAGGATGTACTAAACCTATTTTTAACTTGATGTAATTATGTATTAATCATAAAAACATGTTTATTAAACTATATATAACATTTTAGAGTCACGAAAACACAATTTGATCGACAATATTGGCCGTTCAACGTAGAATCGCAACAGTTTTTGTCAAAATATCAAGCTTAAAACCCATTTTTCGTTCTCCTAATTGTATTCTAATTCGATTTGTAAATTTTTTTGACATGATAAAGCATATATGAAGACAGATAGACAAGGATGAAATCAAAAAAATATGTTTTAAACAATGAAATAGGTTGTTCAACGTCGAACAATTTTGATCAAAATTTTTAAAAATTAACGAGAATGACTCACCTTAGGATGTGCTAAACCTATTTTTAACATGATTTAATTATGTATTAATCCTAAAAACAAGTTTATTAAACTATATATAACTATTTGGAGTCACGAAAATACAATATGATCGACAATATTGGCCATTTAATGTAGAATCGCTACAGTTTTTGTCCAAATATCAAGTTTAAAACCCATTTTTCGTTGTCCTAATTGTATTCTAATTTGATTTCTAAACTTCTTCTACATGATAATGCATATTTGATGACAGATACATAAGATTGAAATTAAAAAAATATGTTTTAAACAACTAAATATGTTGTTCAATGTCGAACAATTTTGATCAAAATTTTAAAAAATTCACAAGCATGACCTACCTTAGGATGTACTAAACCTATTTTTAACTTGATGTAATTATGTATTAATCATAAAAACATGTTTATTAACCTATATATAACATTTTAGAGTCACGAAAACACAATTTGATCGACAATATTGGCCGTTCAACGTAGAATCGCAACAGTTTTTGTCAAAATATCAAGCTTAAAACCCATTTTTCGTTCTCCTAATTGTATTCTAATTCGATTTGTAAATTTTTTCTACATGATAAAGCATATATGAAGACAGATAGACAAGAATGAAATCAAAAACATATGTTTTAAACAATCAAATAGGTTGTTGAACGTCGAACAATTTTGATCAAAATTTTAAAAAATTAACGAGTATGACCCACCTTAGGATGTACTAAACTTATTTTTAACTTGATTTAATTATGTATTAATCCTAAAAACAAGTTTATTAAACTATATATAACTGTTTGGAGTCACGAAAACAAAATATGATCGACAATATTGGCCGTTTAACGTAGAATCGCTACAGTTTTTGTCCAAATATCAAGCTTAAAATCCATTTTTCGTTGTCTTAATTGTATTCTAATTTGATTTCTAAACTTCTTCTACATAATAATGCATATATGATGACAGATACAAAAGATTGAAAACAAAAAAATATGTTTTAAACAACTAAATATGTTGTTCAATGTCAAACAATTTTGATCAAAATTTTAAAAAATTCACAATCATGACCCACCTTAGGATGTACTAAACCTATTTTTAACTTGATTTAATTTTGTATTAATCCTAAAAACTAGTTTATTAAACTATATATAACTGTTTGGAGTCACGAAAATACAATATGATCGACAACATTGGCCGTTTAACGTATAATCCCTACAGTTTTTGTCCAAATATCAATCTTAAAATCCATTTTTCGTTGTCCTAATTGTATTCTAATTTGATTTCTAAACTTTTCTACATGATAATGCATATATGAAGACAGATACACAAGAATGAAATCAAAAAAACATGTTTAAAACAACCAAATATGTTGTTCAATGTCGAACAATTTTGATCAAAATTTTAAAAAAATTTCGAGTATGACCCACCTTAGGATATACTAAACCTTTTTTTAACTTGATGTAATTATGTATTAATCATAAAAACATGATTATTAAACTACATACAACATTTTATAGTCACGAAAACACAAATTGATCGACAATATTGGCCGTTCAACGTAGAATCGCAACAGTTTTTGTCAAAATATCAAGTTTAAAACCCATTTTTCGTTCTCCTAATTGTATTCTTATTCGATTTGTAAATTTTTTCTACATGATAAAGCATATATGAAGACAGATAGACAAGAATGAAATCAAAAAAATATGTTTTAAACAATCAAATAGGTTGTTCAACGTCGAACAATTTTGATCAAAATTTTAAAAAATTAACGAGTATGACCCACCTTAGGATGTACTAAACTTATTTTTAACTTGATTTAATTATGTATTAATCCTAAAAACAAGTTTATTAAACTATATATAACTGTTTGGAGTCACGAAAACACAATATGATCGACAATATTGGCCGTTTAACGTAGAATCGCTACAGTTTTTGTCCAAATATCAAGCTTAAAATCCATTTTTCGTTGTCTTAATTGTATTCTAATTTGATTTCTAAACTTCTTCTACATGATAATGCATATATGATGACAGATACACAAGATTGAAATCAAAAAAATATGTTTTAAACAACTAAATATGTTGTTCAATGTCGAACAATTTTGATCAAAATTTTAAAAAATTCACGAGCATGACCCACCTTAGGATGTACTAAACCTATTTTTAACTTGATTTAATTATGTATTAATCATAAAAACATGTTTATTAAACTAAATCTAACATTTTAGAGTCACGAGAACACAATATGATCGATAATATTGGCCATTTAACGTAGAATCGCTACAGTTTTTGTCAAAAATATCAAACTTAAAACGCATTTTTCGTTGTCCTAATTGTATTCTAATTCAATTTCTAATCTTTTTCTACATGATAATATATATATATATATATGAAGACATATATACAAGAATGAAATCAAGAAAATATGTTTTAAATGATCAAATAGGCTGTTCAACGTCGAACAATTTTGATCAAAATTTTAAAAAATTAACGAGTATGACTCACCTTAGGATGTACTACACCTATTTTTAACTTGATTTAATTATGTATTAATCCTAAAAACAAGTTTATTAAACTATATATAACTGTTTGGAGTCACGAAAACACAATATGATCGACAATATTGGCCGTTTAACGTAGAATCGCTACAGTTTTTGTCCAAATATCAAGCTTAAAATACATTTTTCGTTATCTTAATTGTATTCTAATTTGATTTCTAAACTTCTTCTACATGATAATGCATATATGAAGACAGATACACAAGAATGAAATCAAAAAAATATGTTTTAAACAACCAAATATGTTGTTCAATGTCGAACAATTTTCATCAAAATTTTAAAAAATTCACGAGTATGACCCACCTTAGGATGTACTAAACCTATTTTTAACTTGATGTAATTATGTATTAATCATAAAAACATGTTTATTAAACTATATATAACATTTTAGAGTCACGAAAACACAATTTGATCGACAATATTGGCCGTTCAACGTAGAATCGCAACAGTTTTAGTCAAAATATCAAGCTTAAAACCCATTTTTCGTTCTCCTAATTGTATTCTAATTCGATTTGTAAATTTTTTTGACATGATAAAGCATATATGAAGACAGATAGACAAGGATGAAATCAAAAAAATATGTTTTAAACAATGAAATAGGTTGTTCAACGTCGAACAATTTTGATCAAAATTTTTAAAAATTAACGAGAATGACTCACCTTAGGATGTGCTAAACCTATTTTTAACATGATTTAATTATGTATTAATCCTAAAAACAAGTTTATTAAACTATATATAACTATTTGGAGTCACGAAAATACAATATGATCGACAATATTGGCCATTTAATGTAGAATCGCTACAGTTTTTGTCCAAATATCAAGTTTAAAACCCATTTTTCGTTGTCCTAATTGTATTCTAATTTGATTTCTAAACTTCTTCTACATGATAATGCATATTTGATGACAGATACACAAGATTGAAATTAAAAAAATATGTTTAAACAACTAAATATGTTGTTCAATGTCGAACAATTTTGATCAAAATTTTAAAAAATTCACAAGCATGACCTACCTTAGGATGTACTAAACCTATTTTTAACTTGATGTAATTATGTATTAATCATAAAAACATGTTTATTAACCTATATATAACATTTTAGAGTCACGAAAACACAATTTGATCGACAATATTGGCCGTTCAACGTAGAATCGCAACAGTTTTTGTCAAAATATCAAGCTTAAAACCCATTTTTCGTTCTCCTAATTGTATTCTAATTCGATTTGTAAATTTTTTCTACATGATAAAGCATATATGAAGACAGATAGACAAGAATGAAATCAAAAACATATGTTTTAAACAATCAAATAGGTTGTTGAACGTCGAACAATTTTGATCAAAATTTTAAAAAATTAACGAGTATGACCCACCTTAGGATGTACTAAACTTATTTTTAACTTGATTTAATTATGTATTAATCCTAAAAACAAGTTTATTAAACTATATATAACTGTTTGGAGTCACGAAAACAAAATATGATCGACAATATTGGCCGTTTAACGTAGAATCGCTACAGTTTTTGTCCAAATATCAAGCTTAAAATCCATTTTTCGTTGTCTTAATTGTATTCTAATTTGATTTCTAAACTTCTTCTACATAATAATGCATATATGATGACAGATACAAAAGATTGAAAACAAAAAAAATATGTTTTAAACAACTAAATATGTTGTTCAATGTCAAACAATTTTGATCAAAATTTTAAAAAATTCACAATCATGACCCACCTTAGGATGTACTAAACCTATTTTTAACTTGATTTAATTTTGTATTAATCCTAAAAACTAGTTTATTAAACTATATATAACTGTTTGGAGTCACGAAAATACAATATGATCGACAACATTGGCCGTTTAACGTATAATCCCTACAGTTTTTGTCCAAATATCAATCTTAAAATCCATTTTTCGTTGTCCTAATTGTATTCTAATTTGATTTCTAAACTTTTCTACATGATAATGCATATATGAAGACAGATACACAAGAATGAAATCAAAAAAACATGTTTAAAACAACCAAATATGTTGTTCAATGTCGAACAATTTTGATCAAAATTTTAAAAAAATTTCGAGTATGACCCACCTTAGGATATACTAAACCTTTTTTTAACTTGATGTAATTATGTATTAATCATAAAAACATGATTATTAAACTACATACAACATTTTATAGTCACGAAAACACAAATTGATCGACAATATTGGCCGTTCAACGTAGAATCGCAACAGTTTTTGTCAAAATATCAAGTTTAAAACCCATTTTTCGTTCTCCTAATTGTATTCTTATTCGATTTGTAAATTTTTTCTACATGATAAAGCATATATGAAGACAGATAGACAAGAATGAAATCAAAAAAATATGTTTTAAACAATCAAATAGGTTGTTCAACGTCGAACAATTTTGATCAAAATTTTAAAAAATTAACGAGTATGACCCACCTTAGGATGTACTAAACTTATTTTTAACTTGATTTAATTATGTATTAATCCTAAAAACAAGTTTATTAAACTATATATAACTGTTTGGAGTCACGAAAACACAATATGATCGACAATATTGGCCGTTTAACGTAGAATCGCTACAGTTTTTGTCCAAATATCAAGCTTAAAATCCATTTTTCGTTGTCTTAATTGTATTCTAATTTGATTTCTAAACTTCTTCTACATGATAATGCATATATGATGACAGATACACAAGATTGAAATCAAAAAAATATGTTTTAAACAACTAAATATGTTGTTCAATGTCGAACAATTTTGATCAAAATTTTAAAAAATTCACGAGCATGACCCACCTTAGGATGTACTAAACCTATTTTTAACTTGATTTAATTATGTATTAATCATAAAAACATGTTTATTAAACTAAATCTAACATTTTAGAGTCACGAGAACACAATATGATCGATAATATTGGCCATTTAACGTAGAATCGCTACAGTTTTTGTCAAAAATATCAAACTTAAAACGCATTTTTCGTTGTCCTAATTGTATTCTAATTCAATTTCTAATCTTTTTCTACATGATAATATATATATATATATATATGAAGACATATATACAAGAATGAAATCAAGAAAATATGTTTTAAATGATCAAATAGGCTGTTCAACGTCGAACAATTTTGATCAAAATTTTAAAAAATTAACGAGTATGACTCACCTTAGGATGTACTACACCTATTTTTAACTTGATTTAATTATGTATTAATCCTAAAAACAAGTTTATTAAACTATATATAACTGTTTGGAGTCACGAAAACACAATATGATCGACAATATTGGCCGTTTAACGTAGAATCGCTACAGTTTTTGTCCAAATATCAAGTTTAAAATACATTTTTCGTTATCTTAATTGTATTCTAATTTGATTTCTAAACTTCTTCTACATGATAATGCATATATGAAGACAGATACACAAGAATGAAATCAAAAAAATATGTTTTAAACAACCAAATATGTTGTTCAATGTCGAACAATTTTCATCAAAATTTTAAAAAATTCACGAGTATGACCCACCTTAGGATGTACTAAACCTATTTTTAACTTGATTTAATTTTGTATTAATCCTAAAAACTAGTTTATTAAACTATATATAACTGTTTGGAGTCACGAAAATACAATATGATCGACAATATTGGCCGTTTAACGTAGAATCGCTACAGTTTTTGTCCAAATATCAAGCTTAAAATCCATTTTTCGTTGTCTTAATTGTATTCTAATTTGATTTCTAAACTTCTTCTACATGATAATGCATATATGAAGACAGATACACAAGAATGAAATCAAAAAAATACGTTTTAAACAACCAAATATGTTGTTCAATGTCGAACAATTTTGATCAAAATTTTAAAAAATTTACGAGTATGACCCACATTAGGATGTAATAAACCAATTTTTAACTTGATTTAATTATGTATTAATCATAAAAACATGTTTATTAAACTAATTTTAACATTTTAGAGTCACGAGAACACAATATGATCGATAATATTGGCCATTTAACGTAGAATCGCTACAGTTTTTGTCAAAATATCAAACTTAAAACGCATTTTTCGTTGTCCTAATTGTATTCTAATTCAATTTCTAATCTTTTTCTACATGATAATATATATATGAAGACAGATATACAAAAATGAAATCAAGAAAATATGTTTTAAACAATCAAATAGGCTGTTCAACGTCGAACAATTTTGATCAAAATTTTAAAAAATTAACGAGTAGGACTCACCTTAGGATGTACTACACCTATTTTTAACTTGATTTAATTATGTATTAATCCTAAAAACAAGTTTATTAAACTATATATAACTATTTAGAGTGACCAAAATACAATATGATCGACAATATTGGCCATTTAACTTAGAATCGCTACAGTTTTTGTCCAAATATCAAGTTTAAAACCCATTTTTCGTTGTCCTAATTGTATTCTAATTTGACTTCTAAACTTCGTCTACATGATAATGCATATATGATGACAGATACACAAGATTGAAATCAAAAAAATATGTTTTAAACAACTAAATATGTTGTTCAATGTCGAACAATTTTGATCAAAATTTTAAAAAATTCACGAGCATGACCCACCTTAGGATGTACTAAACCTATTTTTAACTTGATTTAATTATGTATTAATCATAAAAACATGTTTATTAAACTATATATAACATTTTAGAGTCACGAAAACACAATATGATCGACAATATTGGTCATTTAACGTAGAATCACAACAGTTTTTGTCAAACTATCAAACTAAAAACGCATTTTTCGTTGTCCTAATTGTATTCTAATTCGATTTCTGAACTTTTTCTACATGATAATACATATATGAAGGCAATATATACACGAATGAAATCAAAAAAATATATGTTTTAAACAACCAAATAGGCTGTCCAATGTCGAACAATTTTGATCAAAATTTTAAAAAATTCACGAATATGACCCACCCTATGATGTACTACACCTATTTTTAACTTGATTTAATTATTTATTAATCATAAAAAGATGTTTATTAAACAATATATAATAGTTTGGAGTCACGAAAACACAATTTAATCGACAATATTAGCTGTGCAACGTAGAATCACTACAATTTTTTTCAAAATTGTACAAATATCTAGATTAAAACACATTTTTCGTTGTTCAAATTGTATTCTAATTCAATTTCTAAACTTTTTCTACATGATAACACATATTTGAAGACAGATATACAAGAATGAAATCAAAAAAATATGTTTTAAACAACCAAATAGGTTGTTCAACGTCGAACAATTTTGATCATAATATTAAAAAATTAACGAGTATGAACGACCTTAGGATGAATTAAACCTATTTTTCACTTGATTTAATTATGTATTAATCATAAAAACATGTTTATTAAACTATATATAACAGTTTGGAGTCATGAAAATACAATATGATCGACAATATTGGCCGTTTAACGTAGAATCGCTACAGTTTTTGTCCAAATATCAAGCTTAAAACCCATTTTTCGTTATCCTAATTGTCTTATAATTTGATTTCTAAACTTCTTCTACATGATAATGCATATATGAAGATATATAAACAAGAATGAAATCAAAAAAATATGTTTTAAACAACCAATTATGTTGTTCAATGTCGAACAATTTTCATCAAAATTTTAAAAAATTCACGAGTATGACCCACCTTAGGATGTACTAAACCTATTTTTAACTTGATGTAATTATGTATTAATCATAAAAACATGTTTATTAAACTATATATAACATTTTAGAGTCACGAAAACACAATTTGATCGACAATATTGGCCGTTCAACGTAGAATCGCAACAGTTTTTGTCAAAATATCAAGCTTAAAACTCATTTTTCGTTCTCCTAATTGTATTCTAATTCGATTTGTAAATTTTTTCGACATGATAAAGCATATATGAAGACAGATAGACAAGGATGAAATCAAAAAAATATGTTTTAAACAATGAAATAGGTTGTTCAACGTCGAACAATTTTGATCAAAATTTTTAAAAATTAACGAGAATGACTCACCTTAGGATGTGCTAAACCTATTTTTCACATGATTTAATTATGTATTAATCCTAAAAACAAGTTTATTAAACTATATATAACTATTCGGAGTCACGAAAATACAATATGATCGACAATATTGGCCATTTAATGTAGAATCGCTACAGTTTTTGTCCAAATATCAAGTTTAAAACCCATTTTTCGTTGTCCTAATTGTATTCTAATTTGATTTCTAAACTTCTTCTACATGATAATGCATATTTGATGACAGATACACAAGATTGAAATTAAAAAAATATGTTTTAAACAACTAAATATGTTGTTCAATGTCGAACAATTTTGATCAAAATTTTAAAAAATTCACAAGCATGACCTACCTTAGGATGTACTAAACCTATTTTTAACTTGATGTAATTATGTATTAATCATAAAAACATGTTTATTAACCTATATATAACATTTTAGAGTCACGAAAACACAATTTGATCGACAATATTGGCCGTTCAACGTAGAATCGCAACAGTTTTTGTCAAAATATCAAGCTTAAAACCCATTTTTCGTTCTCCTAATTGTATTCTAATTCGATTTGTAAATTTTTTCTACATGATAAAGCATATATGAAGACAGATAGACAAGAATGAAATCAAAAACATATGTTTTAAACAATCAAATAGGTTGTTCAACGTCGAACAATTTTGATCAAAATTTTAAAAAATTAACGAGTATGACCCACCTTAGGATGTACTAAACTTATTCTTAACTTGATTTAATTATGTATTAATCCTAAAAACAAGTTTATTAAACTATATATAACTGTTTGGAGTCACGAAAACAAAATATGATCGACAATATTGGCCGTTTAACGTAGAATCGCTACAGTTTTTGTCCAAATATCAAGCTTAAAATCCATTTTTCGTTGTCTTAATTGTATTCTAATTTGATTTCTAAACTTCTTCTACATGATAATGCATATATGATGACAGATACAAAAGATTGAAAACAAAAAAATATGTTTTAAACAACTAAATATGTTGTTCAATGTCAAACAATTTTGATCAAAATTTTAAAAAATTCACAATCATGACCCACCTTAGGATGTACTAAACCTATTTTTAACTTGATTTAATTTTGTATTAATCCTAAAAACTAGTTTATTAAACTATATATAACTGTTTGGAGTCACGAAAATACAATATGATCGACAACATTGGCCGTTTAACGTATAATCCCTACAGTTTTTGTCCAAATATCAATCTTAAAATCCATTTTTCGTTGTCCTAATTGTATTCTAATTTGATTTCTAAACTTTTCTACATGATAATGCATATATGAAGACAGATACACAAGAATGAAATCAAAAAAACATGTTTAAAACAACCAAATATGTTGTTCAATGTCGAACAATTTTGATCAAAATTTAAAAAAAAATTCGAGTATGACCCACCTTAGGATATACTAAACCTTTTTTTAACTTGATGTAATTATGTATTAATCATAAAAACATGATTATTAAACTACATACAACATTTTATAGTCACGAAAACACAAATTGATCGACAATATTGGCCGTTCAACGTAGAATCGCAACAGTTTTTGTCAAAATATCAAGTTTAAAACCCATTTTTCGTTCTCCTAATTGTATTCTTATTCGATTTGTAAATTTTTTCTACATGATAAAGCATATATGAAGACAGATAGACAAGAATGAAATCAAAAAAATATGTTTTAAACAATCAAATAGGTTGTTCAACGTCGAACAATTTTGATCAAAATTTTAAAAAATTAACGAGTATGACCCACCTTAGGATGTACTAAACTTATTTTTAACTTGATTTAATTATGTATTAATCCTAAAAACAAGATTATTAAACTATATATAACTGTTTGGAGTCACGAAAACACAATATGATCGACAATATTGGCCGTTTAACGTAGAATCGCTACAGTTTTTGTCCAAATATCAAGCTTAAAATCCATTTTTCGTTGTCTTAATTGTATTCTAATTTGATTTCTAAACTTCTTCTACATGATAATGCATATATGAAGACAGATACACAAGAATGAAATCAAAAAAATACGTTTTAAACAACCAAATATGTTGTTCAATGTCGAACAATTTTGATCAAAATTTTAAAAAATTTACGAGTATGACCCACATTAGGATGTAATAAACCTATTTATAACTTGATTTAATTATGTATTAATCATAAAAACATGTTTATTAAACTAATTTTAACATTTTAGAGTCACGAGAACACAATACGATCGATAATATTGGCCATTTAACGTAGAATCGCTACAGTTTTTGTCAAAATATCAAACTTAAAACGCATTTTTCGTTGTCCTAATTGTATTCTAATTCAATTTCTAATCTTTTTCTACATGATAATATATATATGAAGACAGATATACAAGAATGAAATCAAGAAAATATGTTTTAAACAATCAAATAGGCTGTTCAACGTCGAACAATTTTGATCAAAATTTTAAAAAATTAACGAGTAGGACTCACCTTAGGATGTACTACACCTATTTTTAACTTGATTTAATTATGTATTAATCCTAAAAACAAGTTTATTAAACTATATATAACTATTTAGAGTGACCAAAATACAATATGATCGACAATATTGGCCATTTAACGTAGAATCGCTACAGTTTTTGTCCAAATATCAAGTTTAAAACCCATTTTTCGTTGTCCTAATTGTATTCTAATTTGACTTCTAAACTTCGTCTACATGATAATGCATATATGATGACAGATACACAAGATTGAAATCAAAAAAATATGTTTTAAACAACCAAATATGTTGTTCAATGTCGAACAATTTTGATCAAAATTTTAAAAAATTCACGAGTATGACCCACCTTAGGATGTACTAAACCTATTTTTAACTTGATGTAATTATGTATTAATCATAAAAACATGTTTATTAAACTATATATAACTATTTGGAGTCACAAAAATACAATATGATCGACAATATTGGCCATTTAACGTAGAATCGCTATAGTTTTTGTCCAAATATTAAGTTTAAAACCCATTTTTCGTTGTCCTAATTGTATTCTAATTTGATTTCTAAACTTCTTCTACATGATAATGCATATATGATGACAGATACACAAGATTGAAATCAAAAAAATATGTTTTAAACAACTAAATATGTTGTTCAATGTCGAACAATTTTGATCAAAATTTTAAAAAATTCACAAGCATGACCCACCTTAGGATGTACTAAATCTATTTTTAACTTGATTTAATTATGCATTAATCATAAAAGCAGGTTTATTAAACTATATATAACATTTTAGAGTCACGAAAACACAATATGATCGACAATATTGGTCATTTAACGTAGAATCGCAACAGTTTTTGTCAAACTATCAAACTTAAAACGCATTTTTCGTTGTCCTAATTGTATTCTAATTCGATTTCTGAACTTTTTCTACATGATAATACATATATGAAGGCAAGATATACATGAATGAAATCAAAAAAATATATGTTTTAAACAACCAAATAGGTTGTTCAATGTCGAACAATTTTGATCAAAATTTTAAAAAATTCACGAATATGTCCCACCCTATGATGTACTACACCTATTTTTAACTTGATTTAATTATTTATTAATCATAAAAAGATGTTTATTGAACAATATTTAATAGTTTGAGTCACGAAAACACAATTTGATCGACAATATTAGTTGTTCAACGTAGAATCATTACAATTTTTTTCAAAATTGTACAAATATCTAGATTAAAACACATTTTTCGTTGTTCAAATTGTATTCTAATTCAATTTCTAAACTTTTTCTACATGATAACACATATTTGAAGACAGATATACAAGAATGAAATCAAAAAAATATGTTTTAAACAACCAAATAGGTTGTTCAACGTCGAACAATTTTGATCATAATATTAAAAAATTAACGAGTATGACCGACCTTAGGATGAATTAAACCTATTTTTCACTTGATTTAATTATGTATTAATAATAAAAACATGTTTATTAAACTATATATAACAGTTTCGAGTCACGAAAATACAATATGATCGACAATATTGGCCGTTTAACGTAGAATCGCTACAGTTTTTGTCCAAATATCAAGCTTAAAACCCATTTTTCGTTGTCCTAATTGTATTCTAATTTGATTTCTAAACTTCTTATACATGATAATGCATATATGAAGATAGATACACAAGAATGAAATCAAAAAAATATGTTTTAAACAACCAAATATGTTGTTCAATGTCGAACAATTTTGATCAAAATTTTAAAAAATTCACTAGTATGACCCACCTTAGGATGTACGAAACCTATTTTTAACATGATGTAATTATGTATTAATCATAAAAACATGTTTATTATACAATATATAACATTTTAGTGTCACGAAAACACAATTTGATCGACAATATTGGCCGTTCAACGTAGAATCGCAACAGTTTTTGTCTTAAAACCCATTTTTCGTTGTCCTAATTGTATTCTAATTCGATTTGTAAATTTTTTATACATGATAAAGCATATATGAAGACAGATAGACAAGAATGAAATCAAAAAAATATGTTTTAAACAAACAAATAGGTTGTTCAATGTCGAACAATTTTGATCAAAATTTTAAAAAATTAAAGAGTATGACCCACCTTATAATGTACTAAACCTATTTTTAACTTGATTTAATTATGTATCAATCCTAAAAACAAGTTTATTAAACTATATATAACTGTTTGGAGTCACGAAAATACAATATAATCGACAATATTGGACGTTTAACGTAGAATTGCTACAGTTTTTGTCCAAATATCAAGCTTAAAACCCATTTTTCATTGTCCTAATTGTATTCTAATTTGATTTCTAAACTTTTCTACATGATAATGCATATATGAAGATAGTTACACAAGAATGAAATCAAAAAAATATGTTTTAAACAACCAAATATGTTGTTCAATGTCGAACAATTTTGATCAAAATTTTAAAAAATTTACGAGTATGACCCACCTTAGGATGTACTAAACATTTTTTTAACTTGATGTAATTATGTATTAATCATAAAAACATGATTATTAAACTATATATAACATTTTAGAGTCACAAAAACACAATTTCATCGACAATATTGGCCATTTAACGTAGAATCGATACAGTTTTTGTCAAAACATCAAACTTAAAACGTATTTTTCGTTGTCCTAATTGTATTCTAATTCGATTTCTAAACTTTTTCTACATGATAATACATATATGAAGATAGATATACAAGAATGAAATAAAAAAAATATGTTTTAAACAATCAAATAGGTTGTTAAATGTCGAACAATTTTGATCAAAATTTTAAAAAATTCACGAGTATGACCCTCCTTAGGATGTACTAAAGCTATTTTTAACTTGATTTAATTATGTATTAACCCTAAAAACAAGTTTATTAAACTATATATAACTGTTTCGAGTAACGAAAATACAATATGATCGACAATGTTGGCCGTTTAACGTAGAATCCCTACAGTTTTTGTCCAAATATCAAGCTTAAAACCCATTTTTCGGTGTCCTAATTGTATTCTAATTTGATTTCTAAACTTCTTCTACATGATAATGCATATATGAAGACAGATACACAAGAATTAAATCAAAAAAATATTTTTTAAACAACCAAATATGTTGTTCAATGTCGAACAATTTTGATCAAAATTTTAAAAAATTTACGAGTATGACCCACATTAGGATGTAATAAACCTATTTATAACTTGATTTAATTATGTATTAATCATAAAAACATGTTTATTAAACTAATTTTAACATTTTAGAGTCACGAGAACACAATACGATCGATAATATTGGCCATTTAACGTAGAATCGCTACAGTTTTTGTCAAAATATCAAACTTAAAACGCATTTTTCGTTGTCCTAATTGTATTCTAATTCAATTTCTAATCTTTTTCTACATGATAATATATATATGAAGACAGATATACAAGAATGAAATCAAGAAAATATGTTTTAAACAATCAAATAGGCTGTTCAACGTCGAACAATTTTGATCAAAATTTTAAAAAATTAACGAGTAGGACTCACCTTAGGATGTACTACACCTATTTTTAACTTGATTTAATTATGTATTAATCCTAAAAACAAGTTTATTAAACTATATATAACTATTTAGAGTGACCAAAATACAATATGATCGACAATATTGGCCATTTAACGTAGAATCGCTACAGTTTTTGTCCAAATATCAAGTTTAAAACCCATTTTTCGTTGTCCTAATTGTATTCTAATTTGACTTCTAAACTTCGTCTACATGATAATGCATATATGATGACAGATACACAAGATTGAAATCAAAAAAATATGTTTTAAACAACTAAATATGTTGTTCAATGTCGAACAATTTTGATCAAAATTTTAAAAAATTCACGAGCATGACCCACCTTAGGATGTACTAAACCTATTTTTAACTTGATTTAATTATGTATTAATCATAAAAACATGTTTATTAAACTATATATAACATTTTAGAGTCACGAAAACACAATATGATCGACAATATTGGTCATTTAACGTAGAATCACAACAGTTTTTGTCAAACTATCAAACTAAAAACGCATTTTTCGTTGTCCTAATTGTATTCTAATTCGATTTCTGAACTTTTTCTACATGATAATACATATATGAAGGCAATATATACACGAATGAAATCAAAAAAATATATGTTTTAAACAACCAAATAGGTTGTCCAATGTCGAACAATTTTGATCAAAATTTTAAAAAATTCACGAATATGACCCACCCTATGATGTACTACACCTATTTTTAACTTGATTTAATTATTTATTAATCATAAAAAGATGTTTATTAAACAATATATAACATTTTGGAGTCACGAAAACACAATTTGATCGACAATATTAGCTGTGCAACGTATAATCACTACAATTTTTTTCAAAATTGTACAAATATCTAGATTAAAACACATTTTTCGTTGTTCAAATTGTATTCTAATTCAATTTCTAAACTTTTTCTACATGATAACACATATTTGAAGACAGATATACAAGAATGAAATCAAAAAAATATGTTTTAAACAACCAAATAGGTTGTTCAACGTCGAACAATTTTGATCATAATATTAAAAAATTAACGAGTATGAACGACCTTAGGATGAATTAAACCTATTTTTCACTTGATTTAATTATGTATTAATCATAAAAACATGTTTATTAAACTATATATAACAGTTTGGAGTCATGAAAATACAATATGATCGACAATATTGGCCGTTTAACGTAGAATCGCTACAGTTTTTGTCCAAATATCAAGCTTAAAACCCATTTTTCGTTATCCTAATTGTATTATAATTTGATTTCTAAACTTCTTCTACATGATAATGCATATATGAAGATAGATACACAAGAATGAAATCAAAAAAATATGTTTTAAACAACCAATTATGTTGTTCAATGTCGAACAATTTTCATCAAAATTTTAAAAAATTCACGAGTATGACCCACCTTAGGATGTACTAAACCTATTTTTAACTTGATGTAATTATGTATTAATCATAAAAACATGTTTATTAAACTATATATAACATTTTAGAGTCACGAAAACACAATTTGATCGACAATATTGGCCGTTCAACGTAGAATCGCAACAGTTTTTGTCAAAATATCAAGTTTAAAACCCATTTTTCGTTCTCCTAATTGTATTCTAATTCGATTTGTAAATTTTTTCTACATGATAAAGAATATATGAAGACAGATAGACAAGAATGAAATCAAAAAAATATGTTTTAAACAATGAAATAGGTTGTTCAACGTCGAACAATTTTGATCAAAATTTTTAAAAATTAACGAGTATGACTCACCTTAGGATGTGCTAAACCTATTTTTAACATGATTTAATTATGTATTAATCCTAAAAACAAGTTTATTAAACTATATATAACTATTTGGAGTCACGAAAATACAATATGATCGACAATATTGGCCATTTAATGTAGAATCGCTACAGTTTTTGTCCAAATATCAAGTTTAAAACCCATTTTTCGTTGTCCTAATTGTATTCTAATTTGATTTCTAAACTTCTTCTACATGATAATGCATATTTGATGACAGATACACAAGATTGAAATAAAAAAAATATGTTTTAAACAACTAAATATGTTGTTCAATGTCGAACAATTTTGATCAAAATTTTAAAAAATTCACAAGCATGACCTACCTTAGGATGTACTAAACCTATTTTTAACTTGATGTAATTATGTATTAATCATAAAAACATGTTTATTAACCTATATATAACATTTTAGAGTCACGAAAACACAATTTGATCGACAATATTGGCCGTTCAACGTAGAATCGCAACAGTTTTTGTCAAAATATCAAGTTTAAAACCCATTTTTCGTTCTCCTAATTGTATTCTAATTCGATTTGTAAATTTTTTCTACATGATAAAGCATATATGAAGACAGATAGACAAGAATGAAATCAAAAAAATATGTTTTAAACAATCAAATAGGTTGTTCAACGTCGAACAATTTTGATCAAAATTTTAAAAATTAACGAGTATGACCCACCTTAGGATGTACTAAACTTATTTTTAACTTGATTTAATTATGTATTAATCCTAAAAACAAGTTTATTAAACTATATATAACTGTTTGGAGTCACGAAAACACAATATGATCGACAATATTGGCCGTTTAACGTAGAATCGCTACAGTTTTTGTCCAAATATCAAGCTTAAAATCCATTTTTCGTTGTCTTAATTGTATTCTAATTTGATTTCTAAACTTCTTCTACATGATAATGCATATATGAAGACAGATACACAAGAATGAAATCAAAAAAATATGTTTTAAACAACCAAATATGTTGCTCAATGTCGAACAATTTTGATCAAAATTTTAAAAAATTCACGAGTATGACCCACCTTAGGATGTACTAACCTTATTTTTAACTTGATTTAATTATGTATTAATCCTAAAAACAAGTTTATTAAACTATATATAACTGTTTGGGGTCACGAAAACACAATATGATCGACAATATAGGCCGTTTAACGTAGAATCGCTACAGTTTTTTTCCAAATATCAAACTTAAAATCCATTTTTCATTGTCTTAATTGTATTCAAATTTGATTTCTAAGCTTCTTCTGCATGATAATGCATATATGAAGACAGATACACAAGAATGAAATCAAAAAAATACGTTTTAAACAACCAAATATGTTGTTCAATGTCGAACAATTTTGATCAAAATTTTAAAAAATTCACGAGTATGACCCACCTTAGGATGTACTAAACCTATTTTTAACTTGATGTAATTATGTATTAATCATAAAAACATGTTTATTAAACTATATATAACTATTTGGAGTCACAAAAATACAATATGATCGACAATATTGGCCATTTAACGTAGAATCGCTATAGTTTTTGTCCAAATATTAAGTTTAAAACCCATTTTTCGTTGTCCTAATTGTATTCTAATTTGATTTCTAAACTTCTTCTACATGATAATGCATATATGATGACAGATACACAAGATTGAAATCAAAAAAATATGTTTTAAACAACTAAATATGTTGTTCAATGTTGAACAATTTTGATCAAAATTTTAAAAAATTCACAAGCATGACCCACCTTAGGATGTACTAAATCTATTTTTAACTTGATTTAATTATGTATTAATCATAAAAGCAGGTTTATTAAACTATATATAACATTTTAGAGTCACGAAAACACAATATGATCGACAATATTGGTCATTTAACGTAGAATCGCAACAGTTTTTGTCAAACTATCAAACTTAAAACGCATTTTTCGTTGTCCTAATTGTATTCTAATTCGATTTCTGAACTTTTTCTACATGATAATACATATATGAAGGCAAGATATACATGAATGAAATCAAAAAAATATATGTTTTAAACAACCAAATAGGTTGTTCAATGTCGAACAATTTTGATCAAAATTTTAAAAAATTCACGAATATGTCCCACCCTATGATGTACTACACCTATTTTTAACTTGATTTAATTATTTATTAATCATAAAAAGATGTTTATTGAACAATATTTAATAGTTTGAGTCACGAAAACACAATTTGATCGACAATATTAGTTGTTCAACGTAGAATCATTACAATTTTTTTCAAAATTGTACAAATATCTAGATTAAAACACATTTTTCGTTGTTCAAATTGTATTCTAATTCAATTTCTAAACTTTTTCTACATGATAACACATATTTGAAGACAGATATACAAGAATGAAATCAAAAAAATATGTTTTAAACAACCAAATAGGTTGTTCAACGTCGAACAATTTTGATCATAATATTAAAAAATTAACGAGTATGACCGACCTTAGGATGAATTAAACCTATTTTTCACTTGATTTAATTATGTATTAATAATAAAAACATGTTTATTAAACTATATATAACAGTTTCGAGTCACGAAAATACAATATGATCGACAATATTGGCCGTTTAACGTAGAATCACTACAGTTTTTGTCTAAATATCAAGCTTAAAACCCATTTTTCGTTGTCCTAATTGTATTCTAATTTGATTTCTAAACTTCTTATACATGATAATGCATATATGAAGATAGATACACAAGAATGAAATCAAAAAAATATGTTTTAAACAACCAAATATGTTGTTCAATGTCGAACAATTTTGATCAAAATTTTAAAAAATTCACTAGTATGACCCACCTTAGGATGTACGAAACCTATTTTTAACATGATGTAATTATGTATTAATCATAAAAACATGTTTATTATACAATATATAACATTTTAGTGTCACGAAAACACAATTTGATCGACAATATTGGCCGTTCAACGTAGAATCGCAACAGTTTTTGTCTTAAAACCCATTTTTCGTTGTCCTAATTGTATTCTAATTCGATTTGTAAATTTTTTATACATGATAAAGCATATATGAAGACAGATAGACAAGAATGAAATCAAAAAAATATGTTTTAAACAAACAAATAGGTTGTTCAATGTCGAACAATTTTGATCAAAATTTTAAAAAATTAAAGAGTATGACCCACCTTATAATGTACTAAACCTATTTTTAACTTGATTTAATTATGTATCAATCCTAAAAACAAGTTTATTAAACTATATATAACTGTTTGGAGTCACGAAAACACAATATGATCGACAATATTGGCCGTTTAACGTAGAATCGCTATAGTTTTTGTCCAAATATCAAGCTTAAAACCCATTTTTCGTTGTCCTAATTGTATTCTAATTTGATTTCTAAACTTCTTCTACATGATAATGCATATACGAAGACAGATACACAAGAATGAAATCAAAAAAATATGTTTTAAACAACCAAATATGTAGTTCAATGTCGAACAATTTTGATCAAAATTTAAAAAAATTCACGAGTATGACCCACCTTAGGATGTACTAAACCTATTTTTAACTTTATTTAATTTTGTATTAATGCTAAAAACAAGTTTATTAAACTATATATAACTGTTTGGAGTCACGAAAATACAATATAATCGACAATATTGGACGTTTAACGTAGAATTGCTACAGTTTTTGTCCAAATATCAAGCTTAAAACCCATTTTTCGTTGTCCTAATTGTATTCTAATTTGATTTCTAAACTTTTCTACATGATAATGCATATATGAAGATAGTTACACAAGAATGAAATCAAAAAAATATGTTTTAAACAACCAAATATGTTGTTCAATGTCGAACAATTTTGATCAAAATTTTAAAAAATTTACGAGTATGACCCACCTTAGGATGTACTAAACATTTTTTTAACTTGATGTAATTATGTATTAATCATAAAAACATGATTATTAAACTATATATAACATTTTAGAGTCACAAAAACACAATTTAATCGACAATATTGGCCATTTAACGTAGAATCGATACAGTTTTTGTCAAAACATCAAACTTAAAACGTATTTTTCGTTGTCCTAATTGTATTCTAATTCGATTTCTAAACTTTTTCTACATGATAATACATATATGAAGATAGATATACAAGAATGAAATAAAAAAAATATGTTTTAAACAATCAAATAGGTTGTTAAATGTCGAACAATTTTGATCAAAATTTTAAAAAATTCACGAGTATGACCCTCCTTAGGATGTACTAAAGCTATTTTTAACTTGATTTAATTATGTATTAACCCTAAAAACAAGTTTATTAAACTATATATAACTGTTTCGAGTAACGAAAATACAATATGATCGACAATGTTGGCCGTTTAACGTAGAATCCCTACAGTTTTTGTCCAAATATCAAGCTTAAAACCCATTTTTCGGTGTCCTAATTGTATTCTAATTTGATTTCTAAACTTCTTCTACATGATAATGCATATATGAAGACAGATACACAAGAATTAAATCAAAAAAATATTTTTTAAACAACCAAATATGTTGTTCAATGTCGAACAATTTTGATCAAAATTTTAAAAAATTTACGAGTATGACCCACATTAGGATGTAATAAACCTACTTATAACTTGATTTAATTATGTATTAATCATAAAAACATGTTTATTAAACTAATTTTAACATTTTAGAGTCACGAGAACACAATACGATCGATAATATTGGCCATTTAACGTAGAATCGCTACAGTTTTTGTCAAAATATCAAACTTAAAACGCATTTTTCGTTGTCCTAATTGTATTCTAATTCAATTTCTAATCTTTTTCTACATGATAATATATATATGAAGACAGATATACAAGAATGAAATCAAGAAAATATGTTTTAAACAATCAAATAGGCTGTTCAACGTCGAACAATTTTGATCAAAATTTTAAAAAATTAACGAGTAGGACTCACCTTAGGATGTACTACACCTATTTTTAACTTGATTTAATTATGTATTAATCCTAAAAACAAGTTTATTAAACTATATATAACTATTTAGAGTGACCAAAATACAATATGATCGACAATATTGGCCATTTAACGTAGAATCGCTACAGTTTTTGTCCAAATATCAAGTTTAAAACCCATTTTTCGTTGTCCTAATTGTATTCTAATTTGACTTCTAAACTTCGTCTACATGATAATGCATATATGATGACAGATACACAAGATTGAAATCAAAAAAATATGTTTTAAACAACTAAATATGTTGTTCAATGTAGAACAATTTTGATCAAAATTTTAAAAAATTCACGAGCATGACCCACCTTAGGATGTACTAAACCTATTTTTAACTTGATTTAATTATGTATTAATCATAAAAACATGTTTATTAAACTATATATAATATTTTAGAGTCACGAAAACACAATATGATCGACAATATTGGTCATTTAACGTAGAATCACAACAGTTTTTGTCAAACTATCAAACTAAAAACGCATTTTTCGTTGTCCTAATTGTATTCTAATTCGATTTCTGAACTTTTTCTACATGATAATACATATATGAAGGCAATATATACACAAATGAAATCAAAAAAATATATGTTTTAAACAACCAAATAGGTTGTCCAATGTCGAACAATTTTGATCAAAATTTTAAAAAATTCACGAATATGACCCACCCTATGATGTACTACACCTATTTTTAACTTGATTTAATTATTTATTAATCATAAAATGATGTTTATTAAACAATATATAACATTTTGGAGTCACGAAAACACAATTTGATCGACAATATTAGCTGTGCAACGTATAATCACTACAATTTTTTTCAAAATTGTACAAATATCTAGATTAAAACACATTTTTCGTTGTTCAAATTGTATTCTAATTCAATTTCTAAACTTTTTCTACATGATAACACATATTTGAAGACAGATATACAAGAATGAAATCAAAAAAATATGTTTTAAACAACCAAATAGGTTGTTCAACGTCGAACAATTTTGATCATAATATTAAAAAATTAACGAGTATGAACGACCTTAGGATGAATTAAACCTATTTTTCACTTGATTTAATTATGTATTAATCATAAAAACATGTTTATTAAACTATATATAACAGTTTGGAGTCATGAAAATACAATATGATCGACAATATTGGCCGTTTAACGTAGAATCGCTACAGTTTTTGTCCAAATATCAAGCTTAAAACCCATTTTTCGTTATCCTAATTGTATTATAATTTGATTTCTAAACTTCTTCTACATGATAATGCATATATGAAGATAGATACACAAGAATGAAATCAAAAAAATATGTTTTAAACGACCAATTATGTTGTTCAATGTCGAACAATTTTCATCAAAATTTTAAAAAATTCACGAGTATGACCCACCTTAGGATGTACTAAACCTATTTTTAACTTGATGTAATTATGTATTAATCATAAAAACATGTTTATTAAACTATATATAACATTTTAGAGTCACGAAAACACAATTTGATCGACAATATTGGCCGTTCAACGTAGAATCGCAACAGTTTTTGTCAAAATATCAAGTTTAAAACCCATTTTTCGTTCTCCTAATTGTATTCTAATTCGATTTGTAAATTTTTTCTACATGATAAAGAATATATGAAGACAGATAGACAAGAATGAAATCAAAAAAATATGTTTTAAACAATGAAATAGGTTGTTCAACGTCGAACAATTTTGATCAAAATTTTTAAAAATTAACGAGTATGACTCACCTTAGGATGTGCTAAACCTATTTTTAACATGATTTAATTATGTATTAATCCTAAAAACAAGTTTATTAAACTATATATAACTATTTGGAGTCACGAAAATACAATATGATCGACAATATTGGCCATTTAATGTAGAATCGCTACAGTTTTTGTCCAAATATCAAGTTTAAAACCCATTTTTCGTTGTCCTAATTGTATTCTAATTTGATTTCTAAACTTCTTCTACATGATAATGCATATTTGATGACAGATACACAAGATTGAAATAAAAAAAATATGTTTTAAACAACTAAATATGTTGTTCAATGTCGAACAATTTTGATCAAAATTTTAAAAAATTCACAAGCATGACCTACCTTAGGATGTACTAAACCTATTTTTAACTTGATGTAATTATGTATTAATCATAAAAACATGTTTATTAACCTATATATAACATTTTAGAGTCACGAAAACACAATTTGATCGACAATATTGGCCGTTCAACGTAGAATCGCAACAGTTTTTGTCAAAATATCAAGTTTAAAACCCATTTTTCGTTCTCCTAATTGTATTCTAATTCGATTTGTAAATTTTTTCTACATGATAAAGCATATATGAAGACAGATAGACAAGAATGAAATCAAAAAAATATGTTTTAAACAATCAAATAGGTTGTTCAACGTCGAACAATTTTGATCAAAATTTTAAAAATTAACGAGTATGACCCACCTTAGGATGTACTAAACTTATTTTTAACTTGATTTAATTATGTATTAATCCTAAAAACAAGTTTATTAAACTATATATAACTGTTTGGAGTCACGAAAACACAATATGATCGACAATATTGGCCGTTTAACGTAGAATCGCTACAGTTTTTGTCCAATATCAAGCTTAAAATCCATTTTTCGTTGTCTTAATTGTATTCTAATTTGATTTCTAAACTTCTTCTACATGATAATGCATATATGAAGACAGATACACAAGAATGAAATCAAAAAAATATGTTTTAAACAACCAAATATGTTGCTCAATGTCGAACAATTTTGATCAAAATTTTAAAAAATTCACGAGTATGACCCACCTTAGGATGTAATAAACCAATTTTTAACTTGATTTAATTATGTATTAATCATAAAAACATGTTTATTAAACTAATTCGATTTCTGAACTTTTTCTACATGATAATACATATATGAAGGCAAGATATACATGAATGAAATCAAAAAAATATATGTTTTAAACAACCAAATAGGTTGTTCAATGTCGAACAATTTTGATCAAAATTTTAAAAAATTCACGAATATGTCCCACCCTATGATGTACTACACCTATTTTTAACTTGATTTAATTATTTATTAATCATAAAAAGATGTTTATTGAACAATATTTAATAGTTTGAGTCACGAAAACACAATTTGATCGACAATATTAGTTGTTCAACGTAGAATCATTACAATTTTTTTCAAAATTGTACAAATATCTAGATTAAAACACATTTTTCGTTGTTCAAATTGTATTCTAATTCAATTTCTAAACTTTTTCTACATGATAACACATATTTGAAGACAGATATACAAGAATGAAATCAAAAAAATATGTTTTAAACAACCAAATAGGTTGTTCAACGTCGAACAATTTTGATCATAATATTAAAAAATTAACGAGTATGACCGACCTTAGGATGAATTAAACCTATTTTTCACTTGATTTAATTATGTATTAATAATAAAAACATGTTTATTAAACTATATATAACAGTTTCGAGTCACGAAAATACAATATGATCGACAATATTGGCCGTTTAACGTAGAATCGCTACAGTTTTTGTCCAAATATCAAGCTTAAAACCCATTTTTCGTTGTCCTAATTGTATTCTAATTTGATTTCTAAACTTCTTATACATGATAATGCATATATGAAGATAGATACACAAGAATGAAATCAAAAAAATATGTTTTAAACAACCAAATATGTTGTTCAATGTCGAACAATTTTGATCAAAATTTTAAAAAATTAACTAGTATGACCCACCTTAGGATGTACGAAACCTATTTTTAACATGATGTAATTATGTATTAATCTTAAAAACATGTTTATTATACAATATATAACATTTTAGTGTCACGAAAACACAATTTGATCGACAATATTGGCCGTTCAACGTAGAATCGCAACAGTTTTTGTCTTAAAACCCATTTTTCGTTGTCCTAATTGTATTCTAATTCGATTTGTAAATTTTTTATACATGATAAAGCATATATGAAGACAGATAGACAAGAATGAAATCAAAAAAATATGTTTTAAACAAACAAATAGGTTGTTCAATGTCGAACAATTTTGATCAAAATTTTAAAAAATTAAAGAGTATGACCCACCTTATAATGTACTAAACCTATTTTTAACTTGATTTAATTATGTATCAATCCTAAAAACAAGTTTATTAAACTATATATAACTGTTTGGAGTCACGAAAACACAATATGATCGACAATATTGGCCGTTTAACGTAGAATCGCTATAGTTTTTGTCCAAATATCAAGCTTAAAACCCATTTTTCGTTGTCCTAATTGAATTCTAATTTGATTTCTAAACTTCTTCTACATGATAATGCATATACGAAGACAGATACACAAGAATGAAATCAAAAAAATATGTTTTAAACAACCAAATATGTAGTTCAATGTCGAACAATTTTGATCAAAATTTTAAAAAATTCACGAGTATGACCCACCTTAGGATGTACTAAACCTATTTTTAACTTTATTTAATTTTGTATTAATGCTAAAAACAAGTTTATTAAACTATATATAACTGTTTGGAGTCACGAAAATACATATAATCGACAATATTGGACGTTTAACGTAGAATTGCTACAGTTTTTGTCCAAATATCAAGCTTAAAACCCATTTTTCGTTGTCCTAATTGTATTCTAAATTGATTTCTAAACTTTTCTACATGATAATGCATATATGAAGATAGTTACACAAGAATGAAATCAAAAAAATATGTTTTAAACAACCAAATATGTTGTTCAATGTCGAACAATTTTGATCAAAATTTTAAAAAATTTACGAGTATGACCCACCTTAGGATGTACTAAACATTTTTTTAACTTGATGTAATTATGTATTAATCATAAAAACATGATTATTAAACTATATATAACATTTTAGAGTCACAAAAACACAATTTAATCGACAATATTGGCCATTTAACGTAGAATCGATACAGTTTTTGTCAAAACATCAAACTTAAAATGTATTTTTCGTTGTCCTAATTGTATTCTAATTCGATTTCTAAACTTTTTCTACATGATAATACATATATGAAGATAGATATACAAGAATGAAATAAAAAAAATATGTTTTAAACAATCAAATAGGTTGTTAAATGTCGAACAATTTTGATCAAAATTTTAAAAAATTCACGAGTATGACCCTCCTTAGGATGTACTAAAGCTATTTTTAACTTGATTTAATTATGTATTAACCCTAAAAACAAGTTTATTAAACTATATATAACTGTTTCGAGTAACGAAAATACAATATGATCGACAATGTTGGCCGTTTAACGTAGAATCCCTACAGTTTTTGTCCAAATATCAAGCTTAAAACCCATTTTTCGGTGTCCTAATTGTATTCTAATTTGATTTCTAAACTTCTTCTACATGATAATGCATATATGAAGACAGATACACAAGAATTAAATCAAAAAAATATTTTTTAAACAACTAAATATGTTGTTCAAGGTCGAACAATTTTGATCAAAATTTTAAAAAATTCACGAGTATGACCCACCTTAGGATGTACTAAACCTACTTTTAACTTGATGTAATTATGTATTAATCATAAAAACATGTTTATTAAACAATATATAACATTTTAGAGTCACGAAAACACAATTTGATCGACAATATTGGCCGTTCAACGTAGAATCGCAACAGTTTTTGTCAAAATATCAAGTTTAAAACGCATTTTTCGTTGTCCTAATTGTATTCTAATTCGATTTGTAAATTTTTTCTACATGATAAAGCATATATGAAGACAGATAGACAAGAATGAAATCAAAAAAATATGTTTTAAACAATCAAATAAGTTGTTCAATGTCGAACAATTTTGATCAAAATTTTAAAAAATTTACGAGTATGACCCACCTTAGGATGTACTAAACATTTTTTTAACTTGATGTAATTGTGTATTAATCATAAAAACATGATTATTAAACTATATATGACATTTTAGAGTCACGAAAACACAATTTGATCGACAATATTGGCCATTTAACGTAGAATCGTTACAGTTTTTGTCAAAACATCAAACTTAAAACGTATTTTTCGTTGTCCTGATTGTATTCTAATTCGATTTCTAAACTTTTTCTACATGATAATACATATATGAAGACAGATATAAAAGAATGAAATAAAAAAAAATATGCTTTAAACAAGAAAATAGGTTGTTCAATGTCGAACAATTTTGATCAAAATTTTAAAAAATTCACGAGAATGACCCACCTTAGGATGTACTAAAGCTATTTTTAACTTGATTTAATTATGTATTAACCCTAAAAACAAGTTTATTAAACTATATATAACTGTTTCGAGTCACGAAAATATAATATGATCGACAATATTGGCTGTTTAACGTAGAATCACTATAGTTTTTGTTCAAATATCAAGCTTAAAACCCATTTTTCGGTGTCCTAATTGTATTCTAATTTGATTTCTAAACTTCTTCTACAAGATAATGCATATATGAAGACAGATACACAATAATGAAATCAAAAAAATATGTTTTAAACAACCAGATATGTTGTTCAATGTCGAACAATTTTGATCAAAATTTGAAAAAATTCACGAGTATGACCCACATTAGGATGTACTAAACCTATTTTTAAATTGATTTTGTTATGTATTAATCATAAAAACATGTTTATTAAACTAATTTTAACATTTTAGAGTCACGAGAACACAATATGATCGATAATATTGGCCATTTAACGTAGAATCGCTACAGTTTTTGTCAAAATATCAAACTTAAAACGCATTTTTCGTTGTCCAAATTGTATTCTAATTCGATTTCTAAACTTTTTCTACATGATAATATATATATGAAGACAGATATACAAGAATGAAATCAAGAAAATATGTTTTAAACAATCAAATAGGCTGTTCAACGTCGAACAATTTTGATCAAAATTTTAAAAAATTAATGAGTATGACTCACCTTAGGATATACTAAACCTATTTTTAACTTGATTTAATTATGTATTAAACCTAAAAACAAGTTTACTAAACTATATATAACTATTTGGAGTCACGAAAATACAATATGATCGACAATATTGGCCATTTAACGTAGAATCGCTATAGTTTTTGTCCAAATATCAAGCTTAAAACCCATTTTTCATTGTCCTAATTGTATTCTAATTTGATTTCTAAACTTCTTCTACATGATAATGCATATATGAAGACAGATACACAAGAATGAAATCAAAAAAATATGTTTTAAACAAACAAATATGTTGTACAATGTCGAACAATTTTGATCAAAATTTTAAAAAATTTATGAGTATGACCCACCTTAGGATGTACTAAACATTTTTTTAACTTGATAAAATTATGTATTAATCATAAAAACATGTTTATTAAACTATATATAACATTTTAGAGTCACGAAAACACAATTTGATCGACAATATTGGCCGTTCAACGTAGAATCGCAACAGTTTTTGTCAAAATATCAAGCTTAAAACGCATTTTTCGGTGTCCTAATTGTATTCTAATTCGATTTGTAAATTTTTTCTACATGACAAAGCATATATGAAGACAGATAGACAAGAATGAAATCAAAAAAATATGTTTTAAACAATCGAATAGGTTGTTCAACGTCGAACAATTTTGATCAAAATTTAAAAAAATTAATGAGTATGACCCACCTTAGGATGTACTAAACCTATTTTTAACTTGATTTAATTATGTATTAATCCTAAAAACAAGTTTATTAAACTATATATAACTGTTTGGAGTCACGAAAACACAATATGATCGACAATATTGGCCGTTTAACGTAGAATCGCTACAGTTTTTGTCCAAATATCAAGCTTAAAACCCATTTTTTGTTGTCCTAATTGTATTCTAATTCGATTTCTAAACTTTTTCTACATGATAATATATATATGAAGACAGATATACAAGAATGAAATCAAGAAAATATGTTTTAAACAATCAAATAGGCTGTTCAACGTCGAACAATTTTGATCAAAATTTTAAAAAATTAACGAGTATGACTCACCTTAGGATGTACTAAACCTATTTTTAACTTGATTTAATTATGTATTAATCCTAAAAACAAGTTTATTAACCTATATATAACTGTTTGGAGTCACGAAAATACAATATGATCGACAATATTGGCCATTTAACGTAGAATCGCTACAGTTTTTGTCAAAATATCAAGCTTAAAACCTATTTTTCGTTGTCCTAATTGTATTCTAATTTGATTTCTAAACTTCTTCTCCATGATAATGCATATATGATGACAGATACACAAGATTGAAATCAAAAAAATACGTTTTAAACAACTAAATATGTTGTTCAATGTCGAACAATTTTGATCAAAATTTAAAAAAATTCACGAGCATGACCCACCTTGGGATGTACGAAACCTATTTTTAACTTGAGTTAATTATGTATTAATAACAAAAGCATGTTTATTAAACTATATATAACATTTTAGAATCACGAAAACACAATATGATCGACAATATTGGTCATTTAACGTGGAATCGCAACAGTTATTGTCAAACTATGAAACTTAAAACGCATTTTTCGTTGTCCGAATTGTATTCTAATTCGATTTCTGAACTTTTTCTACATGATAATACATATATGAAGGCAAGATATACATGAATGAAATCAAAAAAATATATGTTTTAAACAACCAAATAGGTTGTTCAATGTCGAACAATTTTGATCAAAATGTTAAAAAATTCGCGAATATGACCCACCCTATGATGTACTACACCTATTTTTAACTTGATTTAATTATTTATCAATCATAAAAAGATGTTTATTAAACAATATATAATAGTTTGAAGTCACGAAAACACAATTTGATCGACAATATTAGCTGTTCAACGTAGAATCACTACAATTTTTTTCAAAATTGTACAAATATCTAGATTAAAACACATTTTTCGTTGTTCAAATTGTATTCTAATTCAATTTCTAAACTTTTTCTACATGATAACACATATTTGAAGACAGATATACAAGAATGATATCAAAAAAATATGTTTTAAACAACCAAATAGGTTGTTCAACGTCGTACAATTTTGATCATAATATTAAAAAATTAACGAGTATGACCGACCTTAGGATGAATTAAACCTATTTTTAACTTGATTTAATTATGTATTAATCATAAAAACATGTTTATTAAACTATATATAACAGTTTGGAGTCACGAAAATACAATATGATCGACAATATTGGCCATTTAACGTAGAATCGCTACAGTTTTTGTCCAAATATCAAGCTTAAAACCCATTTTTCGTTGTCCTAATTGTATTCTAATTTGATTTCTAAACTTCTTCTACATGATAATGCATATATGAAGATAGACACACAAAAATGAAATCAAAAAAATATGTTTTAAACAACCAAATATGTTGTTCAATGTCGAACAATTTTGATCAAAATTTTAAAAAATTCACGAGTATGACCCACCTTAGGATGTACTAAACCTATTTTTAACTTGATGTAATTATGTATTAATCATAAAAACATGTTTATTAAACTATATATAACATTTTAGAGTCACGAAAACACAATTTGATCGACAATATTGGCCGTTCAACGTAGAATCGCAACAGTTTTTGTGAAAACATCAAGCTTAAAACTCATTTTTCGTTGTCCTAATTGTATTCTAATTCGATTTGTAAATTTTTTCTACATGATAAAGCATATATGAAGACAGATAGACAAGAATGAAATCAAAAAAATATGTTTTAAACAATCAAATAGGTTGTTCAACGTCAAACAATTTTGATCAAAATTTTAAAAAATTAACGAGTATGACACACCTTATGATGTATTAAACCTATTTTTAACTTGATTTAATTATGTATTAAGCCTAAAAACAAGTTTATTAAACTATATATAACTTTTAAGAGTCACAAAAACACAATATGATCGACAATATTAGCCGTTTAACGTAAAATCGCTATAGTTTTTGTCCAAATATCAAGCTTAAAACCCTTTTTTCATTGTCCTAATTGTATTCTAATTTGATTTCTAAACTTCTTCTACATGATAATGCATATATGAAGACAGATACACAAGAATGAAATCAAAAAAATATGTTTTAAACAAACAAATATGTTGTTCAATGTCGAACAATTTTGATCAAAATTTTAAAAAATATATGAGTATGACCCACCTTAGGATGTACTAAACATTTTTTTAACTTGATAAAATTATGTATTAATCATAAAAATATGTTTATTAAACTATATATAACATTTTAGAGTCACGAAAACACAATTTGATCGACAATATTGGCCGTTCAACGTAGAATCGCAACAGTTTTTGTGAAAACATCAAGCTTAAAACTCATTTTTCGTTGTCCTAATTGTATTCTAATTCGATTTGTAAATTTTTTCTACATGATAAAGCATATATGAAGACAGATAGACAAGAATGAAATCAAAAAAATATGTTTTAAACAATCAAATAGGTTGTTCAACGTCAAACAATTTTGATCAAAATTTTAAAAAATTAACGAGTATGACCCACCTTATGATGTACTAAACCTATTTTTAACTTGATTTAATTATGTATTAATCCTAAAAACAAGTTTATTAAACTATATATAACTGTTTGGAGTCACGAAAACACAATATGATCGACAATATTAGCCGTTTAACGTAAAATCGCTATAGTTTTTGTCCAAATATCAAGCTTAAAACCCTTTTTTCATTGTCCTAATTGTATTCTAATTTGATTTCTAAACTTCTTCTACATGATAATGCATATATGAAGACAGATAGACAAGAATGAAATCAAAAAAATATGTTTTAAACAACCAAATATGTTGTTAAATGTCGAACAATTTTGATCAAAATTTTAAAAAATTTATGAGTATGACCCACCTTAGGATGTACTAAACATTTTTTTAACTTGATAAAATTATGTATTAATCATAAAAACATGTTTATTAAACTATATATAACATTTTAGAGTCACGAAAACACAATTTGATCGACAATATTGGCCGTTCAACGTAGAATCGCAACAGTTTTTGTCAAAATATCAAGCTTAAAACGCATTTTTCGTTGTCCTAATTGTATTCTAATTCGATTTGTAAATTTTTTCTACATGACAAAGCATATATGAAGACAGATAGACAAGAATGAAATCAAAAAAATATGTTTTAAACAATCGAATAGGTTGTTCAACGTCGAACAATTTTGATCAAAATTTTAAAAAATTAATGAGTATGACCCACCTTAGGATGTACTAAACCTATTTTTAACTTGATTTAATTATGTATTAATCCTAAAAACAAGTTTATTGACCTATATATAACTGTTTGGAGTCACGAAAATACAATATGATCGACAATATTGGCCATTTAACGTAGAATCGCTACAGTTTTTGTCAAAATATCAAGCTTAAAACCTATTTTTCGTTGTCCTAATTGTATTCTAATTTGATTTCTAAACTTCTTCTCCATGATAATGCATATATCATGACAGATACACAAGATTGAAATAAAAAAAATACGTTTTAAACAACTAAATATGTTGTTCAATGTCGAACAATTTTGATCAAAATGTTAAAAAATTCACGAATATGACCCACCCTATGATGTACTAGACCTATTTTTAACTTGATTTAATTATTTATCAATCATAAAAAGATGTTTACTAAACAATATATAATAGTTTGAAGTCATGAAAACACAATTTGATCGACAATATTAGCTGTTCAACGTAGAATCACTACAATTTTTTTCAAAATTGTACAAATATCTAGATTAAAACACATTTTTCGTTGTTCAAATCGTATTCTAATTCAATTTCTAAAATTTTTCTACATGATAACACATATTTGAAGACAGATATACAAGAATGAAGTCAAAAAGATATGTTTTGAACAACCAAATAGGTTGTTCAACGTCGAACAATTTTGATCATAATATTAAAAAATTAACGAGTATGACCGACCTTAGGATGAATTAAACCTATTTTTAACTTGATTTAATTATGTATTAATCATAAAAACATGCTTATTAAACTATATATAACATTTTAGAGTCATGAAAACACAATTTGATCGACAATATTGGCCGTTCAACATAGAATCGCAACAGTTTTTGTCAAAATATCAAGCTTAAAACGTATTTTTCGTTGTCCTAAATGTATTCTAATTCGATTTGTAAATTTTTTCTACATGATAAAGCATATATGAAGACAGATAGACAAGAATTAAATCAAAAAAATATGTTTTAAACAATCAAATAGGTTGTTCAACGTCGAACAATTTTGATCAAAATTTTAAAAAATTCACGAGTATGACCTACCTTAGGATGTACTAAAGCTATTTTTAACTTGATTTAATTATGTATTCACCCTAAAAACAAGTTTATTAAACTATATATAACTGTTTCGAGTCACGAAAATACAATATGATCGACAATATTGGCCGTTTGACGTCGAATCGCTAAGTTTTTGTCCAAATATCAAACTTAAAACCCATTTTTCGTTGTCCTAATTGTATTCTAATTTCATTTCTAAACTTCTTCTACATGATAATGCATATATGAAGACAGATACAAAAGAATGAAATCAAAAAAAATATGTTTTAAACAACCAAATATGTTGTTCAATGTCGAACAATTTTGATCAAAATTTTAAAAAATTCACGAGTATGACCCACCTTAGGATGTACTAAACCTATTTTTAACTTTATTTAATTTTTTATTAATGCTAAAAACAAGTTTATTAAACTATACATAACTGTTTGGAGTCACGAAAATACAATATGATAGACAATATTGGCCGTTTAACGTAGAATCGCTACAGTTTTTTTCCAAATATCAAGCCAAAAACCCATTTTTCGTTGTCCTAATTGTATTCTAATTTGATTTCTAAAGTTTTCTACATGATAATGCATATATGAAGATAGTTACACAAGAACGAAATCAAAAAAATATGTTTTAAACAACCAAATATGTTGTTCAATGTCGAACAATTTTGATCAAAATTTTAAAAATTTACGAGTATGACCCACCTTAGGATGTACTAAACCTTTTTTTAACTAGATGTAATGATGTATTAATCATAAAAACATGATTATTAAACTATATATAACATTTTAGAGTCACGAAAACACAATATGATCAACAATATTGGCCATTTAACGTAGAATCGATACAGTTTTTGTCAAAACATCAAACTTAAAACGTATTTTTCGTTGTCCTAATTGTATTCTAATTCAATTTCTAAACTTTTTCTACATGATAATACATATATGAAGACAGATATACAAGAATGAAATAAAAAAAAATGTTTTAAATAATCAAATAGGTTGTTCAATGTTGAACAATTTTGATCAAAATTTTAAAAAATTCACGTGTATGACCCACCTTAGGATGTACTAAACCTATTTTTAACTTTATTTAATTTTGTATTAATGCTAAAAACAAGTTTATTAAACTATATATAACTGTTTGGAGTCACGAAAATACAATATGATCGACAATATTGGCCGTTTAACGTAGAATCGCTACAGTTTTTGTCCAAATATCAAGCTTAAAACCCATTTTTCGGTGTCCTAATTGTATTCTAATTTGATTTCTAAACTTCTTCTACATGATAATGCATATACGAAGATAGATACACAAGAATGAAATCAAAAAAATATGTTTTAAACAATCAAATAGGTTGTTCAATGTCGAACAATTTTGATCAAAATTTTAAAAAATTCACGTGTATGACCCACCTTAAGATGTACTAAACCTATTTTTAACTTTATTTAATTTTGTATTAATGCTAAAAACAAGTTTATTAAACTATAAATAACTGTTTGGAGTCACGAAAATACAATATGATCGACAATATTGGCCGTTTAACGTAGAATCGCTACAGTTTTTGTCCAAATATCAAGCTTAAAACCCATTTTTCGGTGTCCTAATTGTATTCTAATTTGATTTCTAAACTTCTTCTACATGATAATGCATATATGAAGACAGATACACAAGAATAAAATCAAAAAAATATGTTTTAAACAACCAAATATGTTATTCAATGTCGAACAATTTTGATCAAAATTTTAAAAAATTTACGAGTATGACCCACCTTAGGATGTACTAAACCTTTTTTTAACTTGATGTAATGATGTATTAATCATAAAAACATGATTATTAAACTATATATAACATTTTAGAGTCACGAAAACACAATATGATCAACAATATTGGCCATTTAACGTAGAATCGATACAGTTTTTGTCAAAACATCAAACTTAAAACGTATTTTTCGTTGTCCTAATTGTATTCTAATTCAATTTCTAAACTTTTTCTACATGATAATACATATATGAAGACAGATATACAAGAATGAAATAAAAAAAATATGTTTTAAATAATCAAATAGGTTGTTCAATGTTGAACAATTTTGATCAAAATTTTAAAAAATTCACGTGTATGACCCACCTTAGGATGTACTAAACCTATTTTTAACTTTATTTAATTTTTTATTAATGCTAAAAACAAGTTTATTAAACTATATATAACTGTTTGGAGTCACAAAAATACAATATGATCGACAATATTGGCCATTTAATGTAGAATCGATACAGTTTTTGTCAAAACATCAAACTTAAAACGTATTTGTCGTTGTCCTAATTGTATTCTAATTCAATTTCTAAACTTTTTCTATTTGATAATTCATATATGAAGACAGATATACAAGAATGAAATAAAAAAAATATGTTTTAAACAATCAAATAGGTTGTTCAATGTTGAACAATTTTGATCAAAATTTTAAAAAATTCACGAGTATGACCCACCTTAGGATGTACTAAACCTATTTTTAACTTTATTTAATTTTGTATTAATGCTAAAAACAAGTTTATTAAACTATATATAACTATTTGGAGTCACGAAAATACAATATGATCGACAATATTGGCCGTTTAACGTAGAATCGATACAGTTTTTGTCAAAACATCAAACTTAAAATGTATTTTTCGTTGTCCTAATTGTATTCTAATTCGATTTCTAAAATTTTTGTACATGATAATACATATATGAAGACAGATATACAAGAATGAAATAAAAAAAATATGTTTTAAACAATCAAATAGGTTGTTCAATGTCGAACAATTTTGATCAAAATTTTAAAAAATTCACGAGTATGACCCACCTTAGGATGTACTAAAGCTATTTTTAACTTGATTTAATTATGTATTAACCCTAAAAACAAGTTTATTAAACTATATATAACTGTTTCGAGTCACGAAAATACAATATGATCGACAATATTGGCCGTTTAACGTAGAATCGCTACAGTTTTTGTCCAAATATCAAGCTTAAAACCCATTTTTCGGTGTCCTAATTGTATTCTAATTTGATTTCTAAACTTCTTCTACATGATAATGCATATACGAAGATAGATACACAAGAATGAAATCAAAAAAATATGTTTTAAACAATCAAATAGGTTGTTCAATGTCGAACAATTTTGATCAAAATTTTAAAAAATTTACGAGTATGACCCACCTTAGGATGTACTAAACCTTTTTTTTAACTTGATGTAATTATGTATTAATCATAAAAATATGATTATTAAACTGTATATAAAATTTTAGAGTCACGAAAACACAATATGATCGACAATATTGGCCATTTAACGTAGAATCGATACAGTTTTTGTCAAAACATCAAACTTAAAACGTATTTTTCGTTGTCCTAATTGTATTCTAATTCGATTTCTAAACTTTTTCTACATGATAATACATATATGAAGACAGATATACAAGAATAAAATAAAAAAAATATGTTTTAAACAATCAAATAGGTTGTTCAATGTCGAACAATTTGGATCAAAATTTTAAAAAATTCACGAGTATGACCCACCTTAGGATGTACTAAAGCTATTTTTAACTTGATTTAATTATGTATTAACCCTAAAAACAAGTTTATTAAACTATATATAACTATTTGGAGTCACGAAAACACAATATGATCGACAATATTGGCCGTTTAACGTAGAATCGCTACAGTTTTTGTCCAAATATCAAGCTTAAAACCCATTTTTCGGTGTCCTAATTGTATTCTAATTTGATTTCTAAACTTATTATACATGATAATGCATATATGAAGACAGATACACAAGAATGAAATCAAAAAAATATGTTTTAAACAGCCAAATATGCTGTTCAATGTCGAACAATTTTGATCAAAATTTTAAAAAATTCACGAGTATGACCCACCTTAGGATGTACTAAACCTATTTTTAACTTGATGTAATTATGTATTAATCATAAAAACATGTTTATTAAACTATATATAACATTTTAGAGTCACGAAAACACAATTTGATCGACAATATTGGCCGTTCAACGTAGAATCGCAACAGTTTTTGTCAAAATATCAAGCTTAAAGCCCATTTTTCGTTGTCCTAATTGTATTCTAATTTGATTTCTAAACTTATTCTACATGATAATGCATATATGAAGACAGATAGACAAGAATGAAATCAAAAAAATATGTTTTAAACAATCAAATAGGTTGTTCAACGCCGAACAATTTTGATCAAAATTTTAAAAAATTAACAAGTATAACTCACCTTAGGATGTACTAAACCTATTTTTAACTTGATTTAATTATGTATTAATCCTAAAAACAAGTTTATTAAACTATATATGACTGTTTGGAGTCACGAAAACACAATATGATCAACAATATTGGCCGTTTAACGTAGAATCGCTACAGTTTTTGTCCAAATATCAAGCTTAAAACCCATTTTTCGTTGTCCTAATTGTATTCTAATTTGATTTCTAAACTTCTTCTACATGATAATGCATATATGAAGACAGATACACAAGAATGAAATGAAAAAAAATATGTTTTAAACAACCAAATATGTTGTTCAATGTCGAACAATTTTGATCAAAATTTTAAAAAATTCACGAGTATGACCCATCTTAGGATGTACTAAACCTATTTTTAACTTGATGTAATTATGTATTAATCATAAAAACATGTTTATTAAACTATATATAACAGTTTGGAGTCACGAAAACACATTATGATCGACAATATTGGACATTTAACGTAGAATCGCAACAGTTTTTTGTCAAACTATCAAACTTAAAACGCATTTTTCGGTGTCCTAATTGTATTCTAATTCGATTTCTGAACTTTTTCTACATGATAATACATATATGAAGGCAAGATATACAAGAATGAAATCAAAAAAATATATGTTTTAAACAACCAAATAGGTTGTTCAATGTCGAACAATTTTGATCAAAATTATAAAAAATTTACGAATATGACCCACCCTATGATGTGCTACACCTATTTTTAACTTGATTTAATTATTTATTAATCATAAAAAGATGTTTATTAAACAATATATAATAGTTCCGAGTCACGAAAACACAATTTCATCGACAATATTAGCTGTTCAACGCAGAATCACTACAATTTTTTTCAAAATTGTACAAATATCTAGATTAAAACACATTTTTCGTTGTTCAAATTGTATTCTAATTCAATTTCTAAACTTTTTGTACATGATAACACATATTTGAAGATAGATATACAAGAATCAAATCAAAAAAATAGGTTTTAAACAACCAAAAAAGTTGTTCAACGTCGAACAATTTTGACCATAATATTAAAAAATTAACGAGTATGACCGACCTTAGGATGAATTAAACCTATTTTTAACTTGATTTAATTATGTATTAATCATAAAAACATGTTTATTAAACTATATATAACATTTTAGAGTCACGAAAACACAATTTGATCGACAATATTGGCCGTTCAACGTAGAATCGCAACAGTTTTTGTCAAAATATCAAGAATAACACCCATTTTTCGTTGTCCTAATTGTATTCTAATTCGATTTGTAAATTTTTTCAACATGATAAAGCATATATGAGGACAGATAGATAAGAATGAAATCAAAAAAATATGTTTTAAACAATCAAATAGGTTGTTCAACGTCGAACAATTTTGATCAAAATTTTAAAAAATTAACGAGTATGACCCACCTTATGATGTACTAAACCTATTTTTAACTTTATTTAATTTTGTATTAATGCTAAAAAGAAGTTTATTAAACTATATATAACTGTTTGGAGTCAGAAAATACAATATGATCGACAATATTGGCCGTTTAACGTAGAATCGCTACAGTTTTTGTCCAAATATCAAGCTTAAAACCCATTTTTCGTTGTCCTAATTGTATTCTAATTTGATTTCTAAACTTTTCTACACGATAATGCATATATGAAGACAGATACACAAGAATGAAATCAAAAAAAATATGTTTTAAACAACCAAATATGTTGTTCGATGTCGAACAATTTTGATCAAAATTTTAAAAAATTCACGAGTATGACCCATCTTAGGATGTACTAAACCTATTTTTAACTTTATTTAATTTTGTATTATTTCTAAAAACAAGTTTATTAAACTATATATAACTGTTTGGAGTCACGAAAATACAATATGATCGACAATATTGGTCGTTTAACGTAGAATCGCTACAGTTTTTGTCCAAATATTAAGCTTAAAACCCATTTTTCGTTGTCCTAATTGTATTCTAATTTGATTTCTAAACTTTACTACACGATAATGCATATATGAAGATAGATACACAAGAATGAAATCAAAAAAATATGTTTTAAACAACGAAATATGTTGTTCATTGTCGAACAATTTTGATCAAAATTTTAAAAAATTCACGAGTATGACCCACCTTAGGATGTATTAAACCTATTTTTAACTTGATGTAATTATGTATTAATTATAAAAACATATTTATTAAACTATATATAACATTTTAGAGTCGCGAAAACACAATTTGATCGACAATATTGGCCGTTCAACGTAGAATCGCAAAAGCTTTTGTCCAAATATTAAGCTTAAAACCCATTTTTCGTTGTCCTAATTGTATTCTATTTCGATTTGTAAATTATTTCTACATGATAAAGCATATATGAAGACAGATAGATAAGAATGAAATCAAAAAAATATGTTTTAAACAATCAAATAGGTTGTTCAACGTCGAACAATTTTGATCAAAATTTTAAAAAATTAACGAGTATGACCCACCTTATGATGTACTAAACCTATTTTTAACTTGATTTAATTATGTATTAATCCTAAAAACGAGTTTATTAAACTATATATAACTGTTTGGAGTCACGAAAACACAATATGATCGACAATATTGGCCGTTTAACGTAGAATCGCTACAGTTTTTGTCCAAATATCAAGCTTAAAACCCATTTTTCGTTGTCCTAATTGTATTCTAATTTGATTTCTAAACTTCTTCTACATGATAATGCATATATGAAGACAGATACAAAAGAATGCAATCAAAAAAATATGTTTTAAACAACAAAATATGTTGTTCAATTTCGAACAATTTTGATCAAAATTTTAAAAAATTCGAGTATGACCCACCTTATGATGTACTAAACGTATTTTTAACTTTATTTAATTTTGTATTAATGCAAAAAACAAGTTTATTAAACTATATATAACTGTTTGGAGTCACGAAAATACAATATGATCGACAATATTGGCCGTTTAACGTAGAATCGCTACAGTTTTCGGCCAAATATCAAGCTTAAAACCCATTTTTCGTTGTCCTAATTGTATTCTTATTTGATTTCTAAACTTTTCTACATGATAATGCATATATGAAGATAGTTACACAAGAATGAAATCAAAAAAATATGTTTTAAACAACCAAATATGTTGTTCAATGTCGAACAATTTTGATCAAAATTTTAAAAAATTTACGAGTATGACCCACCTTAGGATGTACTAAACCTTATTTTTAACTTGATGTAATTATGTATTAATCATAAAAACATGATTATTAAACTATATATAACATTTTAGAGTCACGAATACACAATATGATCGACAATATTGGCCATTTAACGTAGAATCGATACAGTTTTTGTCAAAACATAAAACTTAAAACGTATTTTTCGTTGTCTTAATTGTATTCTAATTCGATTTCTATTATTTTTCTCCATTATAATACATATATGAAGACAGATATACAAGAATGAAATAAAAAAAATATGTTTTAAACAATCAAATAGGTTGTTCAATGTCGAACAATTTTCATCAAAATTTTAAAAAATTCACGAGTATGACCCACCTTAGGATGTACTAAAGCTATTTTTAACTTGATTTAATTATGTATTAACCCTAAAAACAAGTTTATTAAACTATATGTAACTGTTTCGAGTCACGAACATACAATATGATCGACAATATTGGCCGTTTAACGTAGAATCGCTACAGTTTTTGATCAAATATCAAGCTTAAAACCCATTTTTCGGTGTCCTAATTGTATTATAATTTGATTTCTAAACTTATTCTACATGATAATGAATATATGAAGATAGATACACAAGAATGAAATCAAAAAAATATGTTTTAAACAATCAAATAGGTTGTTCAATGTCGAACAATTTTGATCAAAATTTTAAAAAATTAACGAGTATGACCCACCTTAGGATGTACTAAACCTATTTTTAGCTTGATTTAATAATGTATTAATCCTAAAAACAAGTTTATTAAACTATATATAACTGTTTGGAGTCACGAAAACACAATATGATCGACATTATTGGCCGTTTAACGTAGAATCGCTACAGTTTTTGTCCAAATATCAAGCTTAAAACCCATTTTTCGTTGTCCTAATTGTATTCTAATTTGATTTCTAAACTTATTATACATGATAATGCATATATGAAGACAGATACACAAGAATGAAATCAAAAAAATATGTTTTAAACAACCAAATATGCTGTTCAATGTCGAACAATTTTGATCAAAATTTTAAAAAATTCACGAGTATGACCCACCTTAGGATGTACTAAACCTATTTTTAACTTGATGTAATTATGTATTAATCATAAAAACATGTTTATTAAACTATATATAACATTTTAGAGTCACGAAAACACAATTTGATCGACAATATTGGCCGTTCAACGTAGAATCGCGACAGTTTTTGTCAAAATATCATGCTTAAAGCCCATTTTTCGTTGTCCTAAATGTATTCTAATTTGATTTCTAAACTTCTTCTACATGATAATGCATATATGAAGACAGATAGACAAGAATGAAATCAAAAAAATATGTTTTAAACAATCAAATAGGTTGTTCAACGCCGAACAATTTTGATCAAAATTTTAAAAAATTAACAAGTATAACTCACCTTAGGATGTACTAAACCTATTTTTAACTTGATTTAATTATGTATTAATCCTAAAAACAAGTTTATTAAACTATATATGACTGTTTGGAGTCACGAAAACACAATATGATCAACAATATTGGCCGTTTAACGTAGAATCGCTACAGTTTTTGTCCAAATATCAAGCTTAAAACCCATTTTTCGTTGTCCTAATTGTATTCTAATTTGATTTCTAAACTTCTTCTACATGATAATGCATATATGAAGACAGATACACAAGAATGAAATGAAAAAAAATATGTTTTAAACAACCAAATATGTTGTTCAATGTCGAACAATTTTGATCAAAATTTTAAAAAATTCACGAGTATGACCCACCTTAGGATGTATTAAACCTATTTTTAACTTGATGTAATTATGTATTAATTATAAAAACATATTTATTAAACTATATATAACATTTTAGAGTCACGAAAACACAATTTGATCGACAATATTGGCCGTTCAACGTAGAATCGCAACAGTTTTTGTCCAAATATTAAGCTTAAAACCCATTTTTCGTTGTCCTAATTGTATTCTAATTCGATTTGTAAATTTTTTCTACATGATAAAGCATATATGAAGACAGATAGACAAGAATGAAATCAAAAAAATATGTTTTAAACAACAAAATATGTTGTTCAATTTCGAACAATTTTGATCAAAATTTTAAAAAATTCACGAGTATGACCCACCTTAGGATGTATTAAACCTATTTTTAACTTGATGTAATTATGTATTAATTATAAAAACATATTTATTAAACTATATATAACATTTTAGAGTCACGAATACACAATTTGATCGACAATATTGGCCGTTCAACGCGCAACAGTTTTTGTCCAAATATTAAGCTTAAAACCCATTTTTCGTTGTCCTAATTGTTTTCTAATTCGATTTGTAAATTTTTTCTACATGATAAAGCATATATGAAGACAGATAGACAAGAATGAAATCAAAAAAATATGTTTTAAACAACAAAATATGTTGTTCAATTTCGAACAATTTTGATCAAAAATTTAAAAAATTCACGAGTATGACCCACCTTAGGATGTACTAAACCTATTTTTAACTTTATTTAATTTTGTATTAATGCTAAAAACAAGTTTATTAAACTATATATAACTGTTTGGAGTCACGAAAATACAATATGATCGACAATATTGGCCGTTTAACGTAGAATCGCTACAGTTTTTGGCCAAATATCAAGCTTAAAACCCATTTTTCGTTGTCCTAATTGTATTCTAATTTGATTTCTAAACTTTTCTACATGATAATGCATATATGAAGATACTTACACAAGAATGAAATCAAAAAAATATGTTTTAAACAACCAAATTTGTTGTTTAATGTCGAACAATTTTGATCAAAATTTTAAAAAATTTACGAGTATGACCCACCTTAGGATGTACTAAACCTTTTTTTTTAACTTGATATAATTATTTATTAATCATAAAAACATGATTATTAAACTATATATAACATGTTAGAGTCACGAATACACAATATGATCGACAATATTGGCCATTTAACGTAGAATCGATACAGTTTTTGTCAAAACAACAAACTTAAAACGTATTTTTTGTTGTCCTAATTGTATTCTAATTCGATTTCTATTATTTTTCTACATTATAATACATATATGAAGACAGATATACAAGAATGAAATAAAAAAAAATATGTTTTAAACAATCAAATAGGTTGTTCAATGTCGAAAAATTTTGATCAAAATTTTAAAAAATTCACGAGTATGACCCACCTTAGGATGTACTAAAGCTATTTTTAACTTGATTTAATTATGTATTAACCCTAAAAACAAGTTTATTAAACTATATATAACTGTTTCGAGTCACGAACATACAATATGATCAACAATATTGGCCGTTTAACGTAGAATCGCTACAGTTTTTGTCCAAATATCAAGCTTAAAACCCATTTTTCGTTGTCCTAATTGTATTCTAATTTGATTTCTAAACTTCTTCTACATGATAATGTATATATTAAGACACATACACAAGAATGAAATCAAAAAAATATGTTTTAAACAACAAAATATGTTGTTCAATTTCGAACAATTTTGATCAAAATTTTAAAAAATTCACGAGTATGACCCACCTTAGGATGTACTAAACCTATTTTTAACTTTATTTAATTTTGTATTAATGCTAAAAACAAGTTTATTAAACTATATATAACTGTTTGGAGTCACGAAAATACAATATGATCGACAATATTGGCCGTTTAACGTAGAATCGCTACACTTTTTGGCCAAATATCAAGCTTAAAACCCATTTTTCGTTGTCCTAATTGTACTCTAATTTGATTTCTAAACTTTTCTACATGATAATGCATATATGAAGATAGTTACACAAGAATGAAATCAAAAAAATATGTTTCAAACAATCAAATAGGTTGTTCAATGTCGAACAATTTTGATCAAAATTTTAAAAAATTTACGAGTATGACCCACCTTAGGATGTACTAAACCTTTTTTTTAACTTGATGTAATTATGTATTAATCATAAAAATATGATTATTAAACTGTATATAAAATTTTAGAGTCACGAAAACACAATATGATCGACAATATTGGCCATTTAACGTAGAATCGATACAGTTTTTGTCAAAACATCAAACTTAAAACGTATTTTTCGTTGTCCTAATTGTATTCTAATTCGATTTCTAAACTTTTTCTACATGATAATACATATATGAAGACAGATATACAAGAATAAAATAAAAAAAATATGTTTTAAACAATCAAATAGGTTGTTCAATGTCGAACAATTTGGATCAAAATTTTAAAAAATTCACGAGTATGACCCACCTTTGGATGTACTAAAGCTATTTTTAACTTGATTTAATTATGTATTAACCCTAAAAACAAGTTTATTAAACTATATATAACTATTTGGAGTCACGAAAACACAATATGATCGACAATATTGGCCGTTTAACGTAGAATCGCTACAGTTTTTGTCCAAATATCAAGCTTAAAACCCATTTTTCGTTGTCCTAATTGTATTCTAATTTGATTTCTAAACTTATTATACATGATAATGCATATATGAAGACAGATACACAAGAATGAAATCAAAAAAATATGTTTTAAACAACCAAATATGCTGTTCAATGTCGAACAATTTTGATCAAAATTTTAAAAAATTCACGAGTATGACCCACCTTAGGATGTACTAAACCTATTTTTAACTTGATGTAATTATGTATTAATCATAAAAACATGTTTATTAAACTATATATAACATTTTAGAGTCACGAAAACATAATTTGATCGACAATATTGGCCGTTCAACGTAGAATCGCAACAGTTTTTGTCAAAATATCAAGCATAACACCCATTTTTCGTTGTCCTAATTGTATTCTAATTCGATTTGTAAATTTTTTCAACATGATAAAGCATATATGAGGACAGATAGACAAGAATGAAATCAAAAAAATATGTTTTAAACAATCAAATAGGTTGTTCAACGCCGAACAATTTTGATCAAAATTTTAAAAAATTAACAAGTATAACTCACCTTAGGATGTACTAAACCTATTTTTAACTTGATTTAATTATGTATTAATCCTAAAAACAAGTTTATTAAACTATATATGACTGTTTGGAGTCACGAAAACACAATATGATCAACAATATTGGCCGTTTAACGTAGAATCGCTACAGTTTTTGTCCAAATATCAAGCTTAAAACCCATTTTTCGTTGTCCTAATTGTATTCTAATTTGATTTCTAAACTTCTTCTACATGATAATGCATATATGAAGACAGATACACAAGAATGAAATGAAAAAAAATATGTTTTAAACAACCAAATATGTTGTTCAATGTCGAACAATTTTGATCAAAATTTTAAAAAATTCACGAGTATGACCCATCTTAGGATGTACTAAACCTATTTTTAACTTGATGTAATTATGTGTTAATCATAAAAACATGTTTATTAAACTATATATAACAGTTTGGAGTCACGAAAACACATTATGATCGACAATATTGGACATTTAACGTAGAATCGCAACAGTTTTTTGTCAAACTATCAAACTTAAAACGCATTTTTCGTTGTCCTAATTGTATTCTAATTCGATTTCTGAACTTTTTCTACATGATAATACATATATGAAGGCAAGATATACAAGAATGAAATCAAAAAAATATATGTTTTAAACAACCAAATAGGTTGTTCAATGTCGAACAATTTTGATCAAAATTATAAAAAATTTACGAATATGACCCACCCTATGATGTGCTACACCTATTTTTAACTTGATTTAATTATTTATTAATCATAAAAAGATGTTTATTAAACAATATATAATAGTTCCGAGTCACGAAAACACAATTTCATCGACAATATTAGCTGTTCAACGCAGAATCACTACAATTTTTTTCAAAATTGTACAAATATCTAGATTAAAACACATTTTTCGTTGTTCAAATTGTATTCTAATTCAATTTCTAAACTTTTTGTACATGATAACACATATTTGAAGATAGATATACAAGAATCAAATCAAAAAAATAGGTTTTAAACAACCAAAAAAGTTGTTCAACGTCGAACAATTTTGACCATAATATTAAAAAATTAACGAGTATGACCGACCTTAGGATGAATTAAACCTATTTTTAACTTGATTTAATTATGTATTAATCATAAAAACATGTTTATTAAACTATATATAACATTTTAGAGTCACGAAAACACAATTTGATCGACAATATTGGCCGTTCAACGTAGAATCGCAACAGTTTTTGTCAAAATATCAAGCATAACACCCATTTTTCGTTGTCCTAATTGTATTCTAATTCGATTTGTAAATTTTTTCAACATGATAAAGCATATATGAGGACAGATAGACAAGAATGAAATCAAAAAAATATGTTTTAAACAATCAAATAGGTTGTTCAACGCCGAACAATTTTGATCAAAATTTTAAAAAATTAACAAGTATAACTCACCTTAGGATGTACTAAACCTATTTTTAACTTGATTTAATTATGTATTAATCCTAAAAACAAGTTTATTAAACTATATATGACTGTTTGGAGTCACGAAAACACAATATGATCAACAATATTGGCCGTTTAACGTAGAATCGCTACAGTTTTTGTCCAAATATCAAGCTTAAAACCCATTTTTCGTTGTCCTAATTGTATTCTAATTTGATTTCTAAACTTCTTCTACATGATAATGCATATATGAAGACAGATACACAAGAATGAAATGAAAAAAAATATGTTTTAAACAACCAAATATGTTGTTCAATGTCGAACAATTTTGATCAAAATTTTAAAAAATTCACGAGTATGACCCATCTTAGGATGTACTAAACCTATTTTTAACTTGATGTAATTATGTATTAATCATAAAAACATGTTTATTAAACTATATATAACAGTTTGGAGTCACGAAAACACATTATGATCGACAATATTGGACATTTAACGTAGAATCGCAACAGTTTTTTGTCAAACTATCAAACTTAAAACGCATTTTTCGTTGTCCTAATTGTATTCTAATTCGATTTCTGAACTTTTTCTACATGATAATACATATATGAAGGCAAGATATACAAGAATGAAATCAAAAAAATATATGTTTTAAACAACCAAATAGGTTGTTCAATGTCGAACAATTTTGATCAAAATTATAAAAAATTTACGAATATGACCCACCCTATGATGTGCTACACCTATTTTTAACTTGATTTAATTATTTATTAATCATAAAAAGATGTTTATTAAACAATATATAATAGTTCCGAGTCACGAAAACACAATTTCATCGACAATATTAGCTGTTCAACGCAGAATCACTACAATTTTTTTCAAAATTGTACAAATATCTAGATTAAAACACATTTTTCGTTGTTCAAATTGTATTCTAATTCAATTTCTAAACTTTTTGTACATGATAACACATATTTGAAGATAGATATACAAGAATCAAATCAAAAAAATAGGTTTTAAACAACCAAAAAAGTTGTTCAACGTCGAACAATTTTGACCATAATATTAAAAAATTAACGAGTATGACTGACCTTAGGATGAATTAAACCTATTTTTAACTTGATTTAATTATGTATTAATCATAAAAACATGTTTATTAAACTATATATAACATTTTAGAGTCACGAAAACACAATTTGATCGACAATATTGGCCGTTCAACGTAGAATCGCAACAGTTTTTGTCAAAATATCAAGCATAACACCCATTTTTCGTTGTCCTAATTGTATTCTAATTCGATTTGTAAATTTTTTCAACATGATAAAGCATATATGAGGACAGATAGACAAGAATGAAATCAAAAAAATATGTTTTAAACAATCAAATAGGTTGTTCAACGCCGAACAATTTTGATCAAAATTTTAAAAAATTAACAAGTATAACTCACCTTAGGATGTACTAAACCTATTTTTAACTTGATTTAATTATGTATTAATCCTAAAAACAAGTTTATTAAACTATATATGACTGTTTGGAGTCACGAAAACACAATATGATCAACAATATTGGCCGTTTAACGTAGAATCGCTACAGTTTTTGTCCAAATATCAAGCTTAAAACCCATTTTTCGTTGTCCTAATTGTATTCTAATTTGATTTCTAAACTTCTTCTACATGATAATGCATATATGAAGACAGATACACAAGAATGAAATGAAAAAAAATATGTTTTAAACAACCAAATATGTTGTTCAATGTCGAACAATTTTGATCAAAATTTTAAAAAATTCACGAGTATGACCCATCTTAGGATGTACTAAACCTATTTTTAACTTGATGTAATTATGTATTAATCATAAAAACATGTTTATTAAACTATATATAACAGTTTGGAGTCACGAAAACACATTATGATCGACAATATTGGACATTTAACGTAGAATCGCAACAGTTTTTTGTCAAACTATCAAACTTAAAACGCATTTTTCGTTGTCCTAATTGTATTCTAATTCGATTTCTGAACTTTTTCTACATGATAATACATATATGAAGGCAAGATATACAAGAATGAAATCAAAAAAATATATGTTTTAAACAACCAAATAGGTTGTTCAATGTCGAACAATTTTGATCAAAATTATAAAAAATTTACGAATATGACCCACCCTATGATGTGCTACACCTATTTTTAACTTGATTTAATTATTTATTAATCATAAAAAGATGTTTATTAAACAATATATAATAGTTCCGAGTCACGAAAACACAATTTCATCGACAATATTAGCTGTTCAACGCAGAATCACTACAATTTTTTTCAAAATTGTACAAATATCTAGATTAAAACACATTTTTCGTTGTTCAAATTGTATTCTAATTCAATTTCTAAACTTTTTGTACATGATAACACATATTTGAAGATAGATATACAAGAATCAAATCAAAAAAATAGGTTTTAAACAACCAAAAAAGTTGTTCAACGTCGAACAATTTTGACCATAATATTAAAAAATTAACGAGTATGACCGACCTTAGGATGAATTAAACCTATTTTTAACTTGATTTAATTATGTATTAATCATAAAAACATGTTTATTAAACTATATATAACATTTTAGAGTCACCAAAACACAATTTGATCGACAATATTGGCCGTTCAACGTAGAATCGCAACAGTTTTTGTCAAAATATCAAGCATAACACCCATTTTTCGTTGTCCTAATTGTATTCTAATTCGATTTGTAAATTTTTTCAACATGATAAAGCATATATGAGGACAGATAGACAAGAATGAAATCAAAAAAATATGTTTTAAACAATCAAATAGGTTGTTCAACGCCGAACAATTTTGATCAAAATTTTAAAAAATTAACAAGTATAACTCACCTTAGGATGTACTAAACCTATTTTTAACTTGATTTAATTATGTATTAATCCTAAAAACAAGTTTATTAAACTATATATGACTGTTTGGAGTCACGAAAACACAATATGATCAACAATATTGGCCGTTTAACGTAGAATCGCTACAGTTTTTGTCCAAATATCAAGCTTAAAACCCATTTTTCGTTGTCCTAATTGTATTCTAATTTGATTTCTAAACTTCTTCTACATGATAATGCATATATGAAGACACATACACAAGAATGAAATGAAAAAAAATATGTTTTAAACAACCAAATATGTTGTTCAATGTCGAACAATTTTGATCAAAATTTTAAAAAATTCACGAGTATGACCCATCTTAGGATGTACTAAACCTATTTTTAACTTGATGTAATTATGTATTAATCATAAAAACATGTTTATTAAACTATATATAACAGTTTGGAGTCACGAAAACACATTATGATCGACAATATTGGACATTTAACGTAGAATCGCAACAGTTTTTTGTCAAACTATCAAACTTAAAACGCATTTTTCGTTGTCCTAATTGTATTCTAATTCGATTTCTGAACTTTTTCTACATGATAATACATATATGAAGGCAAGATATACAAGAATGAAATCAAAAAAATATATGTTTTAAACAACCAAATAGGTTGTTCAATGTCGAACAATTTTGATCAAAATTATAAAAAATTTACGAATATGACCCACCCTATGATGTGCTACACCTATTTTTAACTTGATTTAATTATTTATTAATCATAAAAAGATGTTTATTAAACAATATATAATAGTTCCGAGTCACGAAAACACAATTTCATCGACAATATTAGCTGTTCAACGCAGAATCACTACAATTTTTTTCAAAATTGTACAAATATCTAGATTAAAACACATTTTTCGTTGTTCAAATTGTATTCTAATTCAATTTCTAAACTTTTTGTACATGATAACACATATTTGAAGATAGATATACAAGAATCAAATCAAAAAAATAGGTTTTAAACAACCAAAAAAGTTGTTCAACGTCGAACAATTTTGACCATAATATTAAAAAATTAACGAGTATGACCGACCTTAGGATGAATTAAACCTATTTTTAACTTGATTTAATTATGTATTAATCATAAAAACATGTTTATTAAACTATATATAACATTTTAGAGTCACGAAAACACAATTTGATCGACAATATTGGCCGTTCAACGTAGAATCGCAACAGTTTTTGTCAAAATATCAAGCATAACACCCATTTTTCGTTGTCCTAATTGTATTCTAATTCGATTTGTAAATTTTTTCAACATGATAAAGCATATATGAGGACAGATAGACAAGAATGAAATCAAAAAAATATGTTTTAAACAATCAAATAGGTTGTTCAACGCCGAACAATTTTGATCAAAATTTTAAAAAATTAACAAGTATAACTCACCTTAGGATGTACTAAACCTATTTTTAACTTGATTTAATTATGTATTAATCCTAAAAACAAGTTTATTAAACTATATATGACTGTTTGGAGTCACGAAAACACAATATGATCAACAATATTGGCCGTTTAACGTAGAATCGCTACAGTTTTTGTCCAAATATCAAGCTTAAAACCCATTTTTCGTTGTCCTAATTGTATTCTAATTTGATTTCTAAACTTCTTCTACATGATAATGCATATATGAAGACAGATACACAAGAATGAAATGAAAAAAAATATGTTTTAAACAACCAAATATGTTGTTCAATGTCGAACAATTTTGATCAAAATTTTAAAAAATTCACGAGTATGACCCATCTTAGGATGTACTAAACCTATTTTTAACTTGATGTAATTATGTATTAATCATAAAAACATGTTTATTAAACTATATATAACAGTTTGGAGTCACGAAAACACATTATGATCGACAATATTGGACATTTAACGTAGAATCGCAACAGTTTTTTGTCAAACTATCAAACTTAAAACGCATTTTTCGTTGTCCTAATTGTATTCTAATTCGATTTCTGAACTTTTTCTACATGATAATACATATATGAAGGCAAGATATACAAGAATGAAATCAAAAAAATATATGTTTTAAACAACCAAATAGGTTGTTCAATGTCGAACAATTTTGATCAAAATTATAAAAAATTTACGAATATGACCCACCCTATGATGTGCTACACCTATTTTTAACTTGATTTAATTATTTATTAATCATAAAAAGATGTTTATTAAACAATATATAATAGTTCCGAGTCACGAAAACACAATTTCATCGACAATATTAGCTGTTCAACGCAGAATCACTACAATTTTTTTCAAAATTGTACAAATATCTAGATTAAAACACATTTTTCGTTGTTCAAATTGTATTCTAATTCAATTTCTAAACTTTTTGTACATGATAACACATATTTGAAGATAGATATACAAGAATCAAATCAAAAAAATAGGTTTTAAACAACCAAAAAAGTTGTTCAACGTCGAACAATTTTGACCATAATATTAAAAAATTAACGAGTATGACCGACCTTAGGATGAATTAAACCTATTTTTAACTTGATTTAATTATGTATTAATCATAAAAACATGTTTATTAAACTATATATAACATTTTAGAGTCACGAAAACACAATTTGATCGACAATATTGGCCGTTCAACGTAGAATCGCAACAGTTTTTGTCAAAATATCAAGCATAACACCCATTTTTCGTTGTCCTAATTGTATTCTAATTCGATTTGTAAATTTTTTCAACATGATAAAGCATATATGAGGACAGATAGACAAGAATGAAATCAAAAAAATATGTTTTAAACAATCAAATAGGTTGTTCAACGCCGAACAATTTTGATCAAAATTTTAAAAAATTAACAAGTATAACTCACCTTAGGATGTACTAAACCTATTTTTAACTTGATTTAATTATGTATTAATCCTAAAAACAAGTTTATTAAACTATATATGACTGTTTGGAGTCACGAAAACACAATATGATCAACAATATTGGCCGTTTAACGTAGAATCGCTACAGTTTTTGTCCAAATATCAAGCTTAAAACCCATTTTTCGTTGTCCTAATTGTATTCTAATTTGATTTCTAAACTTCTTCTACATGATAATGCATATATGAAGACAGATACACAAGAATGAAATGAAAAAAAATATGTTTTAAACAACCAAATATGTTGTTCAATGTCGAACAATTTTGATCAAAATTTTAAAAAATTCACGAGTATGACCCATCTTAGGATGTACTAAACCTATTTTTAACTTGATGTAATTATGTATTAATCATAAAAACATGTTTATTAAACTATATATAACAGTTTGGAGTCACGAAAACACATTATGATCGACAATATTGGACATTTAACGTAGAATCGCAACAGTTTTTTGTCAAACTATCAAACTTAAAACGCATTTTTCGTTGTCCTAATTGTATTCTAATTCGATTTCTGAACTTTTTCTACATGATAATACATATATGAAGGCAAGATATACAAGAATGAAATCAAAAAAATATATGTTTTAAACAACCAAATAGGTTGTTCAATGTCGAACAATTTTGATCAAAATTATAAAAAATTTACGAATATGACCCACCCTATGATGTGCTACACCTATTTTTAACTTGATTTAATTATTTATTAATCATAAAAAGATGTTTATTAAACAATATATAATAGTTCCGAGTCACGAAAACACAATTTCATCGACAATATTAGCTGTTCAACGCAGAATCACTACAATTTTTTTCAAAATTGTACAAATATCTAGATTAAAACACATTTTTCGTTGTTCAAATTGTATTCTAATTCAATTTCTAAACTTTTTGTACATGATAACACATATTTGAAGATAGATATACAAGAATCAAATCAAAAAAATAGGTTTTAAACAACCAAAAAAGTTGTTCAACGTCGAACAATTTTGACCATAATATTAAAAAATTAACGAGTATGACTGACCTTAGGATGAATTAAACCTATTTTTAACTTGATTTAATTATGTATTAATCATAAAAACATGTTTATTAAACTATATATAACATTTTAGAGTCACGAAAACACAATTTGATCGACAATATTGGCCGTTCAACGTAGAATCGCAACAGTTTTTGTCAAAATATCAAGCATAACACCCATTTTTCGTTGTCCTAATTGTATTCTAATTCGATTTGTAAATTTTTTCAACATGATAAAGCATATATGAGGACAGATAGACAAGAATGAAATCAAAAAAATATGTTTTAAACAATCAAATAGGTTGTTCAACGCCGAACAATTTTGATCAAAATTTTAAAAAATTAACAAGTATAACTCACCTTAGGATGTACTAAACCTATTTTTAACTTGATTTAATTATGTATTAATCCTAAAAACAAGTTTATTAAACTATATATGACTGTTTGGAGTCACGAAAACACAATATGATCAACAATATTGGCCGTTTAACGTAGAATCGCTACAGTTTTTGTCCAAATATCAAGCTTAAAACCCATTTTTCGTTGTCCTAATTGTATTCTAATTTGATTTCTAAACTTCTTCTACATGATAATGCATATATGAAGACAGATACACAAGAATGAAATGAAAAAAAATATGTTTTAAACAACCAAATATGTTGTTCAATGTCGAACAATTTTGATCAAAATTTTAAAAAATTCACGAGTATGACCCATCTTAGGATGTACTAAACCTATTTTTAACTTGATGTAATTATGTATTAATCATAAAAACATGTTTATTAAACTATATATAACAGTTTGGAGTCACGAAAACACATTATGATCGACAATATTGGACATTTAACGTAGAATCGCAACAGTTTTTTGTCAAACTATCAAACTTAAAACGCATTTTTCGTTGTCCTAATTGTATTCTAATTCGATTTCTGAACTTTTTCTACATGATAATACATATATGAAGGCAAGATATACAAGAATGAAATCAAAAAAATATATGTTTTAAACAACCAAATAGGTTGTTCAATGTCGAACAATTTTGATCAAAATTATAAAAAATTTACGAATATGACCCACCCTATGATGTGCTACACCTATTTTTAACTTGATTTAATTATTTATTAATCATAAAAAGATGTTTATTAAACAATATATAATAGTTCCGAGTCACGAAAACACAATTTCATCGACAATATTAGCTGTTCAACGCAGAATCACTACAATTTTTTTCAAAATTGTACAAATATCTAGATTAAAACACATTTTTCGTTGTTCAAATTGTATTCTAATTCAATTTCTAAACTTTTTGTACATGATAACACATATTTGAAGATAGATATACAAGAATCAAATCAAAAAAATAGGTTTTAAACAAACAAAAAAGTTGTTCAACGTCGAACAATTTTGACCATAATATTAAAAAATTAACGAGTATGACCGACCTTAGGATGAATTAAACCTATTTTTAACTTGATTTAATTATGTATTAATCATAAAAACATGTTTATTAAACTATATATAACATTTTAGAGTCACGAAAACACAATTTGATCGACAATATTGGCCGTTCAACGTAGAATCGCAACAGTTTTTGTCAAAATATCAAGCATAACACCCATTTTTCGTTGTCCTAATTGTATTCTAATTCGATTTGTAAATTTTTTCAACATGATAAAGCATATATGAGGACAGATAGACAAGAATGAAATCAAAAAAATATGTTTTAAACAATCAAATAGGTTGTTCAACGCCGAACAATTTTGATCAAAATTTTAAAAAATTAACAAGTATAACTCACCTTAGGATGTACTAAACCTATTTTTAACTTGATTTAATTATGTATTAATCCTAAAAACAAGTTTATTAAACTATATATGACTGTTTGGAGCCACGAAAACACAATATGATCAACAATATTGGCCGTTTAACGTAGAATCGCTACAGTTTTTGTCCAAATATCAAGCTTAAAACCCATTTTTCGTTGTCCTAATTGTATTCTAATTTGATTTCTAAACTTCTTCTACATGATAATGCATATATGAAGACAGATACACAAGAATGAAATGAAAAAAAATATGTTTTAAACAACCAAATATGTTGTTCAATGTCGAACAATTTTGATCAAAATTTTAAAAAATTCACGAGTATGACCCATCTTAGGTTGTACTAAACCTATTTTTAACTTGATGTAATTATGTATTAATCATAAAAACATGTTTATTAAACTATATATAACAGTTTGGAGTCACGAAAACACATTATGATCGACAATATTGGACATTTAACGTAGAATCGCAACAGTTTTTTGTCAAACTATCAAACTTAAAACGCATTTTTCATTGTCCTAATTGTATTCTAATTCGATTTCTGAACTTTTTCTACATGATAATACATATATGAAGGCAAGATATACAAGAATGAAATCAAAAAAATATATGTTTTAAACAACCAAATAGGTTGTTCAATGTCGAACAATTTTGATCAAAATTATAAAAAATTTACGAATATGACCCACCCTATGATGTGCTACACCTATTTTTAACTTGATTTAATTATTTATTAATCATAAAAAGATGTTTATTAAACAATATATAATAGTTCCGAGTCACGAAAACACAATTTCATCGACAATATTAGCTGTTCAACGCAGAATCACTACAATTTTTTTCAAAATTGTACAAATATCTAGATTAAAACACATTTTTCGTTGTTCAAATTGTATTCTAATTCAATTTCTAAACTTTTTGTACATGATAACACATATTTGAAGATAGATATACAAGAATCAAATCAAAAAAATAGGTTTTAAACAACCAAAAAAGTTGTTCAACGTCGAACAATTTTGACCATAATATTAAAAAATTAACGAGTATGACCGACCTTAGGATGAATTAAACCTATTTTTAACTTGATTTAATTATGTATTAATCATAAAAACATGTTTATTAAACTATATATAACATTTTAGAGTCACGAAAACACAATTTGATCGACAATATTGGCCGTTCAACGTAGAATCGCAACAGTTTTTGTCAAAATAAGCATAACACCCATTTTTCGTTGTCCTAATTGTATTCTAATTCGATTTGTAAATTTTTTCAACATGATAAAGCATATATGAGGACAGATAGACAAGAATGAAATCAAAAAAATATGTTTTAAACAATCAAATAGGTTGTTCAACGCCGAACAATTTTGATCAAAATTTTAAAAAATTAACAAGTATAACTCACCTTAGGATGTACTAAACCTATTTTTAACTTGATTTAATTATGTATTAATCCTAAAAACAAGTTTATTAAACTATATATGACTGTTTGGAGCCACGAAAACACAATATGATCAACAATATTGGCCGTTTAACGTAGAATCGCTACAGTTTTTGTCCAAATATCAAGCTTAAAACCCATTTTTCGTTGTCCTAATTGTATTCTAATTTGATTTCTAAACTTCTTCGACATGATAATGCATATATGAAGACAGATACACAAGAATGAAATGAAAAAAAATATGTTTTAAACAACCAAATATGTTGTTCAATGTCGAACAATTTTGATCAAAATTTTAAAAAATTCACGAGTATGACCCATCTTAGGTTGTACTAAACCTATTTTTAACTTGATGTAATTATGTATTAATCACAAAAACATGTTTATTAAACTATATATAACAGTTTGGAGTCACGAAAACACATTATGATCGACAATATTGGACATTTAACGTAGAATCGCAACAGTTTTTTGTCAAACTATCAAACTTAAAACGCATTTTTCGTTGTCCTAATTGTATTCTAATTCGATTTCTGAACTTTTTCTACATGATAATACATATATGAAGGCAAGATATACAAGAATGAAATCAAAAAAATATATGTTTTAAACAACCAAATAGGTTGTTCAATGTCGAACAATTTTGATCAAAATTATAAAAAATTTACGAATATGACCCACTCTATGATGTGCTACACCTATTTTTAACTTGATTTAATTATTTATTAATCATAAAAAGATGTTTATTAAACAATATATAATAGTTCCGAGTCACGAAAACACAATTTCATCGACAATATTAGCTGTTCAACGCAGAATCACTACAATTTTTTTCAAAATTGTACAAATATCTAGATTAAAACACATTTTTCGTTGTTCAAATTGTATTCTAATTCAATTTCTAAACTTTTTGTACATGATAACACATATTTGAAGATAGATATACAAGAATCAAATAAAAAAAATAGGTTTTAAACAACCAAAAAAGTTGTTCAACGTCGAACAATTTTGACCATAATATTAAAAAATTAACGAGTATGACCGACCTTAGGATGAATTAAACCTATTTTTAACTTGATTTAATTATGTATTAATCATAAAAACATGTTTATTAAACTATATATAACATTTTAGAGTCACGAAAACACAATTTGATCGACAATATTGGCCGTTCAACGTAGAATCGCAACAGTTTTTGTCAAAATATCAAGCATAACACCCATTTTTCGTTGTCCTAATTGTATTCTAATTCGATTTGTAAATTTTTTCAACATGATAAAGCATATATGAGGACAGATAGACAAGAATGAAATCAAAAAAATATGTTTTAAACAATCAAATAGGTTGTTCAACGCCGAACAATTTTGATCAAAATTTTAAAAAATTAACAAGTATAACTCACCTTAGGATGTACTAAACCTATTTTTAACTTGATTTAATTATGTATTAATCCTAAAAACAAGTTTATTAAACTATATATGACTGTTTGGAGTCACGAAAACACAATATGATCAACAATATTGGCCGTTTAACGTAGAATCGCTACAGTTTTTGTCCAAATATCAAGCTTAAAACCCATTTTTCGTTGTCCTAATTGTATTCTAATTTGATTTCTAAACTTCTTCTACATGATAATGCATATATGAAGACAGATACACAAGAATGAAATGAAAAAAAATATGTTTTAAACAACCAAATATGTTGTTCAATGTCGAACAATTTTGATCAAAATTTTAAAAAATTCACGAGTATGACCCATCTTAGGATGTACTAAACCTATTTTTAACTTGATGTAATTATGTATTAATCATAAAAACATGTTTATTAAACTATATATAACAGTTTGGAGTCACGAAAACACATTATGATCGACAATATTGGACATTTAACGTAGAATCGCAACAGTTTTTTGTCAAACTATCAAACTTAAAACGCATTTTTCGTTGTCCTAATTGTATTCTAATTCGATTTCTGAACTTTTTCTACATGATAATACATATATGAAGGCAAGATATACAAGAATGAAATCAAAAAAATATATGTTTTAAACAACCAAATAGGTTGTTCAATGTCGAACAATTTTGATCAAAATTATAAAAAATTTACGAATATGACCCACCCTATGATGTGCTACACCTATTTTTAACTTGATTTAATTATTTATTAATCATAAAAAGATGTTTATTAAACAATATATAATAGTTCCGAGTCACGAAAACACAATTTCATCGACAATATTAGCTGTTCAACGCAGAATCACTACAATTTTTTTCAAAATTGTACAAATATCTAGATTAAAACACATTTTTCGTTATTCAAATTGTATTCTAATTCAATTTCTAAACTTTTTGTACATGATAACACATATTTGAAGATAGATATACAAGAATCAAATCAAAAAAATAGGTTTTAAACAACCAAAAAAGTTGTTCAACGTCGAACAATTTTGACCATAATATTAAAAAATTAACGAGTATGACCGACCTTAGGATGAATTAAACCTATTTTTAACTTGATTTAATTATGTATTAATCATAAAAACATGTTTATTAAACTATATATAACAGTTTGGAGTCACGAAAACACATTATGATCGACAATATTGGACATTTAACGTAGAATCGCAACAGTTTTTTGTCAAACTATCAAACTTAAAACGCATTTTTCGTTGTCCTAATTGTATTCTAATTCGATTTCTGAACTTTTTCTACATGATAATACATATATGAAGGCAAGATATACAAGAATGAAATCAAAAAAATATATGTTTTAAACAACCAAATAGGTTGTTCAATGTCGAACAATTTTGATCAAAATTATAAAAAATTTACGAATATGACCCACCCTATGATGGGCTACACCTATTTTTAACTTGATGTAATTATTTATTAATCATAAAAAGATGTTTATTAAACAATATATAATAGTTCCGAGTCACGAAAACACAATTTCATCGACAATATTAGCTGTTCAACGCAGAATCACTACAATTTTTTTCAAAATTGTACAAATATCTAGATTAAAACACATTTTTCGTTGTTCAAATTGTATTCTAATTCAATTTCTAAACTTTTTGTACATGATAACACATATTTGAAGATAGATATACAAGAATCAAATCAAAAAAATAGGTTTTAAACAACCAAAAAAGTTGTTCAACGTCGAACAATTTTGACCATAATATTAAAAAATTAACGAGTATGACCGACCTTAGGATGAATTAAACCTATTTTTAACTTGATTTAATTATGCATTAATCATAAAAACATGTTTATTAAACTATATATAACATTTTAGAGTCACGAAAACACAATTTGATCGACAATATTGGCCGTTCAACGTAGAATCGCAACAGTTTTTGTCAAAATATCAAGCATAACACCCATTTTTCGTTGTCCTAATTGTATTCTAATTCGATTTGTAAATTTTTTCAACATGATAAAGCATATATGAGGACAGATAGACAAGAATGAAATCAAAAAAATATGTTTTAAACAATCAAATAGGTTGTTCAACGCCGAACAATTTTGATCAAAATTTTAAAAAATTAACAAGTATAACTCACCTTAGGATGTACTAAACCTATTTTTAACTTGATTTAATTATGTATTAATCCTAAAAACAAGTTTATTAAACTATATATGACTGTTTGGAGTCACGAAAACACAATATGATCAACAATATTGGCCGTTTAACGTAGAATCGCTACAGTTTTTGTCCAAATATCAAGCTTAAAACCCATTTTTCGTTGTCCTAATTGTATTCTAATTTGATTTCTAAACTTCTTCTACATGATAATGCATATATGAAGACAGATACACAAGAATGAAATGAAAAAAAATATGTTTTAAACAACCAAATATGTTGTTCAATGTCGAACAATTTTGATCAAAATTTTAAAAAATTCACGAGTATGACCCATCTTAGGATGTACTAAACCTATTTTTAACTTGATGTAATTATGTATTAATCATAAAAACATGTTTATTAAACTATATATAACAGTTTGGAGTCACGAAAACACATTATGATCGACAATATTGGACATTTAACGTAGAATCGCTACAGTTTTTGTCCAAATATTAAGCTTAAAACCCATTTTTCGTTGTCTTAATTGTATTCTAATTTGATTTCTAAACTTTACTACATGATAATACATATATGAAGATAGATACACAAGAATGAAATCAAAAAAATATGTTTTAAACAACGAAATATGTTGTTCATTGTCGAACAATTTTGATCAAAATTTTAAAAAATTCACGAATATGACCCACCTTAGGATGTATTAAACCTATTTTTAACTTGATGTAATTATGTATTAATTATAAAAAGATGTTTATTAAACAATATATAATAGTTCCGAGTCACGAAAACACAATTTCATCGACAATATTAGCTGTTCAACGCAGAATCACTACAATTTTTTTCAAAATTGTACAAATATCTAGATTAAAACACATTTTTCGTTGTTCAAATTGTATTCTAATTCAATTTCTAAACTTTTTGTACATGATAACACATATTTGAAGATAGATATACAAGAATCAAATCAAAAAAATAGGTTTTAAACAACCAAAAAAGTTGTTCAACGTCGAACAATTTTGACCATAATATTAAAAAATTAACGAGTATGACCGACCTTAGGATGAATTAAACCTATTTTTAACTTGATTTAATTATGTATTAATCATAAAAACATGTTTATTAAACTATATATAACATTTTAGAGTCACGAAAACACAATTTGATCGACAATATTGGCCGTTCAACGTAGAATCGCAACAGTTTTTGTCAAAATATCAAGCATAACACCCATTTTTCGTTGTCCTAATTGTATTCTAATTCGATTTGTAAATTTTTTCAACATGATAAAGCATATATGAGGACAGATAGACAAGAATGAAATCAAAAAAATATGTTTTAAACAATCAAATAGGTTATTCAACGCCGAACAATTTTGATCAAAATTTTAAAAAATTAACAAGTATAACTCACCTTAGGATGTACTAAACCTATTTTTAACTTGATTTAATTATGTATTAATCCTAAAAACAAGTTTATTAAACTATATATGACTGTTTGGAGTCCCGAAAACACAATATGATCAACAATATTGGCCGTTTAACGTAGAATCGCTACAGTTTTTGTCCAAATATCAAGCTTAAAACCCATTTTTCGTTGTCCTAATTGTATTCTAATTTGATTTCTAAACTTCTTCTACATGATAATGCATATATGAAGACAGATACACAAGAATGAAATGAAAAAAAATATGTTTTAAACAACCAAATATGTTGTTCAATGTCGAACAATTTTGATCAAAATTTTAAAAAATTCACGAGTATGACCCATCTTAGGATGTACTAAACCTATTTTTAACTTGATGTAATTATGTATTAATCATAAAAACATGTTTATTAAACTATATATAACAGTTTGGAGTCACGAAAACACATTATGATCGACAATATTGGACATTTAACGTAGAATCGCAACAGTTTTTTGTCAAACTATCAAACTTAAAACGCATTTTTCGTTGTCCTAATTGTATTCTAATTCGATTTCTGAACTTTTTCTACATGATAATACATATATGAAGGCAAGATATACAAGAATGAAATCAAAAAAATATATGTTTTAAACAACCAAATAGGTTGTTCAATGTCGAACAATTTTGATCAAAATTATAAAAAATTTACGAATATGACCCACCCTATGATGTGCTACACCTATTTTTAACTTGATTTAATTATTTATTAATCATAAAAAGATGTTTATTAAACAATATATAATAGTTCCGAGTCACGAAAACACAATTTCATCGACAATATTAGCTGTTCAACGCAGAATCACTACAATTTTTTTCAAAATTGTACAAATATCTAGATTAAAACACATTTTTCGTTGTTCAAATTGTATTCTAATTCAATTTCTAAACTTTTTGTACATGATAACACATATTTGAAGATAGATATACAAGAATCAAATCAAAAAAATAGGTTTTAAACAACCAAAAAAGTTGTTCAACGTCGAACAATTTTGACCATAATATTAAAAAATTAACGAGTATGACCGACCTTAGGATGAATTAAACCTATTTTTAACTTGATTTAATTATGTATTAATCATAAAAACATGTTTATTAAACTATATATAACATTTTAGAGTCACGAAAACACAATTTGATCGACAATATTGGCTGTTCAACGTAGAATCGCAACAGTTTTTGTCAAAATATCAAGAATAACACCCATTTTTCGTTGTCCTAATTGTATTCTAATTCGATTTGTAAATTTTTTTAACATGATAAAGCATATATGAGGACAGATAGACAAGAATGAAATCAAAAAAATATGTTTTAAACAATCAAATAGGTTGTTCAACGTCGAACAATTTTGATCAAAATTTTAAAAAATTAACGAGTATGACCCACCTTATGATGTACTAAACCTATTTTTAACTTTATTTAATTTTGTATTAATGCTAAAAAGAAGTTTATTAAACTATATATAACTGTTTGGAGTCAGAAAATACAATATGATCGACAATATTGGCCGTTTAACGTAGAATCGCTACAGTTTTTGTCCAAATATCAAGCTTAAAACCCATTTTTCGTTGTCCTAATTGTATTCTAATTTGATTTCTAAACTTTTCTACACGATAATGCATATATGAAGACAGATACACAAGAATGAAATCAAAAAAATATGTTTTAAACAACCAAATATGTTGTTCAACGTCGAACAATTTTGATCAAAATTTTAAAAAATTCACGAGTATGACCCATCTTAGGATGTACTAAACCTATTTTTAACTTTATTTAATTTTGTATTATTGCTAAAAACAAGTTTATTAAACTATATATAACTGTTTGGAGTCATGAAAATACAATATGATCGACAATATTGGTCGTTTAACGTAGAATCGCTACAGTTTTTGTCCAAATATTAAGCTTAAAACCCATTTTTCGTTGTCTTAATTGTATTCTAATTTGATTTCTAAACTTTACTACACGATAATGCATATATGAAGATAGATACACAAGAATGAAATCAAAAAAATATGTTTTAAACAACGAAATATGTTGTTCATTGTCGAACAATTTTGATCAAAATTTTAAAAAATTCACGAGTATGACCCACCTTAGGATGTATTAAACCTATTTTTAACTTGATGTAATTATGTATTAATTATAAAAACATATTTATTAAACTATATATAACATTTTAGAGTCGCGAAAACACAATTTGATCGACAATATTGGCCGTTCAACGTAGAATCGCAAAAGCTTTTGTCCAAATATTAAGCTTAAAACCCATTTTTCGTTGTCCTAATTGTATTCTAATTCGATTTGTAAATTATTTCTACATGATAAAGCATATATGAAGACAGATAGACAAGAATGAAATCAAAAAAATATGTTTTAAACAATCAAATAGGTTGTTCAACGTCGAACAATTTTGATCAAAATTTTAAAAAATTAACGAGTATGACCCACCTTATGATGTACTAAACCTATTTTTAACTTGATTTAATTATGTATTAATCCTAAAAACGAGTTTATTAAACTATATATAACTGTTTGGAGTCACGAAAATACAATATGATCGACAATATTGGCCGTTTAACGTAGAATCGCAACAGTTTTTGTCCAAATATCAAGCTTAAATCCCATTTTTCGTTGTCCTAATTGTATTCTAATTTGATTTCTAAACTTCTTCTACATGATAATGCATATATGAAGAAAAATACAAAAGAATGTAATCAAAAAAATATGTTTTAAACAACAAAATATGTTGTTCAATTTCGAACAATTTTGATCAAAATTTTAAAAAATTCGAGTATGACCCACCTTATGATGTACTAAACGTATTTTTAACTTTATTTAATTTTGTATTAATGCAAAAAACAAGTTTATTAAACTATATGTAACTGTTTCGAGTCACGAACATACAATATGATCGACAATATTGGCCGTTTAACGTAGAATCGCTACAGTTTTTGTCCAAATATCAAGCTTAAAACCCATTTTTCGTTGTCCTAATTGTATTCTAATTTGATTTCTAAACTTATTCTACATGATAATGCATATATTAAGACAGATACACAAGAATGAAATCAAAAAAATATGTTTTAAACAACAAAATATGCTGTTCAATGTCGAACAATTTTGATCAAAATTTTAAAAAATTCACGAGTATGACCCACCTTAGGATGTACTAAACCTATTTTTAACTTGATTTAATTATGTATTAATCATAAAAACATGTTTATTAAACTATATATAACATTTTAGAGTCACGAAAACACAATTTGATCGACAATATTGGCCGTTCAACGTAGAATCGCGACAGTTTTTGTCAAAATATCAAGCTTAAAGCCCATTTTTCGTTGTCCAAAATGTATTCTAATTTGATTTCTAAACTTCTTCTACATGATAATGCATATATGAAGACAGATAGACAAGAATGAAATCAAAAAAATATGTTTTAAACAATCAAATAGGTTGTTCAACGCCGAACAATTTTGATCAAAATTTTAAAAAATTAACAAGTATAACTCACCTTAGGATGTACTAAACCTATTTTTAACTTGATTTAATTATGTATTAATCCTAAAAACAAGTTTATTAAACTATATATGACTGTTTGGAGTCACGAAAACACAATATGATCAACAATATTGGCCGTTTAACGTAGAATCGCTACAGTTTTTGTCCAAATATCAAGCTTAAAACCCATTTTTCGTTGTCCTAATTGTATTCTAATTTGATTTCTAAACTTCTTCTACATGATAATGCATATATGAAGACAGATACACAAGAATGAAATGAAAAAAAATATGTTTTAAACAACCAAATATGTTGTTCAATGTCGAACAATTTTGATCAAAATTTTAAAAAATTCACGAGTATGACCCATCTTAGGATGTACTAAACCTATTTTTAACTTGATGTAATTATGTATTAATCATAAAAACATGTTTATTAAACTATATATAACAGTTTGGAGTCACGAAAACACATTATGATCGACAATATTGGACATTTAACGTAGAATCGCAACAGTTTTTTGTCAAACTATCAAACTTAAAACGCATTTTTCGTTGTCCTAATTGTATTCTAATTCGATTTCTGAACTTTTTCTACATGATAATACATATATGAAGGCAAGATATACAAGAATGAAATCAAAAAAATATATGTTTTAAACAACCAAATAGGTTGTTCAATGTCGAACAATTTTGATCAAAATTATAAAAAATTTACGAATATGACCCACCCTATGATGTGCTACACCTATTTTTAACTTGATTTAATTATTTATTAATCATAAAAAGATGTTTATTAAACAATATATAATAGTTCCGAGTCACGAAAACACAATTTCATCGACAATATTAGCTGTTCAACGCAGAATCACTACAATTTTTTTCAAAATTGTACAAATATCTAGATTAAAACACATTTTTCGTTGTTCAAATTGTATTCTAATTCAATTTCTAAACTTTTTGTACATGATAACACATATTTGAAGATAGATATACAAGAATCAAATCAAAAAAATAGGTTTTAAACAACCAAAAAAGTTGTTCAACGTCGAACAATTTTGACCATAATATTAAAAAATTAACGAGTATGACCGACCTTAGGATGAATTAAACCTATTTTTAACTTGATTTAATTATGTATTAATCATACACCCATGTTTATTAAACTATATATAACATTTTAGAGTCGCGAAAACACAATTTGATCGACAATATTGGCCGTTCAACGTAGAATCGCAAAAGCTTTTGTCCAAATATTAAGCTTAAAACCCATTTTTCGTTGTCCTAATTGTATTCTAATTCGATTTGTAAATTATTTCTACATGATAAAGCATATATGAAGACAGATAGACAAGAATGAAATCAAAAAAATATGTTTTAAACAATCAAATAGGTTGTTCAACGTCGAACATTTTTGATCAAAATTTTAAAAAATTAACGAGTATGACCCACCTTATGATGTACTAAACCTATTTTTAACTTGATTTAATTATGTATTAATCCTAAAAACGAGTTTATTAAACTATATATAACTGTTTGGAGTCACGAAAATACAATATGATCGACAATATTGGCCGTTTAACGTAGAATCGCTACAGTTTTTGTCCAAATATCAAGCTTAAAACCCATTTTTCGTTGTCCTAATTGTATTCTAATTTGATTTCTAAACTTCTTCTACATGATAATGCATATATGAAGACAGATACAAAAGAATGCAATCAAAAAAATATGTTTTAAACAACAAAATATGTTGTTCAATTTCGAACAATTTTGATCAAAATTTTAAAAAATTCGAGTATGACCCACCTTATGATGTACTAAACGTATTTTTAACTTTATTTAATTTTGTATTAATGCAAAAAACAAGTTTATTAAACTATATATAATTGTTTGGAGTCACGAAAATACAATATGATCGACAATATTGGCCGTTTAACGTAGAATCGCTACAGTTTTCGGCCAAATATCAAGCTTAAAACCCATTTTTCGTTGTCCTAATTGTATTCTTATTTGATTTCTAAACTTTTCTACATGATAATGCATATATGAAGATAGTTACACAAGAATGAAATCAAAAAAATATGTTTTAAACAACCAAATATGCTGTTCAATGTCGAACAATTTTGAGCAAAATTTTAAAAAATTCACGAGTATGACCCACCTTAGGATGTACTAAACCTATTTTTAACTTGATGTAATTATGTATTAATCATAAAAACATGTTTATTAAACTATATATAACATTTTAGAGTCACGAAAACACAATTTGATCGACAATATTGGCCGTTCAACGTAGAATCGCGACAGTTTTTGTCAAAATATCAAGCTTAAAGCCCATTTTTCGTTGTCCTAAATGTATTCTAATTTGATTTCTAAACTTCTTCTACATGATAATGCATATATGAAGACAAATAGACAAGAATGAAATCAAAAAAATATGTTTTAAACAATCAAATAGGTTGTTCAACGCCGAACAATTTTGATCGAAATTTTAAAAAATTAACAAGTATAACTCACCTTAGGATGTACTAAACCTATTTTTAACTTGATTTAATTATGTATTAATCCTAAAAACAAGTTTATTAAACTATATATGACTGTTTGGAGTCACGAAAACACAATATGATCAACAATATTGGCCGTTTAACGTAGAATCGCTACAGTTTTTGTCCAAATATCAAGCTTAAAACCCATTTTTCGTTGTCCTAATTGTATTCTAATTTGATTTCTAAACTTCTTCTACATGATAATGCATATATGAAGACAGATACACAAGAATGAAATGAAAAAAAATATGTTTTAAACAACCAAATATGTTGTTCAATGTCGAACAATTTTGATCAAAATTTTAAAAAATTAACGAGTATGACCCACCTTAGGATGTATTAAACCTATTTTTAACTTGATGTAATTATGTATTAATTATAAAAACATATTTATTAAACTATATATAACATTTTAGAGTCACGAAAACACAATTTGATCGACAATATTGGCCGTTCAACGTAGAATCGCAACAGTTTTTGTCCAAATATTAAGCTTAAAACCCATTTTTCGTTGTCCTAATTGTATTCTAATTCGATTTGTAAATTTTTTCTACATGATAAAGCATATATGAAGACAGATAGACAAGAATGAAATCAAAAAAATATGTTTTAAACAACAAAATATGTTGTTCAATTTCGAACAATTTTGATCAAAATTTTAAAAAATTCACGAGTATGACCCACCTTAGGATGTATTAAACCTATTTTTAACTTGATGTAATTATGTATTAATTATAAAAACATATTTATTAAACTATATATAACATTTTAGAGTCACGAATACACAATTTGATCGACAATATTGGCCGTTCAACGTAGAATCGCAACAGTTTTTGTCCAAATATTAAGCTTAAAACCCATTTTTCGTTGTCCTAATTGTTTTCTAATTCGATTTGTAAATTTTTTCTACATGATAAAGCATATATGAAGACAGATAGACAAGAATGAAATCAAAAAAATATGTTTTAAACAACAAAATATGTTGTTCAATTTCAAACAATTTTGATCAAAATTTTAAAAAATTCACGAGTATGACCCACCTTAGGATGTACTAAACCTATTTTGAACTTTATTTAATTTTGTATTAATGCTAAAAACAAGTTTATTAAACTATATATAACTGTTTGGAGTCACGAAAATACAATATGATCGACAATATTGGCCGTTTAACGTAGAATCGCTACAGTTTTTGGCCAAATATCAAGCTTAAAACCCATTTTTTGTTGTCCTAATTGTATTCTAATTTGATTTCTAAACTTTTCTACATGATAATGCATATATGAAGATAGTTACACAAGAATGAAATAAAAAAAATATGTTTTAAACAACCAAATATGTTGTTCAATGTCGAACAATTTTGATCAAAATTTTAAAAAATTTACGAGTATGACCCACCTTAGGATGTACTAAACCTTTTTTTTAACTTGATATAATTATGTATTAATCATAAAAACATGATTATTAAACTATATATAACATTTTAGAGTCACGAATACACAATATGATCGACAATATTGGCCATTTAACGTAGAATCGATACAGTTTTTGTCAAAACATCAAACTTAAAACGTATTTTTCGTTGTCCTAATTGTATTCTAATTCGATTTCTATTATTTTTCTACATTATAATACATATATGAAGACAGATATACAAGAATGAAATAAAAAAAATATGTTTTAAACAATCAAATAGGTTGTTCAATGTCGAACAATTTTGATCAAAATTTTAAAAAATTCACGAGTATGACCCACCTTAGGATGTACTAAAGCTATTTTTAACTTGATTTAATTATGTATTAACCCTAAAAACAAGTTTATTAAACTATATATAACTGTTTCGAGTCACGAACATACAATATGATCGACAATATTGGCCGTTTAACGTATAATCGCTACAGTTTTTGTCCAAATATCAAGCTTAAAACCCATTTTTCGTTGTCCTAATTGTATTCTAATTTGATTTCTAAACTTCTTCTACATGATAATGTATATATTAAGACACATACACAAGAATGAAATCAAAAAAATATGTTTTAAACAACAAAATATGTTGTTCAATTTCGAACAATTTTGATCAAAATTTTAAAAAATTCACAAGTATGACCCACCTTAGGATGTACTAAACCTATTTTTAACTTTATTTAATTTTGTATTAATGCTAAAAACAAGTTTATTAAACTATATATAACTGTTTGGAGTCACGAAAATACAATATGATCGACAATATTGGCCGTTTAACGTAGAATCGCTACACTTTTTGGCCAAATATCAAGCTTAAAACCCATTTTTCGTTGTCCTAATTGTATTCTAATTTGATTTCTAAACTTTTCTACATGATAATGCATATATGAAGATAGTTACACAAGAATGAAATCAAAAAAATATGTTTTAAACAACCAAATATGTTGTTCAATGTCGAACAATTTTGATCAAAATTTTAAAAAATTTACGAGTATGACCTACCTTAGGATGTACTAAACCTTTTTTTTAACTTGATATAATTATGTATTAATCATAAAAACATGTTTATTAAACTATATATAACATTTTAGAGTCACGAAAACACAATTTGATCGACAATATTGGCCGTTCAACGTAGAATCGCGACAGTTTTTGTCAAAATATCAAGCTTAAAGCCCATTTTTCGTTGTCCTAAATGTATTCTAATTTGATTTCTAAACTTCTTCTACATGATAATGCATATATGAAGGCAGATAGACAAGAATGAAATCAAAAAAATATGTTTTAAACAATCAAATAGGTTGTTCAACGCCGAACAATTTTGATCAAAATTTTAAAAAATTAACAAGTATAACTCACCTTAGGATGTACTAAACCTATTTTTAACTTGATTTAATTATGTATTAATCCTAAAAACAAGTTTATTAAACTATATATGACTGTTTGGAGTCACGAAAACACAATATAATCAACAATATTGGCCGTTTAACGTAGAATCGCTACAGTTTTTGTCCAAATATCAAGCTTAAAACCCATTTTTCGTTGTCCTAATTGTATTCTAATTTGATTTCTAAACTTCTTCTACATGATAATGCATATATGAAGACAGATACACAAGAATGAAATGAAAAAATATATGTTTTAAACAACCAAATATGTTGTTCAATGTCGAACAATTTTGATCAAAATTTTAAAAAATTCACGAGTATGACCCACCTTAGGATGTATTAAACCTATTTTTAACTTGATGTAATTATGTATTAATTATAAAAACATATTTATTAAACTATATATAACATTTTAGAGTCACGAAAACACAATTTGATCGACAATATTGGCCGTTCAACGTAGAATCGCAACAGTTTTTGTCCAAATATTAAGCTTAAAACCCATTTTTCGTTGTCCTAATTGTATTCTAATTCGATTTGTAAATTTTTTCTACATGATAAAGCATATATGAAGACAGATAGACAAGAATGAAATCAAAAAAATATGTTTTAAACAACAAAATATGTTGTTCAATTTCGAACAATTTTGATCAAAATTTTAAAAAATTCACGAGTATGACCCACCTTAGGATGTATTAAACCTATTTTTAACTTGATGTAATTATGTATTAATTATAAAAACATATTTATTAAACTATATATAACATTTTAGAGTCACGAAAACACAATTTGATCGACAATATTGGCCGTTCAACGTAGAATCGCAACAGTTTTTGTCCAAATATTAAGCTTAAAACCCATTTTTCGTTGTCCTAATTGTATTCTAATTCGATTTGTAAATTTTTTCTACATGATAAAGCATATATGAAGACAGATAGACAAGAATGAAATCAAAAAAATATGTTTTAAACAACAAAATATGTTGTTCAATTTCGAACAATTTTGATCAAAATTTTAAAAAATTCACGAGTATGACCCACCTTAGGATGTATTAAACCTATTTTTAACTTGATGTAATTATGTATTAATTATAAAAACATATTTATTAAACTATATATAACATTTTAGAGTCACGAATACACAATTTGATCGACAATATTGGCCGTTCAACGTAGAATCGCAACAGTTTTTGTCCAAATATTAAGCTTAAAACCCATTTTTCGTTGTCCTAATTGTTTTCTAATTCGATTTGTAAATTTTTTCTACATGATAAAGCATATATGAAGACAGATAGACAAGAATGAAATCAAAAAAATATGTTTTAAACAACAAAATATGTTGTTCAATTTCAAACAATTTTGATCAAAATTTTAAAAAATTCACGAGTATGACCCACCTTAGGATGTACAAAACCTATTTTGAACTTTATTTAATTTTGTATTAATGCTAAAAACAAGTTTATTAAACTATATATAACTGTTTGGAGTCACGAAAATACAATATGATCGACAATATTGGCCGTTTAACGTAGAATCGCTACAGTTTTTGGCCAAATATCAAGCTTAAAACCCATTTTTTGTTGTCCTAATTGTATTCTAATTTGATTTCTAAACTTTTCTACATGATAATGCATATATGAAGATAGTTACACAAGAATGAAATAAAAAAAATATGTTTTAAACAACCAAATATGTTGTTCAATGTCGAACAATTTTGATCAAAATTTTAAAAAATTTACGAGTATGACCCACCTTAGGATGTACTAAACCTTTTTTTTAACTTGATATAATTATGTATTAATCATAAAAACATGATTATTAAACTATATATAACATTTTAGAGTCACGAATACACAATATGATCGACAATATTGGCCATTTAACGTAGAATCGATACAGTTTTTGTCAAAACATCAAACTTAAAACGTATTTTTCGTTGTCCTAATTGTATTCTAATTCGATTTCTATTATTTTTCTACATTATAATACATATATGAAGACAGATATACAAGAATGAAATAAAAAAAATATGTTTTAAACAATCAAATAGGTTGTTCAATGTCGAACAATTTTGATCAAAATTTTAAAAAATTCACGAGTATGACCCACCTTAGGATGTACTAAAGCTATTTTTAACTTGATTTAATTATGTATTAACCCTAAAAACAAGTTTATTAAACTATATATAACTGTTTCGAGTCACGAACATACAATATGATCGACAATATTGGCCGTTTAACGTATAATCGCTACAGTTTTTGTCCAAATATCAAGCTTAAAACCCATTTTTCGTTGTCCTAATTGTATTCTAATTTGATTTCTAAACTTCTTCTACATGATAATGTATATATTAAGACACATACACAAGAATGAAATCAAAAAAATATGTTTTAAACAACAAAATATGTTGTTCAATTTCGAACAATTTTGATCAAAATTTTAAAAAATTCACAAGTATGACCCACCTTAGGATGTACTAAACCTATTTTTAACTTTATTTAATTTTGTATTAATGCTAAAAACAAGTTTATTAAACTATATATAACTGTTTGGAGTCACGAAAATACAATATGATCGACAATATTGGCCGTTTAACGTAGAATCGCTACACTTTTTGGCCAAATATCAAGCTTAAAACCCATTTTTCGTTGTCCTAATTGTATTCTAATTTGATTTCTAAACTTTTCTACATGATAATGCATATATGAAGATAGTTACACAAGAATGAAATCAAAAAAATATGTTTTAAACAACCAAATATGTTGTTCAATGTCGAACAATTTTGATCAAAATTTTAAAAAATTTACGAGTATGACCTACCTTAGGATGTACTAAACCTTTTTTTTAACTTGATATAATTATGTATTAATCATAAAAACATGTTTATTAAACTATATATAACATTTTAGAGTCACGAAAACACAATTTGATCGACAATATTGGCCGTTCAACGTAGAATCGCGACAGTTTTTGTCAAAATATCAAGCTTAAAGCCCATTTTTCGTTGTCCTAAATGTATTCTAATTTGATTTCTAAACTTCTTCTACATGATAATGCATATATGAAGGCAGATAGACAAGAATGAAATCAAAAAAATATGTTTTAAACAATCAAATAGGTTGTTCAACGCCGAACAATTTTGATCAAAATTTTAAAAAATTAACAAGTATAACTCACCTTAGGATGTACTAAACCTATTTTTAACTTGATTTAATTATGTATTAATCCTAAAAACAAGTTTATTAAACTATATATGACTGTTTGGAGTCACGAAAACACAATATAATCAACAATATTGGCCGTTTAACGTAGAATCGCTACAGTTTTTGTCCAAATATCAAGCTTAAAACCCATTTTTCGTTGTCCTAATTGTATTCTAATTTGATTTCTAAACTTCTTCTACATGATAATGCATATATGAAGACAGATATACAAGAATGAAATAAAAAAAATATGTTTTAAACAATCAAATAGGTTGTTCAATGTCGAACAATTTTGATCAAAATTTTAAAAAATTCACGAGTATGACCCACCTTAGGATGTACTAAAGCTATTTTTAACTTGATTTAATTATGTATTAACCCTAAAAACAAGTTTATTAAACTATATATAACTGTTTCGAGTCACGAACATACAATATGATCAGCAATATTGGCCGTTTAACGTAGAATCGCTACAGTTTTTGTCCAAATATCAAGCTTAAAACCCATTTTTCGTTGTCCTAATTGTATTCTAATTTGATTTCTAAACTTCTTCTACATGATAATGTATATATTAAGACACATACACAAGAATGAAATCAAAAAAATATGTTTTAAACAACAAAATATGTTGTTCAATTTCGAACAATTTTGATCAAAATTTTAAAAAATTCACAAGTATGACCCACCTTAGGATGTACTAAACCTATTTTTAACTTTATTTAATTTTGTATTAATGCTAAAAACAAGTTTATTAAACTATATATAACTGTTTGGAGTCACGAAAATACAATATGATCGACAATATTGGCCGTTTAACGTAGAATCGCTACAGTTTTTGTCCAATTATCAAGCTTAAAACCCATTTTTCGTTGTCCTAATTGTATTCTAATTTGATTTCTAAACTTCTTCTACATGATAATGCATATATGAAGACAGATACACAAGAATGAAATGAAAAAAAATATGTTTTAAACAACCAAATATGTTGTTCAATGTCGAACAATTTTGATCAAAATTTTAAAAAATTCACGAGTATGACCCATCTTAGGATGTACTAAACCAATTTTTAACTTGATGTAATTATGTATTAATCATAAAAATATGTTTATTAAACTATATATAACATTTTAGAGTCACGAAAACACAATTTGATCGACAATATTGGCCGTTCAACGTAGAATCGCAACAGTTTTTGTCCAAATATTAAGCTTAAAACCCATTTTTCGTTGTCCTAATTGTATTCTAATTCGATTTGTAAATTTTTCTACATGATAAAGCATATATGAAGACAGATAGACAAGAATGAAAACAAAAAAATATGTTTTAAACAACAAAATATGTTGTTCAATTTCGAACAATTTTGATCAAAATTTTAAAAAATTCACGAGTATGACCCACCTTAGGATGTATTAAACCTATTTTTAACTTGATGTAATTATGTATTAATTATAAAAACATATTTATTAAACTATATATAACATTTTAGAGTCACGAATACACAATTTGATCGACAATATTGGCCGTTCAACGTAGAATCGCAACAGTTTTTGTCCAAATATTAAGCTTAAAACCCATTTTTCGTTGTCCTAATTGTTTTCTAATTCGATTTGTAAATTTTTTCTACATGATAAAGCATATATGAAGACAGATAGACAAGAATGAAATCAAAAAAATATGTTTTAAACAACAAAATATGTTGTTCAATTTCGAACAATTTTGATCAAAATTTTAAAAAATTCACGAGTATGACCCACCTTAGGATGTACTAAACCTATTTTTAACTTTATTTAATTTTGTGTTAATGCTAAAAACAAGTTTATTAAACTATATATAACTGTTTGGAGTCACGAAAATACAATATGATCGACTATATTGGCCGTTTAACGTAGAATCGCTACAGTTTTTGGCCAAATATCAAGCTTAAAACCCATTTTTCGTTGTCCTAATTGTATTCTAATTTGATTTCTAAACTTTTCTACATGATAATGCATATATGAAGATAGTTACACAAGAATGAAATCAAAAAAATATGTTTTAAACAACCAAATATGTTGTTCAATGTCGAACAATTTTGATCAAAATTTTAAAAAATTTACGAGTATGACCCACCTTAGGATGTACTAAACCTTTTTTTTAACTTGATATAATTATGTATTAATCATAAAAACATGATTATTAAACTATATATAACATTTTAGAGTCACGAATACACAATATGATCGACAATATTGGCCATTTAACGTAGAATCGATACAGTTTTTGTCAAAACATCAAACTTAAAACGTATTTTTCGTTGTCCTAATTGTATTCTAATTCGATTTCTATTATTTTTCTACATTATAATACATATATGAAGACAGATATACAAGAATGAAATAAAAAAAATATGTTTTAAACAATCAAATAGGTTGTTCAATGTCGAACAATTTTGATCAAAATTTTAAAAAATTCACGAGTATGACCCACCTTAGGATGTACTAAAGCTATTTTTAACTTGATTTAATTATGTATTAACCCTAAAAACAAGTTTATTAAACTATATATAACTGTTTCGAGTCACGAAAATACAATATGATCGACAATATTGGACGTTTAACGTAGAATCGCTACAGTTTTTGTCCAAATATCAAGTTTAAAACCCATTTTTCGTTGTCCTAATTGTATTCTAATTTGATTTCTAAACTTCTTCTACATGATAATGTATATATTAAGACACATACACAAGAATGAAATCAAAAAAATATGTTTTAAACAACAAAATATGTTGTTCAATTTCGAACAATTTTGATCAAAATTTTAAAAAATTCACAAGTATGACCCACCTTAGGATGTACTAAACCTATTTTTAACTTTATTTAATTTTGTATTAATGCTAAAAACAAGTTTATTAAACTATATATAACTGTTTGGAGTCACGAAAATACAATATGATCGACAATATTGGCCGTTTAACGTAGAATCGCTACAGTTTTTGGCCAAATATCAAGCTTAAAACCCATTTTTCGTTGTCCTAATTGTATTCTAATTTGATTTCTAAACTTTTCTACATGATAATGCATATATGAAGATAGTTACACAAGAATGAAATCAAAAAAATATGTTTCAAACAACCAAATATGTTGTTCAATGTCGAACAATTTTGATCAAAATTTTAAAAAATTTACAAGTATGACCCACCTTAGGATGTACTAAACCTTTTTTTAACTTGATGTAATTATGTATTAATCATAAAAACAAGATTATTAAACTATATATAACATTTTAGAGTCAAGAAAACACAATATGATCGACAATATTGGCCATTTAACGTAGAAACGATACAGTTTTTGTCAAAACATCAAACTTAAAACGTATTTTTCGTTGTCCTAATTGTATTCTAATTCGATTTCTAAACTTTTTCTACATGATAATACATATATGAAAACAGATACACAAGAATGAAATGAAAAAAATATGTTTTAAACAATCAAATAGGTTGTTCAATGTCGAACAATTTTGATCAAAATTTTAAAAAATTCACGAGTATGACCCACCTTAGGATGTACTAAAGCTATTTTTAACTTCATTTAATTATGTATTAACCCTAAAAACAAGTTTATTAAACTATATATAACTGTTTCGAGTCATGAAAATACAATATGATCGACAATATTGGCCGTTTAACGTAGAATCGCTACAGTTTTTGTCCAAATATCAAGCTTAAAACCCATTTTTCGGTGTCCTAATTGTATTCTAATTTGATTTCTAAACTTCTTCTACATGATAATGCATATATGAAGATAGATACACAAGAATGAAATCAAAAAAATATGTTTTAAACAATCAAATATTTGTTTAATGTCGAACAATTTTGATCAAAATTTTAAAAAATTAACGAGTATGACCCACCTTAGGATGTACTAAACCTATTTTTAGCTTGATTTAATAATGTATTAATCCTAAAAACAAGTTTATTAAACTATATATAACTGTTTGGAGTCACGAAAATACAATATGATCGACAATATTGGCCGTTTAACGTAGAATCGATATAGTTTTTGTCAAAACATCAAACTTAAAATGTATTTTTCGTTGTCCTAATTGTATTCTAATTCGATTTCTAAACTTTTTCTACATGATAATACATATATGAAGACAGATATACAAGAATGAAATAAAAAAAATATGTTTTAAACAATCAAATAGGTTGTTCAATGTCGAACAATTTTGATCAAAATTTTAAAAAATTCACGAGTATGACCCACCTTAGGATGTACTAAAGCTATTTTTAACTTGATTTAATTATGTATTAACCCTAAAAACAAGTTTATTAAACTATATATAACTGTTTCGAGTCACGAAAATACAATATGATCGACAATATTGGCCGTTTAACGTAGAATCGCTACAGTTTTTGTCCAAATATCAAGCTTAAAACCCATTTTTCGGTGTCCTAATTGTATTCTAATTTGATTTCTAAACTTCTTCTACATGATAATGCATATATGAAGATAGATACACAAGAATGAAATCAAAAAAATATGTTTTAAACAATCAAATAGGTTGTTCAATGTCGAACAATTTTGATCAAAATTTTAAAAAATTTACGAGTATGACCCACCTTAGGATGTACTAAACCTTTTTTTTAACTTGATGTAATTATGTATTAATCATAAAAATATGATTATTAAACTGTATATAAAATTTTAGAGTCACGAAAACACAATATGATCGACAATATTGGCCATTTAACGTAGAATCGATACAGTTTTTGTCAAAACATCAAACTTAAAACGTATTTTTCGTTGTCCTAATTGTATTCTAATTCGATTTCTATTATTTTTCTACATGATAATACATATATGAAGACAGATATACAAGAATAAAATAAAAAAAATATGTTTTAAACAATCAAATAGGTTGTTCAACGTCGAACAATTTGGATCAAAATTTTAAAAAATTCACGAGTATGACCCACCTTAGGATGTACTAAAGCTATTTTTAACTTGATTTAATTATGTATTAACCCTAAAAACAAGTTTATTAAACTATATATAACTATTTGGAGTCACGAAAACACAATATGATCGACAATATTGGCCGTTTAACGTAGAATCGCTACAGTTTTTGTCCAAATATCAAGCTTAAAACCCATTTTTCGTTGTCCTAATTGTATTCTAATTTGATTTCTAAACTTCTTCTACATGATAATGCATATATGAAGACAGATACACAAGAATGAAATGAAAAAAAATATGTTTTAAACAACCAAATATGTTGTTCAATGTCGAACAATTTTGATCAAAATTTTAAAAAATTCACGAGTATGACCCATCTTAGGATGTACTAAACCTATTTTTAACTTGATGTAATTATGTATTAATCATAAAAACATGTTTATTAAACTATATATAACAGTTTGGAGTCACGAAAACACATTATGATCGACAATATTGGACATTTAACGTAGAATCGCAACAGTTTTTTGTCAAGCTATCAAACTTAAAACGCATTTTTCGTTGTCCTAATTGTATTTTAATTCGATTTCTGAACTTTTTCTACATGATAATACATATATGAAGGCAAGATATACAAGAATGAAATCAAAAAAATATATGTTTTAAACAACCAAATAGGTTGTTCAATGTCGAACAATTTTGATCAAAATTATAAAAAATTTACGAATATGACCCACCCTATGATGTGCTACACCTATTTTTAACTTGATTTAATTATTTATTAATCATAAAAAGATGTTTATTAAACAATATATAATAGTTCCGAGTCACGAAAACACAATTTCATCGACAATATTAGCTGTTCAACGCAGAATCACTACAATTTTTTTCAAAATTGTACAAATATCTAGATTAAAACACATTTTTCGTTGTTCAAATTGTATTCTAATTCAATTTCTAAACTTTTTGTACATGATAACACATATTTGAAGATAGATATACAAGAATCAAATCAAAAAAATAGGTTTTAAACAACCAAAAAAGTTGTTCAACGTCGAACAATTTTGACCATAATATTAAAAAATTAACGAGTATGACCGACCTTAGGATGAATTAAACCTATTTTTAACTTGATTTAATTATGTATTAATCATAAAAACATGTTTATTAAACTATATAACATTTTAGAGTCACGAAAACACAATTTGATCGACAATATTGGCCGTTCAACGTAGAATCGCAACAGTTTTTGTCAAAATATCAAGCATAACACCCATTTTTCGTTGTCCTAATTGTATTCTAATTCGATTTGTAAATTTTTTCAACATGATAAAGCATATATGAGGACAGATAGACAAGAATGAAATCAAAAAAATATGTTTTAAACAATCAAATAGGTTGTTCAACGCCGAACAATTTTGATCAAAATTTTAAAAAATTAACAAGTATAACTCACCTTAGGATGTACTAAACCTATTTTTAACTTGATTTAATTATGTATTAATCCTAAAAACAAGTTTATTAAACTATATATGACTGTTTGGAGTCACGAAAACACAATATGATCAACAATATTGGCCGTTTAACGTAGAATCGCTACAGTTTTTGTCCAAATATCAAGCTTAAAACCCATTTTTCGTTGTCCTAATTGTATTCTAATTTGATTTCTAAACTTCTTCTACATGATAATGCATATATGAAGACAGATACACAAGAATGAAATGAAAAAAAATATGTTTTAAACAACCAAATATGTTGTTCAATGTCGAACAATTTTGATCAAAATTTTAAAAAATTCACGAGTATGACCCATCTTAGGATGTACTAAACCTATTTTTAACTTGATGTAATTATGTATTAATCATAAAAACATGTTTATTAAACTATATATAACAGTTTGGAGTCACGAAAACACATTATGATCGACAATATTGGACATTTAACGTAGAATCGCAACAGTTTTTTGTCAAACTATCAAACTTAAAACGCATTTTTCGTTGTCCTAATTGTATTCTAATTCGATTTCTGAACTTTTTCTACATGATAATACATATATGAAGGCAAGATATACAAGAATGAAATCAAAAAAATATATGTTTTAAACAACCAAATAGGTTGTTCAATGTCGAACAATTTTGATCAAAATTATAAAAAATTTACGAATATGACCCACCCTATGATGTGCTACACCTATTTTTAACTTGATTTAATTATTTATTAATCATAAAAAGATGTTTATTAAACAATATATAATAGTTCCGAGTCACGAAAACACAATTTCATCGACAATATTAGCTGTTCAACGCAGAATCACTACAATTTTTTTCAAAATTGTACAAATATCTAGATTAAAACACATTTTTCGTTGTTCAAATTGTATTCTAATTCAATTTCTAAACTTTTTGTACATGATAACACATATTTGAAGATAGATATACAAGAATCAAATCAAAAAAATAGGTTTTAAACAACCAAAAAAGTTGTTCAACGTCGAACAATTTTGACCATAATATTAAAAAATTAACGAGTATGACCGACCTTAGGATGAATTAAACCTATTTTTAACTTGATTTAATTACGTATTAATCATAAAAACATGTTTATAAAACTATATATAACATTTTAGAGTCACGAAAACACAATTTGATCGACAATATTGGCCGTTCAACGTAGAATCGCAACAGTTTTTGTCAAAATATCAAGAATAACACCCATTTTTCGTTGTCCTAATTGTATTCTAATTCGATTTGTAAATTTTTTCAACATGATAAAGCATATATGAGGACAGATAGATAAGAATGAAATCAAAAAAATATGTTTTAAACAATCAAATAGGTTGTTCAACGTCGAACAATTTTGATCAAAATTTTAAAAAATTAACGAGTACGACCCACCTTATGATGTACTAAACCTATTTTTAACTTTATTTAATTTTGTATTAATGCTAAAAAGAAGTTTATTAAACTATATATAACTGTTTGGAGTCAGAAAATACAATATGATCGACAATATTGGCCGTTTAACGTAGAATTGCTACAGTTTTTGTCCAAATATCAAGCTTAAAACCCATTTTTCGTTGTCCTAATTGTATTCTAATTTGATTTCTAAACTTTTCTACACGATAATGCATATATGAAGACAGATACACAAGAATGAAATCAAAAAAATATGTTTTAAACAACCAAATATGTTGTTCAATGTCGAACAATTTTGATCAAAATTTTAAAAAATTCACGAGTATGACCCATCTTAGGATGTACTAAACCTATTTTTAACTTTATTTAATTTTGTATTATTGCTAAAAACAAGTTTATTAAACTATATATAACTGTTTGGAGTCATGAAAATACAATATGATCGACAATATTGGTCGTTTAACGTAGAATCGCTACAGTTTTTGTCCAAATATTAAGCTTAAAACCCATTTTTCGTTGTCCTAATTGTATTCTAATTTGATTTCTAAACTTTACTACACGATAATGCATATATGAAGATAGATACACAAGAATGAAATCAAAAAAATATGTTTTAAACAATGAAATATGTTGTTCATTGTCGAATAATTTTGATCAAAATTTTAAAAAATTCACGAGTATGACCCACCTTAGGATGTATTAAACCTATTTTTAACTTGATGTAATTATGTATTAATTATAAAAACATATTTATTAAACTATTAATAACATTTTAGAGTCGTGAAAACACAATTTGATCGACAATATTGGCCGTTCAACGTAGAATCGCAAAAGCTTTTGTCCAAATATTAAGCTTAAAACCCATTTTTCGTTGTCCTAATTGTATTCTAATTCGATTTGTAAATTATTTCTACATGATAAAGCATATATGAAGACAGATAGACAAGAATGAAATCAAAAAAATATGTTTTAAACAATCAAATAGGTTGTTCAACGTCGAACAATTTTGATCAAAATTTTAAAAAATTAACGAGTATGACCCACCTTATGATGTACTAAACCTATTTTTACCTTGATTTAATTATGTATTAATCCTAAAAACGAGTTTGTTAAACTATATATAACTGTTTGGAGTCACGAAAACACAATATGATCGACAATATTGGCCGTTTAACGTAGAATCGCTACAGTTTTTGTCCAAATATCAAGCTTAAAACCCATTTTTCGTTGTCCTAATTGTATTCTAATTTGATTTCTAAACTTCTTCTACATGATAATGAATATATGAAGACAGATACAAAAGAATGCAATCAAAAAAATATGTTTTAAACAACAAAATATGTTGTTCAATTTCGAACAATTTTGATCAAAATTTTAAAAAATTCGAGTATGACCCACCTTATGATGTACTAAACGTATTTTTAACTTTATTTAATTTTGTATTAATGCAAAAAACAAGTTTATTAAACTATATATAACTGTTTGGAGTCACGAAAATACAATATGATCGACAATATTGGCCGTTTAACGTAGAATCGCTACAGTTTTCGGCCAAATATCAAGCTTAAAACCCATTTTTCGTTGTCCTAATTGTATTCTTATTTGATTTCTAAACTTTTCTACATGATAATGCATATATGAAGATAGTTACACAAGAATGAAATGAAAAAAATATGTTTTAAACAACCAAATATGTTGTTCAATGTCGAACAATTTTGATCAAAATTTTAAAAAAATTTACGAGTATGACCCACCTTAGGATGTACTAAACCTTTTTTTTAACTTGATGTAATTATGTATTAATCATAAAAACATGATTATTAAACTATATATAACATTTTAGAGTCACGAATACACAATATGATCGACAATATTGGCCATTTAACGTAGAATCGATACAGTTTTTGTCAAAACATCAAACTTAAAACGTATTTTTCGTTGTCTTAATTGTATTCTAATTCGATTTCTATTATTTTTCTACATTATAATACATATATGAAGACAGATATACAAGAATGAAATAAAAAAAATATGTTTTAAACAATCAAATAGGTTGTTCAATGTCGAACAATTTTGATCAAAATTTTAAAAAATTCACGAGTATGACCCACCTTAGGATGTACTAAAGCTATTTTTAACTTGATTTAATTATGTATTAACCCTAAAAAAAAGTTTATTAAACTATATGTAACTGTTTCGAGTCACGAACATACAATATGATCGACAATATTGGCCGTTTAACGTAAAATCGCTACAGTTTTTGTCCAAATATCAAGCTTAAAACCCATTTTTCGTTGTCCTAATTGTATTCTAATTTGATTTCTAAACTTCTTCTACATGATAATTCATATATTAAGACAGATACACAAGAATGAAATCAAAAAAATATGTTTTAAACAACAAAATATGTTGTTCAATGTCGAACAATTTTGATCAAAATTTTAAAAAATTCACGAGTATGACCCACCTTAGGATGTACTAAACCTATTTTCAACTTGATTTAATTATGTATTAATCATAAAAACATGTTTATTAAACTATATATAACATTTTAGAGTCACGAAAACACAATTTGATCGACAATATTGGCCGTTCAACGTAGAATCACGACAGTTTTTGTCAAAATATCAAGCTTAAAGCCCATTTTTCGTTGTCCAAAATGTATTCTAATTTGATTTCTAAACTTCTTCTACATGATAATGCATATATGAAGACAGATAGACAAGAATGAAATCAAAAAAATATGTTTTAAACAATCAAATAGGTTGTTCAACGCCGAACAATTTTGATCAAAATTTTAAAAAATTAACAAGTATAACTCACCTTAGGATGTACTAAACCTATTTTTAACTTGATTTAATTATGTATTAATCCTAAAAACAAGTTTATTAAACTATATATGACTGTTTGGAGTCACGAAAACACAATATGATCAACAATATTGGCCGTTTAACGTAGAATCGCTACAGTTTTTGTCCAAATATCAAGCTTAAAACCCATTTTTCGTTGTCCTAATTGTATTCTAATTTGATTTCTAAACTTCTTCTACATGATAATGCATATATGAAGACAGATACACAAGAATGAAATGAAAAAAAATATGTTTTAAACAACCAAATATGTTGTTCAATGTCGAACAATTTTGATCAAAATTTTAAAAAATTAACGAGTATGACCCACCTTAGGATGTACTAAACCTATTTTTAGCTTGATTTAATAATGTATTAATCCTAAAAACAAGTTTATTAAACTATATATAACTGTTTGGAGTCACGAAAACACAATATGATCGACATTATTGGCCGTTTAACGTAGAATCGCTACAGTTTTTGTCCAAATATCAAGCTTAAAACCCATTTTTCGTTGTCCTAATTGTATTCTAATTTGATTTCTAAACTTATTATACATGATAATGCATATATGAAGACAGATACACAAGAATGAAATCAAAAAAATATGTTTTAAACAACCAAATATGCTGTTCAATGTCGAACAATTTTGATCAAAATTTTAAAAAATTCACGAGTATGACCCACCTTAGGATGTACTAAACCTATTTTTAACTTGATGTAATTATGTATTAATCATAAAAACATGTTTATTAAACTATATATAACATTTTAGAGTCACGAAAACACAATTTGATCGACAATATTGGCCGTTCAACGTAGAATCGCAACAGTTTTTGTCAAAATATCAAGAATAACACCCATTTTTCGTTGTCCTAATTGTATTCTAATTCGATTTGTAAATTTTTTCAACATGATAAAGCATATATGAGGACAGATAGATAAGAATGAAATCAAAAAAATGTGTTTTAAACAATCAAATAGGTTGTTCAACGTCGAACAATTTTGATCAAAATTTTAAAAAATTAACGAGTATGACCCACCTTATGATGTACTAAACCTATTTTTAACTTTATTTAATTTTGTATTAATGCTAAAAAGAAGTTTATTAAACTATATATAACTGTTTGGAGTCAGAAAATACAATATGATCGACAATATTGGCCGTTTAACGTAGAATCGCTACAGTTTTTGTCCAAATATCAAGCTTAAAACCCATTTTTCGTTGTCCTAATTGTATTCTAATTTGATTTCTAAACTTTTCTACACGATAATGCATATATGAAGACAGATACACAAGAATGAAATCAAAAAAATATGTTTTAAACAACCAAATATGTTGTTCAATGTCGAACAATTTTGATCAAAATTTTAAAAAATTCACGAGTATGACCCATCTTAGGATGTACTAAACCTATTTTTAACTTTATTTAATTTTGTATTATTGCTAAAAACAAGTTTATTAAACTATATATAACTGTTTGGAGTCATGAAAATACAATATGATCGACAATATTGGTCGTTTAACGTAGAATCGCTATAGTTTTTGTCCAAATATTAAGCTTAAAACCCATTTTTCGTTGTCCTAATTGTATTCTAATTTGATTTCTAAACTTTACTACACGATAATGCATATATGAAGATAGATACACAAGAATGAAATCAAAAAAATATGTTTTAAACAACGAAATATGTTGTTCATTGTCGAACAATTTTGATCAAAATTTTAAAAAATTCACGAGTATGACCCACCTTAGGATGTATTAAACCTATTTTTAACTTGATGTAATTATGTATTAATTATAAAAACATATTTATTAAACTATATATAACATTTTAGAGTCGCGAAAACACAATTTGATCGACAATATTGGCCGTTCAACGTAGAATCGCAAAAGCTTTTGTCCAAATATTAAGCTTAAAACCCATTTTTCGTTGTCCTAATTGTATTCTAATTCGATTTGTAAATTATTTCTACATGATAAAGCATATATGAAGACAGATAGACAAGAATGAAATCAAAAAAATATGTTTTAAACAATCAAATAGGTTGTTCAACGTCGAACAATTTTGATCAAAATTTTAAAAAATTAACGAGTATGACCCACCTTATGATGTACTAAACCTATTTTTAACTTGATTTAATTATGTATTAATCCTAAAAACGAGTTTGTTAAACTATATATAACTGTTTGGAGTCACGAAAACACAATATGATCGACAATATTGGCCGTTTAACGTAGAATCGCTACAGTTTTTGTCCAAATATCAAGCTTAAAACCCATTTTTCGTTGTCCTAATTGTATTCTAATTTGATTTCTAAACTTCTTCTACATGATAATGCATATATGAAGACAGATACAAAAGAATGCAATCAAAAAAATATGTTTTAAACAACAAAATATGTTGTTCAATTTCGAACAATTTTGATCAAAATTTTAAAAAATTCGAGTATGACCCACCTTATGATGTACTAAACGTATTTTTAACTTTATTTAATTTTGTATTAATGCAAAAAACAAGTTTATTAAACTATATATAACTGTTTGGAGTCACGAAAATAAAATATGATCGACAATATTGGCCGTTTAACGTAGAATCGCTACAGTTTTCGGCCAAATATCAAGCTTAAAACCCATTTTTCGTTGTCCTAATTGTATTCTTATTTGATTTCTAAACTTTTCTACATGATAATGCATATATGAAGATAGTTACACAAGAATGAAATCAAAAAAATATGTTTTAAACAACCAAATATGTTGTTCAATGTCGAACAATTTTGATCAAAATTTTAAAAAATTTACGAGTATGACCCACCTTAGGATGTACTAAACCTTTTTTTTAACTTGATGTAATTATGTATTAATCATAAAAACATGATTATTAAACTATATATAACATTTTAGAGTCACGAATACACAATATGATCGACAATATTGGCCATTTAACGTAGAATCGATACAGTTTTTGTCAAAACATCAAACTTAAAACGTATTTTTCGTTGTCTTAATTGTATTCTAATTCGATTTCTATTATTTTTCTACATTATAATACATATATGAAGACAGATATACAAGAATGAAATAAAAAAAATATGTTTTAAATAATCAAATAGGTTGTTCAATGTCGAACAATTTTGATCAAAATTTTAAAAAATTCACGAGTATGACCCACCTTAGGATGTACTAAAGCTATTTTTAACTTGATTTAATTATGTATTAACCCTAAAAACAAGTTTATTAAACTATATGTAACTGTTTCGAGTCACGAACATACAATATGATCGACAATATTGGCCGTTTAACGTAGAATCGCTACAGTTTTTGTCCAAATATCAAGCTTAAAACCCATTTTTCGTTGTCCTAATTGTATTCTAATTTGATTTCTAAACTTCTTCTACATGATAATGCATATATGAAGACAGATACACAAGAATGAAATGAAAAAAAATATGTTTTAAACAACCAAATATGTTGTTCAATGTCGAACAATTTTGATCAAAATTTTAAAAAATTCACGAGTATGACCCATCTTAGGATGTACTAAACCTATTTTTAACTTTATTTAATTTTGTATTATTGCTAAAAACAAGTTTATTAAACTATATATAACTGTTTGGAGTCATGAAAATACAATATGATCGACAATATTGGTCGTTTAACGTAGAATCGCTATAGTTTTTGTCCAAATATGAAGCTTAAAATCCATTTTTCGTTGTCCTAATTGTATTCTAATTTGATTTCTAAACTTTACTACACGATAATGCATATATGAAGATAGATACACAAGAATGAAATCAAAAAAATATGTTTTAAACAACGAAATATGTTGTTCATTGTCGAACAATTTTGATCAAAATTTTAAAAAATTCACGAGTATGACCCACCTTAGGATGTATTAAACCTATTTTTAACTTGATGTAATTATGTATTAATTATAAAAACATATTTATTAAACTATATATAACATTTTAGAGTCGCGAAAACACAATTTGATCGACAATATTGGCCGTTCAACGTAGAATCGCAAAAGCTTTTGTCCAAATATTAAGCTTAAAACCCATTTTTCGTTGTCCTAATTGTATTCTAATTCGATTTGTAAATTATTTCTACATGATAAAGCATATATGAAGACAGATAGACAAGAATGAAATCAAAAAAATATGTTTTAAACAATCAAATAGGTTGTTCAACGTCGAACAATTTTGATCAAAATTTTAAAAAATTAACGAGTATGACCCACCTTATGATGTACTAAACCTATTTTTAACTTGATTTAATTATGTATTAATCCTAAAAACGAGTTTGTTAAACTATATATAACTGTTTGGAGTCACGAAAACACAATATGATCGACAATATTGGCCGTTTAACGTAGAATCGCTACAGTTTTTGTCCAAATATCAAGCTTAAAACCCATTTTTCGTTGTCCTAATTGTATTCTAATTTGATTTCTAAACTTCTTCTACATGATAATGCATATATGAAGACAGATACAAAAGAATGCAATCAAAAAAATATGTTTTAAACAACAAAATATGTTGTTCAATTTCGAACAATTTTGATCAAAATTTTAAAAAATTCGAGTATGACCCACCTTATGATGTACTAAACGTATTTTTAACTTTATTTAATTTTGTATTAATGCAAAAAACAAGTTTATTAAACTATATATAACTGTTTGGAGTCACGAAAATACAATATGATCGACAATATTGGCCGTTTAACGTAGAATCGCTACAGTTTTCGGCGAAATATCAAGCTTAAAACCCATTTTTCGTTGTCCTAATTGTATTCTTATTTGATTTCTAAACTTTTCTACATGATAATGCATATATGAAGATAGTTACACAAGAATGAAATCAAAAAAATATGTTTTAAACAACCAAATATGTTGTTCAATGTCGAACAATTTTGATCAAAATTTTAAAAAATTTACGAGTATGACCCACCTTAGGATGTACTAAACCTTTTTTTTAACTTGATGTAATTATGTATTAATCATAAAAACATGATTATTAAACTATATATAACATTTTAGAGTCACGAATACACAATATGATCGACAATATTGGCCATTTAACGTAGAATCGATACAGTTTTTGTCAAAACATCAAACTTAAAACGTATTTTTCGTTGTCTTAATTGTATTCTAATTCGATTTCTATTATTTTTCTACATTATAATACATATATGAAGACAGATATACAAGAATGAAATAAAAAAAATATGTTTTAAACAATCAAATAGGTTGTTCAATGTCGAACAATTTTGATCAAAATTTTAAAAAATTCACGAGTATGACCCACCTTAGGATGTACTAAAGCTATTTTTAACTTGATTTAATTATGTATTAACCCTAAAAACAAGTTTATTAAACTATATGTAACTGTTTCGAGTCACGAACATACAATATGATCGACAATATTGGCCGTTTAACGTAGAATCGCTACAGTTTTTGTCCAAATATCAAGCTTAAAACCCATTTTTCGTTGTCCTAATTGTATTCTAATTTGATTTCTAAACTTCTTCTACATGATAATGCATATATTAAGACAGATACACAAGAATGAAATCAAAAAAATATGTTTTAAACAACAAAATATGTTGTTCAATTTCGAACAATTTTGATCAAAATTTTAAAAAATTCACGAGTATGACCCACCTTAGGATGTACTAAACCGATTTTTAACTTTATTTAATTTTGTATTAATGCTAAAAACAAGTTTATTAAACTATATATAACTGTTTGGAGTCACGAAAATACAATATGATCGACAATATTGGCCGTTTAACGTAGAATCGCTACAGTTTTTGATCAAATATCAAGCTTAAAACCCATTTTTCGGTGTCCTAATTGTATTCTAATTTGATTTCTAAACTTCTTCTACATGATAATGCATATATGAAGATAGATACACAAGAATGAAATCAAAAAAATATGTTTTAAACAATCAAATAGGTTGTTCAATGTCGAACAATTTTGATCAAAATTTTAAAAAATTAACGAGTATGACCCACCTTAGGATGTACTAAACCTATTTTTAGCTTGATTTAATAATGTATTAATCCTAAAAACAAGTTTATTAAACTATATATAACTGTTTGGAGTCACGAAAACACAATATGATCGACATTATTGGCCGTTTAACGTAGAATCGCTACAGTTTTTGTCCAAATATCAAGCTTAAAACCCATTTTTCGTTGTCCTAATTGTATTCTAATTTGATTTCTAAACTTATTATACATGATAATGCATATATGAAGACAGATACACAAGAATGAAATCAAAAAAATATGTTTTAAACAACCAAATATGCTGTTCAATGTCGAACAATTTTGATCAAAATTTTAAAAAATTCACGAGTATGACCCACCTTAGGATGTACTAAACCTATTTTTAACTTGATGTAATTATGTATTAATCATAAAAACATGTTTATTAAACTATATATAACATTTTAGAGTCACGAAAACACAATTTGATCGACAATATTGGCCGTTCAACGTAGAATCGCGACAGTTTTTGTCAAAATATCAAGCTTAAAGCCCATTTTTCGTTGTCCTAATTGTATTCTAATTTGATTTCTAAACTTATTCTACATGATAATGCATATATGAAGACAGATACACAAGAATGAAATGAAAAAAAATATGTTTTAAACAACCAAATATGTTGTTCAATGTCGAACAATTTTGATCAAAATTTTAAAAAATTCACGAGTATGACCCACCTTAGGATGTATTAAACCTATTTTTAACTTGATGTAATTATGTATTAATTATAAAAACATATTTATTAAACTATATATAACATTTTAGAGTCACGAAAACACAATTTGATCGACAATATTGGCCGTTCAACGTAGAATCGCAACAGTTTTTGTCCAAATATTAGGCTTAAAACCCATTTTTCGTTGTCCTAATGGTATTCTAATTCGATTTGTAAATTTTTTCTACATGATAAAGCATATATGAAGACAGATAGACAAGAATGAAATCAAAAAAATATGTTTTAAACAACAAAATATGTTGTTCAATTTCGAACAATTTTGATCAAAATTTTAAAAAATTCACGAGTATGACCCACCTTAGGATGTATTAAACCTATTTTTAACTTGATGTAATTATGTATTAATTATAAAAACATATTTATTAAACTATATATAACATTTTAGAGTCACGAATACACAATTTGATCGACAATATTGGCCGTTCAACGTAGAATCGCAACAGTTTTTGTCCAAATATTAAGCTTAAAACCCATTTTTCGTTGTCCTAATTGTTTTCTAATTCGATTTGTAAATTTTTTCTACATGATAAAGCATATATGAAGACAGATAGACAAGAATGAAATCAAAAAAATATGTTTTAAACAACAAAATATGTTGTTCAATTTCGAACAATTTTGATCAAAATTTTAAAAAATTCACGAGTATGACCCACCTTAGGATGTACTAAACCTATTTTTAACTTTATTTAATTTTGTATTAATGCTAAAAACAAGTTTATTAAACTATATATAACTGTTTGGAGTCACGAAAATACAATATGACCGACAATATTGGCCGTTTAACGTAGAATCGCTACAGTTTTTGGCCAAATATCAAGCTTAAAACCCATTTTTCGTTGTCCTAATTGTATTCTAATTTGATTTCTAAACTTTTCTACATGATAATGCATATATGAAGATAGTTACACAAGAATGAAATCAAAAAAATATGTTTTAAACAACCAAATATGTTGTTCAATGTCGAACAATTTTGATCAAAATTTTAAAAAATTTACGAGTATGACCCACCTTAGGATGTACTAAACCTTTTTTTTTAACTTGATATAATTATGTATTAATCATAAAAACATGATTATTAAACTATATATAACATTTTAGAGTCACGAATACACAATATGATCGACAATATTGGCCATTTAACGTAGAATCGATACAGTTTTTGTCAAAACATCAAACTTAAAACGTATTTTTCGTTGTCTTAATTGTATTCTAATTCGATTTCTATTATTTTTCTACATTATAATACATATATGAAGACAGATATACAAGAATGAAATAAAAAAAATATGTTTTAAACAATCAAATAGGTTGTTCAATGTCGAACAATTTTGATCAAAATTTTAAAATATTCACGAGTATGACCCACCTTAGGATGTACTAAAGCTATTTTTAACTTGATGTAATTTTGTATTAATCATAAAAACATGTTTATTAAACTATATATAACATTTTAGAGTCACGAAAACACAATTTGATCGACAATATTGGCCGTTCAACGTAGAATCGCGACAGTTTTTGTCAAAATATCAAGCTTAAAGCCCATTTTTCGTTGTCCTAAATGTATTCTAATTTGATTTCTAAGCTTCTTCTACATGATAATGCATATATGAAGACAGATAGACAAGAATGAAATCAAAAAAATATGTTTTAAACAATCAAATAGGTTGTTCAACGCCGAACAATTTTGATCAAAATTTTAAAAAATTAACAAGTATAACTCACCTTAGGATGTACTAAACCTATTTTTAACTTGATTTAATTATGTATTAATCCTAAAAACAAGTTTATTAAACTATATATGACTGTTTGGAGTCACAAAAACACAATATGATCAACAATATTGGCCGTTTAACGTAGAATCGCTACAGTTTTTGTCCAAATATCAAGCTTAAAACCCATTTTTCGTTGTCCTAATTGTATTCTAATTTGATTTCTAAACTTATTCTACATGATAATGCATATATGAAGACAGATACACAAGAATGAAATGAAAAAAAATATGTTTTAAACAACCAAATATGTTGTTCAATGTCGAACAATTTTGATCAAAATTTTAAAAAATTCACGAGTATGACCCACCTTAGGATGTATTAAACCTATTTTTAACTTGATGTAATTATGTATTAATTATAAAAACATATTTATTAAACTATATATAACATTTTAGAGTCACGAAAACACAATTTGATCGACAATATTGGCCGTTCAACGTAGAATCGCAACAGTTTTTGTCCAAATATTAAGCTTAAAACCAATTTTTCGTTGTCCTAATGGTATTCTAATTCGATTTGTAAATTTTTTCTACATGATAAAGCATATATGAAGACAGATAGACAAGAATGAAATCAAAAAAATATGTTTTAAACAACAAAATATGTTGTTCAATTTCGAACAATTTTGATCAAAATTTTAAAAAATTCACGAGTATGACCCACCTTAGGATGTATTAAACCTATTTTTAACTTGATGTAATTATGTATTAATTATAAAAACATATTTATTAAACTATATATAACATTTTAGAGTCACGAATACACAATTTGATCGACAATATTGGCCGTTCAACGTAGAATCGCAACAGTTTTTGTCCAAATATTAAGCTTAAAACCCATTTTTCGTTGTCCTAATTGTTTTCTAATTCGATTTGTAAATTTTTTCTACATGATAAAGCATATATGAAGACAGATAGACAAGAATGAAATCAAAAAAATATGTTTTAAACAACAAAATATGTTGTTCAATTTCGAACAATTTTGATCAAAATTTTAAAAAATTCACGAGTATGACCCACCTTAGGATGTACTAAACCTATTTTTAACTTTATTTAATTTTGTATTAATGCTAAAAACAAGTTTATTAAACTATATATAACTGTTTGGAGTCACGAAAATACAATATGACCGACAATATTGGCCGTTTAACGTAGAATCGCTACAGTTTTTGGCCAAATATCAAGCTTAAAACCCATTTTTCGTTGTCCTAATTGTATTCTAATTTGATTTCTAAACTTTTCTACATGATAATGCATATATGAATATAGTTACACAAGAATGAAATCAAAAAAATATGTTTTAAACAACCAAATATGTTGTTCAATGTCGAACAATTTTGATCAAAATTTTAAAAAATTTACGAGTATGACCCACCTTAGGATGTACTAAACCTTTTTTTTAACTTGATATAATTATGTATTAATCATAAAAACATGATTATTAAACTATATATAACATTTTAGAGTCACGAATACACAATATGATCGACAATATTGGCCATTTAACGTAGAATCGATACAGTTTTTGTCAAAACATCAAACTTAAAACGTATTTTTCGTTGTCTTAATTGTATTCTAATTCGATTTCTATTATTTTTCTACATTATAATACATATATGAAGACAGATATACAAGAATGAAATAAAAAAAATATGTTTTAAACAATCAAATAGGTTGTTCAATGTCGAACAATTTTGATCAAAATTTTAAAAAATTCACGAGTATGACCCACCTTAGGATGTACTAAAGCTATTTTTAACTTGATTTAATTATGTATTAACCCTAAAAACAAGTTTATTAAACTATATGTAACTGTTTCGAGTCACGAACATACAATATGATCGACAATATTGGCCGTTTAACGTAGAATCGCTACAGTTTTTGTCCAAATATCAAGCTTAAAACCCATTTTTCGTTGTCCTAATTGTATTCTAATTTGATTTCTAAACTTCTACTACATGATAATGCATATATTAAGACAGATACACAAGAATGAAATCAAAAAAATATGTTTTAAACAACAAAATATGTTGTTCAATTTCGAACAATTTTGATCAAAATTTTAAAAAATTCACGAGTATGACCCACCTTAGGATGTACTAAACCGATTTTTAACTTTATTTAATTTTGTATTAATGCTAAAAACAAGTTTATTAAACTATATATAACTGTTTGGAGTCACGAAAATACAATATGATCGACAATATTGGCCGTTTAACGTAGAATCGCTACAGTTTTTGATCAAATATCAAGCTTAAAACCCATTTTTCGGTGTCCTAATTGTATTCTAATTTGATTTCTAAACTTCTTCTACATGATAATGCATATATGAAGATAGATACACAAGAATGAAATCAAAAAAATATGTTTTAAACAATCAAATAGGTTGTTCAATGTCGAACAATTTTGATCAAAATTTTAAAAAATTAACGAGTATGACCCACCTTAGGATGTACTAAACCTATTTTTAGCTTGATTTAATAATGTATTAATCCTAAAAACAAGTTTATTAAACTATATATAACTGTTTGGAGTCACGAAAACACAATATGATCGACATTATTGGCCGTTTAACGTAGAATCGCTACAGTTTTTGTCCAAATATCAAGCTTAAAACCCATTTTTCGTTGTCCTAATTGTATTCTAATTTGATTTCTAAACTTATTATACATGATAATGCATATATGAAGACAGATACACAAGAATGAAATCAAAAAAATATGTTTTAAACAACCAAATATGCTGTTCAATGTCGAACAATTTTGATCAAAATTTTAAAAAATTCACGAGTATGACCCACCTTAGGATGTACTAAACCTATTTTTAACTTGATGTAATTATGTATTAATCATAAAAACATGTTTATTAAACTATATATAACATTTTAGAGTCACGAAAACACAATTTGATCGACAATATTGGCCGTTCAACGTAGAATCGCGACAGTTTTTGTCAAAATATCAAGCTTAAAGCCCATTTTTCGTTGTCCTAAATGTATTCTAATTTGATTTCTAAACTTCTTCTACATGATAATGCATATATGAAGACAGATAGACAAGAATGAAATCAAAAAAATAAGTTTTAAACAATCAAATAGGTTGTTCAACGCCGAACAATTTTGATCAAAATTTTAAAAAATTAACAAGTATAACTCACCTTAGGATGTACTAAACCTATTTTTAACTTGATTTAATTATGTATTAATCCTAGAAACAAGTTTATTAAACTATATATGACTGTTTGGAGTCACAAAAACACAATATGATCAACAATATTGGCCGTTTAACGTAGAATCGCTACAGTTTTTGTCCAAATATCAAGCTTAAAACCCATTTTTCGTTGTCTTAATTGTATTCTAATTTGATTTCTAAACTTATTCTACATGATAATGCATATATGAAGACAGATACACAAGAATGAAATGAAAAAAAATATGTTTTAAACAACCAAATATGTTGTTCAATGTCGAACAATTTTGATCAAAATTTTAAAAAATTCACGAGTATGACCCACCTTAGGATGTATTAAACCTATTTTTAACTTGATGTAATTATGTATTAATTATAAAAACATATTTATTAAACTATATATAACATTTTAGAGTCACGAAAACACAATTTGATCGACAATATTGGCCGTTCAACGTAGAATCGCAACAGTTTTTGTCCAAATATTAAGCTTAAAACCCATTTTTCGTTGTCCTAATGGTATTCTAATTCGATTTGTAAATTTTTTCTACATGATAAAGCATATATGAAGACAGATAGACAAGAATGAAATCAAAAAAATATGTTTTAAACAACAAAATATGTTGTTCAATTTCGAACAATTTTGATCAAAATTTTAAAAAATTCACGAGTATGACCCACCTTAGGATGTATTAAACCTATTTTTAACTTGATGTAATTATGTATTAATTATAAAAACATATTTATTAAACTATATATAACATTTTAGAGTCACGAATACACAATTTGATCGACAATATTGGCCGTTCAACGTAGAATCGTAACAGTTTTTGTCCAAATATTAAGCTTAAAACCCATTTTTCGTTGTCCTAATTGTTTTCTAATTCGATTTGTAAATTTTTTCTACATGATAAAGCATATATGAAGACAGATAGACAAGAATGAAATCAAAAAAATATGTTTTAAACAACAAAATATGTTGTTCAATTTCGAACAGTTTTGATCAAAATTTTAAAAAATTCACGAGTATGACCCACCTTAGGATGTACTAAACCGATTTTTAACTTTATTTAATTTTGTATTAATGCTAAAAACAAGTTTATTAAACTATATATAACTGTTTGGAGTCACGAAAATACAATATGATCGACAATATTGGCCGTTTAACGTAGAATCGCTACAGTTTTTGATCAAATATCAAGCTTAAAACCCATTTTTCGGTGTCCTAATTGTATTCTAATTTGATTTCTAAACTTCTTCTACATGATAATGCATATATGAAGATAGATACACAAGAATGAAATCAAAAAAATATGTTTTAAACAATCAAATAGGTTGTTCAATGTCGAACAATTTTGATCAAAATTTTAAAAAATTAACGAGTATGACCCACCTTAGGATGTACTAAACCTATTTTTAGCTTGATTTAATAATGTATTAATCCTAAAAACAAGTTTATTAAACTATATATAACTGTTTGGAGTCACGAAAACACAATATGATCGACATTATTGGCCGTTTAACGTAGAATCGCTACAGTTTTTGTCCAAATATCAAGCTTAAAACCCATTTTTCGTTGTCCTAATTGTATTCTAATTTGATTTCTAAACTTATTATACATGATAATGCATATATGAAGACAGATACACAAGAATGAAATCAAAAAAATATGTTTTAAACAACCAAATATGCTGTTCAATGTCGAACAATTTTGATCAAAATTTTAAAAAATTCACGAGTATGACCCACCTTAGGATGTACTAAACCTATTTTTAACTTGATGTAATTATGTATTAATCATAAAAACATGTTTATTAAACTATATATAACATTTTAGAGTCACGAAAACACAATTTGATCGACAATATTGGCCGTTCAACGTAGAATCGCGACAGTTTTTGTCAAAATATCAAGCTTAAAGCCCATTTTTCGTTGTCCTAAATGTATTCTAATTTGATTTCTAAACTTCTTCTACATGATAATGCATATATGAAGACAGATAGACAAGAATGAAATCAAAAAAATATGTTTTAAACAATCAAATAGGTTGTTCAACGCCGAACAATTTTGATCAAAATTTTAAAAAATTAACAAGTATAACTCACCTTAGGATGTACTAAACCTATTTTTAACTTGATTTAATTATGTATTAATCCTAGAAACAAGTTTATTAAACTATATATGACTGTTTGGAGTCACAAAAACACAATATGATCAACAATATTGGCCGTTTAACGTAGAATCGCTACAGTTTTTGTCCAAATATCAAGCTTAAAACCCATTTTTCGTTGTCTTAATTGTATTCTAATTTGATTTCTAAACTTATTCTACATGATAATGCATATATGAAGACAGATACACAAGAATGAAATGAAAAAAAATATGTTTTAAACAACCAAATATGTTGTTCAATGTCGAACAATTTTGATCAAAATTTTAAAAAATTCACGAGTATGACCCACCTTAGGATGTATTAAACCTATTTTTAACTTGATGTAATTATGTATTAATTATAAAAACATATTTATTAAACTATATATAACATTTTAGAGTCACGAAAACACAATTTGATCGACAATATTGGCCGTTCAACGTAGAATCGCAACAGTTTTTGTCCAAATATTAAGCTTAAAACCCATTTTTCGTTGTCCTAATGGTATTCTAATTCGATTTGTAAATTTTTTCTACATGATAAAGCATATATGAAGACAGATAGACAAGAATGAAATCAAAAAAATATGTTTTAAACAACAAAATATGTTGTTCAATTTCGAACAATTTTGATCAAAATTTTAAAAAATTCACGAGTATGACCCACCTTAGGATGTATTAAACCTATTTTTAACTTGATGTAATTATGTATTAATTATAAAAACATATTTATTAAACTATATATAACATTTTAGAGTCACGAATACACAATTTGATCGACAATATTGGCCGTTCAACGTAGAATCGTAACAGTTTTTGTCCAAATATTAAGCTTAAAACCCATTTTTCGTTGTCCTAATTGTTTTCTAATTCGATTTGTAAATTTTTTCTACATGATAAAGCATATATGAAGACAGATAGACAAGAATGAAATCAAAAAAATATGTTTTAAACAACAAAATATGTTGTTCAATTTCGAACAATTTTGATCAAAATTTTAAAAAATTCACGAGTATGACCCACCTTAGGATGTACTAAACCGATTTTTAACTTTATTTAATTTTGTATTAATGCTAAAAACAAGTTTATTAAACTATATATAACTGTTTGGAGTCACGAAAATACAATATGATCGACAATATTGGCCGTTTAACGTAGAATCGCTACAGTTTTTGATCAAATATCAAGCTTAAAACCCATTTTTCGGTGTCCTAATTGTATTCTAATTTGATTTCTAAACTTCTTCTACATGATAATGCATATATGAAGATAGATACACAAGAATGAAATCAAAAAAATATGTTTTAAACAATCAAATAGGTTGTTCAATGTCGAACAATTTTGATCAAAATTTTAAAAAATTAACGAGTATGACCCACCTTAGGATGTACTAAACCTATTTTTAGCTTGATTTAATACTGATTAATCCTAAAAACAAGTTTATTAAACTATATATAACTGTTTGGAGTCACGAAAACACAATATGATCGACATTATTGGCCGTTTAACGTAGAATCGCTACAGTTTTTGTCCAAATATCAAGCTTAAAACCCATTTTTCGTTGTCCTAATTGTATTCTAATTTGATTTCTAAACTTATTATACATGATAATGCATATATGAAGACAGATACACAAGAATGAAATAAAAAAAATATGTTTTAAACAACCAAATATGCTGTTCAATGTCGAACAATTTTGATCAAAATTTTAAAAAATTCACGAGTATGACCCACCTTAGGATGTACTAAACCTATTTTTAACTTGATGTAATTATGTATTAATCATAAAAACATGTTTATTAAACTATATATAACATTTTAGAGTCACGAAAACACAATTTGATCGACAATATTGGCCGTTCAACGTAGAATCGCGACAGTTTTTGTCAAAATATCAAGCTTAAAGCCCATTTTTCGTTGTCCTAAATGTATTCTAATTTGATTTCTAAACTTCTTCTACATGATAATGCATATATGAAGACAGATAGACAAGAATGAAATCAAAAAAATATGTTTTAAACAATCAAATAGGTTGTTCAACGCCGAACAATTTTGATCAAAATTTTAAAAAATTAACAAGTATAACTCACCTTAGGATGTACTAAACCTATTTTTAACTTGATTTAATTATGTATTAATCCTAGAAACAAGTTTATTAAACTATATATGACTGTTTGGAGTCACAAAAACACAATATGATCAACAATATTGGCCGTTTAACGTAGAATCGCTACAGTTTTTGTCCAAATATCAAGCTTAAAACCCATTTTTCGTTGTCTTAATTGTATTCTAATTTGATTTCTAAACTTATTCTACATGATAATGCATATATGAAGACAGATACACAAGAATGAAATGAAAAAAAATATGTTTTAAACAACCAAATATGTTGTTCAATGTCGAACAATTTTGATCAAAATTTTAAAAAATTCACGAGTATGACCCACCTTAGGATGTATTAAACCTATTTTTAACTTGATGTAATTATGTATTAATTATAAAAACATATTTATTAAACTATATATAACATTTTAGAGTCACGAAAACACAATTTGATCGACAATATTGGCCGTTCAACGTAGAATCGCAACAGTTTTTGTCCAAATATTAAGCTTAAAACCCATTTTTCGTTGTCCTAATGGTATTCTAATTCGATTTGTAAATTTTTTCTACATGATAAAGCATATATGAAGACAGATAGACAAGAATGAAATCAAAAAAATATGTTTTAAACAACAAAATATGTTGTTCAATTTCGAACAATTTTGATCAAAATTTTAAAAAATTCACGAGTATGACCCACCTTAGGATGTATTAAACCTATTTTTAACTTGATGTAATTATGTATTAATTATAAAAACATATTTATTAAACTATATATAACATTTTAGAGTCACGAATACACAATTTGATCGACAATATTGGCCGTTCAACGTAGAATCGTAACAGTTTTTGTCCAAATATTAAGCTTAAAACCCATTTTTCGTTGTCCTAATTGTTTTCTAACTCGATTTGTAAATTTTTTCTACATGATAAAGCATATATGAAGACAGATAGACAAGAATGAAATCAAAAAAATATGTTTTAAACAACAAAATATGTTGTTCAATTTCGAACAATTTTGATCAAAATTTTAAAAAATTCACGAGTATGACCCACCTTAGGATGTACTAAACCTATTTTTAACTTTATTTAATTTTGTATTAATGCTAAAAACAAGTTTATTAAACTATATATAACTGTTTGGAGTCACGAAAATACAATATGACCGACAATATTGGCCGTTTAACGTAGAATCGCTACAGTTTTTGGCCAAATATCAAGCTTAAAACCCATTTTTCGTTGTCCTAATTGTATTTTAATTTGATTTCTAAACTTTTCTACAGGATAATGCATATATGAAGATAGTTACACAAGAATGAAATCAAAAAAATATGTTTTAAACAACCAAATACGTTGTTCAATGTCGAACAATTTTGATCAAAATTTTAAAAAATTTACGAGTATGACCCACCTTAGGATGTACTAAACCTTTTTTTTAACTTGATATAATTATGTATTAATCATAAAAACATGATTATTAAACTATATATAACATTTTAGAGTCACGAATACACAATATGATCGACAATATTGGCCATTTAACGTAGAATCGATACAGTTTTTGTCAAAACATCAAACTTAAAACGTATTTTTCGTTGTCTTAATTGTATTCTAATTCGATTTCTATTATTTTTCTACATTATAATACATATATGAAGACAGATATACAAGAATGAAATAAAAAAAATATGTTTTAAACAATCAAATAGGTTGTTCAATGTCGAACAATTTTGATCAAAATTTTAAAAAATTCACGAGTATGACCCACCTTAGGATGTACTAAAGCTATTTTTAACTTGATTTAATTATATATTAACCCTAAAAACAAGTTTATTAAATTATATGTAACTGTTTCGAGTCACGAACATACAATATGATCGACAATATTGGCCGTTTAACGTAGAATCGCTACAGTTTTTGTCCAAATATCAAGCTTAAAACCCATTTTTCGTTGTCCTAATTGTATTCTAATTTGATTTCTAAACTTCTACTACATGATAATGCATATATTAAGACAGATACACAAGAATGAAATCAAAAAAATATGTTTTAAACAACAAAATATGTTGTTCAATTTCGAACAATTTTGATCAAAATTTTAAAAAATTCACGAGTATGACCCACCTTAGGATGTACTAAACCGATTTTTAACTTTATTTAATTTTGTATTAATGCTAAAAACAAGTTTATTAAACTATATATAACTGTTTGGAGTCACGAAAATACAATATGATCGACAATATTGGCCGTTTAACGTAGAATCGCTACAGTTTTTGATCAAATATCAAGCTTAAAACCCATTTTTCGGTGTCCTAATTGTATTCTAATTTGATTTCTAAACTTCTTCTACATGATAATGCATATATGAAGATAGATACACAAGAATGAAATCAAAAAAATATGTTTTAAACAATCAAATAGGTTGTTCAATGTCGAACAATTTTGATCAAAATTTTAAAAAATTAACGAGTATGACCCACCTTAGGATGTACTAAACCTATTTTTAGCTTGATTTAATAATGTATTAATCCTAAAAACAAGTTTATTAAACTATATATAACTGTTTGGAGTCACGAAAACACAATATGATCGACATTATTGGCCGTTTAACGTAGAATCGCTACAGTTTTTGTCCAAATATCAAGCTTAAAACCCATTTTTCGTTGTCCTAATTGTATTCTAATTTGATTTCTAAACTTATTATACATGATAATGCATATATGAAGACAGATACACAAGAATGAAATCAAAAAAATATGTTTTAAACAACCAAATATGCTGTTCAATGTCGAACAATTTTGATCAAAATTTTAAAAAATTCACGAGTATGACCCACCTTAGGATGTACTAAACCTATTTTTAACTTGATGTAATTATGTATTAATCATAAAAACATGTTTATTAAACTATATATAACATTTTAGAGTCACGAAAACACAATTTGATCGACAATATTGGCCGTTCAACGTAGAATCGCGACAGTTTTTGTCAAAATATCAAGCTTAAAGCCCATTTTTCGTTGTCCTAAATGTATTCTAATTTGATTTCTAAACTTCTTCTACATGATAATGCATATATGAAGACAGATAGACAAGAATGAAATCAAAAAAATATGTTTTAAACAATCAAATAGGTTGATCAACGCTGAACAATTTTGATCAAAATTTTAAAAAATTAACAAGTATAACTCACCTTAGGATGTACTAAACCTATTTTTAACTTGATTTAATTATGTATTAATCCTAAAAACAAGTTTATTAAACTATATATGACTGTTTGGAGTCACGAAAACACAATTTGATCGACAATATTGGCCGTTCAACGTAGAATCGCGACAGTTTTTGTCAAAATATCAAGCTTAAAGCCCATTTTTCGTTGTCCTAAATGTATTCTAATTTGATTTCTAAACTTTTTCTACATGATAATACATATATGAAAACAGATACACAAGAATGAAATGAAAAAAATATGTTTTAAACAATCAAATAGGTTGTTCAATGTCGAACAATTTTGATCAAAATTTTAAAAAATTCACGAGTATGACCCACCTTAGGATGTACTAAACCTTTTTTTAACTTGATGTAATTATGTATTAATCATAAAAACAAGATTATTAAACTATATATAACATTTTAGAGTCAAGAAAACACAATATGATCGACAATATTGGCCATTTAACGTAGAAACGATACAGTTTTTGTCAAAACATCAAACTTAAAACGTATTTTTCGTTGTCCTAATTGTTTTCTAATTCGATTTCTAAACTTTTTCTACATGATAATACATATATGAAAACAGATACACAAGAATGAAATGAAAAAAATATGTTTTAAACAACCAAATATGTTGTTCAATGTCGAACAATTTTGATCAAAATTTTAAAAAATTCACGAGTATGACCCACCTTAGGATGTATTAAACCTATTTTTAACTTGATGTAATTATGTATTAATTATAAAAACATATTTATTAAACTATATATAACATTTTAGAGTCACGAAAACACAATTTGATCGACAATATTGGCCGTTCAACGTAGAATCGCAACAGTTTTTGTCGAAATATTAAGCTTAAAACCCATTTTTCGTTGTCCTAATTGTATTCTAATTCGATTTGTAAATTTTTTCTACATGATAAAGCATATATGAAGACAGATAGACAAGAATGAAATCAAAAAAATATGTTTTAAACAACAAAATATGTTGTTAAATTTCGAACAATTTTGATCAAAATTTTAAAAAATTCACGAGTATGACCCACCTTAGGATGTATTAAACCTATTTTTAACTTGATGTAATTATGTATTAATTATAAAAACATATTTATTAAACTATATATAACATTTTAGAGTCACGAATACACAATTTGATCGACAATATTGGCCGTTCAACGTAGAATCGCAACAGTTTTTGTCCAAATATTAAGCTTAAAACCCATTTTTCGTTGTCCTAATTGTTTTCTAATTCGATTTGTAAATTTTTTCTACATGATAAAGCATATATGAAGACAGATAGACAAGAATGAAATCAAAAAAATATGTTTTAAACAACAAAATATGTTGTTCAATTTCGAACAATTTTGATCAAAATTTTAAAAAATTCACGAGTATGACCCACCTTAGGATGTATTAAACCTATTTTTAACTTGATGTAATTATGTATTAATTATAAAAACATATTTATTAAACTATATATAACATTTTAGAGTCACGAATACACAATTTGATCGACAATATTGGCCGTTCAACGTAGAATCGCAACAGTTTTTGTCCAAATATTAAGCTTAAAACCCATTTTTCGTTGTCCTAATTGTATTCTAATTCGATTTGTAAATTTTTTCTACATGATAAAGCATATATGAAGACACATACACAAGAATGAAATCAAAAAAATATGTTTTAAACAACAAAATATGTTGTTCAATTTCGAACAATTTTGATCAAAATTTTAAAAAATTCACGAGTATGACCCACCTTAGGATGTACTAAACCTATTTTTAACTTTATTTAATTTTGTATTAATGCTAAAAACAAGTTTATTAAACTATATATAACTGTTTGGAGTCACGAAAATACAATATGATCGACAATATTGGCCGTTTAACGTAGAATCGCTACACTTTTTGGCCAAATATCAAGCTTAAAACCCATTTTTCGTTGTCCTAATTGTATTCTAATTTGATTTCTAAACTTTTCTACATGATAATGCATATATGAAGATAGTTACACAAGAATGAAATCAAAAAAATATGTTTCAAACAACCAAATATGTTGTTCAATGTCGAACAATTTTGATCAAAATTTTAAAAAATTTACGAGTATGACCCACCTTAGGATGTACTAAACCTTTTTTTAACTTGATGTAATTATGTATTAATCATAAAAACAAGATTATTAAACTATATATAACATTTTAGAGTCAAGAAAACACAATATGATCGACAATATTGGCCATTTAACGTAGAAACGATACAGTTTTTGTCAAAACATCAAACTTAAAACGTATTTTTCGTTGTCCTAATTGTTTTCTAATTCGATTTCTAAACTTTTTCTACATGATAATACATATATGAAAACAGATACACAAGAATGAAATGAAAAAAATATGTTTTAAACAATCAAATAGGTTGTTCAATGTCGAACAATTTTGATCAAAATTTTAAAAAATTCACGAGTATGACCCACCTTAGGATGTACTAAACCTTTTTTTAACTTGATGTAATTATGTATTAATCATAAAAACAAGATTATTAAACTATATATAACATTTTAGAGTCAAGAAAACACAATATGATCGACAATATTGGCCATTTAACGTAGAAACGATACAGTTTTTGTCAAAACATCAAACTTAAAACGTATTTTTCGTTGTCCTAATTGTTTTCTAATTCGATTTCTAAACTTTTTCTACATGATAATACATATATGAAAACAGATACACAAGAATGAAATGAAAAAAATATGTTTTAAACAACCAAATATGTTGTTCAATGTCGAACAATTTTGATCAAAATTTTAAAAAATTCACGAGTATGACCCACCTTAGGATGTATTAAACCTATTTTTAACTTGATGTAATTATGTATTAATTATAAAAACATATTTATTAAACTATATATAACATTTTAGAGTCACGAATACACAATTTGATCGACAATATTGGCCGTTCAACGTAGAATCGCAACAGTTTTTGTCCAAATATTAAGCTTAAAACCCATTTTTCGTTGTCCTAATTGTATTCTAATTCGATTTGTAAATTTTTTCTACATGATAAAGCATATATGAAGACACATACACAAGAATGAAATCAAAAAAATATGTTTTAAACAACAAAATATGTTGTTCAATTTCGAACAATTTTGATCAAAATTTTAAAAAATTCACGAGTATGACCCACCTTAGGATGTACTAAACCTATTTTTAACTTTATTTAATTTTGTATTAATGCTAAAAACAAGTTTATTAAACTATATATAACTGTTTGGAGTCACGAAAATACAATATGATCGACAATATTGGCCGTTTAACGTAGAATCGCTACACTTTTTGGCCAAATATCAAGCTTAAAACCCATTTTTCGTTGTCCTAATTGTATTCTAATTTGATTTCTAAACTTTTCTACATGATAATGCATATATGAAGATAGTTACACAAGAATGAAATCAAAAAAATATGTTTCAAACAACCAAATATGTTGTTCAATGTCGAACAATTTTGATCAAAATTTTAAAAAATTTACGAGTATGACCCACCTTAGGATGTACTAAACCTTTTTTTAACTTGATGTAATTATGTATTAATCATAAAAACAAGATTATTAAACTATATATAACATTTTAGAGTCAAGAAAACACAATATGATCGACAATATTGGCCATTTAACGTAGAAACGATACAGTTTTTGTCAAAACATCAAACTTAAAACGTATTTTTCGTTGTCCTAATTGTTTTCTAATTCGATTTCTAAACTTTTTCTACATGATAATACATATATGAAAACAGATACACAAGAATGAAATGAAAAAAATATGTTTTAAACAATCAAATAGGTTGTTCAATGTCGAACAATTTTGATCAAAATTTTAAAAAATTCACGAGTATGACCCACCTTAGGATGTACTAAACCTTTTTTTAACTTGATGTAATTATGTATTAATCATAAAAACAAGATTATTAAACTATATATAACATTTTAGAGTCAAGAAAACACAATATGATCGACAATATTGGCCATTTAACGTAGAAACGATACAGTTTTTGTCAAAACATCAAACTTAAAACGTATTTTTCGTTGTCCTAATTGTTTTCTAATTCGATTTCTAAACTTTTTCTACATGATAATACATATATGAAAACAGATACACAAGAATGAAATGAAAAAAATATGTTTTAAACAACCAAATATGTTGTTCAATGTCGAACAATTTTGATCAAAATTTTAAAAAATTCACGAGTATGACCCACCTTAGGATGTATTAAACCTATTTTTAACTTGATGTAATTATGTATTAATTATAAAAACATATTTATTAAACTATATATAACATTTTAGAGTCACGAAAACACAATTTGATCGACAATATTGGCCGTTCAACGTAGAATCGCAACAGTTTTTGTCGAAATATTAAGCTTAAAACCCATTTTTCGTTGTCCTAATTGTATTCTAATTCGATTTGTAAATTTTTTCTACATGATAAAGCATATATGAAGACAGATAGACAAGAATGAAATCAAAAAAATATGTTTTAAACAACAAAATATGTTGTTCAATTTCGAACAATTTTGATCAAAATTTTAAAAAATTCACGATTATGACCCACCTTAGGATGTATTAAACCTATTTTTAACTTGATGTAATTATGTATTAATTATAAAAACATATTTATCAAACTATATATAACATTTTAGAGTCACGAAAACACAATTTGATCGACAATATTGGCCGTTCAACGTAGAATCGCAACAGTTTTTGTCCAAATATTAAGCTTAAAACCCATTTTTCGTTGTCCTAATTGTATTCTAATTCGATTTGTAAATTTTTTCTACATGATAAAGCATATATGAAGACACATACACAAGAATGAAATCAAAAAAATATGTTTTAAACAACAAAATATGTTGTTCAATTTCGAACAATTTTGATCAAAATTTTAAAAAATTCACGAGTATGACCCACCTTAGGATGTACTAAACCTATTTTTAACTTTATTTAATTTTGTATTAATGCTAAAAACAAGTTTATTAAACTATATATAACTGTTTGGAGTCACGAAAATACAATATGATCGACAATATTGGCCGTTTAACGTAGAATCGCTACACTTTTTGGCCAAATATCAAGCTTAAAACCCATTTTTCGTTGTCCTAATTGTATTCTAATTTGATTTCTAAACTTTTCTACATGATAATGCATATATGAAGATAGTTACACAAGAATGAAATCAAAAAAATATGTTTCAAACAACCAAATATGTTGTTCAATGTCGAACAATTTTGATCAAAATTTTAAAAAATTTACGAGTATGACCCACCTTAGGATGTACTAAACCTTTTTTTAACTTGATGTAATTATGTATTAATCATAAAAACAAGATTATTAAACTATATATAACATTTTAGAGTCAAGAAAACACAATATGATCGACAATATTGGCCATTTAACGTAGAAACGATACAGTTTTTGTCAAAACATCAAACTTAAAACGTATTTTTCGTTGTCCTAATTGTTTTCTAATTCGATTTCTAAACTTTTTCTACATGATAATACATATATGAAAACAGATACACAAGAATGAAATGAAAAAAATATGTTTTAAACAATCAAATAGGTTGTTCAATGTCGAACAATTTTGATCAAAATTTTAAAAAATTCACGAGTATGACCCACCTTAGGATGTACTAAACCTTTTTTTAACTTGATGTAATTATGTATTAATCATAAAAACAAGATTATTAAACTATATATAACATTTTAGAGTCAAGAAAACACAATATGATCGACAATATTGGCCATTTAACGTAGAAACGATACAGTTTTTGTCAAAACATCAAACTTAAAACGTATTTTTCGTTGTCCTAATTGTTTTCTAATTCGATTTCTAAACTTTTTCTACATGATAATACATATATGAAAACAGATACACAAGAATGAAATGAAAAAAATATGTTTTAAACAACCAAATATGTTGTTCAATGTCGAACAATTTTGATCAAAATTTTAAAAAATTCACGAGTATGACCCACCTTAGGATGTATTAAACCTATTTTTAACTTGATGTAATTATGTATTAATTATAAAAACATATTTATTAAACTATATATAACATTTTAGAGTCACGAAAACACAATTTGATCGACAATATTGGCCGTTCAACGTAGAATCGCAACAGTTTTTGTCGAAATATTAAGCTTAAAACCCATTTTTCGTTGTCCTAATTGTATTCTAATTCGATTTGTAAATTTTTTCTACATGATAAAGCATATATGAAGACAGATAGACAAGAATGAAATCAAAAAAATATGTTTTAAACAACAAAATATGTTGTTCAATTTCGAACAATTTCGATCAAAATTTTAAAAAATTCACGAGTATGACCCACCTTAGGATGTATTAAACCTATTTTTAACTTGATGTAATTATGTATTAATTATAAAAACATATTTATCAAACTATATATAACATTTTAGAGTCACGAAAACACAATTTGATCGACAATATTGGCCGTTCAACGTAGAATCGCAACAGTTTTTGTCCAAATATTAAGCTTAAAACCCATTTTTCGTTGTCCTAATTGTATTCTAATTCGATTTGTAAATTTTTTCTACATGATAAAGCATATATGAAGACAGATAGACAAGAATGAAATCAAAAAAATATGTTTTAAACAACAAAATATGTTGTTCAATTTCGAACAATTTTGATCAAAATTTTAAAAAATTCACGAGTATGACCCACCTTAGGATGTATTAAACCTATTTTTAACTTGATGTAATTATGTATTAATTATAAAAACATATTTATTAAACTATATATAACATTTTAGAGTCACGAATACACAATTTGATCGACAATATTGGCCGTTCAACGTAGAATCGCAACAGTTTTTGTCCAAATATTAAGCTTAAAACCCATTTTTCGTTGTCCTAATTGTATTCTAATTCGATTTGTAAATTTTTTCTACATGATAAAGTATATATGAAGACACATACACAAGAATGAAATCAAAAAAATATGTTTTAAACAACAAAATATGTTGTTCAATTTCGAACAATTTTGATCAAAATTTTAAAAAATTCACGAGTATGACCCACCTTAGGATGTACTAAACCTATTTTTAACTTTATTTAATTTTGTATTAATGCTAAAAACAAGTTTATTAAACTATATATAACTGTTTGGAGTCACGAAAATACAATATGATCGACAATATTGGCCGTTTAACGTAGAATCGCTACACTTTTTGGCCAAATATCAAGCTTAAAACCTATTTTTCGTTGTCCTAATTGTATTCTAATTTGATTTCTAAACTTTTCTACATGATAATGCATATATGAAGATAGTTACACAAGAATGAAATCAAAAAAATATGTTTCAAACAACCAAATATGTTGTTCAATGTCGAACAATTTTGATCAAAATTTTAAAAAATTTACGAGTATGACCCACCTTAGGATGTACTAAACCTTTTTTTAACTTGATGTAATTATGTATTAATCATAAAAACAAGATTATTAAACTATATATAACATTTTAGAGTCAAGAAAACACAATATGATCGACAATATTGGCCATTTAACGTAGAAACGATACAGTTTTTGTCAAAACATCAAACTTAAAACGTATTTTTCGTTGTCCTAATTGTTTTCTAATTCGATTTCTAAACTTTTTCTACATGATAATACATATATGAAAACAGATACACAAGAATGAAATGAAAAAAATATGTTTTAAACAATCAAATAGGTTGTTCAATGTCGAACAATTTTGATCAAAATTTTAAAAAATTCACGAGTATGACCCACCTTAGGATGTACTAAACCTTTTTTTAACTTGATGTAATTATGTATTAATCATAAAAACAAGATTATTAAACTATATATAACATTTTAGAGTCAAGAAAACACAATATGATCGACAATATTGGCCATTTAACGTAGAAACGATACAGTTTTTGTCAAAACATCAAACTTAAAACGTATTTTTCGTTGTCCTAATTGTTTTCTAATTCGATTTCTAAACTTTTTCTACATGATAATACATATATGAAAACAGATACACAAGAATGAAATGAAAAAAATATGTTTTAAACAATCAAATAGGTTGTTCAATGTCGAACAATTTTGATCAAAATTTTAAAAAATTCACGAGTATGACCCACCTTAGGATGTACTAAACCTTTTTTTAACTTGATGTAATTATGTATTAATCATAAAAACAAGATTATTAAACTATATATAACATTTTAGAGTCAAGAAAACACAATATGATCGACAATATTGGCCATTTAACGTAGAAACGATACAGTTTTTGTCAAAACATCAAACTTAAAACGTATTTTTCGTTGTCCTAATTGTTTTCTAATTCGATTTCTAAACTTTTTCTACATGATAATACATATATGAAAACAGATACACAAGAATGAAATGAAAAAAATATGTTTTAAACAACCAAATATGTTGTTCAATGTCGAACAATTTTGATCAAAATTTTAAAAAATTCACGAGTATGACCCACCTTAGGATGTATTAAACCTATTTTTAACTTGATGTAATTATGTATTAATTATAAAAACATATTTATTAAACTATATATAACATTTTAGAGTCACGAAAACACAATTTGATCGACAATATTGGCCGTTCAACGTAGAATCGCAACAGTTTTTGTCGAAATATTAAGCTTAAAACCCATTTTTCGTTGTCCTAATTGTATTCTAATTCGATTTGTAAATTTTTTCTACATGATAAAGCATATATGAAGACAGATAGACAAGAATGAAATCAAAAAAATATGTTTTAAACAACAAAATATGTTGTTCAATTTCGAACAATTTTGATCAAAATTGTAAAAAATTCACGAGTATGACCCACCTTAGGATGTATTAAACCTATTTTTAACTTGATGTAATTATGTATTATTTATAAAAACATATTTATTAAACTATATATAACATTTTAGAGTCACGAAAACACAATTTGATCGACAATATTGGCCGTTCAACGTAGAATCGCTACAGTTTTTGTCCAAATATTAAGCTTAAAACCCATTTTTCGTTGTCCTAATTGTATTCTAATTCGATTTGTAAATTTTTTCTACATGATAAAGCATATATGAAGACAGATAGACAAGAATGAAATCAAAAAAATATGTTTTAAACAACAAAATATGTTGTTCAATTTCGAACAATTTTGATCAAAATTTTAAAAAATTCACGAGTATGACCCACCTTAGGATGTATTAAACCTATTTTTAACTTGATGTAATTATGTATTAATTATAAAAACATATTTATTAAACTATATATAACATTTTAGAGTCACGAATACACAATTTGATCGACAATATTGGCCGTTCAACGTAGAATCGCAACAGTTTTTGTCCAAATATTAAGCTTAAAACCCATTTTTCGTTGTCCTAATTGTATTCTAATTCGATTTGTAAATTTTTTCTACATGATAAAGCATATATGAAGACACATACACAAGAATGAAATCAAAAAAATATGTTTTAAACAACAAAATATGTTGTTCAATTTCGAACAATTTTGATCAAAATTTTAAAAAATTCACGAGTATGACCCACCTTAGGATGTACTAAACCTATTTTTAACTTTATTTAATTTTGTATTAATGCTAAAAACAAGTTTATTAAACTATATATAACTGTTTGGAGTCACGAAAATACAATATGATCGACAATATTGGCCGTTTAACGTAGAATCGCTACACTTTTTGGCCAAATATCAAGCTTAAAACCCATTTTTCGTTGTCCTAATTGTATTCTAATTTGATTTCTAAACTTTTCTACATGATAATGCATATATGAAGATAGTTACACAAGAATGAAATCAAAAAAATATGTTTCAAACAACCAAATATGTTGTTCAATGTCGAACAATTTTGATCAAAATTTTAAAAAATTTACGAGTATGACCCACCTTAGGATGTACTAAACCTTTTTTTAACTTGATGTAATTATGTATTAATCATAAAAACAAGATTATTAAACTATATATAACATTTTAGAGTCAAGAAAACACAATATGATCGACAATATTGGCCATTTAACGTAGAAACGATACAGTTTTTGTCAAAACATCAAACTTAAAACGTATTTTTCGTTGTCCTAATTGTTTTCTAATTCGATTTCTAAACTTTTTCTACATGATAATACATATATGAAAACAGATACACAAGAATGAAATGAAAAAAATATGTTTTAAACAATCAAATAGGTTGTTCAATGTCGAACAATTTTGATCAAAATTTTAAAAAATTCACGAGTATGACCCACCTTAGGATGTACTAAACCTTTTTTTAACTTGATGTAATTATGTATTAATCATAAAAACAAGATTATTAAACTATATATAACATTTTAGAGTCAAGAAAACACAATATGATCGACAATATTGGCCATTTAACGTAGAAACGATACAGTTTTTGTCAAAACATCAAACTTAAAACGTATTTTTCGTTGTCCTAATTGTTTTCTAATTCGATTTCTAAACTTTTTCTACATGATAATACATATATGAAAACAGATACACAAGAATGAAATGAAAAAAATATGTTTTAAACAACCAAATATGTTGTTCAATGTCGAACAATTTTGATCAAAATTTTAAAAAATTCACGAGTATGACCCACCTTAGGATGTATTAAACCTATTTTTAACTTGATGTAATTATGTATTAATTATAAAAACATATTTATTAAACTATATATAACATTTTAGAGTCACGAAAACACAATTTGATCGACAATATTGGCCGTTCAACGTAGAATCGCAACAGTTTTTGTCGAAATATTAAGCTTAAAACCCATTTTTCGTTGTCCTAATTGTATTCTAATTCGATTTGTAAATTTTTTCTACATGATAAAGCATATATGAAGACAGATAGACAAGAATGAAATCAAAAAAATATGTTTTAAACAACAAAATATGTTGTTCAATTTCGAACAATTTTGATCAAAATTTTAAAAAATTCACGAGTATGACCCACCTTAGGATGTATTAAACGTATTTTTAACTTGATGTAATTATGTATTAATTATAAAAACATATTTATTAAACTATATATAACATTTTAGAGTCACGAAAACACAATTTGATCGACAATATTGGCCGTTCAACGTAGAATCGCAACAGTTTTTGTCCAAATATTAAGCTTAAAATCCATTTTTCGTTGTCCTAATTGTATTCTAATTCGATTTGTAAATTTTTTCTACATGATAAAGCATATATGAAGACAGATAGACAAGAATGAAATCAAAAAAATATGTTTTAAACAACAAAATATGTTGTTCAATTTCGAACAATTTTGATCAAAATTTTAAAAAATTCACGAGTATGACCCACCTTAGGATGTATTAAACCTATTTTTAAATTGATGTAATTATGTATTAATTATAAAAACATATTTATTAAACTATATATAACATTTTAGAGTCACGAATACACAATTTGATCGACAATATTGGCCGTTCAACGTAGAATCGCAACAGTTTTTGTCCAAATATTAAGCTTAAAACCCATTTTTCGTTGTCCTAATTGTATTCTAATTCGATTTGTAAATTTTTTCTACATGATAAAGCATATATGAAGACACATACACAAGAATGAAATCAAAAAAATATGTTTTAAACAACAAAATATGTTGTTCAATTTCGAACAATTTTGATCAAAATTTTAAAAAATTCACGAGTATGACCCACCTTAGGATGTACTAAACCTATTTTTAACTTTATTTAATTTTGTATTAATGCTAAAAACAAGTTTATTAAACTATATATAACTGTTTGGAGTCACGAAAATACAATATGATCGACAATATTGGCCGTTTAACGTAGAATCGCTACACTTTTTGGCCAAATATCAAGCTTAAAACCCATTTTTCGTTGTCCTAATTGTATTCTAATTTGATTTCTAAACTTTTCTACATGATAATGCATATATGAAGATAGTTACACAAGAATGAAATGAAAAAAATATGTTTCAAACAACCAAATATGTTGTTCAATGTCGAACAATTTTGATCAAAATTTTAAAAAATTTACGAGTATGACCCACCTTAGGATGTACTAAACCTTTTTTTAACTTGATGTAATTATGTATTAATCATAAAAACAAGATTATTAAACTATATATAACATTTTAGAGTCAAGAAAACACAATATGATCGACAATATTGGCCATTTAACGTAGAAACGATACAGTTTTTGTCAAAACATCAAACTTAAAACGTATTTTTCGTTGTCCTAATTGTTTTCTAATTCGATTTCTAAACTTTTTCTACATGATAATACATATATGAAAACAGATACACAAGAATGAAATGAAAAAAATATGTTTTAAACAATCAAATAGGTTGTTCAATGTCGAACAATTTTGATCAAAATTTTAAAAAATTCACGAGTATGACCCACCTTAGGATGTACTAAACCTTTTTTTAACTTGATGTAATTATGTATTAATCATAAAAACAAGATTATTAAACTATATATAACATTTTAGAGTCAAGAAAACACAATATGATCGACAATATTGGCCATTTAACGTAGAAACGATACAGTTTTTGTCAAAACATCAAACTTAAAACGTATTTTTCGTTGTCCTAATTGTTTTCTAATTCGATTTCTAAACTTTTTCTACATGATAATACATATATGAAAACAGATACACAAGAATGAAATGAAAAAAATATGTTTTAAACAACCAAATATGTTGTTCAATGTCGAACAATTTTGATCAAAATTTTAAAAAATTCACGAGTATGACCCACCTTAGGATGTATTAAACCTATTTTTAACTTGATGTAATTATGTATTAATTATAAAAACATATTTATTAAACTATATATAACATTTTAGAGTCACGAAAACACAATTTGATCGACAATATTGGCCGTTCAACGTAGAATCGCAACAGTTTTTGTCGAAATATTAAGCTTAAAACCCATTTTTCGTTGTCCTAATTGTATTCTAATTCGATTTGTAAATTTTTTCTACATGATAAAGCATATATGAAGACAGATAGACAAGAATGAAATCAAAAAAATATGTTTTAAACAACAAAATATGTTGTTAAATTTCGAACAATTTTGATCAAAATTTTAAAAAATTCACGAGTATGACCCACCTTAGGATGTATTAAACCTATTTTTAACTTGATGTAATTATGTATTAATTATAAAAACATATTTATTAAACTATATATAACATTTTAGAGTCACGAAAACACAATTTGATCGGCAATATTGGCCGTTCAACGTAGAATCGCAACAGTTTTTGTCCAAATATTAAGCTTAAAGCCCATTTTTCGTTGTCCTAATTGTATTCTAATTCGATTTGTAAATTTTTTCTACATGATAAAGCATATATGAAGACAGATAGACAAGAATGAAATCAAAAAAATATGTTTTAAACAACAAAATATGTTGTTCAATTTCGAACAATTTTGATCAAAATTTTAAAAAATTCACGAGTATGACCCACCTTAGGATGTATTAAACCTATTTTTAACTTGATGTAATTATGTATTAATTATAAAAACATATTTATTAAACTATATATAACATTTTAGAGTCACGAATACACAATTTGATCGACAATATTGGCCGTTCAACGTAGAATCGCAACAGTTTTTGTCCAAATATTAAGCTTAAAACCCATTTTTCGTTGTCCTAATTGTTTTCTAATTCGATTTGTAAATTTTTTCTACATGATAAAGCATATATGAAGACAGATAGACAAGAATGAAATCAAAAAAATATGTTTTAAACAACAAAATATGTTGTTCAATTTCGAACAATTTTGATCAAAATTTTAAAAAATTCACGAGTATGACCCACCTTAGGATGTACTAAACCTATTTTTAACTTTATTTAATTTTGTATTAATGCTAAAAACAAGTTTATTAAACTATATATAACTGTTTGGAGTCACGAAAATACAATATGACCGACAATATTGGCCGTTTAACGTAGAATCGCTACAGTTTTTGGCCAAATATCAAACTTAAAACGTAATTTTCGTTGTCCTAATTGTATTCTAATTCGATTTCTATTATTTTTCTACATTATAATACATATATGAAGACAGATATACAAGAATGAAATAAAAAAAATATGTTTTAAACAATCAAATAGGTTGTTCAATGTCGAACAATTTTGATCAAAATTTTAAAAAATTCACGAGTATGACCCACCTTAGGATGTACTAAAGCTATTTTTAACTTGATTTAATTATGTATTAACCCTAAAAACAAGTTTATTAAACTATATATAACTGTTTCGAGTCACGAACATACAATATGATCGACAATATTGGCCGTTTAACGTAGAATCGCTACTGTTTTTGTCCAAATATCAAGCTTAAAACCCATTTTTCGTTGTCCTAATTGTATTCTAATTTGATTTCTAAACTTCTTCTACATGATAATGTATATATTAAGACACATACACAAGAATGAAATCAAAAAAATATGTTTTAAACAACAAAATATGTTGTTCAATTTCGAACAATTTTGATCAAAATTTTAAAAAATTCACGAGTATGACCCACCTTAGGATGTACTAAACCTATTTTTAACTTTATTTAATTTTGTATTAATGCTAAAAACAAGTTTATTAAACTATAAATAACTGTTTGGAGTCACGAAAATACAATATGATCGACAATATTGGCCGTTTAACGTAGAATCGCTACACTTTTTGGCCAAATATCAAGCTTAAAACCCATTTTTCGTTGTCCTAATTGTATTCTAATTTGATTTCTAAACTTTTCTACATGATAATGCATATATGAAGATAGTTACACAAGAATGAAATCAAAAAAATATGTTTCAAACAACCAAATATGTTGTTCAATGTCGAACAATTTTGATCAAAATTTTAAAAAATTTACGAGTATGACCCACCTTAGGATGTACTAAACCTTTTTTTAACTTGATGTAATTATGTATTAATCATAAAAACAAGATTATTAAACTATATATAACATTTTAGAGTCAAGAAAACACAATATGATCGACAATATTGGCCATTTAACGTAGAAACGATACAGTTTTTGTCAAAACATCAAACTTAAAACGTATTTTTCGTTGTCCTAATTGTTTTCTAATTCGATTTCTAAACTTTTTCTACATGATAATACATATATGAAAACAGATACACAAGAATGAAATGAAAAAAATATGTTTTAAACAATCAAATAGGTTGTTCAATGTCGAACAATTTGATCAAAATTTTAAAAAATTCACGAGTATGACCCACCTTAGGATGTACTAAACCTTTTTTTAACTTGATGTAATTATGTATTAATCATAAAAACAAGATTATTAAACTATATATAACATTTTAGAGTCAAGAAAACACAATATGATCGACAATATTGGCCATTTAACGTAGAAACGATACAGTTTTTGTCAAAACATCAAACTTAAAACGTATTTTTCGTTGTCCTAATTGTTTTCTAATTCGATTTCTAAACTTTTTCTACATGATAATACATATATGAAAACAGATACACAAGAATGAAATGAAAAAAATATGTTTTAAACAACCAAATATGTTGTTCAATGTCGAACAATTTTGATCAAAATTTTAAAAAATTCACGAGTATGACCCACCTTAGGATGTATTAAACCTATTTTTAACTTGATGTAATTATGTATTAATTATAAAAACATATTTATTAAACTATATATAACATTTTAGAGTCACGAAAACACAATTTGATCGACAATATTGGCCGTTCAACGTAGAATCGCAACAGTTTTTGTCGAAATATTAAGCTTAAAACCCATTTTTCGTTGTCCTAATTGTATTCTAATTCGATTTGTAAATTTTTTCTACATGATAAAGCATATATGAAGACAGATAGACAAGAATGAAATCAAAAAAATATGTTTTAAACAACAAAATATGTTGTTAAATTTCGAACAATTTTGATCAAAATTTTAAAAAATTCACGAGTATGACCCACCTTAGGATGTATTAAACCTATTTTTAACTTGATGTAATTATGTATTAATTATAAAAACATATTTATTAAACTATATATAACATTTTAGAGTCACGAAAACACAATTTGATCGACAATATTGGCCGTTCAACGTAGAATCGCAACAGTTTTTGTCCAAATATTAAGCTTAAAACCCATTTTTCGTTGTCCTAATTGTATTCTAATTCGATTTGTAAATTTTTTCTACATGATAAAGCATATATGAAGACAGATAGACAAGAATGAAATCAAAAAAATATGTTTTAAACAACAAAATATGTTGTTCAATTTCGAACAATTTTGATCAAAATTTTAAAAAATTCACGAGTATGACCCACCTTAGGATGTATTAAACCTATTTTTAACTTGATGTAATTATGTATTAATCATAAAAACATATTTATTAAACTATATATAACATTTTAGAGTCACGAATACACAATTTGATCGACAATATTGGCCGTTCAACGTAGAATCGCAACAGTTTTTGTCCAAATATTAAGCTTAAAACCCATTTTTCGTTGTCCTAATTGTTTTCTAATTCGATTTGTAAATTTTTTCTACATGATAAAGCATATATGAAGACAGATAGACAAGAATGAAATCAAAAAAATATGTTTTAAACAACAAAATATGTTGTTCAATTTCGAACAATTTTGATCAAAATTTTAAAAAATTCACGAGTATGACCCACCTTAGGATGTACTAAACCTATTTTTAACTTTATTTAATTTTGTATTAATGCTAAAAACAAGTTTATTAAACTATATATAACTGTTTGGAGTCACGAAAATACAATATGACCGACAATATTGGCCGTTTAACGTAGAATCGCTACAGTTTTTGGCCAAATATCAAACTTAAAACGTAATTTTCGTTGTCCTAATTGTATTCTAATTCGATTTCTATTATTTTTCTACATTATAATACATATATGAAGACAGATATACAAGAATGAAATAAAAAAAATATGTTTTAAACAATCAAATAGGTTGTTCAATGTCGAACAATTTTGATCAAAATTTTAAAAAATTCACGAGTATGACCCACCTTAGGATGTACTAAAGCTATTTTTAACTTGATTTAATTATGTATTAACCCTAAAAACAAGTTTATTAAACTATATATAACTGTTTCGAGTCACGAACATACAATATGATCGACAATATTGGCCGTTTAACGTAGAATCGCTACTGTTTTTGTCCAAATATCAAGCTTAAAACCCATTTTTCGTTGTCCTAATTGTATTCTAATTTGATTTCTAAACTTCTTCTACATGATAATGTATATATTAAGACACATACACAAGAATGAAATCAAAAAAATATGTTTTAAACAACAAAATATGTTGTTCAATTTCGAACAATTTTGATCAAAATTTTAAAAAATTCACGAGTATGACCCACCTTAGGATGTACTAAACCTATTTTTAACTTTATTTAATTTTGTATTAATGCTAAAAACAAGTTTATTAAACTATAAATAACTGTTTGGAGTCACGAAAATACAATATGATCGACAATATTGGCCGTTTAACGTAGAATCGCTACACTTTTTGGCCAAATATCAAGCTTAAAACCCATTTTTCGTTGTCCTAATTGTATTCTAATTTGATTTCTAAACTTTTCTACATGATAATGCATATATGAAGATAGTTACACAAGAATGAAATCAAAAAAATATGTTTCAAACAACCAAATATGTTGTTCAATGTCGAACAATTTTGATCAAAATTTTAAAAAATTTACGAGTATGACCCACCTTAGGATGTACTAAACCTTTTTTTAACTTGATGTAATTATGTATTAATCATAAAAACAAGATTATTAAACTATATATAACATTTTAGAGTCAAGAAAACACAATATGATCGACAATATTGGCCATTTAACGTAGAAACGATACAGTTTTTGTCAAAACATCAAACTTAAAACGTATTTTTCGTTGTCCTAATTGTTTTCTAATTCGATTTCTAAACTTTTTCTACATGATAATACATATATGAAAACAGATACACAAGAATGAAATGAAAAAAATATGTTTCAAACAACCAAATATGTTGTTCAATGTCGAACAATTTTGATCAAAATTTTAAAAAATTTACGAGTATGACCCACCTTAGGATGTACTAAACCTTTTTTTAACTTGATGTAATTATGTATTAATCATAAAAACAAGATTATTAAACTATATATAACATTTTAGAGTCAAGAAAACACAATATGATCGACAATATTGGCCATTTAACGTAGAAACGATACAGTTTTTGTCAAAACATCAAACTTAAAACGTATTTTTCGTTGTCCTAATTGTTTTCTAATTCGATTTCTAAACTTTTTCTACATGATAATACATATATGAAAACAGATACACAAGAATGAAATGAAAAAAATATGTTTTAAACAATCAAATAGGTTGTTCAATGTCGAACAATTTTGATCAAAATTTTAAAAAATTCACGAGTATGACCCACCTTAGGATGTACTAAACCTTTTTTTAACTTGATGTAATTATGTATTAATCATAAAAACAAGATTATTAAACTATATATAACATTTTAGAGTCAAGAAAACACAATATGATCGACAATATTGGCCATTTAACGTAGAAACGATACAGTTTTTGTCAAAACATCAAACTTAAAACGTATTTTTCGTTGTCCTAATTGTTTTCTAATTCGATTTCTAAACTTTTTCTACATGATAATACATATATGAAAACAGATACACAAGAATGAAATGAAAAAAATATGTTTTAAACAACCAAATATGTTGTTCAATGTCGAACAATTTTGATCAAAATTTAAAAAAATTCACGAGTATGACCCACCTTAGGATATATTAAACCTATTTTTAACTTGATGTAATTATGTATTAATTATAAAAACATATTTATTAAACTATATATAACATTTTAGAGTCACGAATACACAATTTGATCGACAATATTGGCCGTTCAACGTAGAATCGCAACAGTTTTTGTCCAAATATTAAGCTTAAAACCCATTTTTCGTTGTCCTAATTGTTTTCTAATTCGATTTGTAAATTTTTTCTACATGATAAAGCATATATGAAGACAGATAGACAAGAATGAAATCAAAAAAATATATTTTAAACAACAAAATATGTTGTTCAATTTCGAACAATTTTGATCAAAATTTTAAAAAATTCACGAGTATGACCCACCTTAGGATGTACTAAACCTATTTTTAACTTTATTTAATTTTGTATTAATGCTAAAAACAAGTTTATTAAACTATATATAACTGTTTGGAGTCACGAAAATACAATATGATCGACAATATTGGCCGTTTAACGTAGAATCGCTACAGTTTTCGGCCAAATATCAAGCTTAAATTCCATTTTTCGTTGTCTTAATTGTATTCTTATTTGATTTCTAAACTTTTCTACATGATAATGCATATATGAAGATAGTTACACAAGAATGAAATCAAAAAAATATGTTTTAAACAACCAAATATGTTGTTCAATGTCGAACAATTTTGATCAAAATTTTAAAAAATTTACGAGTATGACCCACCATAGGATGTACTAAACCTTTTTTTTAACTTGATGTAATTATGTATTAATCATAAAAACATGATTATTAAACTATATATAACATTTTAGAGTCACGAATACACAATATGATCGACAATATTGGCCATTTAACGTAGAATCGATACAGTTTTTGTCAAAACATCAAACTTAAAACGTATTTTTCGTTGTCTTAATTGTATTCTAATTCGATTTCTATTATTTTTCTACATTATAATACATATATGAAGACAGATATACAAGAATGAAATAAAAAAAATATGTTTTAAACAATCAAATAGGTTGTTCAATGTCGAACAATTTTGATCAAAATTTTAAAAAATTCACGAGTATGACCCACCTTAGGATGTACTAAAGCTATTTTTAACTTGATTTAATTATGTATTAACCCTAAAAACAAGTTTATTAAACTATATGTAACTGTTTCGAGTCACGAACATACAATATGATCGACAATATTGGCCGTTTAACGTAGAATCGCTACAGTTTTTGTCCAAATATCAAGCTTAAAACCCATTTTTCGTTGTCCTAATTGTATTCTAATTTGATTTCTAAACTTCTTCTACATGATAATGCATATATTAAGACAGATACACAAGAATGAAATCAAAAAAATATGTTTTAAACAACAAAATATGTTGTTCAATTTCGAACAATTTTGATCAAAATTTTAAAAAATTCACGAGTATGACCCACCTTAGGATGTACTAAACCGATTTTTAACTTTATTTAATTTTGTATTAATGCTAAAAACAAGTTTATTAAACTATATATAACTGTTTGGAGTCACGAAAATACAATATGATCGACAATATTGGCCATTTAACGTAGAATCGCTACAGTTTTTGATCAAATATCAAGCTTAAAACCCATTTTTCGGTGTCCTAATTGTATTCTAATTTGATTTCTAAACTTCTTCTACATGATAATGCATATATGAAGATAGATACACAAGAATGAAATCAAAAAAATATGTTTTAAAAAATCAAATAGGTTGTTCAATGTCGAACAATTTTGATCAAAATTTTAAAAAATTAACGAGTATGACCCACCTTAGGATGTACTAAACCTATTTTTAGCTTGATTTAATAATGTATTAATCCTAAAAACAAGTTTATTAAACTATATATAACTGTTTGGAGTCACGAAAACACAATATGATCGACATTATTGGCCGTTTAACGTAGAATCGCTACAGTTTTTGTCCAAATATCAAGCTTAAAACCCATTTTTCGTTGTCCTAATTGTATTCTAATTTGATTTCTAAACTTATTATACATGATAATGCATATATGAAGACAGATACACAAGAATGAAATCAAAAAAATATGTTTTAAACAACCAAATATGCTGTTCAATGTCGAACAATTTTGATCAAAATTTTAAAAAATTCACGAGTATGACCCACCTTAGGATGTACTAAACCTATTTTTAACTTGATGTAATTATGTATTAATCATAAAAACATATTTATTAAACTATATATAACATTTTAGAGTCACGAAAACACAATTTGATCGACAATATTGGCCGTTCAACGTAGAATCGCGACAGTTTTTGTCAAAATATCAAGCTTAAAGCCCATTTTTCGTCGTCCTAAATGTATTCTAATTTGATTTCTAAACTTCTTCTACATGATAATGCATATATGAAGACAGATAGACAAGAATGAAATCAAAAAAATATGTTTTAAACAATCAAATAGGTTGTTCAACGCCGAACAATTTTGATCAAAATTTTAAAAAATTAACAAGTATAACTCACCTTAGGATGTACTAAACCTATTTTTAACTTGATTTAATTATGTATTAATCCTAAAAACAAGTTTATTAAACTATATATGACTGTTTGGAGTCACGAAAACACAATATGATCAACAATATTGGCCGTTTAACGTAGAATCGCTACAGTTTTTGTCCAAATATCAAGCTTAAAACCCATTTTTCGTTGTCCTAATTGTATTCTAATTTGATTTCTAAACTTCTTCTACATGATAATGCATATATGAAGACAGATACACAAGAATGAAATGAAAAAAAATATGTTTTAAACAACCAAATATGTTGTTCAATGTCGAACAATTTTGATCAAAATTTTAAAAAATTCACGAGTATGACCCACCTTAGGATGTATTAAACCTATTTTTAACTTGATGTAATTATGTATTAATTATAAAAACATATTTATTAAACTATATATAACATTTTAGAGTCACGAAAACACAATTTGATCGACAATATTGGCCGTTCAACGTAGAATCGCAACAGTTTTTGTCCAAATATTAAGCTTAAAACCCATTTTTCGTTGTCCTAATTGTATTCTAATTCGATTTGTAAATTTTTTTTACATGATAAAGCATATAAGAAGACAGATAGACAAGAATGAAATCAAAAAAATATGTTTTAAACAACAAAATATGTTGTTCAATTTCGAACAATTTTGATCAAAATTTTAAAAAATTCACGAGTATGACCCACCTTAGGATGTATTAAACCTATTTTTAACTTGATGTAATTATGTATTAATTATAAAACATATTTATTAAACTATATATAACATTTTAGAGTCACGAATACACAATTTGATCGACAATATTGGCCGTTCAACGTACAATCGCAACAGTTTTTGTCCAAATATTAAGCTTAAAACCCATTTTTCGTTGTCCTAATTGTTTTCTAATTCGATTTGTAAATTTTTTCTACATGATAAAGCATATATGAAGACAGATAGACAAGAATGAAATCAAAAAAATATGTTTTAAACAACAAAATATGTTGTTCAATTTCGAACAATTTTGATCAAAATTTTAAAAAATTCGAGTATGACCCACCTTATGATGTACTAAACGTATTTTTAACTTTATTTAATTTTGTATTAATGCTAAAAACAAGTTTATTAAACTATATATAACTGTTTGGAGTCACGAAAATACAATATGATCGACAATATTGGCCGTTTAACGTAGAATCGCTACAGTTTTCGGCCAAATATCAAGCTTAAATTCCATTTTTCGTTGTCCTAATTGTATTCTTATTTGATTTCTAAACTTTTCTACATGATAATGCATATATGAAGATAGTTACACAAGAATGAAATCAAAAAAATATGTTTTAAACAACCAAATATGTTGTTCAATGTCGAACAATTTTGATCAAAATTTTAAAAAATTTACGAGTATGACCCACCTTAGGATGTACTAAACCTTTTTTTTAACTTGATGTAATTATGTATTAATCATAAAAACATGATTATTAAACTATATATAACATTTTAGAGTCACGAATACACAATATGATCGACAATATTGGCCATTTAACGTAGAATCGATACAGTTTTTGTCAAAACATCAAACTTAACACGTATTTTTCGTTGTCTTAATTGTATTCTAATTCGATTTCTATTATTTTTCTACATTATAATACATATATGAAGACAGATATACAAGAATGAAATAAAAAAAATATGTTTTAAACAATCAAATAGGTTGTTCAATGTCGAACAATTTTGATCAAAATTTTAAAAAATTCACGAGTATGACCCACCTTAGGATGTACTAAAGATATTTTTAACTTGATTTAATTATGTATTAACCCTAAAAACAAGTTTATTAAACTATATGTAACTGTTTCGAGTCACGAACATACAATATATCGACAATATTGGCCGTTTAACGTAGAATCGCTACAGTTTTTGTCCAAATATCAAGCTTAAAACCCATTTTTCGTTGTCCTAATTGTATTCTAATTTGATTTCTAAACTTCTTCTACATGATAATGCATATATTAAGACAGATACACAAGAATGAAATCAAAAAAATATGTTTTAAACAACAAAATATGTTGTTCAATTTCGAACAATTTTGATCAAAATTTTAAAAAATTCACGAGTATGACCCACCTTAGGATGTACTAAACCGATTTTTAACTTTATTTAATTTTGTATTAATGCTAAAAACAAGTTTATTAAACTATATATAACTGTTTGGAGTCACGAAAATACAATATGATCGACAATATTGGCCATTTAACGTAGAATCGCTACAGTTTTTGATCAAATATCAAGCTTAAAACCCATTTTTCGGTGTCCTAATTGTATTCTAATTTGATTTCTAAACTTCTTCTACATGATAATGCATATATGAAGATAGATACACAAGAATGAAATCAAAAAAATATGTTTTAAAAAATCAAATAGGTTGTTCAATGTCGAACAATTTTGATCAAAATTTTAAAAAATTAACGAGTATGACCCACCTTAGGATGTACTAAACCTATTTTTAGCTTGATTTAATAATGTATTAATCCTAAAAACAAGTTTATTAAACTATATATAACTGTTTGGAGTCACGAAAACACAATATGATCGACATTATTGGCCGTTTAACGTAGAATCGCTAGAGTTTTTGTCCAAATATCAAGCTTAAAACCCATTTTTCGTTGTCCTAATTGTATTCTAATTTGATTTCTAAACTTATTATACATGATAATGCATATATGAAGACAGATACACAAGAATGAAATCAAAAAAATATGTTTTAAACAACCAAATATGCTGTTCAATGTCGAACAATTTTGATCAAAATTTTAAAAAATTCACGAGTATGACCCACCTTAGGATGTACTAAACCTATTTTTAACTTGATGTAATTATGTATTAATCATAAAAACATATTTATTAAACTATATATAACATTTTAGAGTCACGAAAACACAATTTGATCGACAATATTGGCCGTTCAACGTAGAATCGCGACAGTTTTTGTCAAAATATCAAGCTTAAAGCCCATTTTTCGTCGTCCTAAATGTATTCTAATTTGATTTCTAAACTTCTTCTACATGATAATGCATATATGAAGACAGATAGACAAGAATGAAATCAAAAAAATATGTTTTAAACAATCAAATAGGTTGTTCAACGCCGAACAATTTTGATCAAAATTTTAAAAAATTAACAAGTATAACTCACCTTAGGATGTACTAAACCTATTTTTAACTTGATTTAATTATGTATTAATCCTAAAAACAAGTTTATTAAACTATATATGACTGTTTGGAGTCACGAAAACACAATATGATCAACAATATTGGCCGTTTAACGTAGAATCGCTACAGTTTTTGTCCAAATATCAAGCTTAAAACCCATTTTTCGTTGTCCTAATTGTATTCTAATTTGATTTCTAAACTTCTTCTACATGATAATGCATATATGAAGACAGATACACAAGAATGAAATGAAAAAAAATATGTTTTAAACAACCAAATATGTTGTTCAATGTCGAACAATTTTGATCAAAATTTTAAAAAATTCACGAGTATGACCCACCTTAGGATGTATTAAACCTATTTTTAACTTGATGTAATTATGTATTAATTATAAAAACATATTTATTAAACTATATATAACATTTTAGAGTCACGAAAACACAATTTGATCGACAATATTGGCCGTTCAACGTAGAATCGCAACAGTTTTTGTCCAAATATTAAGCTTAAAACCCATTTTTCGTTGTCCTAATTGTATTCTAATTCGATTTGTAAATTTTTTTTACATGATAAAGCATATAAGAAGACAGATAGACAAGAATGAAATCAAAAAAATATGTTTTAAACAACAAAATATGTTGTTCAATTTCGAACAATTTTGATCAAAATTTTAAAAAATTCACGAGTATGACCCACCTTAGGATGTATTAAACCTATTTTTAACTTGATGTAATTATGTATTAATTATAAAACATATTTATTAAACTATATATAACATTTTAGAGTCACGAATACACAATTTGATCGACAATATTGGCCGTTCAACGTACAATCGCAACAGTTTTTGTCCAAATATTAAGCTTAAAACCCATTTTTCGTTGTCCTAATTGTTTTCTAATTCGATTTGTAAATTTTTTCTACATGATAAAGCATATATGAAGACAGATAGACAAGAATGAAATCAAAAAAATATGTTTTAAACAACAAAATATGTTGTTCAATTTCGAACAATTTTGATCAAAATTTTAAAAAATTCGAGTATGACCCACCTTATGATGTACTAAACGTATTTTTAACTTTATTTAATTTTGTATTAATGCTAAAAACAAGTTTATTAAACTATATATAACTGTTTGGAGTCACGAAAATACAATATGATCGACAATATTGGCCGTTTAACGTAGAATCGCTACAGTTTTCGGCCAAATATCAAGCTTAAATTCCATTTTTCGTTGTCCTAATTGTATTCTTATTTGATTTCTAAACTTTTCTACATGATAATGCATATATGAAGATAGTTACACAAGAATGAAATCAAAAAAATATGTTTTAAACAACCAAATATGTTGTTCAATGTCGAACAATTTTGATCAAAATTTTAAAAAATTTACGAGTATGACCCACCTTAGGATGTACTAAACCTTTTTTTTAACTTGATGTAATTATGTATTAATCATAAAAACATGATTATTAAACTATATATAACATTTTAGAGTCACGAATACACAATATGATCGACAATATTGGCCATTTAACGTAGAATCGATACAGTTTTTGTCAAAACATCAAACTTAACACGTATTTTTCGTTGTCTTAATTGTATTCTAATTCGATTTCTATTATTTTTCTACATTATAATACATATATGAAGACAGATATACAAGAATGAAATAAAAAAAATATGTTTTAAACAATCAAATAGGTTGTTCAATGTCGAACAATTTTGATCAAAATTTTAAAAAATTCACGAGTATGACCCACCTTAGGATGTACTAAAGATATTTTTAACTTGATTTAATTATGTATTAACCCTAAAAACAAGTTTATTAAACTATATGTAACTGTTTCGAGTCACGAACATACAATATGATCGACAATATTGGCCGTTTAACGTAGAATCGCTACAGTTTTTGTCCAAATATCAAGCTTAAAACCCATTTTTCGTTGTCCTAATTGTATTCTAATTTGATTTCTAAACTTCTTCTACATGATAATGCATATATTAAGACAGATACACAAGAATGAAATCAAAAAAATATGTTTTAAACAACAAAATATGTTGTTCAATTTCGAACAATTTTGATCAAAATTTTAAAAAATTCACGAGTATGACCCACCTTAGGATGTACTAAACCGATTTTTAACTTTATTTAATTTTGTATTAATGCTAAAAACAAGTTTATTAAACTATATATAACTGTTTGGAGTCACGAAAATACAATATGATCGACAATATTGGCCATTTAACGTAGAATCGCTACAGTTTTTGATCAAATATCAAGCTTAAAACCCATTTTTCGGTGTCCTAATTGTATTCTAATTTGATTTCTAAACTTCTTCTACATGATAATGCATATATGAAGATAGATACACAAGAATGAAATCAAAAAAATATGTTTTAAAAAATCAAATAGGTTGTTCAATGTCGAACAATTTTGATCAAAATTTTAAAAAATTAACGAGTATGACCCACCTTAGGATGTACTAAACCTATTTTTAGCTTGATTTAATAATGTATTAATCCTAAAAACAAGTTTATTAAACTATATATAACTGTTTGGAGTCACGAAAACACAATATGATCGACATTATTGGCCGTTTAACGTAGAATCGCTACAGTTTTTGTCCAAATATCAAGCTTAAAACCCATTTTTCGTTGTCCTAATTGTATTCTAATTTGATTTCTAAACTTATTATACATGATAATGCATATATGAAGACAGATACACAAGAATGAAATCAAAAAAATATGTTTTAAACAACCAAATATGCTGTTCAATGTCGAACAATTTTGATCAAAATTTTAAAAAATTCACGAGTATGACCCACCTTAGGATGTACTAAACCTATTTTTAACTTGATGTAATTATGTATTAATCATAAAAACATGTTTATTAAACTATATATAACATTTTAGAGTCACGAAAACACAATTTGATCGACAATATTGGCCGTTCAACGTAGAATCGCGACAGTTTTTGTCAAAATATCAAGCTTAAAGCCCATTTTTCGTCGTCCTAAATGTATTCTAATTTGATTTCTAAACTTCTTCTACATGATAATGCATATATGAAGACAGATAGACAAGAATGAAATCAAAAAAATATGTTTTAAACAATCAAATAGGTTGTTCAACGCCGAACAATTTTGATCAAAATTTTAAAAAATTAACAAGTATAACTCACCTTAGGATGTACTAAACCTATTTTTAACTTGATTTAATTATGTATTAATCCTAAAAACAAGTTTATTAAACTATATATGACTGTTTGGAGTCACGAAAACACAATATGATCAACAATATTGGCCGTTTAACGTAGAATCGCTACAGTTTTTGTCCAAATATCAAGCTTAAAACCCATTTTTCGTTGTCCTAATTGTATTCTAATTTGATTTCTAAACTTCTTCTACATGATAATGCATATATGAAGACAGATACACAAGAATGAAATGAAAAAAAATATGTTTTAAACAACCAAATATGTTGTTCAATGTCGAACAATTTTGATCAAAATTTTAAAAAATTCACGAGTATGACCCACCTTAGGATGTATTAAACCTATTTTTAACTTGATGTAATTATGTATTAATTATAAAAACATATTTATTAAACTATATATAACATTTTAGAGTCACGAAAACACAATTTGATCGACAATATTGGCCGTTCAACGTAGAATCGCAACAGTTTTTGTCCAAATATTAAGCTTAAAACCCATTTTTCGTTGTCCTAATTGTATTCTAATTCGATTTGTAAATTTTTTTTACATGATAAAGCATATAAGAAGACAGATAGACAAGAATGAAATCAAAAAAATATGTTTTAAACAACAAAATATGTTGTTCAATTTCGAACAATTTTGATCAAAATTTTAAAAAATTCACGAGTATGACCCACCTTAGGATGTATTAAACCTATTTTTAACTTGATGTAATTATGTATTAATTATAAAACATATTTATTAAACTATATATAACATTTTAGAGTCACGAATACACAATTTGATCGACAATATTGGCCGTTCAACGTACAATCGCAACAGTTTTTGTCCAAATATTAAGCTTAAAACCCATTTTTCGTTGTCCTAATTGTTTTCTAATTCGATTTGTAAATTTTTTCTACATGATAAAGCATATATGAAGACAGATAGACAAGAATGAAATCAAAAAAATATGTTTTAAACAACAAAATATGTTGTTCAATTTCGAACAATTTTGATCAAAATTTTAAAAAATTCGAGTATGACCCACCTTATGATGTACTAAACGTATTTTTAACTTTATTTAATTTTGTATTAATGCTAAAAACAAGTTTATTAAACTATATATAACTGTTTGGAGTCACGAAAATACAATATGATCGACAATATTGGCCGTTTAACGTAGAATCGCTACAGTTTTCGGCCAAATATCAAGCTTAAATTCCATTTTTCGTTGTCCTAATTGTATTCTTATTTGATTTCTAAACTTTTCTACATGATAATGCATATATGAAGATAGTTACACAAGAATGAAATCAAAAAAATATGTTTTAAACAACCAAATATGTTGTTCAATGTCGAACAATTTTGATCAAAATTTTAAAAAATTTACGAGTATGACCCACCTTAGGATGTACTAAACCTTTTTTTTAACTTGATGTAATTATGTATTAATCATAAAAACATGATTATTAAACTATATATAACATTTTAGAGTCACGAATACACAATATGATCGACAATATTGGCCATTTAACGTAGAATCGATACAGTTTTTGTCAAAACATCAAACTTAACACGTATTTTTCGTTGTCTTAATTGTATTCTAATTCGATTTCTATTATTTTTCTACATTATAATACATATATGAAGACAGATATACAAGAATGAAATAAAAAAAATATGTTTTAAACAATCAAATAGGTTGTTCAATGTCGAACAATTTTGATCAAAATTTTAAAAAATTCACGAGTATGACCCACCTTAGGATGTACTAAAGATATTTTTAACTTGATTTAATTATGTATTAACCCTAAAAACAAGTTTATTAAACTATATGTAACTGTTTCGAGTCACGAACATACAATATGATCGACAATATTGGCCGTTTAACGTAGAATCGCTACAGTTTTTGTCCAAATATCAAGCTTAAAACCCATTTTTCGTTGTCCTAATTGTATTCTAATTTGATTTCTAAACTTCTTCTACATGATAATGCATATATTAAGACAGATACACAAGAATGAAATCAAAAAAATATGTTTTAAACAACAAAATATGTTGTTCAATTTTGAACAATTTTGATCAAAATTTTAAAAAATTCACGAGTATGACCCACCTTAGGATGTACTAAACCGATTTTTAACTTTATTTAATTTTGTATTAATGCTAAAAACAAGTTTATTAAACTATATATAACTGTTTGGAGTCACGAAAATACAATATGATCGACAATATTGGCCATTTAACGTAGAATCGCTACAGTTTTTGATCAAATATCAAGCTTAAAACCCATTTTTCGGTGTCCTAATTGTATTCTAATTTGATTTCTAAACTTCTTCTACATGATAATGCATATATGAAGATAGATACACAAGAATGAAATCAAAAAAATATGTTTTAAAAAATCAAATAGGTTGTTCAATGTCGAACAATTTTGATCAAAATTTTAAAAAATTAACGAGTATGACCCACCTTAGGATGTACTAAACCTATTTTTAGCTTGATTTAATAATGTATTAATCCTAAAAACAAGTTTATTAAACTATATATAACTGTTTGGAGTCACGAAAACACAATATGACCGACAATATTGGCCGTTTAACGTAGAATCGCTACAGTTTTTGGCCAAATATCAAGCTTAAAACCCATTTTTCGTTGTCCTAATTGTATTCTAATTTGATTTCTAAACGTTTCTACATGATAATGCATATATGAAGATAGTTACACAAGAATGAAATCAAAAAAATATGTTTTAAACAACCAAATATGTTGTTCAATGTCGAACAATTTTGATCAAAATTTTAAAAAATTCACGAGTATGACCCATCTTAGGATGTACTAAACCTTTTTTTTAACTTGATGTAATTATGTATTAATCATAAAAACATGTTTATTAAACTATATATAACAGTTTGGAGTCACGAAAACACATTATGATCGACAATATTGGACATTTAACGTAGAATCGCAACAGTTTTTTGTCAAACTATCAAACTTAAAACGCATTTTTCGTTGTCCTAATTGTATTCTAATTCGATTTCTGAACTTTTTCTACATGATAATACATATATGAAGGCAAGATATACATGAATGAAATCAAAAAAATATATGTTTTAAACAACCAAATAGGTTGTTCAATGTCGAACAATTTTGATCAAAATTATAAAAAATTTACGAATATGACCCACCCTATGATGTGCTACACCTATTTTTAACTTGATTTAATTATTTATTAATCATAAAAAGATGTTTATTAAACAATATATAATAGTTCCGAGTCACGAAAACACAATTTCATCGACAATATTAGCTGTTCAACGCAGAATCACTACAATTTTTTTTCAAAATTGTACAAATATCTAGATTAAAACACATTTTTCGTTGTTCAAATTGTATTCTAATTCAATTTCTAAACTTTTTGTACATGATAACACATATTTGAAGATAGATATACAAGAATCAAATCAAAAAAATATGTTTTAAACAACCAAATATGCTGTTCAATGTCGAACAATTTTGATCAAAATTTTAAAAAATTCACGAGTATGACCCACCTTAGGATGTACTAAAGCTATTTTTAACTTGATTTAATTATGTATTAACCCTAAAAACAAGTTTATTAAACTATATATAATGGTTTCGAGTCACGAAAATACAATATGATCGACAATATTGGCCGTTTAACGTAGAATCGCTACAGTTTTTGTCCAAATATCAAGCTTAAAACCCATTTTTCGGTGTCCTAATTGTATTCTAATTTGATTTCTAAACGTTTCTACATGATAATGCATATATGAAGATAGTTACACAAGAATGAAATCAAAAAAATATGTTTTAAACAACCAAATATGTTGTTCAATGTCGAACAATTTTGATCAAAATTTTAAAAAATTTACGACTATGACCCACCTTAGGATGTACTAAACCTTTTTTTTAACTTGATGTAATTATGTATTAATCATAAAAACAAGATTATTAAACTATATATAACATTTTAGAGTCAAGAAAACACAATATGATCGACAATATTGGCCATTTAACGTAGAAACGATACAGTTTTTGTCAAAACATCAAACTTAAAACGTATTTTTCGTTGTCCTAATTGTTTTCTAATTCGATTTCTAAACTTTTTCTACATGATAATACATATATGAAAACAGATACACAAGAATGAAATGAAAAAAATATGTTTTAAACAATCAAATAGGTTGTTCAATGTCGAACAATTTTGATCAAAATTTTAAAAAATTCACGAGTATGACCCACCTTAGGATGTACTAAAGCTATTTTTAACTTGATTTAATTATGTATTAACCCTAAAAACAAGTTTATTAAACTATATATAACTGTTTCGAGTCACGAACATACAATATGATCGACAATATTGGCCGTTTAACGTAGAATCGCTACAGTTTTTGTCCAAATATCAAGCTTAAAACCCATTTTTCGTTGTCCTAATTGTATTCTAATTTGATTTCTAAACTTCTTCTACATGATAATGTATATATTAAGACACATACACAAGAATGAAATCAAAAAAATATGTTTTAAACAACAAAATATGTTGTTCAATTTCGAACAATTTTGATCAAAATTTTAAAAAATTCACGAGTATGACCCACCTTAGGATGTACTAAACCTATTTTTAACTTTATTTAATTTTGTATTAATGCTAAAAGCAAGTTTATTAAACTATATATAACTGTTTGGAGTCACGAAAATACAATATGATCGACAATATTGGCCGTTTAACGTAGAATCGCTACACTTTTTGGCCGAATATCAAGCTTAAAACCCATTTTTCGTTGTCCTAATTGTATTCTAATTTGATTTCTAAACTTTTCTACATGATAATGCATATATGAAGATAGTTACACAAGAATGAAATCAAAAAAATATGTTTCAAACAACCAAATATGTTGTTCAATGTCGAACAATTTTGATCAAAATTTTAAAAAATTTACGAGTATGACCCACCTTAGGATGTACTAAACCTTTTTTTAACTTGATGTAATTATGTATTAATCATAAAAACAAGATTATTAAACTATATATAACATTTTAGAGTCAAGAAAACACAATATGATCGACAATATTGGCCATTTAACGTAGAAACGATACAGTTTTTGTCAAAACATCAAACTTAAAACGTATTTTTCGTTGTCCTAATTGTTTTCTAATTCGATTTCTAAACTTTTTCTACATGATAATACATATATGAAAACAGATACACAAGAATGAAATGAAAAAAATATGTTTTAAACAATAAAATAGGTTGTTCAATGTCGAACAATTTTGATCAAAATTTTAAAAAATTCACGAGTATGACCCACCTTAGGATGTACTAAACCTATTTTTAGCTTGATTTAATAATGTATTAATCCTAAAAACAAGTTTATTAAACTATATATAACTGTTTGGAGTCATGAAAACACAGTATGATCAACATTATTGGCCGTTTAACGTAGAATCGCTACAGTTTTTGTCCAAATATCAAGCTTAAAACCCATTTTTCGTTGTCCTAATTGTATTCTAATTTGATTTCTAAACTTATTATACATGATAATGCATATATGAAGACAGATACTCAAGAATGAAATCAAAAAAATATGTTTTAAACAATCAAATAGGTTGTTCAACGCCGAACAATTTTGATCAAAATTTTAAAAAATTAACAAGTATAACTCACCTTAGGATGTACTAAACCTATTTTTAACTTGATTTAATTATGTATTAATCCTAAAAACAAGTTTATTAAACTATATATGACTGTTTGGAGTCACGAAAACACAATATGATCAACAATATTGGCCGTTTAACGTAGAATCGCTACAGTTTTTGTCCAAATATCAAGCTTAAAACCCATTTTTCGTTGTCCTAATTGTATTCTAATTTGATTTCTAAACTTCTTCTACATGATAATGCATATATGAAGACAGATACACAAGAATGAAATGAAAAAAAATATGTTTTAAACAACCAAATATGTTGTTCAATGTCGAACAATTTTGATCAAAATTTTAAAAAATTCACGAGTATGACCCATCTTAGGATGTACTAAACCTTTTTTTTAACTTGATGTAATTATGTATTAATCATAAAAACATGTTTATTAAACTATATATAACAGTTTGGAGTCACGAAAACACATTATGATCGACAATATTGGACATTTAACGTAGAATCGCAACAGTTTTTTGTCAAACTATCAAACTTAAAACGCATTTTTCGTTGTCCTAATTGTATTCTAATTCGATTTCTGAACTTTTTCTACATGATAATACATATATGAAGGCAAGATATACATGAATGAAATCAAAAAAATATATGTTTTAAACAACCAAATAGGTTGTTCAATGTCGAACAATTTTGATCAAAATTATAAAAAATTTACGAATATGACCCACCCTATGATGTGCTACACCTATTTTTAACTTGATTTAATTATTTATTAATCATAAAAAGATGTTTATTAAACAATATATAATAGTTCCGAGTCACGAAAACACAATTTCATCGACAATATTAGCTGTTCAACGCAGAATCACTACAATTTTTTTTCAAAATTGTACAAATATCTAGATTAAAACACATTTTTCGTTGTTCAAATTGTATTCTAATTCAATTTCTAAACTTTTTGTACATGATAACACATATTTGAAGATAGATATACAAGAATCAAATCAAAAAAATATGTTTTAAACAACCAAATATGCTGTTCAATGTCGAACAATTTTGATCAAAATTTTAAAAAATTCACGAGTATGACCCACCTTAGGATGTACTAAAGCTATTTTTAACTTGATTTAATTATGTATTAACCCTAAAAACAAGTTTATTAAACTATATATAATGGTTTCGAGTCACGAAAATACAATATGATCGACAATATTGGCCGTTTAACGTAGAATCGCTACAGTTTTTGTCCAAATATCAAGCTTAAAACCCATTTTTCGGTGTCCTAATTGTATTCTAATTTGATTTCTAAACGTTTCTACATGATAATGCATATATGAAGATAGTTACACAAGAATGAAATCAAAAAAATATGTTTTAAACAACCAAATATGTTGTTCAATGTCGAACAATTTTGATCAAAATTTTAAAAAATTTACGACTATGACCCACCTTAGGATGTACTAAACCTTTTTTTTAACTTGATGTAATTATGTATTAATCATAAAAACAAGATTATTAAACTATATATAACATTTTAGAGTCAAGAAAACACAATATGATCGACAATATTGGCCATTTAACGTAGAAACGATACAGTTTTTGTCAAAACATCAAACTTAAAACGTATTTTTCGTTGTCCTAATTGTTTTCTAATTCGATTTCTAAACTTTTTCTACATGATAATACATATATGAAAACAGATACACAAGAATGAAATGAAAAAAATATGTTTTAAACAATCAAATAGGTTGTTCAATGTCGAACAATTTTGATCAAAATTTTAAAAAATTCACGAGTATGACCCACCTTAGGATGTACTAAAGCTATTTTTAACTTGATTTAATTATGTATTAACCCTAAAAACAAGTTTATTAAACTATATATAACTGTTTCGAGTCACGAACATACAATATGATCGACAATATTGGCCGTTTAACGTAGAATCGCTACAGTTTTTGTCCAAATATCAAGCTTAAAACCCATTTTTCGTTGTCCTAATTGTATTCTAATTTGATTTCTAAACTTCTTCTACATGATAATGTATATATTAAGACACATACACAAGAATGAAATCAAAAAAATATGTTTTAAACAACAAAATATGTTGTTCAATTTCGAACAATTTTGATCAAAATTTTAAAAAATTCACGAGTATGACCCACCTTAGGATGTACTAAACCTATTTTTAACTTTATTTAATTTTGTATTAATGCTAAAAGCAAGTTTATTAAACTATATATAACTGTTTGGAGTCACGAAAATACAATATGATCGACAATATTGGCCGTTTAACGTAGAATCGCTACACTTTTTGGCCGAATATCAAGCTTAAAACCCATTTTTCGTTGTCCTAATTGTATTCTAATTTGATTTCTAAACTTTTCTACATGATAATGCATATATGAAGATAGTTACACAAGAATGAAATCAAAAAAATATGTTTCAAACAACCAAATATGTTGTTCAATGTCGAACAATTTTGATCAAAATTTTAAAAAATTTACGAGTATGACCCACCTTAGGATGTACTAAACCTTTTTTTAACTTGATGTAATTATGTATTAATCATAAAAACAAGATTATTAAACTATATATAACATTTTAGAGTCAAGAAAACACAATATGATCGACAATATTGGCCATTTAACGTAGAAACGATACAGTTTTTGTCAAAACATCAAACTTAAAACGTATTTTTCGTTGTCCTAATTGTTTTCTAATTCGATTTCTAAACTTTTTCTACATGATAATACATATATGAAAACAGATACACAAGAATGAAATGAAAAAAATATGTTTTAAACAATAAAATAGGTTGTTCAATGTCGAACAATTTTGATCAAAATTTTAAAAAATTCACGAGTATGACCCACCTTAGGATGTACTAAACCTATTTTTAGCTTGATTTAATAATGTATTAATCCTAAAAACAAGTTTATTAAACTATATATAACTGTTTGGAGTCATGAAAACACAGTATGATCAACATTATTGGCCGTTTAACGTAGAATCGCTACAGTTTTTGTCCAAATATCAAGCTTAAAACCCATTTTTCGTTGTCCTAATTGTATTCTAATTTGATTTCTAAACTTATTATACATGATAATGCATATATGAAGACAGATACTCAAGAATGAAATCAAAAAAATATGTTTTAAACAATCAAATAGGTTGTTCAACGCCGAACAATTTTGATCAAAATTTTAAAAAATTAACAAGTATAACTCACCTTAGGATGTACTAAACCTATTTTTAACTTGATTTAATTATGTATTAATCCTAAAAACAAGTTTATTAAACTATATATGACTGTTTGGAGTCACGAAAACACAATATGATCAACAATATTGGCCGTTTAACGTAGAATCGCTACAGTTTTTGTCCAAATATCAAGCTTAAAACCCATTTTTCGTTGTCCTAATTGTATTCTAATTTGATTTCTAAACTTCTTCTACATGATAATGCATATATGAAGACAGATACACAAGAATGAAATGAAAAAAAATATGTTTTAAACAACCAAATATGTTGTTCAATGTCGAACAATTTTGATCAAAATTTTAAAAAATTCACGAGTATGACCCATCTTAGGATGTACTAAACCTTTTTTTTAACTTGATGTAATTATGTATTAATCATAAAAACATGTTTATTAAACTATATATAACAGTTTGGAGTCACGAAAACACATTATGATCGACAATATTGGACATTTAACGTAGAATCGCAACAGTTTTTTGTCAAACTATCAAACTTAAAACGCATTTTTCGTTGTCCTAATTGTATTCTAATTCGATTTCTGAACTTTTTCTACATGATAATACATATATGAAGGCAAGATATACATGAATGAAATCAAAAAAATATATGTTTTAAACAACCAAATAGGTTGTTCAATGTCGAACAATTTTGATCAAAATTATAAAAAATTTACGAATATGACCCACCCTATGATGTGCTACACCTATTTTTAACTTGATTTAATTATTTATTAATCATAAAAAGATGTTTATTAAACAATATATAATAGTTCCGAGTCACGAAAACACAATTTCATCGACAATATTAGCTGTTCAACGCAGAATCACTACAATTTTTTTTCAAAATTGTACAAATATCTAGATTAAAACACATTTTTCGTTGTTCAAATTGTATTCTAATTCAATTTCTAAACTTTTTGTACATGATAACACATATTTGAAGATAGATATACAAGAATCAAATCAAAAAAATATGTTTTAAACAACCAAATATGCTGTTCAATGTCGAACAATTTTGATCAAAATTTTAAAAAATTCACGAGTATGACCCACCTTAGGATGTACTAAAGCTATTTTTAACTTGATTTAATTATGTATTAACCCTAAAAACAAGTTTATTAAACTATATATAATGGTTTCGAGTCACGAAAATACAATATGATCGACAATATTGGCCGTTTAACGTAGAATCGCTACAGTTTTTGTCCAAATATCAAGCTTAAAACCCATTTTTCGGTGTCCTAATTGTATTCTAATTTGATTTCTAAACGTTTCTACATGATAATGCATATATGAAGATAGTTACACAAGAATGAAATCAAAAAAATATGTTTTAAACAACCAAATATGTTGTTCAATGTCGAACAATTTTGATCAAAATTTTAAAAAATTTACGACTATGACCCACCTTAGGATGTACTAAACCTTTTTTTTAACTTGATGTAATTATGTATTAATCATAAAAACAAGATTATTAAACTATATATAACATTTTAGAGTCAAGAAAACACAATATGATCGACAATATTGGCCATTTAACGTAGAAACGATACAGTTTTTGTCAAAACATCAAACTTAAAACGTATTTTTCGTTGTCCTAATTGTTTTCTAATTCGATTTCTAAACTTTTTCTACATGATAATACATATATGAAAACAGATACACAAGAATGAAATGAAAAAAATATGTTTTAAACAATCAAATAGGTTGTTCAATGTCGAACAATTTTGATCAAAATTTTAAAAAATTCACGAGTATGACCCACCTTAGGATGTACTAAAGCTATTTTTAACTTGATTTAATTATGTATTAACCCTAAAAACAAGTTTATTAAACTATATATAACTGTTTCGAGTCACGAACATACAATATGATCGACAATATTGGCCGTTTAACGTAGAATCGCTACAGTTTTTGTCCAAATATCAAGCTTAAAACCCATTTTTCGTTGTCCTAATTGTATTCTAATTTGATTTCTAAACTTCTTCTACATGATAATGTATATATTAAGACACATACACAAGAATGAAATCAAAAAAATATGTTTTAAACAACAAAATATGTTGTTCAATTTCGAACAATTTTGATCAAAATTTTAAAAAATTCACGAGTATGACCCACCTTAGGATGTACTAAACCTATTTTTAACTTTATTTAATTTTGTATTAATGCTAAAAGCAAGTTTATTAAACTATATATAACTGTTTGGAGTCACGAAAATACAATATGATCGACAATATTGGCCGTTTAACGTAGAATCGCTACACTTTTTGGCCAAATATCAAGCTTAAAACCCATTTTTCGTTGTCCTAATTGTATTCTAATTTGATTTCTAAACTTTTCTACATGATAATGCATATATGAAGATAGTTACACAAGAATGAAATCAAAAAAATATGTTTCAAACAACCAAATATGTTGTTCAATGTCGAACAATTTTGATCAAAATTTTAAAAAATTTACGAGTATGACCCACCTTAGGATGTACTAAACCTTTTTTTAACTTGATGTAATTATGTATTAATCATAAAAACAAGATTATTAAACTATATATAACATTTTAGAGTCAAGAAAACACAATATGATCGACAATATTGGCCATTTAACGTAGAAACGATACAGTTTTTGTCAAAACATCAAACTTAAAACGTATTTTTCGTTGTCCTAATTGTTTTCTAATTCGATTTCTAAACTTTTTCTACATGATAATACATATATGAAAACAGATACACAAGAATGAAATGAAAAAAATATGTTTTAAACAATAAAATAGGTTGTTCAATGTCGAACAATTTTGATCAAAATTTTAAAAAATTCACGAGTATGACCCACCTTAGGATGTACTAAACCTATTTTTAGCTTGATTTAATAATGTATTAATCCTAAAAACAAGTTTATTAAACTATATATAACTGTTTGGAGTCATGAAAACACAGTATGATCAACATTATTGGCCGTTTAACGTAGAATCGCTACAGTTTTTGTCCAAATATCAAGCTTAAAACCCATTTTTCGTTGTCCTAATTGTATTCTAATTTGATTTCTAAACTTATTATACATGATAATGCATATATGAAGACAGATACTCAAGAATGAAATCAAAAAAATATGTTTTAAACAATCAAATAGGTTGTTCAACGCCGAACAATTTTGATCAAAATTTTAAAAAATTAACAAGTATAACTCACCTTAGGATGTACTAAACCTATTTTTAACTTGATTTAATTATGTATTAATCCTAAAAACAAGTTTATTAAACTATATATGACTGTTTGGAGTCACGAAAACACAATATGATCAACAATATTGGCCGTTTAACGTAGAATCGCTACAGTTTTTGTCCAAATATCAAGCTTAAAACCCATTTTTCGTTGTCCTAATTGTATTCTAATTTGATTTCTAAACTTCTTCTACATGATAATGCATATATGAAGACAGATACACAAGAATGAAATGAAAAAAAATATGTTTTAAACAACCAAATATGTTGTTCAATGTCGAACAATTTTGATCAAAATTTTAAAAAATTCACGAGTATGACCCATCTTAGGATGTACTAAACCTTTTTTTTAACTTGATGTAATTATGTATTAATCATAAAAACATGTTTATTAAACTATATATAACAGTTTGGAGTCACGAAAACACATTATGATCGACAATATTGGACATTTAACGTAGAATCGCAACAGTTTTTTGTCAAACTATCAAACTTAAAACGCATTTTTCGTTGTCCTAATTGTATTCTAATTCGATTTCTGAACTTTTTCTACATGATAATACATATATGAAGGCAAGATATACATGAATGAAATCAAAAAAATATATGTTTTAAACAACCAAATAGGTTGTTCAATGTCGAACAATTTTGATCAAAATTATAAAAAATTTACGAATATGACCCACCCTATGATGTGCTACACCTATTTTTAACTTGATTTAATTATTTATTAATCATAAAAAGATGTTTATTAAACAATATATAATAGTTCCGAGTCACGAAAACACAATTTCATCGACAATATTAGCTGTTCAACGCAGAATCACTACAATTTTTTTTCAAAATTGTACAAATATCTAGATTAAAACACATTTTTCGTTGTTCAAATTGTATTCTAATTCAATTTCTAAACTTTTTGTACATGATAACACATATTTGAAGATAGATATACAAGAATCAAATCAAAAAAATATGTTTTAAACAACCAAATATGCTGTTCAATGTCGAACAATTTTGATCAAAATTTTAAAAAATTCACGAGTATGACCCACCTTAGGATGTACTAAAGCTATTTTTAACTTGATTTAATTATGTATTAACCCTAAAAACAAGTTTATTAAACTATATATAATGGTTTCGAGTCACGAAAATACAATATGATCGACAATATTGGCCGTTTAACGTAGAATCGCTACAGTTTTTGTCCAAATATCAAGCTTAAAACCCATTTTTCGGTGTCCTAATTGTATTCTAATTTGATTTCTAAACGTTTCTACATGATAATGCATATATGAAGATAGTTACACAAGAATGAAATCAAAAAAATATGTTTTAAACAACCAAATATGTTGTTCAATGTCGAACAATTTTGATCAAAATTTTAAAAAATTTACGACTATGACCCACCTTAGGATGTACTAAACCTTTTTTTTAACTTGATGTAATTATGTATTAATCATAAAAACAAGATTATTAAACTATATATAACATTTTAGAGTCAAGAAAACACAATATGATCGACAATATTGGCCATTTAACGTAGAAACGATACAGTTTTTGTCAAAACATCAAACTTAAAACGTATTTTTCGTTGTCCTAATTGTTTTCTAATTCGATTTCTAAACTTTTTCTACATGATAATACATATATGAAAACAGATACACAAGAATGAAATGAAAAAAATATGTTTTAAACAATCAAATAGGTTGTTCAATGTCGAACAATTTTGATCAAAATTTTAAAAAATTCACGAGTATGACCCACCTTAGGATGTACTAAAGCTATTTTTAACTTGATTTAATTATGTATTAACCCTAAAAACAAGTTTATTAAACTATATATAACTGTTTCGAGTCACGAACATACAATATGATCGACAATATTGGCCGTTTAACGTAGAATCGCTACAGTTTTTGTCCAAATATCAAGCTTAAAACCCATTTTTCGTTGTCCTAATTGTATTCTAATTTGATTTCTAAACTTCTTCTACATGATAATGTATATATTAAGACACATACACAAGAATGAAATCAAAAAAATATGTTTTAAACAACAAAATATGTTGTTCAATTTCGAACAATTTTGATCAAAATTTTAAAAAATTCACGAGTATGACCCACCTTAGGATGTACTAAACCTATTTTTAACTTTATTTAATTTTGTATTAATGCTAAAAGCAAGTTTATTAAACTATATATAACTGTTTGGAGTCACGAAAATACAATATGATCGACAATATTGGCCGTTTAACGTAGAATCGCTACACTTTTTGGCCAAATATCAAGCTTAAAACCCATTTTTCGTTGTCCTAATTGTATTCTAATTTGATTTCTAAACTTTTCTACATGATAATGCATATATGAAGATAGTTACACAAGAATGAAATCAAAAAAATATGTTTCAAACAACCAAATATGTTGTTCAATGTCGAACAATTTTGATCAAAATTTTAAAAAATTTACGAGTATGACCCACCTTAGGATGTACTAAACCTTTTTTTAACTTGATGTAATTATGTATTAATCATAAAAACAAGATTATTAAACTATATATAACATTTTAGAGTCAAGAAAACACAATATGATCGACAATATTGGCCATTTAACGTAGAAACGATACAGTTTTTGTCAAAACATCAAACTTAAAACGTATTTTTCGTTGTCCTAATTGTTTTCTAATTCGATTTCTAAACTTTTTCTACATGATAATACATATATGAAAACAGATACACAAGAATGAAATGAAAAAAATATGTTTTAAACAATCAAATAGGTTGTTCAATGTCGAACAATTTTGATCAAAATTTTAAAAAATTCACGAGTATGACCCACCTTAGGATGTACTAAACCTATTTTTAGCTTGATTTAATAATGTATTAATCCTAAAAACAAGTTTATTAAACTATATATAACTGTTTGGAGTCATGAAAACACAGTATGATCAACATTATTGGCCGTTTAACGTAGAATCGCTACAGTTTTTGTCCAAATATCAAGCTTAAAACCCATTTTTCGTTGTCCTAATTGTATTCTAATTTGATTTCTAAACTTATTATACATGATAATGCATATATGAAGACAGATACTCAAGAATGAAATCAAAAAAATATGTTTTAAACAATCAAATAGGTTGTTCAACGCCGAACAATTTTGATCAAAATTTTAAAAAATTAACAAGTATAACTCACCTTAGGATGTACTAAACCTATTTTTAACTTGATTTAATTATGTATTAATCCTAAAAACAAGTTTATTAAACTATATATGACTGTTTGGAGTCACGAAAACACAATATGATCAACAATATTGGCCGTTTAACGTAGAATCGCTACAGTTTTTGTCCAAATATCAAGCTTAAAACCCATTTTTCGTTGTCCTAATTGTATTCTAATTTGATTTCTAAACTTCTTCTACATGATAATGCATATATGAAGACAGATACACAAGAATGAAATGAAAAAAAATATGTTTTAAACAACCAAATATGTTGTTCAATGTCGAACAATTTTGATCAAAATTTTAAAAAATTCACGAGTATGACCCATCTTAGGATGTACTAAACCTTTTTTTTAACTTGATGTAATTATGTATTAATCATAAAAACATGTTTATTAAACTATATATAACAGTTTGGAGTCACGAAAACACATTATGATCGACAATATTGGACATTTAACGTAGAATCGCAACAGTTTTTTGTCAAACTATCAAACTTAAAACGCATTTTTCGTTGTCCTAATTGTATTCTAATTCGATTTCTGAACTTTTTCTACATGATAATACATATATGAAGGCAAGATATACATGAATGAAATCAAAAAAATATATGTTTTAAACAACCAAATAGGTTGTTCAATGTCGAACAATTTTGATCAAAATTATAAAAAATTTACGAATATGACCCACCCTATGATGTGCTACACCTATTTTTAACTTGATTTAATTATTTATTAATCATAAAAAGATGTTTATTAAACAATATATAATAGTTCCGAGTCACGAAAACACAATTTCATCGACAATATTAGCTGTTCAACGCAGAATCACTACAATTTTTTTTCAAAATTGTACAAATATCTAGATTAAAACACATTTTTCGTTGTTCAAATTGTATTCTAATTCAATTTCTAAACTTTTTGTACATGATAACACATATTTGAAGATAGATATACAAGAATCAAATCAAAAAAATATGTTTTAAACAACCAAATATGCTGTTCAATGTCGAACAATTTTGATCAAAATTTTAAAAAATTCACGAGTATGACCCACCTTAGGATGTACTAAAGCTATTTTTAACTTGATTTAATTATGTATTAACCCTAAAAACAAGTTTATTAAACTATATATAATGGTTTCGAGTCACGAAAATACAATATGATCGACAATATTGGCCGTTTAACGTAGAATCGCTACAGTTTTTGTCCAAATATCAAGCTTAAAACCCATTTTTCGGTGTCCTAATTGTATTCTAATTTGATTTCTAAACGTTTCTACATGATAATGCATATATGAAGATAGTTACACAAGAATGAAATCAAAAAAATATGTTTTAAACAACCAAATATGTTGTTCAATGTCGAACAATTTTGATCAAAATTTTAAAAAATTTACGACTATGACCCACCTTAGGATGTACTAAACCTTTTTTTTAACTTGATGTAATTATGTATTAATCATAAAAACAAGATTATTAAACTATATATAACATTTTAGAGTCAAGAAAACACAATATGATCGACAATATTGGCCATTTAACGTAGAAACGATACAGTTTTTGTCAAAACATCAAACTTAAAACGTATTTTTCGTTGTCCTAATTGTTTTCTAATTCGATTTCTAAAATTTTTCTACATGATAATACATATATGAAAACAGATACACAAGAATGAAATGAAAAAAATATGTTTTAAACAATCAAATAGGTTGTTCAATGTCGAACAATTTTGATCAAAATTTTAAAAAATTCACGAGTATGACCCACCTTAGGATGTACTAAAGCTATTTTTAACTTGATTTAATTATGTATTAACCCTAAAAACAAGTTTATTAAACTATATATAACTGTTTCGAGTCACGAACATACAATATGATCGACAATATTGGCCGTTTAACGTAGAATCGCTACAGTTTTTGTCCAAATATCAAGCTTAAAACCCATTTTTCGTTGTCCTAATTGTATTCTAATTTGATTTCTAAACTTCTTCTACATGATAATGTATATATTAAGACACATACACAAGAATGAAATCAAAAAAATATGTTTTAAACAACAAAATATGTTGTTCAATTTCGAACAATTTTGATCAAAATTTTAAAAAATTCACGAGTATGACCCACCTTAGGATGTACTAAACCTATTTTTAACTTTATTTAATTTTGTATTAATGCTAAAAGCAAGTTTATTAAACTATATATAACTGTTTGGAGTCACGAAAATACAATATGATCGACAATATTGGCCGTTTAACGTAGAATCGCTACACTTTTTGGCCAAATATCAAGCTTAAAACCCATTTTTCGTTGTCCTAATTGTATTCTAATTTGATTTCTAAACTTTTCTACATGATAATGCATATATGAAGATAGTTACACAAGAATGAAATCAAAAAAATATGTTTCAAACAACCAAATATGTTGTTCAATGTCGAACAATTTTGATCAAAATTTTAAAAAATTTACGAGTATGACCCACCTTAGGATGTACTAAACCTTTTTTTAACTTGATGTAATTATGTATTAATCATAAAAACAAGATTATTAAACTATATATAACATTTTAGAGTCAAGAAAACACAATATGATCGACAATATTGGCCATTTAACGTAGAAACGATACAGTTTTTGTCAAAACATCAAACTTAAAACGTATTTTTCGTTGTCCTAATTGTTTTCTAATTCGATTTCTAAACTTTTTCTACATGATAATACATATATGAAAACAGATACACAAGAATGAAATGAAAAAAATATGTTTTAAACAATCAAATAGGTTGTTCAATGTCGAACAATTTTGATCAAAATTTTAAAAAATTCACGAGTATGACCCACCTTAGGATGTACTAAACCTATTTTTAGCTTGATTTAATAATGTATTAATCCTAAAAACAAGTTTATTAAACTATATATAACTGTTTGGAGTCATGAAAACACAGTATGATCAACATTATTGGCCGTTTAACGTAGAATCGCTACAGTTTTTGTCCAAATATCAAGCTTAAAACCCATTTTTCGTTGTCCTAATTGTATTCTAATTTGATTTCTAAACTTATTATACATGATAATGCATATATGAAGACAGATACTCAAGAATGAAATCAAAAAAATATGTTTTAAACAATCAAATAGGTTGTTCAACGCCGAACAATTTTGATCAAAATTTTAAAAAATTAACAAGTATAACTCACCTTAGGATGTACTAAACCTATTTTTAACTTGATTTAATTATGTATTAATCCTAAAAACAAGTTTATTAAACTATATATGACTGTTTGGAGTCACGAAAACACAATATGATCAACAATATTGGCCGTTTAACGTAGAATCGCTACAGTTTTTGTCCAAATATCAAGCTTAAAACCCATTTTTCGTTGTCCTAATTGTATTCTAATTTGATTTCTAAACTTCTTCTACATGATAATGCATATATGAAGACAGATACACAAGAATGAAATGAAAAAAAATATGTTTTAAACAACCAAATATGTTGTTCAATGTCGAACAATTTTGATCAAAATTTTAAAAAATTCACGAGTATGACCCATCTTAGGATGTACTAAACCTTTTTTTTAACTTGATGTAATTATGTATTAATCATAAAAACATGTTTATTAAACTATATATAACAGTTTGGAGTCACGAAAACACATTATGATCGACAATATTGGACATTTAACGTAGAATCGCAACAGTTTTTTGTCAAACTATCAAACTTAAAACGCATTTTTCGTTGTCCTAATTGTATTCTAATTCGATTTCTGAACTTTTTCTACATGATAATACATATATGAAGGCAAGATATACATGAATGAAATCAAAAAAATATATGTTTTAAACAACCAAATAGGTTGTTCAATGTCGAACAATTTTGATCAAAATTATAAAAAATTTACGAATATGACCCACCCTATGATGTGCTACACCTATTTTTAACTTGATTTAATTATTTATTAATCATAAAAAGATGTTTATTAAACAATATATAATAGTTCCGAGTCACGAAAACACAATTTCATCGACAATATTAGCTGTTCAACGCAGAATCACTACAATTTTTTTTCAAAATTGTACAAATATCTAGATTAAAACACATTTTTCGTTGTTCAAATTGTATTCTAATTCAATTTCTAAACTTTTTGTACATGATAACACATATTTGAAGATAGATATACAAGAATCAAATCAAAAAAATATGTTTTAAACAACCAAATATGCTGTTCAATGTCGAACAATTTTGATCAAAATTTTAAAAAATTCACGAGTATGACCCACCTTAGGATGTACTAAAGCTATTTTTAACTTGATTTAATTATGTATTAACCCTAAAAACAAGTTTATTAAACTATATATAATGGTTTCGAGTCACGAAAATACAATATGATCGACAATATTGGCCGTTTAACGTAGAATCGCTACAGTTTTTGTCCAAATATCAAGCTTAAAACCCATTTTTCGGTGTCCTAATTGTATTCTAATTTGATTTCTAAACGTTTCTACATGATAATGCATATATGAAGATAGTTACACAAGAATGAAATCAAAAAAATATGTTTTAAACAACCAAATATGTTGTTCAATGTCGAACAATTTTGATCAAAATTTTAAAAAATTTACGACTATGACCCACCTTAGGATGTACTAAACCTTTTTTTTAACTTGATGTAATTATGTATTAATCATAAAAACAAGATTATTAAACTATATATAACATTTTAGAGTCAAGAAAACACAATATGATCGACAATATTGGCCATTTAACGTAGAAACGATACAGTTTTTGTCAAAACATCAAACTTAAAACGTATTTTTCGTTGTCCTAATTGTTTTCTAATTCGATTTCTAAACTTTTTCTACATGATAATACATATATGAAAATAGATACACAAGAATGAAATGAAAAAAATATGTTTTAAACAATCAAATAGGTTGTTCAATGTCGAACAATTTTGATCAAAATTTTAAAAAATTCACGAGTATGACCCACCTTAGGATGTACTAAAGCTATTTTTAACTTGATTTAATTATGTATTAACCCTAAAAACAAGTTTATTAAACTATATATAACTGTTTCGAGTCACGAACATACAATATGATCGACAATATTGGCCGTTTAACGTAGAATCGCTACAGTTTTTGTCCAAATATCAAGCTTAAAACCCATTTTTCGTTGTCCTAATTGTATTCTAATTTGATTTCTAAACTTCTTCTACATGATAATGTATATATTAAGACACATACACAAGAATGAAATCAAAAAAATATGTTTTAAACAACAAAATATGTTGTTCAATTTCGAACAATTTTGATCAAAATTTTAAAAAATTCACGAGTATGACCCACCTTAGGATGTACTAAACCTATTTTTAACTTTATTTAATTTTGTATTAATGCTAAAAGCAAGTTTATTAAACTATATATAACTGTTTGGAGTCACGAAAATACAATATGATCGACAATATTGGCCGTTTAACGTAGAATCGCTACACTTTTTGGCCAAATATCAAGCTTAAAACCCATTTTTCGTTGTCCTAATTGTATTCTAATTTGATTTCTAAACTTTTCTACATGATAATGCATATATGAAGATAGTTACACAAGAATGAAATCAAAAAAATATGTTTCAAACAACCAAATATGTTGTTCAATGTCGAACAATTTTGATCAAAATTTTAAAAAATTTACGAGTATGACCCACCTTAGGATGTACTAAACCTTTTTTTAACTTGATGTAATTATGTATTAATCATAAAAACAAGATTATTAAACTATATATAACATTTTAGAGTCAAGAAAACACAATATGATCGACAATATTGGCCATTTAACGTAGAAACGATACAGTTTTTGTCAAAACATCAAACTTAAAACGTATTTTTCGTTGTCCTAATTGTTTTCTAATTCGATTTCTAAACTTTTTCTACATGATAATACATATATGAAAACAGATACACAAGAATGAAATGAAAAAAATATGTTTTAAACAATCAAATAGGTTGTTCAATGTCGAACAATTTTGATCAAAATTTTAAAAAATTCACGAGTATGACCCACCTTAGGATGTACTAAACCTATTTTTAGCTTGATTTAATAATGTATTAATCCTAAAAACAAGTTTATTAAACTATATATAACTGTTTGGAGTCATGAAAACACAGTATGATCAACATTATTGGCCGTTTAACGTAGAATCGCTACAGTTTTTGTCCAAATATCAAGCTTAAAACCCATTTTTCGTTGTCCTAATTGTATTCTAATTTGATTTCTAAACTTATTATACATGATAATGCATATATGAAGACAGATACTCAAGAATGAAATCAAAAAAATATGTTTTAAACAATCAAATAGGTTGTTCAACGCCGAACAATTTTGATCAAAATTTTAAAAAATTAACAAGTATAACTCACCTTAGGATGTACTAAACCTATTTTTAACTTGATTTAATTATGTATTAATCCTAAAAACAAGTTTATTAAACTATATATGACTGTTTGGAGTCACGAAAACACAATATGATCAACAATATTGGCCGTTTAACGTAGAATCGCTACAGTTTTTGTCCAAATATCAAGCTTAAAACCCATTTTTCGTTGTCCTAATTGTATTCTAATTTGATTTCTAAACTTCTTCTACATGATAATGCATATATGAAGACAGATACACAAGAATGAAATGAAAAAAAATATGTTTTAAACAACCAAATATGTTGTTCAATGTCGAACAATTTTGATCAAAATTTTAAAAAATTCACGAGTATGACCCATCTTAGGATGTACTAAACCTTTTTTTTAACTTGATGTAATTATGTATTAATCATAAAAACATGTTTATTAAACTATATATAACAGTTTGGAGTCACGAAAACACATTATGATCGACAATATTGGACATTTAACGTAGAATCGCAACAGTTTTTTGTCAAACTATCAAACTTAAAACGCATTTTTCGTTGTCCTAATTGTATTCTAATTCGATTTCTGAACTTTTTCTACATGATAATACATATATGAAGGCAAGATATACATGAATGAAATCAAAAAAATATATGTTTTAAACAACCAAATAGGTTGTTCAATGTCGAACAATTTTGATCAAAATTATAAAAAATTTACGAATATGACCCACCCTATGATGTGCTACACCTATTTTTAACTTGATTTAATTATTTATTAATCATAAAAAGATGTTTATTAAACAATATATAATAGTTCCGAGTCACGAAAACACAATTTCATCGACAATATTAGCTGTTCAACGCAGAATCACTACAATTTTTTTTCAAAATTGTACAAATATCTAGATTAAAACACATTTTTCGTTGTTCAAATTGTATTCTAATTCAATTTCTAAACTTTTTGTACATGATAACACATATTTGAAGATAGATATACAAGAATCAAATCAAAAAAATATGTTTTAAACAACCAAATATGCTGTTCAATGTCGAACAATTTTGATCAAAATTTTAAAAAATTCACGAGTATGACCCACCTTAGGATGTACTAAAGCTATTTTTAACTTGATTTAATTATGTATTAACCCTAAAAACAAGTTTATTAAACTATATATAATGGTTTCAAGTCACGAAAATACAATATGATCGACAATATTGGCCGTTTAACGTAGAATCGCTACAGTTTTTGTCCAAATATCAAGCTTAAAACCCATTTTTCGGTGTCCTAATTGTATTCTAATTTGATTTCTAAACGTTTCTACATGATAATGCATATATGAAGATAGTTACACAAGAATGAAATCAAAAAAATATGTTTTAAACAACCAAATATGTTGTTCAATGTCGAACAATTTTGATCAAAATTTTAAAAAATTTACGACTATGACCCACCTTAGGATGTACTAAACCTTTTTTTTAACTTGATGTAATTATGTATTAATCATAAAAACAAGATTATTAAACTATATATAACATTTTAGAGTCAAGAAAACACAATATGATCGACAATATTGGCCATTTAACGTAGAAACGATACAGTTTTTGTCAAAACATCAAACTTAAAACGTATTTTTCGTTGTCCTAATTGTTTTCTAATTCGATTTCTAAACTTTTTCTACATGATAATACATATATGAAAACAGATACACAAGAATGAAATGAAAAAAATATGTTTTAAACAATCAAATAGGTTGTTCAATGTCGAACAATTTTGATCAAAATTTTAAAAAATTCACGAGTATGACCCACCTTAGGATGTACTAAAGCTATTTTTAACTTGATTTAATTATGTATTAACCCTAAAAACAAGTTTATTAAACTATATATAACTGTTTCGAGTCACGAACATACAATATGATCGACAATATTGGCCGTTTAACGTAGAATCGCTACAGTTTTTGTCCAAATATCAAGCTTAAAACCCATTTTTCGTTGTCCTAATTGTATTCTAATTTGATTTCTAAACTTCTTCTACATGATAATGTATATATTAAGACACATACACAAGAATGAAATCAAAAAAATATGTTTTAAACAACAAAATATGTTGTTCAATTTCGAACAATTTTGATCAAAATTTTAAAAAATTCACGAGTATGACCCACCTTAGGATGTACTAAACCTATTTTTAACTTTATTTAATTTTGTATTAATGCTAAAAGCAAGTTTATTAAACTATATATAACTGTTTGGAGTCACGAAAATACAATATGATCGACAATATTGGCCGTTTAACGTAGAATCGCTACACTTTTTGGCCAAATATCAAGCTTAAAACCCATTTTTCGTTGTCCTAATTGTATTCTAATTTGATTTCTAAACTTTTCTACATGATAATGCATATATGAAGATAGTTACACAAGAATGAAATCAAAAAAATATGTTTCAAACAACCAAATATGTTGTTCAATGTCGAACAATTTTGATCAAAATTTTAAAAAATTTACGAGTATGACCCACCTTAGGATGTACTAAACCTTTTTTTAACTTGATGTAATTATGTATTAATCATAAAAACAAGATTATTAAACTATATATAACATTTTAGAGTCAAGAAAACACAATATGATCGACAATATTGGCCATTTAACGTAGAAACGATACAGTTTTTGTCAAAACATCAAACTTAAAACGTATTTTTCGTTGTCCTAATTGTTTTCTAATTCGATTTCTAAACTTTTTCTACATGATAATACATATATGAAAACAGATACACAAGAATGAAATGAAAAAAATATGTTTTAAACAATCAAATAGGTTGTTCAATGTCGAACAATTTTGATCAAAATTTTAAAAAATTCACGAGTATGACCCACCTTAGGATGTACTAAACCTATTTTTAGCTTGATTTAATAATGTATTAATCCTAAAAACAAGTTTATTAAACTATATATAACTGTTTGGAGTCATGAAAACACAGTATGATCAACATTATTGGCCGTTTAACGTAGAATCGCTACAGTTTTTGTCCAAATATCAAGCTTAAAACCCATTTTTCGTTGTCCTAATTGTATTCTAATTTGATTTCTAAACTTATTATACATGATAATGCATATATGAAGACAGATACTCAAGAATGAAATCAAAAAAATATGTTTTAAACAATCAAATAGGTTGTTCAACGCCGAACAATTTTGATCAAAATTTTAAAAAATTAACAAGTATAACTCACCTTAGGATGTACTAAACCTATTTTTAACTTGATTTAATTATGTATTAATCCTAAAAACAAGTTTATTAAACTATATATGACTGTTTGGAGTCACGAAAACACAATATGATCAACAATATTGGCCGTTTAACGTAGAATCGCTACAGTTTTTGTCCAAATATCAAGCTTAAAACCCATTTTTCGTTGTCCTAATTGTATTCTAATTTGATTTCTAAACTTCTTCTACATGATAATGCATATATGAAGACAGATACACAAGAATGAAATGAAAAAAAATATGTTTTAAACAACCAAATATGTTGTTCAATGTCGAACAATTTTGATCAAAATTTTAAAAAATTCACGAGTATGACCCATCTTAGGATGTACTAAACCTTTTTTTTAACTTGATGTAATTATGTATTAATCATAAAAACATGTTTATTAAACTATATATAACAGTTTGGAGTCACGAAAACACATTATGATCGACAATATTGGACATTTAACGTAGAATCACAACAGTTTTTTGTCAAACTATCAAACTTAAAACGCATTTTTCGTTGTCCTAATTGTATTCTAATTCGATTTCTGAACTTTTTCTACATGATAATACATATATGAAGGCAAGATATACATGAATGAAATCAAAAAAATATATGTTTTAAACAACCAAATAGGTTGTTCAATGTCGAACAATTTTGATCAAAATTATAAAAAATTTACGAATATGACCCACCCTATGATGTGCTACACCTATTTTTAACTTGATTTAATTATTTATTAATCATAAAAAGATGTTTATTAAACAATATATAATAGTTCCGAGTCACGAAAACACAATTTCATCGACAATATTAGCTGTTCAACGCAGAATCACTACAATTTTTTTTCAAAATTGTACAAATATCTAGATTAAAACACATTTTTCGTTGTTCAAATTGTATTCTAATTCAATTTCTAAACTTTTTGTACATGATAACACATATTTGAAGATAGATATACAAGAATCAAATCAAAAAAATATGTTTTAAACAACCAAATATGCTGTTCAATGTCGAACAATTTTGATCAAAATTTTAAAAAATTCACGAGTATGACCCACCTTAGGATGTACTAAAGCTATTTTTAACTTGATTTAATTATGTATTAACCCTAAAAACAAGTTTATTAAACTATATATAATGGTTTCGAGTCACGAAAATACAATATGATCGACAATATTGGCCGTTTAACGTAGAATCGCTACAGTTTTTGTCCAAATATCAAGCTTAAAACCCATTTTTCGGTGTCCTAATTGTATTCTAATTTGATTTCTAAACTTCTTCTACATGATAATGCATATATGAAGATAGATACACAAGAATGAAATCAAAAAAATATGTTTTAAACAATCAAATATGTTGTTTAATGTCGAACAATTTTGATCAAAATTTTAAAAAATTAACGAGTATGACCCACCTTAGGATGTACTAAACCTATTTTTAGCTTGATTTAATAATGTATTAATCCTAAAAACAAGTTTATTAAACTATATATAACTGTTTGGAGTCACGAAAACACAATATGATCAACATTATTGGCTGTTTAACGTAGAATCGCTACAGTTTTTGTCCAAATATCAAGCTTAAAACACATTTTTCGTTGTCCTAATTGTATTCTAATTTGATTTCTAAACTTATTATACATGATAATGCATATATGAAGACAGATACACAAGAATGAAATCAAAAAAATATGTTTTAAATAACCAAATATGTTGTTCAATGTCGAACAATTTTGATCAAAATTTTAAAAAATTCACGAGTATGACCCATCTTAGGATGTACTAAACCTATTTTTAACTTTATTTAATTTTGTATTATTGCTAAAAACAAGTTTATTAAACTATATATAACTGTTTGGAGTCATGAAAATACAATATGATCGACAATATTGGTCGTTTAACGTAGAATCGCTACAGTTTTTGTCCAAATATTAAGCTTAAAACCCATTTTTCGTTGTCCTAATTGTATTCTAATTTGATTTCTAAACTTTACTACACGATAATGCATATATGAAGATAGATACACAAGAATGAAATCAAAAAAATATGTTTTAAACAACGAAATATGTTGTTCATTGTCGAACAATTTTGATCAAAATTTTAAAAAATTCACGAGTATGACCCACCTTAGGATGTATTAAACCTATTTTTAACTTGATGTAATTATGTATTAATTATAAAAACATATTTATTAAACTATATATAACATTTTAGAGTCGCGAAAACACAATTTGATCGACGATAATGGCCGTTCAACGTAGAATCGCAAAAGCTTTTGTCCAAATATTAAGCTTAAAACCCATTTTTCGTTGTCCTAATTGTATTCTAATTCGATTTGTAAATTATTTCTACATGATAAAGCATATATGAAGACAGATAGACAAGAATGAAATCAAAAAAATATGTTTTAAACAATCAAATAGGTTGTTCAACGTCGAACAATTTTGATCAAAATTTTAAAAAATTAACGAGTATGACCCACCTTATGATGTACTAAACCTATTTTTAACTTGATTTAATTATGTATTAATCCTAAAAACGAGTTTATTAAACTATATATAACTGTTTGGAGTCACGAAAACACAATATGATCAACATTATTGGCTGTTTAACGTAGAATCGCTACAGTTTTTGTCCAAATATCAAGCTTAAAACACATTTTTCGTTGTCCTAATTGTATTCTAATTTGATTTCTAAACTTATTATACATGATAATGCATATATGAAGACAGATACAAAAGAATGCAATCAAAAAAATATGTTTTAAACAACAAAATATGTTGTTCAATTTCGAACAATTTTGATCAAAATTTTAAAAAATTCGAGTATGACCCACCTTATGATGTACTAAACGTATTTTTAACTTTATTTAATTTTGTATTAATGCTAAAAACAAGTTTATTAAACTATATATAACTGTTTGGAGTCACGAAAATACAATATGATCGACAATATTGGCCGTTTAACGTAGAATCGCTAAAGTTTTCGGCCAAATATCAAGCTTAAAACCCATTTTTCGTTGTCCTAATTGTATTCTTATTTGATTTCTAAACTTTTCTACATGATAATGCATATATGAAGATAGTTACACAAGAATGAAATCAAAAAAATATGTTTTAAACAACCAAATATGTTGTTCAATGTCGAACAATTTTGATCAAAATTTTAAAAAATTTACGAGTATGACCCACCTTAGGATGTACTAAACCTTTTTTTTAACTTGATGTAATTATGTATTAATCATAAAAACATGATTATTAAACTATATATAACATTTTAGAGTCACGAATACACAATATGATCGACAATATTGGCCATTTAACGTAGAATCGATACAGTTTTTGTCAAAACATCAAACTTAAAACGTATTTTTCGTTGTCTTAATTGTATTCTAATTCGATTTCTATTATTTTTCTACATTATAATACATATATGAAGACAGATATACAAGAATGAAATAAAAAAAATATATTTTAAACAATCAAATAGGTTGTTCAATGTCGAACAATGTTGATCAAAATTTTAAAAAATTCACGAGTATGACCCACCTTAGGATGTACTAAAGCTATTTTTAACTTGATTTAATTATGTATTAACCCTAAAAACAAGTTTATTAAACTATATGGAACTGTTTCGAGTCACGAACATACAATATGATCGACAATATTGGCCGTTTAACGTAGATTCGCTACAGTTTTTGTCCAAATATCAATCTTAAAACCCATTTTTCGTTGTCCTAATTGTATTCTAATTTGATTTCTAAACTTCTTCTACATGATAATGCATATATTAAGACAGATACACAAGAATGAAATCAAAAAAATTTGTTTTAAACAACAAAATATGTTGTTCAATTTCGAACAATTTTGATCAAAATTTTAAAAAATTCACGAGTATGACCCACCTTAGGATGTACTAAACAGATTTTTAACTTTATTTAATTTTGTATTAATGCTAAAAACAAGTTTATTAAACTATATATAACTGTTTGGAGTCACGAAAATACAATATGATCGACAATATTGGCCGTTTAACGTAGAATCGCTACAGTTTTTGATCAAATATCAAGCTTAAAACCCATTTTTCGGTGTCCTAATTGTATTCTAATTTGATTTCTAAACTTCTTCTACATGATAATGCATATATGAAGATAGATACACAAGAATGAAATAAAAAAATATGTTTTAAACAATCAAATAGGTTGTTCAATGTCGAACAATTTTGATCAAAATTTTAAAAAATTAACGAGTATGACCCACCTTAGGATGTACTAAACCTATTTTTAGCTTGATTTAATAATGTATTAATCCTAAAAACAAGTTTATTAAACTATATATAACTGTTTGGAGTCACGAAAACACAATATGATCGACATTATTGGCCGTTTAACGTAGAATCGCTACAGTTTTTGTCCAAATATCAAGCTTAAAACCCATTTTTCGTTGTCCTAATTGTATTCTAATTTGATTTCTAAACTTATTATACATGATAATGCATATATGAAGACAGATACACAAGAATGAAATCAAAAAAATATGTTTTAAACAAACAAATATGCTGTTCAATGTCGAACAATTTTGATCAAAATTTTAAAAAATTCACGAGTATGACCCAGCTTAGGATGTACTAAACCTATTTTTAACTTGATGTAATTATGTATTAATCATAAAAACATGATTATTAAACTATATATAACATTTTAGAGTCACGAATACACAATATGATCGACAATATTGGCCATTTAACGTAGAATCGATACAGTTTTTGTCAAAACATCAAACTTAAAACGTATTTTTCGTTGTCCTAATTGTATTCTAATTCGATTTCTATTATTTTTCTACATTATAATACATATATGAAGACAGATATACAAGAATGAAATAAAAAAAATATGTTTTAAACAATCAAATAGGTTGTTCAATGTCGAATAATTTTGATCAAAATTTTAAAAAATTCACGAGTATGACCCACCTTAGGATGTACTAAAGCTATTTTTAACTTGATTTAATTATGTATTAACCCTAAAAACAAGTTTATTAAACTATATATAACTGTTTCGAGTCACGAACATACAATATGATCGACAATATTGGCCGTTTAACGTAGAATCGCTACAGTTTTTGTCCAAATATCAAGCTTAAAACCCATTTTTCGTTGTCCTAATTGTATTCTAATTTGATTTCTAAACTTCTTCTACATGATAATGTATATATTAAGACACATACACAAGAATGAAATCAAAAAAATATGTTTTAAACAACAAAATATGTTGTTCAATTTCGAACAATTTTGATCAAAATTTTAAAAAATTCACGAGTATGACCCACCTTAGGATGTACTAAACCTATTTTTAACTTTATTTAATTTTGTATTAATGCTAAAAACAAGTTTATTAAACTATATATAACTGTTTGGAGTCACGAAAATACAATATGATCGACAATATTGGCCGTTTAACGTAGAATCGCTACACTTTTTGGCCAAATATCAAGCTTAAAACCCATTTTTCGTTGTCCTAATTGTATTCTAATTTGATTTCTAAACTTTTCTACATGATAATGCATATATGAAGATAGTTACACAAGAATGAAATCAAAAAAATATGTTTCAAACAACCAAATATGTTGTTCAATGTCGAACAATTTTGATCAAAATTTTAAAAAATTTACGAGTATGACCCACCTTAGGATGTACTAAACCTTTTTTTAACTTGATGTAATTATGTATTAATCATAAAAACAAGATTATTAAACTATATATAACATTTTAGAGTCAAGAAAACACAATATGATCGACAATATTGGCCATTTAACGTAGAAACGATACAGTTTTTATCAAAACATCAAACTTAAAACGTATTTTTCGTTGTCCTAATTGTTTTCTAATTCGATTTCTAAACTTTTTCTACATGATAATACATATATGAAAACAGATACACAAGAATGAAATGAAAAAAATATGTTTTAAACAATCAAATAGGTTGTTCAATGTCGAACAATTTTGATCAAAATTTTAAAAAATTCACGAGTATGACCCACCTTAGGATGTACTAAAGCTATTTTTAACTTGATTTAATTATGTATTAACCCTAAAAACAAGTTTATTAAACTATATATAACGGTTTCGAGTCACGAAAATACAATATGATCGACAATATTGGCCGTTTAACGTAGAATCGCTACAGTTTTTGGCCAAATATCAAGCTTAAAACCCATTTTTCGTTGTCCTAATTGTATTCTAATTTGATTTCTAAACGTTTCTACGTGATAATGCATATATGAAGATAGTTACACAAGAATGATATCAAAAAAATATGTTTTAAACAACCAAATATGTTGTTCAATGTCGAACAATTTTGATCAAAATTTTAAAAAATTTACGAGTATGACCCACCTTAGGATGTACTAAACCTATTTTTAGCTTGATTTAATAATGTATTAATCCTAAAAACAAGTTTATTAAACTATATATAACTGTTTGGAGTCACGAAAACACAATATGATCGACATTATTGGCCGTTTAACGCAGAATCGCTACAGTTTTTGTCCAAATATCAAGCTTAAAACCCATTTTTCGTTGTCCTAATTGTATTCTAATTTGATTTCTAAACTTATTATACATGATAATGCATATATGAAGACAGATACACAAGAATGAAATCAAAAAAATATGTTTTAAACAACCAAATATGCTGTTCAATGTCGAACAATTTTGATCAAAATTTTAAAAAATTCACGAGTATGACCCACCTTAGGATGTACTAAACCTATTTTTAACTTTATTTAATTTTGTATTAATGCTAAAAACAAGTTTATTAAACTATATATAACTGTTTGGAGTCACGAAAATACAATATGACCGACAATATTGGCCGTTTAACGTAGAATCGCTACAGTTTTTGGCCAAATATCAAGCTTAAAACCCATTTTTCGTTGTCCTAATTGTATTCTAATTTGATTTCTAAACGTTTCTACGTGATAATGCATATATGAAGATAGTTACACAAGAATGAAATCAAAAAAATATGTTTTAAACAACCAAATATGTTGTTCAATGTCGAACAATTTTGATCAAAATTTTAAAAAATTTACGAGTATGACCCACCTTAGGATGTACTAAACCTTTTTTTTAACTTGATATAATTATGTATTAATCATAAAAACATGATTATTAAACTATATATAACATTTTAGAGTCACGAATACACAATATGATCGACAATATTGGCCATTTAACGTAGAATCGATACAGTTTTTGTCAAAACATCAAACTTAAAACGTATTTTTCGTTGTCCTAATTGTATTCTAATTCGATTTCTATTATTTTTCTACATTATAATACATATATGAAGACAGATATACAAGAATGAAATAAAAAAAATAGGTTTTAAACAATCAAATAGGTTGTTCAATGTCGAACAATTTTGATCAAAATTTTAAAAAATTCACGAGTATGACCCACCTTAGGATGTACTAAAGCTATTTTTAACTTGATTTAATTATGTATTAACCCTAAAAACAAGTTTATTAAACTATATATAACTGTTTCGAGTCACGAACATACAATATGATCGGCAATATTGGCCGTTTAACGTAGAATCGCTACAGTTTTTGTCCAAATATCAAGCTTAAAACCCATTTTTCGTTGTCCTAATTGTATTCTAATTTGATTTCTAAACTTCTTCTACATGATAATGTATATATTAAGACACATACACAAGAATGAAATCAAAAAAATATGTTTTAAACAACAAAATATGTTGTTCAATTTCGAACAATTTTGATCAAAATTTTAAAAAATTCACGAGTATGACCCACCTTAGGATGTACTAAACCTATTTTTAACTTTATTTAATTTTGTATTAATGCTAAAAACAAGTTTATTAAACTATATATAACTGTTTGGAGTCACGAAAATACAATATGATCGACAATATTGGCCGTTTAACGTAGAATCGCTACACTTTTTGGCCAAATATCAAGCTTAAAACCCATTTTTCGTTGTCCTAATTGTATTCTAATTTGATTTCTAAACTTTTCTACATGATAATGCATATATGAAGATAGTTACACAAGAATGAAATCAAAAAAATATGTTTCAAACAACCAAATATGTTGTTCAATGTCGAACAATTTTGATCAAAATTTTAAAAAATTTACGAGTATGACCCACCTTAGGATGTACTAAACCTTTTTTTAACTTGATGTAATTATGTATTAATCATAAAAACAAGATTATTAAACTATATATAACATTTTAGAGTCAAGAAAACACAATATGATCGACAATATTGGCCATTTAACGTAGAAACGATACAGTTTTTATCAAAACATCAAACTTAAAACGTATTTTTCGTTGTCCTAATTGTTTTCTAATTCGATTTCTAAACTTTTTCTACATGATAATACATATATGAAAACAGATACACAAGAATGAAATGAAAAAAATATGTTTTAAACAATCAAATAGGTTGTTCAATGTCGAACAATTTTGATCAAAATTTTAAAAAATTCACGAGTATGACCCACCTTAGGATGTACTAAAGCTATTTTTAACTTGATTTAATTATGTATTAACCCTAAAAACAAGTTTATTAAACTATATATAACGGTTTCGAGTCACGAAAATACAATATGATCGACAATATTGGCCGTTTAACGTAGAATCGCTACAGTTTTTGTCCAAATATCAAGCTTAAAACCCATTTTTCGGTGTCCTAATTGTATTCTAATTTGATTTCTAAACTTCTTCTACATGATAATGCATATATGAAGATAGATACACAAGAATGAAATCAAAAAAATATGTTTTAAACAATCAAATATGTTGTTTAATGTCGAACAATTTTGATCAAAATTTTAAAAAATTAACGAGTATGACCCACCTTAGGATGTTCTAAACCTATTTTTAGCTTGATTTAATAATGTATTAATCCTAAAAACAAGTTTATTAAACTATATATAACTGTTTGGAGTCACGAAAACACAATATGATCAACATTATTGGCCGTTTAACGTAGAATCGCTAAAGTTTTTGTCCAAATATCAAGCTTAAAACCCATTTTTCGTTGTCCTAATTGTATTCTAATTTGATTTCTAAACTTATTATACATGATAATGCATATATGAAGACAGATACACAAGAATGAAATCAAAAAAATATGTTTTAAACAACCAAATATGTTGTTCAATGTCGAACAATTTTGATCAAAATTTTAAAAAATTAACGAGTATGACCCACCTTAGGATGTACTAAACCTATTTTTAGCTTGATTTAATAATGTATTAATCCTAAAAACAAGTTTATTAAACTATATATAACTGTTTGGAGTCACGAAAACACAATATGATCGACATTATTGGCCGTTTAACGTAGAATCGCTACAGTTTTTGTCCAAATATCAAGCTTAAAACCCATTTTTCGTTGTCCTAATTGTATTCTAATTTGATTTCTAAACTTATTATACATGATAATGCATAAATGAAGACAGATACACAAGAATGAAATCAAAAAAATATGTTTTAAACAACCAAATATGCTGTTCAATGTCGAACAATTTTGATCAAAATTTTAAAAAATTCACGAGTATGACCCACCTTAGGATGTACTAAACCTATTTTTAAATTGATGTAATTATGTATTAATCATAAAAACATGTTTATTAAACTATATATAACATTTTAGAGTCACGAAAACACAATTTGATCGACAATATTGGCCGTTCAACGTAGAATCGCGACAGTTTTTGTCAAAATATCAAGCTTAAAGCCCATTTTTCGTCGTCCTAAATGTATTCTAATTTGATTTCTAAACTTCTTCTACATGATAATGCATATATGAAGACAGATAGACAAGAATGAAATCAAAAAAATATGTTTTAAACAATCAAATAGGTTGTTCAACGCCGAACAATTTTGATCAAAATTTTAAAAAATTATCAAGTATAACTCACCTTAGGATGTACTAAACCTATTTTTAACTTGATTTAATTATGTATTAATCCTAAAAACAAGTTTATTAAACTATATATGACTGTTTGTAGTCACGAAAACACAATATGATCAACAATATTGGCCGTTTAACGTAGAATCGCTACAGTTTTTGTCCAAATATCAAGCTTAAAACCCATTTTTTGTTGTCCTAATTGTATTCTAATTTGATTTCTAAACTTCTTCTACATGATAATGCATATATGAAGACAGATACACAAGAATGAAATGAGAAAAAATATGTTTTAAACAACCAAATATGTTGTTCAATGTCGAACAATTTTGATCAAAATTTTAAAAAATTAACGAGTATGACCCACCTTAGGATGTACTAAACCTATTTTTAAATTGATGTAATTATGTATTAATCATAAAAACATGTTTATTAAACTATATATAACATTTTAGAGTCACGAAAACACAATTTGATCGACAATATTGGCCGTTCAACGTAGAATCGCGACAGTTTTTGTCAAAATATCAAGCTTAAAGCCCATTTTTCGTCGTCCTAAATGTATTCTAATTTGATTTCTAAACTTCTTCTACATGATAATGCATATATGAAGACAGATAGACAAGAATGAAATCAAAAAAATATGTTTTAAACAATCAAATAGGTTGTTCAACGCCGAACAATTTTGATCAAAATTTTAAAAAATTATCAAGTATAACTCACCTTAGGATGTACTAAACCTATTTTTAACTTGATTTAATTATGTATTAATCCTAAAAACAAGTTTATTAAACTATATATGACTGTTTGTAGTCACGAAAACACAATATGATCAACAATATTGGCCGTTTAACGTAGAATCGCTACAGTTTTTGTCCAAATATCAAGCTTAAAACCCATTTTTTGTTGTCCTAATTGTATTCTAATTTGATTTCTAAACTTCTTCTACATGATAATGCATATATGAAGACAGATACACAAGAATGAAATGAGAAAAAATATGTTTTAAACAACCAAATATGTTGTTCAATGTCGAACAATTTTGATCAAAATTTTAAAAAATTCACGAGTATGACCCACCTTAGGATGTATTAAACCTATTTTTAACTTGATGTAATTATGTATTAATTATAAAAACATATTTATTAAACTATATATAACATTTTAGAGTCACGAAAACACAATTTGATCGACAATATTGGCCGTTCAACGTAGAATCGCAACAGTTTTTGTCCAAATATTAAGCTTAAAACCCATTTTTCGTTGTCCTAATTGTATTCTAATTCGATTTGTAAATTTTTTCTACATGATAAAGCATATATGAAAACAGATAGACAAGAATGAAATCAAAAAAATATGTTTTAAACAACAAAATATGTTGTTCAATTTCGAACAATTTTGATCAAAATTTTAAAAAATTCACGAGTATGACCCACCTTAGGATGTATTAAACCTATTTTTAACTTGATGTAATTATGTATTAATTATAAAAACATATTTATTAAACTATATATAACATTTTAGAGTCACGAATACACAATTTGATCGACAATATTGGCCGTTCAACGTAGAATCGCAACAGTTTTTGTCCAAATATTAAGCTTAAAACCCATTTTTCGTTGTCCTAATTCTTTTCTAATTCGATTTGTAAATTTTTTCTACATGATAAAGCATATATGAAGACAGATAGACAAGAATGAAATCAAAAAAATATGTTTTAAACAACAAAATATGTTGTTCAATTTCGAACAATTTTGATCAAAATTTTAAAAAATTCACGAGTATGACCCACCTTAGGATGTACTAAACCTATTTTTAACTTTATTTAATTTTGTATTAATGCTAAAAACAAGTTTATTAAACTATATATAACTGTTTGGAGTCACGAAAATACAATATGACCGACAATATTGGCCGTTTAACGTAGAATCGCTACAGTTTTTGGCCAAATATCAAGCTTAAAACCCATTTTTCGTTGTCCTAATTGTATTCTAATTTGATTTCTAAACTTTTCTACATGATAATGCATATATGAAGATAGTTACACAAGAATGAAATCAAAAAAATATGTTTTAAACAACCAAATATGTTGTTCAATGTCGAACAATTTTGATCAAAATTTTAAAAAATTTACGAGTATGACCCACCTTAGGATGTACTAAACCTTTTTTTTAACTTGATATAATTATGTATTAATCATAAAAACATGATTATTAAACTATATATAACATTTTAGAGTCACGAATACACAATATGATCGACAATATTGGCCATTTAACGTAGAATCGATACAGTTTTTGTCAAAACATCAAACTTAAAACGTATTTTTCGTTGTCCTAATTGTATTCTAATTCGATTTCTATTATTTTTCTACATTATAATACATATATGAAGACAGATATACAAGAATGAAATAAAAAAAATATGTTTTAAACAATCAAATAGGTTGTTCAATGTCGAACAATTTTGATCAAAATTTTAAAAAATTCACGAGTATGACCCACCTTAGGATGTACTAAAGCTATTTTTAACTTGATTTAATTATGTATTAACCCTAAAAACAAGTTTATTAAACTATATATAACTGTTTCGAGTCACGAACATACAATATGATCGACAATATTGGCCGTTTAACGTAGAATCGCTACAGTTTTTGTCCAAATATCAAGCTTAAAACCCATTTTTCGTTGTCCTAATTGTATTCTAATTTGATTTCTAAACTTCTTCTACATGATAATGTATATATTAAGACACATACACAAGAATGAAATCAAAAAAATATGTTTTAAACAACAAAATATGTTGTTCAATTTCGAACAATTTTGATCAAAATTTTAAAAAATTCACGAGTATGACCCACCTTAGGATGTACTAAACCTATTTTTAACTTTATTTAATTTTGTATTAATGCTAAAAACAAGTTTATTAAACTATATATAACTGTTTGGAGTCACGAAAATACAATATGATTGACAATATTGGCCGTTTAACGTAGAATCGCTACACTTTTTGGCCAAATATCAAGCTTAAAACCCATTTTTCGTTGTCCTAATTGTATTCTAATTTGATTTCTAAACTTTTCTACATGATAATGCATATATGAAGATAGTTACACAAGAATGAAATCAAAAAAATATGTTTCAAACAACCAAATATGTTGTTCAATGTCGAACAATTTTGATCAAAATTTTAAAAAATTTACGAGTATGACCCACCTTAGGATGTACTAAACCTTTTTTTAACTTGATGTAATTATGTATTAATCATAAAAACAAGATTATTAAACTATATATAACATTTTAGAGTCAAGAAAACACAATATGATCGACAATATTGGCCATTTAACGTAGAAACGATACAGTTTTTGTCAAAACATCAAACTTAAAACGTATTTTTCGTTGTCCTAATTGTTTTCTAATTCGATTTCTAAACTTTTTCTACATGATAATACATATATGAAAACAGATACACAAGAATGAAATGAAAAAAATATGTTTTAAACAATCAAATAGGTTGTTCAATGTCGAACAATTTTGATCAAAATTTTAAAAAATTCACGAGTATGACCCACCTTAGGATGTACTAAAGCTATTTTTAACTTGATTTAATTATGTATTAACCCTAAAAACAAGTTTATTAAACTATATATAACTGTTTCGAGTCACGAAAACACAATATGATCGACATTATTGGCCGTTTAACGTAGAATCGCTACAGTTTTTGTCCAAATATCAAGCTTAAAACCCATTTTTCGTTGTCCTAATTGTATTCTAATTTGATTTCTAAACTTATTATACATGATAATGCATATATGAAGACAGATACACAAGAATGAAATCAAAAAAATATGTTTTAAACAACCAAATATGTTGTTCAATGTCGAACAATTTTGATCAAAATTTTAAAAAATTAACGAGTATGACCCACCTTAGGATGTACTAAACCTATTTTTAGCTTGATTTAATAATGTATTAATCCTAAAAACAAGTTTATTAAACTATATATAACTGTTTGGAGTCACGAAAACACAATATGATCGACATTATTGGCCGTTTAACGTAGAATCGCTACAGTTTTTGTCCAAATATCAAGCTTAAAACCCATTTTTCGTTGTCCTAATTGTATTCTAATTTGATTTCTAAACTTATTATACATGATAATGCATATATGAAGACAGATACACAAGAATGAAATCAAAAAAATATGTTTTAAACAACCAAATATGCTGTTCAATGTCGAACAATTTTGATCAAAATTTTAAAAAATTCACGAGTATGACCCACCTTAGGATGTACTAAACCTATTTTTAACTTGATGTAATTATGTATTAATCATAAAAACATGTTTATTAAACTATATATAACATTTTAGAGTCACGAAAACACAATTTGATCGACAATATTGGCCGTTCAACGTAGAATCGCGACAGTTTTTGTCAAAATATCAAGCTAAAAGCCCATTTTTCGTGGTCCTAAATGTATTCTAATTTGATTTCTAAACTTATTCTACATGATAATGCATATATGAAGACAGATAGACAAGAATGAAATCAAAAAAATATGTTTTAAACAATCAAATAGGTTGTTCAACGCCGAACAATTTTGATCAAAATTTTAAAAAATTATCAAGTATAACTCACCTTAGGATGTACTAAACCTATTTTTAACTTGATTTAATTATGTATTAATCCTAAAAACAAGTTTATTAAACTATATATGACTGTTTGGAGTCACGAAAACACAATATGATCAACAATATTGGCCGTTTAACGTAGAATCGCTACAGTTTTTGTCCAAATATCAAGCTTAAAACCCATTTTTTGTTGTCCTAATTGTATTCTAATTTGATTTCTAAACTTCTTCTACATGATAATGCATATATGAAGACAGATACACAAGAATGAAATGAGAAAAAATATGTTTTAAACAACCAAATATGTTGTTCAATGTCGAACAATTTTGATCAAAATTTTAAAAAATTAACGAGTATGACCCACCTTAGGATGTACTAAACCTATTTTTAGCTTGATTTAATAATGTATTAATCCTAAAAACAAGTTTATTAAACTATATATAACTGTTTGGAGTCACGAAAACACAATATGATCGACATTATTGGCCGTTTAACGTAGAATCGCTACAGTTTTTGTCCAAATATCAAGCTTAAAACCCATTTTTCGTTGTCCTAATTGTATTCTAATTTGATTTCTAAACTTATTATACATGATAATGCATATATGAAGACAGATACACAAGAATGAAATCAAAAAAATATGTTTTAAACAACCAAATATGCTGTTCAATGTCGAACAATTTTGATCAAAATTTTAAAAAATTCACGAGTATGACCCACCTTAGGATGTACTAAACCTATTTTTAACTTGATGTAATTATGTATTAATCATAAAAACATGTTTATTAAACTATATATAACATTTTAGAGTCACGAAAACACAATTTGATCGACAATATTGGCCGTTCAACGTAGAATCGCGACAGTTTTTGTCAAAATATCAAGCTTAAAGCCCATTTTTCGTCGTCCTAAATGTATTCTAATTTGATTTCTAAACTTATTCTACATGATAATGCATATATGAAGACAGATAGACAAGAATGAAATCAAAAAAATATGTTTTAAACAATCAAATAGGTTGTTCAACGCCGAACAATTTTGATCAAAATTTTAAAAAATTATCAAGTATAACTCACCTTAGGATGTACTAAACCTATTTTTAACTTGATTTAATTATGTATTAATCCTAAAAACAAGTTTATTAAACTATATATGACTGTTTGGAGTCACGAAAACACAATATGATCAACAATATTGGCCGTTTAACGTAGAATCGCTACAGTTTTTGTCTAAATATCAAGCTTAAAACCCATTTTTTGTTGTCCTAATTGTATTCTAATTTGATTTCTAAACTTCTTCTACATGATAATGCATATATGAAGACAGATACACAAGAATGAAATGAGAAAAAAATATGTTTTAAACAACCAAATATGTTGTTCAATGTCGAACAATTTTGATCAAAATTTTAAAAAATTCACGAGTATGACCCACCTTAGGATGTATTAAACCTATTTTTAACTTGATGTAATTATGTATTAATTATAAAAACATATTTATTAAACTATATATAACATTTTAGAGTCACGAAAACACAATTTGATCGACAATATTGGCCGTTCAACGTAGAATCGCAACAGTTTTTGTCCAAATATTAAGCTTAAAACCCATTTTTCGTTGTCCTAATTGTATTCTAATTCGATTTGTAAATTTTTTCTACATGATAAAGCATATATGAAAACAGATAGACAAGAATGAAATCAAAAAAATATGTTTTAAACAACAAAATATGTTGTTCAATTTCGAACAATTTTGATCAAAATTTTAAAAAATTCACGAGTATGACCCACCTTAGGATGTATTAAACCTATTTTTAACTTGATGTAATTATGTATTAATTATAAAAACATATTTATTAAACTATATATAACATTTTAGAGTCACGAATACACAATTTGATCGACAATATTGGCCGTTCAACGTAGAATCGCAACAGTTTTTGTCCAAATATTAAGCTTAAAACCCATTTTTCGTTGTCCTAATTCTTTTCTAATTCGATTTGTAAATTTTTTCTACATGATAAAGCATATATGAAGACAGATAGACAAGAATGAAATCAAAAAAATATGTTTTAAACAACAAAATATGTTGTTCAATTTCGAACAATTTTGATCAAAATTTTAAAAAATTCACGAGTATGACCCACCTTAGGATGTACTAAACCTATTTTTAACTTTATTTAATTTTGTATTAATGCTAAAAACAAGTTTATTAAACTATATATAACTGTTTGGAGTCACGAAAATACAATATGACCGACAATATTGGCCGTTTAACGTAGAATCGCTACAGTTTTTGGCCAAATATCAAGCTTAAAACCCATTTTTCGTTGTCCTAATTGTATTCTAATTTGATTTCTAAACTTTTCTACATGATAATGCATATATGAAGATATTTACACAAGAATGAAATCAAAAAAATATGTTTTAAACAACCAAATATGTTGTTCAATGTCGAACAATTTTGATCAAAATTTTAAAAAATTTACGAGTATGACCCACCTTAGGATGTACTAAACCTTTTTTTTAACTTGATATAATTATGTATTAATCATAAAAACATGATTATTAAACTATATATAACATTTTAGAGTCACGAATACACAATATGATCGACAATATTGGCCATTTAACGTAGAATCGATACAGTTTTTGTCAAAACATCAAACTTAAAACGTATTTTTCGTTGTCCTAATTGTATTCTAATTCGATTTCTATTATTTTTCTACATTATAATACATATATGAAGACAGATATACAAGAATGAAATAAAAAAAATATGTTTTAAACAATCAAATAGGTTGTTCAATGTCGAACAATTTTGATCAAAATTTTAAAAAATTCACGAGTATGACCCACCTTAGGATGTACTAAAGCTATTTTTAACTTGATTTAATTATGTATTAACCCTAAAAACAAGTTTATTAAACTATATATAACTGTTTCGAGTCACGAACATACAATATGATCGACAATATTGGCCGTTTAACGTAGAATCGCTACAGTTTTTGTCCAAATATCAAGCTTAAAACCCATTTTTCGTTGTCCTAATTGTATTCTAATTTGATTTCTAAACTTCTTCTACATGATAATGTATATATTAAGACACATACACAAGAATGAAATCAAAAAAATATGTTTTAAACAACAAAATATGTTGTTCAATTTCGAACAATTTTGATCAAAATTTTAAAAAATTCACGAGTATGACCCACCTTAGGATGTACTAAACCTATTTTTAACTTTATTTAATTTTGTTTTAATGCTAAAAACAAGTTTATTAAACTATATATAACTGTTTGGAGTCACGAAAATACAATATGATCGACAATATTGGCCGTTTAACGTAGAATCGCTACACTTTTTGGCCAAATATCAAGCTTAAAACCCATTTTTCGTTGTCCTAATTGTATTCTAATTTGATTTCTAAACTTTTCTACATGATAATGCATATATGAAGATAGTTACACAAGAATGAAATCAAAAAAATATGTTTCAAACAACCAAATATGTTGTTCAATGTCGAACAATTTTGATCAAAATTTTAAAAAATTTACGAGTATGACCCACCTTAGGATGTACTAAACCTTTTTTTAACTTGATGTAATTATGTATTAATCATAAAAACAAGATTATTAAACTATATATAACATTTTAGAGTCAAGAAAACACAATATGATCGACAATATTGGCCATTTAACGTAGAAACGATACAGTTTTTGTCAAAACATCAAACTTAAAACGTATTTTTCGTTGTCCTAATTGTTTTCTAATTCGATTTCTAAACTTTTTCTACATGATAATACATATATGAAAACAGATACACAAGAATGAAATGAAAAAAATATGTTTTAAACAATCAAATAGGTTGTTCAATGTCGAACAATTTTGATCAAAATTTTAAAAAATTCACGAGTATGACCCACCTTAGGATGTACTAAAGCTATTTTTAACTTGATTTAATTATGTATTAACCCTAAAAACAAGTTTATTAAACTATATATAACTGTTTCGAGTCACGAAAATACAATATGATCGACATTATTGGCCGTTTAACGTAGAATCGCTACAGTTTTTGTCCAAATATCAAGCTTAAAACCCATTTTTCGGTGTCCGAATTGTATTCTAATTTGATTTCTAAACTTCTTCTACATGATAATGCATATATGAAGATAGATACACAAGAATGAAATCAAAAAAATATGTTTTAAACAATCAAATATGTTGTTTAATGTCGAACAATTTTGATCAAAATTTTAAAAAATTAACGAGTATGACCCACCTTAGGATGTACTAAACCTATTTTTAGCTTGATTTAATGATGTATTAATCCTAAAAACAAGTTTATTAAACTATATATAACTGTTTGGAGTCACGAAAACACAATATGATCGACATTATTGGCCGTTTAACGTAGAATCGCTACAGTTTTTGTCCAAATATCAAGCTTAAAACCCATTTTTCGTTGTCCTAATTGTATTCTAATTTGATTTCTAAACTTATTATACATGATAATGCATATATGAAGACAGATACTCAAGAATGAAATCAAAAAAATATGTTTTAAACAACCAAATATGCTGTTCAATGTCGAACAATTTTGATCAAAATTTTAAAAAATTCACGAGTATGACCCACCTTAGGATGTACTAAACCTATTTTTAACTTGATGTAATTATGTATTAATCATAAAAACATGTTTATTAAACTATATATAACATTTTAGAGTCACGAAAACACAATTTGATCGACAATATTGGCCGTTCAACGTAGAATCGCAACAGTTTTTGTCAAAATATTAAGCTTAAAGCCCATTTTTCGTTGTCCTAATTGTATTCTAATTTGATTTCTAAACTTCTTCTACATGATAATGCATATATGAAGACAGATAGACAAGAATGAAATCAAAAAAATATGTTTTAAACAACCAAATATGCTGTTCAATGTCGAACAATTTTGATCAAAATTTTAAAAAATTCACGAGTATGACCCACCTTAGGATGTACTAAACCTATTTTTAACTTGATGTAATTATGTATTAATCATAAAAACATGTTTATTAAACTATATATAACATTTTAGAGTCACGAAAACACAATTTGATCGACAATATTGGCCGTTCAACGTAGAATCGCAACAGTTTTTGTCAAAATATCAAGCTTAAAGCCCATTTTTCGTTGTCCTAATTGTATTCTAATTTGATTTCTAAACTTCTTCTACATGATAATGCATATATGAAGACAGATAGACAAGAATGAAATCAAAAAAATATGTTTTAAACAATCAAATAGGTTGTTCAACGCCGAACAATTTTGATCAAAATTTTAAAAAATTAACAAGTATAACTCACCTTAGGATGTACTAAACCTATTTTTAACTTGATTTAATTATGTATTAATCCTAAAAACAAGTTTATTAAACTATATATGACTGTTTGGAGTCACGAAAACACAATATGATCAACAATATTGGCCGTTTAACGTAGAATCGCTACAGTTTTTGTCCAAATATCAAGCTTAAAACCCATTTTTCGTTGTCCTAATTGTATTCTAATTTGATTTCTAAACTTCTTCTACATGATAATGCATATATGAAGACAGATACACAAGAATGAAATGAAAAAAAATATGTTTTAAACAACCAAATATGTTGTTCAATGTCGAACAATTTTGATCAAAATTATAAAAAATTTACGAATATGACCCACCCTATGATGTGCTACACCTATTTTTAACTTGATTTAATTATTTATTAATCATAAAAAGATGTTTATTAAACAATATATAATAGTTCCGAGTCACGAAAACACAATTTCATCGACAATATTAGCTGTTCAACGCAGAATCACTACAATTTTTTTTCAAAATTGTACAAATATCTAGATTAAAACACATTTTTCGTTGTTCAAATTGTATTCTAATTCAATTTCTAAACTTTTTGTACATGATAACACATATTTGAAGATAGATATACAAGAATCAAATCAAAAAAATATGTTTTAAACAACCAAATATGCTGTTCAATGTCGAACAATTTTGATCAAAATTTTAAAAAATTCACGAGTATGACCCACCTTAGGATGTACTAAAGCTATTTTTAACTTGATTTAATTATGTATTAACCCTAAAAACAAGTTTATTAAACTATATATAATGGTTTCGAGTCACGAAAATACAATATGATCGACAATATTGGCCGTTTAACGTAGAATCGCTACAGTTTTTGTCCAAATATCAAGCTTAAAACCCATTTTTCGGTGTCCTAATTGTATTCTAATTTGATTTCTAAACTTCTTCTACATGATAATGCATATATGAAGATAGATACACAAGAATGAAATCAAAAAAATATGTTTTAAACAATCAAATATGTTGTTTAATGTCGAACAATTTTGATCAAAATTTTAAAAAATTAACGAGTATGACCCACCTTAGGATGTACTAAACCTATTTTTAGCTTGATTTAATAATGTATTAATCCTAAAAACAAGTTTATTAAACTATATATAACTGTTTGGAGTCACGAAAACACAATATGATCAACATTATTGGCTGTTTAACGCAGAATCGCTACAGTTTTTGTCCAAATATCAAGCTTAAAACACATTTTTCGTTGTCCTAATTGTATTCTAATTTGATTTCTAAACTTATTATACATGATAATGCATATATGAAGACAGATACACAAGAATGAAATCAAAAAAATATGTTTTAATCAACCAAATATGTTGTTCAATGTCGAACAATTTTGATCAAAATTTTAAAAAATTCACGATTATGACCCACCTTAGGATGTATTATACCTATTTTTAACTTGATGTAATTATGTATTAATTATAAAAACATATTTATTAAACTATATATAACATTTTAGAGTCGCGAAAACACAATTTGATCGACGATATTGGCCGTTCAACGTAGAATCGCAAAAGCTTTTGTCCAAATATTAAGCTTAAAACCCATTTTTCGTTGTCCTAATTGTATTCTAATTCGATTTGTAAATTATTTCTACATGATAAAGCATATATGAAGACAGATAGACAAGAATGAAATCAAAAAAATATGTTTTAAACAATCAAATAGGTTGTTCAACGTCGAACAATTTTGATCAAAATTTTAAAAAATTAACGAGTATGACCCACCTTATGATGTACTAAACCTATTTTTAACTTGATTTAATTATGTATTAATCCTAAAAACGAGTTTATTAAACTATATATAACTGTTTGGAGTCACGAAAACACAATATGATCGACAATATTGGCCGTTTAACGTAGAATCGCTACAGTTTTTGTCCAAATATCAAGCTTAAAACCCATTTTTCGTTGTCCTAATTGTATTCTAATTTGATTTCTAAACTTCTTCTACATGATAATGCATATATGAAGACAGATACAAAAGAATGCAATCAAAAAAATATGTTTTAAACAACAAAATATGTTGTTCAATTTCGAACAATTTTGATCAAAATTTTAAAAAATTCGAGTATGACCCACCTTATGATGTACTAAACGTATTTTTAACTTTATTTACTTTTGTATTAATGCTAAAAACAAGTTTATTAAACTATATATAACTGTTTGGAGTCACGAAAATACAATATGATCGACAATATTGGCCGTTTAACGTAGAATCGCTAAAGTTTTCGGCCAAATATCAAGCTTAAAACCCATTTTTCGTTGTCCTAATTGTATTTTTGTTTGATTTCTAAACTTTTCTACATGATAATGCATATATGAAGATAGTTACACAAGAATGAAATCAAAAAAATATGTTTTAAACAACCAAATATGCTGTTCAATGTCGAACAATTTTGATCAAAATTTTAAAAAATTTACGAGTATGACCCACCTTAGGATGTACTAAACCTTTTTTTTAACTTGATGTAATTATGTATTAATCATAAAAACATGATTATTAAACTATATATAACATTTTAGAGTCACGAATACACAATATGATCGACAATATTGGCCATTTAACGTAGAATCGATATAGTTTTTGTCAAAACATCAAACTTAAAACGTATTTTTCGTTGTCTTAATTGTATTCTAATTCGATTTCTATTATTTTTCTACATTATAATACATATATGAAGACAGATATACAAGAATGAAATAAAAAAAATATATTTTAAACAATCAAATAGGTTGTTCAATGTCGAACAATTTTGATCAAAATTTTAAAAAATTCACGAGTATGACCCACCTTAGGATGTACTAAAGCTATTTTTAACTTGATTTAATAATGTATTAATGCTAAAAACAAGTTTATTAAACTATATATAACTGTTTGGAGTCACGAAAATACAATATGATCGACAATATTGGCCGTTTAACGTAGAATCGCTACAGTTTTTGATCAAATATCAAGCTTAAAACCCATTTTTCGGTGTCCTAATTGTATTCTAATTTGATTTCTAAACTTCTTCTACATGATAATGCATATATGAAGATAGATACACAAGAATGAAATCAAAAAAATATGTTTTAAACAATCAAATAGGTTGTTCAATGTCGAACAATTTCGATCAAAATTTTAAAAAATTCACGAGTATGACCCACCTTAGGATGTACTAAACCTATTTTTAACTTGATGTAATTATGTATTAATCATAAAAACATGTTTATTAAACTATATATAACATTTTAGAGTCACGAAAACACAATTTGATCGACAATATTGGCCGTTCAACGTAGAATCGCGACAGTTTTTGTCAAAATATCAAGCTTAAAGCCCATTTTTCGTTGTCCTAAATGTATTCTAATTTGATTTCTAAACTTCTTCTACATGATAATGCATATATGAAGACAGATAGACAAGAATGAAATAAAAAAAATATGTTTTAAACAATCAAATAGGTTGTTCAACGCCGAACAATTTTGATCAAAATTTTAAAAAATTAACAAGTATAACTCACCTTAGGATGTACTAAACCTATTTTTAACTTGATTTAATTATGTATTAATCCTAAAAACAAGTTTATTAAACTATATATGACTGTTTGGAGTCACGAAAACACAATATGATCAACAATATTGGCCGTTTAACGTAAAATCGCTACAGTTTTTGTCCAAATATCAAGCTTAAAACCCATTTTTCGTTGTCCTAATTGTATTCTAATTTGATTTCTAAACTTCTTCTACATGATAATGCATATATGAAGACAGATACATAAGAATGAAATGAAAAAAAATATGTTTTAAACAACCAAATATGTTGTTCAATGTCGAACAATTTTGATCAAAATTTTAAAAAATTCACGAGTATGACCCACCTTAGGATGTATTAAACCTATTTTTAACTTGATGTAATTATGTATTAGTTATAAAAACATATTTATTAAACTATATATAACATTTTAGAGTCACGAAAACACAATTTGATCGACAATATTGGCCGTTCAACGTAGAATCACAACAGTTTTTGTCCAAATATTAAGCTTAAAACCCATTTTTCGTTGTCCTAATTGTATTCTAATTCCATTTGTAAATTTTTTCTACATGATAAAGCATATATGAAGACAGATAGACAAGAATGAAATCAAAAAAATATGTTTTAAACAACAAATTATGTTGTTCAATTTCGAACAATTTTGATCAAAATTTTAAAAAATTCACGAGTATGACCCACCTTAGGATGTATTAAACCTATTTTTAACTTGATGTAATTATGTATTAATTATAAAAACATATTTATTAAACTATATATAACATTTTAGAGTCACGAATACACCATTTGATCGACAATATTGGCCGTTCAACGTAGAATCGCAACAGTTTTTGTCCAAATATTAAGCTTAAAACCCATTTTTCGTTGTCCTAATTGTTTTCTAATTCGATTTGTAAATTTTTTCTACATGATAAAGCATATATGAAGACAGATAGACAAGAATGAAATCAAAAAAATATGTTTTAAACAACAAAATATGTTGTTCAATTTCGAACAATTTTGATCAAAATTTTAAAAAATTCACGAGTATGACCCACCTTAGGATGTACTAAACCTATTTTTAACTTTATTTAATTTTGTATTAATGCTAAAAACAAGTTTATTAAACTATATATAACTGTTTGGAGTCACGAAAATACAATATGATCGACAATATTGGCCGTTTAACGTAGAATCGCTACAGTTTTTGGCCAAATATCAAGCTTAAAACCCATTTTTCGTTGTCCTAATTGTATTCTAATTTGATTTCTAAACTTTTCTACATGATAATGCATATATGAAGATAGTTACACAAGAATGAAATCAAAAAAATATGTTTTAAACAACCAAATATGTTGTTTAATGTCGAACAATTTTGATCAAAATTTTAAAAAATTTACGAGTATGACCCACCTTAGGATGTACTAAACCTTTTTTTTAACTTGATATAATTATGTATTAATCATAAAAACATGATTATTAAACTATATATAACATTTTAGAGTCACGAATACACAATATGATCGACAATATTGGCCATTTAACGTAGAATCGATACAGTTTTTGTCAAAACATCAAACTTAAAACGTATTTTTCGTTGTCCTAATTGTATTCTAATTCGATTTCTATTATTTTTCTACATTATAATACATATATGAAGACAGATATACAAGAATGAAATAAAAAAAATATGTTTTAAACAATCAAATAGGTTGTTCAATGTCGAACAATTTTGATCAAAATTTTAAAAAATTCACGAGTATGACCCACCTTAGGATGTACTAAAGGTATTTTTAACTTGATTTAATTATGTATTAACCCTAAAAACAAGTTTATTAAACTATATATAACTGTTTCGAGTCACGAACATACAATATGATCGACAATATTGGCCGTTTAACGTAGAATCGCTACAGTTTTTGTCCAAATATCACGCTTAAAACCCATTTTTCGTTGTCCTAATTGTATTCTAATTTGATTTCTAAACTTCTTCTACATGATAATGTATATATTAAGACACATACACAAGAATGAAATCAAAAAAATATGTTTTAAACAACAAAATATGTTGTTCAATTTCGAACAATTTTGATCAAAATTTTAAAAAATTCACGAGTATGACCCACCTTAGGATGTACTAAACCTATTTTTAACTTTATTTAATTTTGTATTAATGCTAAAAACAAGTTTATTAAACTATATATAACTGTTTGGAGTCACGAAAATACAATATGATCGACAATATTGGCCGTTTAACGTAGAATCGCTACAGTTTTTGGCCAAATATCAAGCTTAAAACCCATTTTTCGTTGTCCTAATTGTATTCTAATTTGATTTCTAAACTTTTCTACATGATAATGCATATATGAAGATAGTTACACAAGAATGAAATCAAAAAAATATGTTTTAAACAACCAAATATGTTGTTTAATGTCGAACAATTTTGATCAAAATTTTAAAAAATTTACGAGTATGACCCACCTTAGGATGTACTAAACCTTTTTTTTAACTTGATATAATTATGTATTAATCATAAAAACATGATTATTAAACTATATATAACATTTTAGAGTCACGAATACACAATATGATCGACAATATTGGCCATTTAACGTAGAATCGATACAGTTTTTGTCAAAACATCAAACTTAAAACGTATTTTTCGTTGTCCTAATTGTATTCTAATTCGATTTCTATTATTTTTCTACATTATAATACATATATGAAGACAGATATACAAGAATGAAATAAAAAAAATATGTTTTAAACAATCAAATAGGTTGTTCAATGTCGAACAATTTTGATCAAAATTTTAAAAAATTCACGAGTATGACCCACCTTAGGATGTACTAAAGGTATTTTTAACTTGATTTAATTATGTATTAACCCTAAAAACAAGTTTATTAAACTATATATAACTGTTTCGAGTCACGAACATACAATATGATCGACAATATTGGCCGTTTAACGTAGAATCGCTACAGTTTTTGTCCAAATATCACGCTTAAAACCCATTTTTCGTTGTCCTAATTGTATTCTAATTTGATTTCTAAACTTCTTCTACATGATAATGTATATATTAAGACACATACACAAGAATGAAATCAAAAAAATATGTTTTAAACAACAAAATATGTTGTTCAATTTCAAACAATTTTGATCAAAATTTTAAAAAATTCACGAGTATGACCCACCTTAGGATGTACTAAACCTATTTTTAACTTTATTTAATTTTGTATTAATGCTAAAAACAAGTTTATGAAACTATATATAACTGTTTGGAGTCACGAAAATACAATATGATCGACAATATTGGCCGTTTAACGTAGAATCGCTACACTTTTTGGCCAAATATCAAGCTTAAAACCCATTTTTCGTTGTCCTAATTGTATTCTAATTTGATTTCTAAACTTTTCTACATGATAATGCATATATGAAGAAAGTTACACAAGAATGAAATCAAAAAAATATGTTTCAAACAACCAAATATGTTGTTCAATGTCGAACAATTTTGATCAAAAGTTTAAAAAATTTACGAGTATGACCCACCTTAGGATGTACTAAACCTTTTTTTAACTTGATGTAATTATGTATTAATCATAAAAACAAGATTATTAAACTATATATAACATTTTAGAGTCAAGAAAACACAATATGATCGACAATATTGGCCATTTAACGTAGAAACGATACAGTTTTTGTCAAAACATCAAACTTAAAACGTATTTTTTGTTGTCCTAATTGTATTCTAATTCGATTTCTAAACTTTTTCTACATGATAATACATATATGAAAACAGATACACAAGAATGAAATGAAAAAAATATGTTTTAAACAATCAAATAGGTTGTTCAATGTCGAACAATTTTGATCAAAATTTTAAAAAATTCACGAGTATGACCCACCTTAGGATGTACTAAAGCTATTTTTAACTTGATTTAATTATGTATTAACCCTAAAAACAAGTTTATTAAACTATATATAACTGTTTCGAGTCACGAAAATACAATATGATCGACAATATTGGCCGTTTAACGTAGAATCGCTACAGTTTTTGTCCAAATATCAAGCTTAAAACCCATTTTTCGGTGTCCTAATTGTATTCTAATTTGATTTCTAAACTTCTTCTACATGATAATGCATATATGAAGATAGATACACAAGAATGAAATCAAAAAAATATGTTTTAAACAATCAAATATGTTGTTTAATGTCGAACAATTTTGATCAAAATTTTAAAAAATTAACGAGTATGACCCACCTTAGGATGTACTAAACCTATTTTTAGCTTGATTTAATAATGTATTAATCCTAAAAACAAGTTTATTAAACTATATATAACTGTTTGGAGTCACGAAAACACAATATGATCAACATTATTGGCCGTTTAACGTAGAATCGCTACAGTTTTTGTCCAAATATCAAGCTTAAAACCCATTTTTCGTTGTCCTAATTGTATTCTAATTTGATTTCTAAACTTATTATACATGATAATGCATATATGAAGACAGATACTCAAGAATGAAATCAAAAAAATATGTTTTAAACAACCAAATATGCTGTTCAATGTCGAACAATTTTGATCAAAATTTTAAAAAATTCACGAGTATGACCCACCTTAGGATGTACTAAACCTATTTTTAACTTGATGTAATTATGTATTAATCATAAAAACATGTTTATTAAACTATATATAACATTTTAGAGTCGCGAAAACACAATTTGATCGACAATATTGGCCGTTCAACGTAGAATCGCAACAGCTTTTGTCCAAATATTAAGCTTAAAGCCCATTTTTCGTTGTCCTAATTGTATTCTAATTTGATTTCTAAACTTCTTCTACATGATAATGCATATATGAAGACAGATACACAAGAATGAAATCAAAAAAATATGTTTTAAACCAAATATGCTGTTCAATGTCGAACAATTTTGATCAAAATTTTAAAAAATTCACGAGTATGACCCACCTTAGGATGTACTAAACCTATTTTTAACTTGATGTAATTATGTATTAATCATAAAAACATGTTTATTAAACTATATATAACATTTTAGAGTCACGAAAACACAATTTGATCGACAATATTGGCCGTTCAACGTAGAATCGCAACAGTTTTTGTCAAAATATCAAGCTTAAAGCCCATTTTTCGTTGTCCTAATTGTATTCTAATTTGATTTCTAAACTTCTTCTACATGATAATGCATATATGAAGACAGATAGACAAGAATGAAATCAAAAAAATATGTTTTAAACAATCAAATAGGTTGTTCAACGCCGAACAATTTTGATCAAAATTTTAAAAAATTAACAAGTATAACTCACCTTTGGATGTACTAAACCTATTTTTAACTTGATTTAATTATGTATTAATCCTAAAAACAAGTTTATTAAACTATATATGACTGTTTGGAGTCACGAAAACACAATATGATCAACAATATTGGCCGTTTAACGTAGAATCGCTACAGTTTTCGGCCAAATATCAAGCTTAAAACCCATTTTTCGTTGTCCTAATTGTATTCTAATTTGATTTCTAAACTTCTTCTACATGATAATGCATATATGAAGACAGATACACAAGAATGAAATGAAAAAAAATATGTTTTAAACAACCAAATATGTTGTTCAATGTCGAACAATTTTGATCAAAATTTTAAAAAATTCACGAGTATGACCCATCTTAGGATGTACTAAACCTATTTTTAAATTGATGTAATTATGTATTAATCATAAAAACATGTTTATTAAACTATATATAACAGTTTGGAGTCACGAAAACACATTATGATCGACAATATTGGACATTTAACGTAGAATCGCAACAGTTTTTTGTCAAACTATCAAACTTAAAACGCATTTTTCGTTGTCCTAATTGTATTCTAATTCGATTTCTGAACTTTTTCTACATGATAATACATATATGAAGGCAAGATATACATGAATGAAATCAAAAAAATATATGTTTTAAACAACCAAATAGGTTGTTCAATGTCGAACAATTTTGATCAAAATTATAAAAAATTTACGAATATGACCCACCCTATGATGTGCTACACCTATTTTTAACTTGATTTAATTATTTATTAATCATAAAAAGATGTTTATTAAACAATATATAATAGTTCCGAGTCACGAAAACACAATTTCATCGACAATATTAGCTGTTCAACGCAGAATCACTACAATTTTTTTTCAAAATTGTACAAATATCTAGATTAAAACACATTTTTCGTTGTTCAAATTGTATTCTAATTCAATTTCTAAACTTTTTGTACATGATAACACATATTTGAAGATAGATATACAAGAATCAAATCAAAAAAATATGTTTTAAACAACCAAATATGCTGTTCAATGTCGAACAATTTTGATCAAAATTTTAAAAAATTCACGAGTATGACCCACCTTAGGATGTACTAAACCTATTTTTAACTTGATGTAATTATGTATTAATCATAAAAACATGTTTATTAAACTATATATAACATTTTAGAGTCACGAAAACACAATTTGATCGACAATATTGGCCGTTCAACGTAGAATCGCAACAGTTTTTGTCAAAATATCAAGCTTAAAACCCATTTTTCGTTGTCCTAATTGTATTCTAATTCGATTTCTGAACTTTTTCTACATGATAATACATATATGAAGGCAAGATATACATGAATAAAATCAAAAAAATATATGTTTTAAACAACCAAATAGGTTGTTCAATGTCGAACAATTTTGATCAAAATTATAAAAAATTTACGAATATGACCCACCCTATGATGTGCTACACCTATTTTTAACTTGATTTAATTATTTATTAATCATAAAAAGATGTTTATTAAACAATATATAATAGTTCCGAGTCACGAAAACACAATTTCATCGACAATATTAGCTGTTCAACGCAGAATCACTACAATTTTTTTTCAAGATTGTACAAATATCTAGATTAAAACACATTTTTCGTTGTTCAAATTGTATTCTAATTCAATTTCTAAACTTTTTGTACATGATAACACATATTTGAAGATAGATATACAAGAATCAAATAAAAAAAATAGGTTTTAAACAACCAAAAAAGTTGTTCAACGTCGAACAATTTTGATCATAATATTAAAAAATTAACGAGTATGACCGACCTTAGGATGAATTAAACCTATTTTTAACTTGATTTAATTATGTATTAATCATAAAAACATGTTTATTAAACTATATATAACATTTTAGAGTCACGAAAACACAATTTGATCGACAATATTGGCCGTTCGACGTAGAATCGCAACAGTTTTTGTCAAAATATCAAGCATAACACCCATTTTTCGTTGTCCTAATTGTATTCTAATTCGATTTGTAAATTTTTTCTACATGATAAAGCATATATGAGGATAGATAGATAAGAATGAAATCAAAAAAATATGTTTTAAACAATCAAATAGGTTGTTCAACGTCGAACAATTTTGATCAAAATTTTAAAAAATTAACGAGTATGACCCACCTTAGGATGTACTAAACCTATTTTTAACATGATTTAATTATGTATTAATCCTAAAAACAAGTTTATTAAACTATATATAACTGTTTGGAGTCACGAAAACACAATATGATCGACAATATTGGCCGTTTAACGTAGAATCGCTACAGTTTTTGTCCAAATATCAAGCTTAAAACCCATTTTTCGTTGTCCTAATTGTATTCTAATTTGATTTCTAAACTTCTTCTACATGATAATGCATATATCAAGATAGATACACAAGAATGAAATCAAAAAAATATGTTTTAAACAGCCAAATATGTTGTTCAATGTCGAACAATTTTGATCAAAATTTTAAAAAATTTACGAGTATGACCCACCTTAGGATGTACTAAACCTATTTTCAACTTTATTTAATTCTGTATTAATGCTAAAAAGAAGTTTATTAAACTATATATAACTGTTTGGAGTCACTAAAACACAATACGATCGACAATATTGGCCGTTTAACGTAGAATCGCTACAGTTTTTGTCCAAATATCAAGCTTAAAACCCATTTTTCGTTGTCCTAATTGTATTCTAATTTGATTTCTAAACTTCTTCTACATGATAATGCATATATGAAGACAGATACACAAGAATGCAATCAAAAAAATATGTTTTAAACAACCAAATATGTTGTTCAATGTCGAACAATTTTGATCAAAATTTTAAAAAATTAACGAGTATGACCCATCTTAGGATGTACTAAACCTATTTTTAACTTGATGTAATTATGTATTAATCATAAAAACATGTTTATTAAACTATATATAACAGTTTGGAGTCACGAAAACACATTATGATCGACAATATTGGACATTTAACGTAGAATCGCAACAGTTTTTTGTCAAACTATCAAACTTAAAACGCATTTTTCGTTGTTCTAATTGTATTCTAATTCGATTTCTGAACTTTTTCTACATGATAATACATATATGAAGGCAAGATATACATGAATGAAATCAAAAAAATATATGTTTTAAACAACCAAATAGGTTGTTCAATGTCGAACAATTTTGATCAAAATTATAAAAAATTTACGAATATGACCCACCCTATGATGTGCTACACCTATTTTTAACTTGATTTAATTATTTATTAATCATAAAAAGATGTTTATTAAACAATATATAATAGTTCCGAGTCACGAAAACACAATTTCATCGACAATATTAGCTGTTCAACGTAGAATCACTACAATTTTTTTCAAAATTGTACAAATATCTAGATTAAAACACATTTTTCGTTGTTCAAATTGTATTCTAATTCAATTTCTAAACATTTTGTACATGATAACACATATTTGAAGATAGATATACAAGAATCAAATAAAAAAAAAAGGTTTTTAAGAACCAAAAAAGTTGTTCAACGTCGAACAATTTTGATCATAATATTAAAAAATTAACGAGTACGACCGACCTTCGGATGAATTAAACCTATTTTTAACTTGATTTAATTATGTATTAATCATAAAAACATGTTTATTAAACTATATATAACATTTTAGAGTCACGAAAACACAATTTGATCGACAATATTGGCCGTTCAACGTAGAATCGCAACAGTTTTTGTCAAAATATCAAGCATAACACCCATTTTTCGTTGTCCTAATTGTATTCTAATTCGATTTGTAAATTTTTTCTACATGATAATGCATATATCAAGATAGATACACAAGAATGAAATCAAAAAAATATGTTTTACACAGCCAAATATGTTGTTCAATGTCGAACAATTTTGATCAAAATTTTAAAAAATTTACGAGTATGACCCACCTTAGGATGTACTAAACCTATTTTCAACTTTATTTAATTTTGTATTAATGCTAAAAAGAAGTTTATTAAACTATATATAACATTTTAGAGTCACGAAAACACAATTTGATCGACAATATTGGCCGTTCAACGTAGAATCGCTACAGTTTTTGTCCAAATATCAAGCTTAAAACCCATTTTTCGTTGTTCTAATTGTATTCTAATTTGATTTCTAAACTTTTCTACACGATAATGCATATATGAAGACAGATACACAAGAATGAAATCAAAAAAATATGTTTTAAACAACGAAATATGTTGTTCAATGTCGAACAATTTTGATCAAAATTTTAAAAAATTCACGAGTATGACCCACCTTAGGATGTACTAAACCTATTTTTAACTTTATTTAATTTTGTATTATTGCTAAAAACAAGTTTATTAAACTATATATAACTGTTTGGAGTCATGAAAATACAATATGATCGACAATATTGGTCGTTTAACGTAGAATCGCTACAGTTTTTGTCCAAATATTAAGCTTAAAACCCATTTTTCGTTGTCCTAATTGTATTCTAAATTGATTTCTAAACTTTACTACACGATAATGCATATATGAAGATAGATACACAAGAATGAAATCAAAAAAATTTGTTTTAAACAACGAAATATGTTGTTCAATGTCGAACAATTTTGATCAAAATTTTAAAAAATTCACGAGTATGACCCACCTTAGGATGTATTAAACCTATTTTTAACTTGATGTAATTATGTATTAATTATAAAAACATATTTATTAAACTATATATAACATTTTAGAGTCACGAAAACAGAATTTGATCGACAATATTGGCCGTTCAACGTAGAATCGCAACAGTTTTTGTCCAAATATTAAGCTTAAAACCCATTTTTCGTTGTCCTAATTGTATTCTAATTCGATTTGTAAATTTTTTCTACATGATAAAGCATATATGAAGACAGATAGACAAGAATGAAATCAAAAAAATATGTTTTAAACAATCAAATAGGTTGTTCAACGTTGAACAATTTTGATCAAAATTTTAAAAAATTAACGAGTATGACCCACCATATGATGTACTAAACCTATTTTTAACTTGATTTAATTATGTATTAATTCTAAAAACGAGTTTATTAAACTATATATAACTGTTTGGAGTCACGAAAACACAATATGATCGACAATATTGGCCGTTTAACGTAGAAACGCTACAGTTTTTGTCCAAATATCAAGCTTAAAACCCATTTTTCGTTGTCCTAATTGTATTCTAATTTGATTTCTAAACTTCTTCTACATGATAATGCATATATGAAGACAGATACACAAGAATGCAATCAAAAAAATATGTTTTAAACAACCAAATATGTTGTTCAATGTAGAACAATTTTGATCAAAATTTTAAAAAATTCACGAGTATGACCCACCTTAGGATGTACTAAACCTATTTTTAACTTGATTTAATTATTTATTAATCATAAAAACAAGTTTATTAAACTATATATAACTATTTGGAGTCACGAAAACACAATATGATCGACAATATTGGCCGTTTAACGTAGAATCGCTACAGTTTTTGTCCAAATATCAAGCTTAAAACCTATTTTTCGTTGTCCTAATTGTATTCTAATTTGATTTCTAAACTTATTATACATGATAATGCATATATGAAGACAGATACACAAGAATGAAATCAAAAAAATATGTTTTAAACAACCAAATATGCTGTTCAATGTCGAACAATTTTGATCAAAATTTTAAAAAATTTACGAGTATGACCCACCTTAGGATGTACTAAACCTATTTTCAACTTTATTTAATTTTGTATTAATGCTAAAAAGAAGTTTATTAAACTATATATAACTGTTTGGAGTCACGAAAACACAATACGATCGACAATATTGGCCGTTTAACGTAGAATCGCTACAGTTTTTGTCCAAATATCAAGCTTAAAACCCATTTTTCGTTGTCCTAATTGTATTCTAATTTGATTTCTAAACTTTTCTATACGATAATGCATATATGAAGACAGATACACAAGAATGAAATTAAAAAAATATGTTTTAAACAACGAAATATGTTGTTCAATGTCGAACAATTTTGATCAAAATTTTAAAAAATTCACGAGTATGACCCACCTTAGGATGTACTAAACCTATTTTTAACTTTATTTAATTTTGTATTATTGCTAAAAACAAGTTTATTAAACTATATATAACTGTTTGGAGTCATGAAAATACAATATGATCGACAATATTGGTCGTTTAACGTAGAATCGCTACAGTTTTTGTCCAAATATTAAGCTTAAAACCCATTTTTCGTTGTCCTAATTGTATTATAAATTGATTTCTAAACTTTACTACACGATAATGCATATATGAAGATAGATACACAAGAATGAAATCAAAAAAATTTGTTTTAAACAACGAAATATGTTGTTCAATGTCGAACAATTTTGATCAAAATTTTAAAAAATTCACGAGTATGACCCACCTTAGGATGTACTAAACCTATTTTTAACTTTATTTAATTTTGTATTATTGCTAAAAACAAGTTTATTAAACTATATATAACTGTTTGGAGTCATGAAAATACAATATGATCGACAATATTGGTCGTTTAACGTAGAATCGCTACAGTTTTTGTCCAAATATTAAGCTTAAAACCCATTTTTCGTTGTCCTAATTGTATTCTAAATTGATTTCTAAACTTTAGTACACGATAATGCATATATGAAGATAGATACACAAGAATGAAATCAAAAAAATTTGTTTTAAACAACGAAATATGTTGTTCAATGTCGAACAATTTTGATCAAAATTTTAAAAAATTCACGAGTATGACCCACCTTATGATGTATTAAACCTATTTTTAACTTGATGTAATTATGTATTAATTATAAAAACATATTTATTAAACTATATATAACATTTTAGAGTCACGAAAACAGAATTTGATCGACAATATTGGCCGTTCAACGTAGAATCGCAACAGTTTTTGTCCAAATATTAAGCTTAAAACCCATTTTTCGTTGTCCTAATTGTATTCTAATTCGATTTGTAAATTTTTTCTACATGATAAAGCATATATGAAGACAGATAGACAAGAATGAAATCAAAAAAATATGTTTTAAACAATCAAATAGGTTGTTCAACGTTGAACAATTTTGATCAAAATTTTAAAAAATTAACGAGTATGACCCACCATATGATGTACTAAACCTATTTTTAACTTGATTTAATTATGTATTAATTCTAAAAACGAGTTTATTAAACTATATATAACATTTTGGAGTCACGAAAACACAATATGATCGACAATATTGGCCGTTTAACGTAGAAACGCTACAGTTTTTGTCCAAATATCAAGCTTAAAACCCATTTTTCGTTGTCCTAATTGTATTCTAATTTGATTTCTAAACTTCTTCTACATGATAATGCATATATGAAGACAGATACACAAGAATGCAATCAAAAAAATATGTTTTAAACAACCAAATATGTTGTTCAATGTAGAACAATTTTGATCAAAATTTTAAAAAATTCACGAGTATGACCCACCTTAGGATGTACTAAACCTATTTTTAACTTGATTTAATTATTTATTAATCATAAAAACAAGTTTATTAAACTATATATAACTATTTGGAGTCACGAAAACACAATATGATCGACAATATTGGCCGTTTAACGTAGAATCGCTACAGTTTTTGTCCAAATATCAAGCTTAAAACCTATTTTTCGTTGTCCTAATTGTATTCTAATTTGATTTCTAAACTTATTATACATGATAATGCATATATGAAGACAGATACACAAGAATGAAATCAAAAAAATATGTTTTAAACAACCAAATATGCTGTTCAATGTCGAACAATTTTGATCAAAATTTTAAAAAATTTACGAGTATGACCCACCTTAGGATGTACTAAACCTATTTTCAACTTTATTTAATTTTGTATTAATGCTAAAAATAAGTTTATTAAACTATATATAACTGTTTGGAGTCACGAAAACACAATACGATCGACAATATTGGCCGTTTAACGTAGAATCGCTACAGTTTTTGTCCAAATATCAAGCTTAAAACCCATTTTTCGTTGTCCTAATTGTATTCTAATTTGATTTCTAAACTTTTCTATACGATAATGCATATATGAAGACAGATACACAAGAATGAAATCAAAAAAATATGTTTTAAACAACGAAATATGTTGTTCAATGTCGAACAATTTTGATCAAAATTTTAAAAAGTTCACGAGTATGACCCACCTTAGGATGTACTAAACCTATTTTTAACTTTATTTAATTTTGTATTATTGCTAAAAACAAGTTTATTAAACTATATATAGCTGTTTGGAGTCATGAAAATACAATATGATCGACAATATTGGTCGTTTAACGTAGAATCGCTACAGTTTTTGTCCAAATATTAAGCTTAAAACCCATTTTTCGTTGTCCTAATTGTATTCTAATTTGATTTCTAAACTTTACTACACGATAATGCATATATGAAGATAGATACACAAGAATGAAATCAAAAAAATTTGTTTTAAACAACGAAATATGTTGTTCAATGTCGAACAATTTTGATCAAAATTTTAAAAAATTCACGAGTATGACCCACCTTAGGATGTATTAAACCTATTTTTAACTTGATGTAATTATGTATTAATTATAAAAACATATTTATTAAACTATATATAACATTTTAGAGTCACGAAAACAGAATTTGATCGACAATATTGGCCGTTCAACGTAGAATCGCAACAGTTTTTGTCCAAATATTAAGCTTAAAACCCATTTTTCGTTGTCCTAATTGTATTCTAATTCGATTTGTAAATTTTTTCTACATGATAAAGCATATATGAAGACAGATAGACAAGAATGAAATCAAAAAAATATGTTTTAAACAATCAAATAGGTTGTTCAACGTCGAACAATTTTGATCAAAATTTTAAAAAATTAACGAGTATGACCCACCATATGATGTACTAAACCTATTTTTAACTTGATTTAATTATGTATTAATCCTAAAAACGAGTTTATTAAACTATATATAACTGTTTGGAGTCAGGAAAACACAATATGATCAACAATATTGGCCGTTTAACGTAGAAATGCTACAGTTTTTGTCCAAATATCAAGCTTAAAACCCATTTTTCGTTGTCCTAATTGTATTCTAATTTGATTTCTAAACTTCTTCTACATGATAATGCATATATGAAGACAGATACACAAGAATGCAATCAAAAAAATATGTTTTAAACAACCAAATATGTTGTTCAATGTAGAACAATTTTGATCAAAATTTTAAAAAATTCACGAGTATGACCCACCTTAGGATGTACTAAACCTATTTTTAACTTGATTTAATTATTTATTAATCATAAAAACAAGTTTATTAAACTATATATAACTATTTGGAGTCACGAAAACACAATATGATCGACAATATTGGCCGTTTAACATAGAATCGCTACAGTTTTTGTCCAAATATCAAGCTTAAAACCTATTTTTCGTTGTCCTAATTGTATTCTAATTTGATTTCTAAACTTATTATACATGATAATGCATATATGAAGACAGATACACAAGAATGAAATCAAAAAAATATGTTTTAAACAACCAAATATGCTGTTCAATGTCGAACAATTTTGATCAAAATTTTAAAAAATTTACGAGTATGACCCACCTTAGGATGTACTAAACCTATTTTCAACTTTATTTAATTTTGTATTAATGCTAAAAAGAAGTTTATTAAACTATATATAACTGTTTGGAGTCACGAAAACACAATACGATCGACAATATTGGCCGTTTAACGTAGAATCGCTACAGTTTTTGTCCAAATATCAAGCTTAAAACCCATTTTTCGTTGTCCTAATTGTATTCTAATTTGATTTCTAAACTTTTCTATACGATAATGCATATATGAAGACAGATACACAAGAATGAAATCAAAAAAATATGTTTTAAACAACGAAATATGTTGTTCAATGTCGAACAATTTTGATCAAAATTTTAAAAAATTAACGAGTATGACCCACCTTAGGATGTATTAAACCTATTTTTAACCTGATGTAATTATGTATTAATTATAAAAACATATTTATTAAACTATATATAACATTTTAGAGTCACGAAAACACAATTTGATCGACAATATTGGCCGTTCAACGTAGAATCGCAACAGTTTTTGTCCAAATATTAAGCTTAAAACCCATTTTTCGTTGTCCTAATTGTATTCTAATTCGATTTGTAAATTTTTTCTACATGATAAAGCATATATGAAGACAGATAGACAAGAATGAAATCAAAAAAATATGTTTTAAACAATCAAATAGGTTGTTCAACGTCGAACAATTTTGATCAAAATTTTAAAAAATTCACGAGTATGACCCACCTTAGGATGTACTAAACCTATTTTTAACTTTATTCAATTTTGTATTATTGCTAAAAACAAGTTTATTAAACTATATATAGCTGTTTGGAGTCATGAAAATACAATATGATCGACAATATTGGTCGTTTAACGTAGAATCGCTACAGTTTTTGTCCAAATATTAAGCTTAAAACCCATTTTTCGTTGTCCTAATTGTATTCTAATTTGATTTCTAAACTTTACTACACGATAATGCATATATGAAGATAGATACACAAGAATGAAATCAAAAAAATTTGTTTTAAACAACGAAATATGTTGTTCAATGTCGAACAATTTTGATCAAAATTTTAAAAAATTCACGAGTATGACCCACCTTAGGATGTATTAAACCTATTTTTAACTTGATGTAATTATGTATTAATTATAAAAACATATTTATTAAACTATATTTAACATTTTAGAGTCACGAAAACACAATTTGATCGACAATATTGGCCGTTCAACGTAGAATCGCAACAGTTTTTGTCCAAATATTAAGCTTAAAACCCATTTTTCGTTGTCCTAATTGTATTCTAATTCGATTTGTAAATTTTTTCTACATGATAAAGCATATATGAAGACAGATAGACAAGAATGAAATCAAAAAAATATGTTTTAAACAACGAAATATGTTGTTCAATGTCGAACAATTTTGATCAAAATTTTAAAAAATTCACGAGTATGACCCACCTTAGGATGTACTAAACCTATTTTTAACTTTATTTAATTTTGTATTATTGCTAAAAACAAGTTTATTAAACTATATATAACTGTTTGGAGTCATGAAAATACAATATGATCGACAATATTGGTCGTTTAACGTAGAATCGCTACAGTTTTTGTCCAAATATTAAGCTTAAAACCCATTTTTCGTTGTCCTAATTGTATTATAAATTGATTTCTAAACTTTACTACACGATAATGCATATATGAAGATAGATACACAAGAATGAAATCAAAAAAATTTGTTTTAAACAACGAAATATGTTGTTCAATGTCGAACAATTTTGATCAAAATTTTAAAAAATTCACGAGTATGACCCACCTTAGGATGTACTAAACCTATTTTTAACTTTATTTAATTTTGTATTATTGCTAAAAACAAGTTTATTAAACTATATATAACTGTTTGGAGTCATGAAAATACAATATGATCGACAATATTGGTCGTTTAACGTAGAATCGCTACAGTTTTTGTCCAAATATTAAGCTTAAAACCCATTTTTCGTTGTCCTAATTGTATTCTAAATTGATTTCTAAACTTTAGTACACGATAATGCATATATGAAGATAGATACACAAGAATGAAATCAAAAAAATTTGTTTTAAACAACGAAATATGTTGTTCAATGTCGAACAATTTTGATCAAAATTTTAAAAAATTCACGAGTATGACCCACCTTATGATGTATTAAACCTATTTTTAACTTGATGTAATTATGTATTAATTATAAAAACATATTTATTAAACTATATATAACATTTTAGAGTCACGAAAACAGAATTTGATCGACAATATTGGCCGTTCAACGTAGAATCGCAACAGTTTTTGTCCAAATATTAAGCTTAAAACCCATTTTTCGTTGTCCTAATTGTATTCTAATTCGATTTGTAAATTTTTTCTACATGATAAAGCATATATGAAGACAGATAGACAAGAATGAAATCAAAAAAATATGTTTTAAACAATCAAATAGGTTGTTCAACGTTGAACAATTTTGATCAAAATTTTAAAAAATTAACGAGTATGACCCACCATATGATGTACTAAACCTATTTTTAACTTGATTTAATTATGTATTAATTCTAAAAACGAGTTTATTAAACTATATATAACTGTTTGGAGTCACGAAAACACAATATGATCGACAATATTGGCCGTTTAACGTAGAAACGCTACAGTTTTTGTCCAAATATCATGCTTAAAACCCATTTTTCGTTGTCCTAATTGTATTCTAATTTGATTTCTAAACTTCTTCTACATGATAATGCATATATGAAGACAGATACACAAGAATGCAATCAAAAAAATATGTTTTAAACAACCAAATATGTTGTTCAATGTAGAACAATTTTGATCAAAATTTTAAAAAATTCACGAGTATGACCCACCTTAGGATGTACTAAACCTATTTTTAACTTGATTTAATTATTTATTAATCATAAAAACAAGTTTATTAAACTATATATAACTATTTGGAGTCACGAAAACACAATATGATCGACAATATTGGCCGTTTAACGTAGAATCGCTACAGTTTTTGTCCAAATATCAAGCTTAAAACCTATTTTTCGTTGTCCTAATTGTATTCTAATTTGATTTCTAAACTTATTATACATGATAATGCATATATGAAGACAGATACACAAGAATGAAATCAAAAAAATATGTTTTAAACAACCAAATATGCTGTTCAATGTCGAACAATTTTGATCAAAATTTTAAAAAATTTACGAGTATGACCCACCTTAGGATGTACTAAACCTATTTTCAACTTTATTTAATTTTGTATTAATGCTAAAAATAAGTTTATTAAACTATATATAACTGTTTGGAGTCACGAAAACACAATACGATCGACAATATTGGCCGTTTAACGTAGAATCGCTACAGTTTTTGTCCAAATATCAAGCTTAAAACCCATTTTTCGTTGTCCTAATTGTATTCTAATTTGATTTCTAAACTTTTCTATACGATAATGCATATATGAAGACAGATACACAAGAATGAAATCAAAAAAATATGTTTTAAACAACGAAATATGTTGTTCAATGTCGAACAATTTTGATCAAAATTTTAAAAAGTTCACGAGTATGACCCACCTTAGGATGTACTAAACCTATTTTTAACTTTATTTAATTTTGTATTATTGCTAAAAACAAGTTTATTAAACTATATATAGCTGTTTGGAGTCATGAAAATACAATATGATCGACAATATTGGTCGTTTAACGTAGAATCGCTACAGTTTTTGTCCAAATATTAAGCTTAAAACCCATTTTTCGTTGTCCTAATTGTATTCTAATTTGATTTCTAAACTTTACTACACGATAATGCATATATGAAGATAGATACACAAGAATGAAATCAAAAAAATTTGTTTTAAACAACGAAATATGTTGTTCAATGTCGAACAATTTTGATCAAAATTTTAAAAAATTCACGAGTATGACCCACCTTAGGATGTATTAAACCTATTTTTAACTTGATGTAATTATGTATTAATTATAAAAACATATTTATTAAACTATATATAACATTTTAGAGTCACGAAAACAGAATTTGATCGACAATATTGGCCGTTCAACGTAGAATCGCAACAGTTTTTGTCCAAATATTAAGCTTAAAACCCATTTTTCGTTGTCCTAATTGTATTCTAATTCGATTTGTAAATTTTTTCTACATGATAAAGCATATATGAAGACAGATAGACAAGAATGAAATCAAAAAAATATGTTTTAAACAATCAAATAGGTTGTTCAACGTCGAACAATTTTGATCAAAATTTTAAAAAATTAACGAGTATGACCCACCATATGATGTACTAAACCTATTTTTAACTTGATTTAATTATGTATTAATCCTAAAAACGAGTTTATTAAACTATATATAACTGTTTGGAGTCAGGAAAACACAATATGATCAACAATATTGGCCGTTTAACGTAGAAATGCTACAGTTTTTGTCCAAATATCAAGCTTAAAACCCATTTTTCGTTGTCCTAATTGTATTCTAATTTGATTTCTAAACTTCTTCTACATGATAATGCATATATGAAGACAGATACACAAGAATGCAATCAAAAAAAATATGTTTTAAACAACCAAATATGTTGTTCAATGTAGAACAATTTTGATCAAAATTTTAAAAAATTCACGAGTATGACCCACCTTAGGATGTACTAAACCTATTTTTAACTTGATTTAATTATTTATTAATCATAAAAACAAGTTTATTAAACTATATATAACTATTTGGAGTCACGAAAACACAATATGATCGACAATATTGGCCGTTTAACGTAGAATCGCTACAGTTTTTGTCCAAATATCAAGCTTAAAACCTATTTTTCGTTGTCCTAATTGTATTCTAATTTGATTTCTAAACTTATTATACATGATAATGCATATATGAAGACAGATACACAAGAATGAAATCAAAAAAATATGTTTTAAACAACCAAATATGCTGTTCAATGTCGAACAATTTTGATCAAAATTTTAAAAAATTTACGAGTATGACCCACCTTAGGATGTACTAAACCTATTTTCAACTTTATTTAATTTTGTATTAATGCTAAAAAGAAGTTTATTAAACTATATATAACTGTTTGGAGTCACGAAAACACAATACGATCGACAATATTGGCCGTTTAACGTAGAATCGCTACAGTTTTTGTCCAAATATCAAGCTTAAAACCCATTTTTCGTTGTCCTAATTGTATTCTAATTTGATTTCTAAACTTTTCTATACGATAATGCATATATGAAGACAGATACACAAGAATGAAATCAAAAAAATATGTTTTAAACAACGAAATATGTTGTTCAATGTCGAACAATTTTGATCAAAATTTTAAAAAATTCACGAGTATGACCCACCTTAGGATGTATTAAACCTATTTTTAACCTGATGTAATTATGTATTAATTATAAAAACATATTTATTAAACTATATATAACATTTTAGAGTCACGAAAACACAATTTGATCGACAATATTGGCCGTTCAACGTAGAATCGCAACAGTTTTTGTCCAAATATTAAGCTTAAAACCCATTTTTCGTTGTCCTAATTGTATTCTAATTCGATTTGTAAATTTTTTCTACATGATAAAGCATATATGAAGACAGATAGACAAGAATGAAATCAAAAAAATATGTTTTAAACAATCAAATAGGTTGTTCAACGTCGAACAATTTTGATCAAAATTTTAAAAAATTCACGAGTATGACCCACCTTAGGATGTACTAAACCTATTTTTAACTTTATTCAATTTTGTATTATTGCTAAAAACAAGTTTATTAAACTATATATAGCTGTTTGGAGTCATGAAAATACAATATGATCGACAATATTGGTCGTTTAACGTAGAATCGCTACAGTTTTTGTCCAAATATTAAGCTTAAAACCCATTTTTCGTTGTCCTAATTGTATTCTAATTTGATTTCTAAACTTTACTACACGATAATGCATATATGAAGATAGATACACAAGAATGAAATCAAAAAAATTTGTTTTAAACAACGAAATATGTTGTTCAATGTCGAACAATTTTGATCAAAATTTTAAAAAATTCACGAGTATGACCCACCTTAGGATGTATTAAACCTATTTTTAACTTGATGTAATTATGTATTAATTATAAAAACATATTTATTAAACTATATTTAACATTTTAGAGTCACGAAAACACAATTTGATCGACAATATTGGCCGTTCAACGTAGAATCGCAACAGTTTTTGTCCAAATATTAAGCTTAAAACCCATTTTTCGTTGTCCTAATTGTATTCTAATTCGATTTGTAAATTTTTTCTACATGATAAAGCATATATGAAGACAGATAGACAAGAATGAAATCAAAAAAATATGTTTTAAACAATCAAATAGGTTGTTCAACGTCGAACAATTTTGATCAAAATTTTAAAAAATTAACGAGTATGACCCACCATATGATGTACTAAACCTATTTTTAACTTGATTTAATTATGTATTAATCCTAAAAACGAGTTTATTAAACTATATATAACTGTTTGGAGTCAGGAAAACACAATATGATCAACAATATTGGCCGTTTAACGTAGAAACGCTACAGTTTTTGTCCAAATATCAAGCTTAAAACCCATTTTTCGTTGTCCTAATTGTATTCTAATTTGATTTCTAAACTTCTTCTACATGATAATGCATATATGAAGACAGATACACAAGAATGCAATCAAAAAAATATGTTTTAAACAACCAAATATGTTGTTCAATGTAGAACAATTTTGATCAAAATTTTAAAAAATTTACGAGTATGACCCACCTTAGGATGTACTAAACCTATTTTCAACTTTATTTAATTTTGTATTAATGCTAAAAAGAAGTTTATTAAACTATATATAACTGTTTGGAGTCACGAAAACACAATACGATCGACAATATTGGCCGTTTAACGTAGAATCGCTACAGTTTTTGTCCAAATATCAAGCTTAAAACCCATTTTTCGTTGTCCTAATTGTATTCTAATTTGATTTCTAAACTTTTCTATACGATAATGCATATATGAAGACAGATACACAAGAATGAAATCAAAAAAATATGTTTTAAACAACGAAATATGTTGTTCAATGTCGAACAATTTTGATCAAAATTTTAAAAAATTCACGAGTATGACCCACCTTAGGATGTATTAAACCTATTTTTAACCTGATGTAATTATGTATTAATTATAAAAACATATTTATTAAACTATATATAACATTTTAGAGTCACGAAAACACAATTTGATCGACAATATTGGCCGTTCAACGTAGAATCGCAACAGTTTTTGTCCAAATATTAAGCTTAAAACCCATTTTTCGTTGTCCTAATTGTATTCTAATTCGATTTGTAAATTTTTTCTACATGATAAAGCATATATGAAGACAGATAGACAAGAATGAAATCAAAAAAATATGTTTTAAACAATCAAATAGGTTGTTCAACGTCGAACAATTTTGATCAAAATTTTAAAAAATTCACGAGTATGACCCACCTTAGGATGTACTAAACCTATTTTTAACTTTATTCAATTTTGTATTATTGCTAAAAACAAGTTTATTAAACTATATATAGCTGTTTGGAGTCATGAAAATACAATATGATCGACAATATTGGTCGTTTAACGTAGAATCGCTACAGTTTTTGTCCAAATATTAAGCTTAAAACCCATTTTTCGTTGTCCTAATTGTATTCTAATTTGATTTCTAAACTTTACTACACGATAATGCATATATGAAGATAGATATACAAGAATGAAATCAAAAAAATTTGTTTTAAACAACGAAATATGTTGTTCAATGTCGAACAATTTTGATCAAAATTTTAAAAAATTCACGAGTATGACCCACCTTAGGATGTATTAAACCTATTTTTAACTTGATGTAATTATGTATTAATTATAAAAACATATTTATTAAACTATATTTAACATTTTAGAGTCACGAAAACACAATTTGATCGACAATATTGGCCGTTCAACGTAGAATCGCAACAGTTTTTGTCCAAATATTAAGCTTAAAACCCATTTTTCGTTGTCCTAATTGTATTCTAATTCGATTTGTAAATTTTTTCTACATGATAAAGCATATATGAAGACAGATAGACAAGAATGAAATCAAAAAAATATGTTTTAAACAATCAAATAGGTTGTTCAACGTCGAACAATTTTGATCAAAATTTTAAAAAATTAACGAGTATGACCCACCATATGATGTACTAAACCTATTTTTAACTTGATTTAATTATGTATTAATCCTAAAAACGAGTTTATTAAACTATATATAACTGTTTGGAGTCAGGAAAACACAATATGATCAACAATATTGGCCGTTTAACGTAGAAACGCTACAGTTTTTGTCCAAATATCAAGCTTAAAACCCATTTTTCGTTGTCCTAATTGTATTCTAATTTGATTTCTAAACTTCTTCTACATGATAATGCATATATGAAGACAGATACACAAGAATGCAATCAAAAAAAATATGTTTTAAACAACCAAATATGTTGTTCAATGTAGAACAATTTTGATCAAAATTTTAAAAAATTCACGAGTATGACCCACCTTAGGATGTACTAAACCTATTTTTAACTTGATTTAATTATTTATTAATCCTAAAAACAAGTTTATTAAACTATATATAACTATTTGGAGTCACGAAAACACAATATGATCGACAATATTGGCCGTTTAACGTAGAATCGCTACAGTTTTTGTCCAAATATCAAGCTTAAAACCCATTTTTCGTTGTCCTAATTGTATTCTAATTTGATTTCTAAACTTCTTCTACATGATAATGCATATATCAAGATAGATACACAAGAATGCAATCAAAAAAATATGTTTTAAACAGCCAAATATGTTGTTCAATGTCGAACAATTTTGATCAAAATTTTAAAAAATTCACGAGTATGACCCACCTAAGGATGTACTAAACCTATTTTTAACTTTATTTAATTTTGTATTAATGCTAAAAAGAAGTTTATTAAACTATATATAACTGTTTGGAGTCACGAAAACACAATATGATCGACAATATTGGCCGTTTAACGTAGAATCGCTACAGTTTTTGTCCAAATATCAAGCTTAAAACCCATTTTTCGTTGTCCTAATTGTATTGTAATTTGATTTCTAAACTTCTTATACATGATAATGCATATATGAAGACAGATACACAAGAATGCAATCAAAAAAATATGTTTTAAACAACCAAATATGTTGTTCAATGTCGAACAATTTTGATCAAAATTTTAAAAAATTAACGAGTATGACCCATCTTAGGATGTACTAAACCTATTTTTAACTTGATGTAATTATGTATTAATCATAAAAACATGTTTATTAAACTATATATAACAGTTTGGAGTCACGAAAACACATTATGATCGACAATATTGGACATTTAACGTAGAATCGCAACAGTTTTTTGTCAAACTATCAAACTTAAAATGCATTTTTCGTTGTCCTAATTGTATTCTAATTCGATTTCTGAGCTTTTTCTACATGATAATACATATATGAAGGCAAGATATACATGAATGAAATCAAAAAAATATATGTTTTAAACAACCAAATAGGTTGTTCAATGTCGAACAATTTTGATCAAAATTATAAAAAATTTACGAATATGACCCACCCTATGATGTGCTACACCTATTTTTAACTTGATTTAATTATTTATTAATCATAAAAAGATGTTTATTAAACAATATATAATAGTTCCGAGTCACGAAAACACAATTTCATCGACAATATTAGCTGTTCAACGCAGAATCACTACAATTTTTTTTCAAAATTGTACAAATATCTAGATTAAAACACATTTTTCGTTGTTCAAATTGTATTCTAATTCAATTTCTAAACTTTTTGTACATGATAACACATATTTGAAGATAGATATACAAGAATCAAATCAAAAAAATAGGTTTTAAACAACCAAAAAAGTTGTTCAACGTCGAACAATTTTGATCATAATATTAAAAAATTAACGAGTATGACCGACCTTAGGATGAATTAAACCTATTTTTAACTTGATTTAATTATGTATTAATCATAAAAACATGTTTATTAAACTATATATAACATTTTAGAGTCACGAAAACACAATTTGATCGACAATATTGGCCGTTCAACGTAGAATCGCAACAGTTTTTGTCAAAATATCAAGCATAACACCCATTTTTCGTTGTCCTAATTGTATTCTAATTCGATTTGTAAATTTTTTCTACATGATAATGCATATATCAAGATAGATACACAAGAATGAAATCAAAAAAATATGTTTTAAACAGCCAAATATGTTGTTCAATGTCGAACAATTTTGATCAAAATTTTAAAAAATTTACGAGTATGACCCACCTTAGGATGTACTAAACCTATTTTCAACTTTATTTAATTTTGTATTAATGCTAAAAAGAAGTTTATTAAACTATATATAACATTTTAGAGTCACGAAAACACAATTTGATCGACAATATTGGCCGTTCAACGTAGAATCGCTACAGTTTTTGTCCAAATATCAAGCTTAAAACCCATTTTTCGTTGTTCTAATTGTATTCTAATTTGATTTCTAAACTTTTCTACACGATAATGCATATATGAAGACAGATACACAAGAATGAAATCAAAAAAATATGTTTTAAACAACGAAATATGTTGTTCAATGTCGAACAATTTTGATCAAAATTTTAAAAAATTCACGAGTATGACCCACCTTAGGATGTACTAAACCTATTTTTAACTTTATTTAATTTTGTATTATTGCTAAAAACAAGTTTATTAAACTATATATAGCTGTTTGGAGTCATGAAAATACAATATGATCGACAATATTGGTCGTTTAACGTAGAATCGCTACAGTTTTTGTCCAAATATTAAGCTTAAAACCTATTTTTCGTTGTCCTAATTGTATTCTAATTTGATTTCTAAACTTTACTACACGATAATGCATATATGAAGATAGATACACAAGAATGAAATCAAAAAAATTTGTTTTAAACAACGAAATATGTTGTTCAATGTCGAACAATTTTGATCAAAATTTTAAAAAATTCACGAGTATGACCCACCTTAGGATGTATTAAACCTATTTTTAACTTGATGTAATTATGTATTAATTATAAAAACATATTTATTAAACTATATATAACATTTTAGAGTCACGAAAACAGAATTTGATCGACAATATTGGCCGTTCAACGTAGAATCGCAATAGTTTTTCTCCAAATATTAAGCTTAAAACCCATTTTTCGTTGTCCTAATTGTATTCTAATTCGATTTGTAAATTTTTTCTACATGATAAAGCATATATAAAGACAGATAGACAAGAATGAAATCAAAAAAATATGTTTTAAACAATCAAATAGGTTGTTCAACGTCGAACAATTTTGATCAAAATTTTAAAAAATTAACGAGTATGACCCAACATATGATGTACTAAACCTATTTTTAACTTGATTTAATTATGTATTAATCCTAAAAACGAGTTTATTAAACTATATATAACTGTTTGGAGTCACGAAAACACAATATGATCGACAATATTGGCCGTTTAACGTAGAAACGCTACAGTTTTTGTCCAAATATCAAGCTTAAAACCCATTTTTCGTTGTCCTAATTGTATTCTAATTTGATTTCTAAACTTCTTCTACATGATAATGCATATATGAAGACAGATACACAAGAATGCAATCAAAAAAATATGTTTTAAACAACCAAATATGTTGTTCAATGTAGAACAATTTTGATCAAAATTTTAAAAAATTCACGAGTATGACCCACCTTAGGATGTACTAAACCTATTTTTAACTTGATTTAATTATTTATTAATCCTAAAAACAAGTTTATTAAACTATATATAACTATTTGGAGTCACGAAAACACAATATGATCGACAATATTGGCCGTTTAACGTAGAATCGCTACAGTTTTTGTCCAAATATCAAGCTTAAAACCCATTTTTCGTTGTCCTAATTGTATTCTAATTTGATTTCTAAACTTCTTATACATGATAATGCATATATGAAGACAGATACACAAGAATGCAATCAAAAAAATATGTTTTAAACAACCAAATATGTTGTTCAATGTCGAACAATTTTGATCAAAATTTTAAAAAATTAACGAGTATGACCCATCTTAGGATGTACTAAACCTATTTTTAACTTGATGTAATTATGTATTAATCATAAAAACATGTTTATTAAACTATATATAACAGTTTGGAGTCACGAAAACACATTATGATCGACAATATTGGACATTTAACGTAGAATCGCAACAGTTTTTTGTCAAACTATCAAACTTAAAACGCATTTTTCGTTGTCCTAATTGTATTCTAATTCGATTTCTGAACTTTTTCTACATGATAATACATATATGAAGGCAAGATATACATGAATGAAATCAAAAAAAATATATGTTTTAAACAACCAAATAGGTTGTTCAATGTCGAACAATTTTGATCAAAATTATAAAAAATTTACGAATATGACCCACCCTATGATGTGCTACACCTATTTTTAACTTGATTTAATTATTTATTAATCATAAAAAGATGTTTATTAAACAATATATAATAGTTCCGAGTCACGAAAACACAATTTCATCGACAATATTAGCTGTTCAACGCAGAATCACTACAATTTTTTTTCAAAATTGTACAAATATCTAGATTAAAACACATTTTTCGTTGTTCGAATTGTATTCTAATTCAATTTCTAAACTTTTTGTACATGATAACACATATTTGAAGATAGATATACAAGAATCAAATAAAAAAAATAGGTTTTAAACAACCAAAAAAGTTGTTCAACGTCGAACAATTTTGATCATAATATTAAAAAATTAACGAGTATGACCGACCTTAGGATGAATTAAACCTATTTTTAACTTGATTTAATTATGTATTAATCATAAAAACATGTTTATTAAACTATATATAACATTTTAGAGTCACGAAAACACAATTTGATCGACAATATTGGCCGTTCAACGTAGAATCGCAACAGTTTTTGTCAAAATATCAAGCATAACACCCATTTTTCGTTGTCCTAATTGTATTCTAATTCGATTTGTAAATTTTTTCTACATGATAATGCATATATCAAGATAGATACACAAGAATGAAATCAAAAAAATATGTTTTAAACAGCCAAATATGTTGTTCAACGTCGAACAATTTTGATCAAAATTTTAAAAAATTTACGAGTATGACCCACCTTAGGATGTACTAAACCTATTTTCAACTTTATTTAATTTTGTATTAATGCTAAAAAGAAGTTTATTAAACTATATATAACATTTTAGAGTCACGAAAACACAATTTGATCGACAATATTGGCCGTTCAACGTAGAATCGCTACAGTTTTTGTCCAAATATCAAGCTTAAAACCCATTTTTCGTTGTTCTAATTGTATTCTAATTTGATTTCTAAACTTTTCTACACGATAATGCATATATGAAGACAGATACACAAGAATGAAATCAAAAAAATATGTTTTAAACAACGAAATATGTTGTTCAATGTCGAACAATTTTGATCAAAATTTTAAAAAATTCACGAGTATGACCAACCTTAGGATGTACTAAACCTATTTTTAACTTTATTTAATTTTGTATTATTGCTAAAAACAAGTTTATTAAACTATATATAGCTGTTTGGAGTCATGAAAATACAATATGATCGACAATATTGGTCGTTTAACGTAGAATCGCTACAGTTTTTGTCCAAATATTAAGCTTAAAACCCATTTTTCGTTGTCCTAATTGTATTCTAATTTGATTTCTAAACTTTACTACACGATAATGCATATATGAAGATAGATACACAAGAATGAAATCAAAAAAATTTGTTTTAAACAACGAAATATGTTGTTCAATGTCGAACAATTTTGATCAAAATTTTAAAAAATTCACGAGTATGACCCACCTTAGGATGTATTAAACCTATTTTTAACTTGATGTAATTATGTATTAATTATAAAAACATATTTATTAAACTATATATAACATTTTAGAGTCACGAAAACAGAATTTGATCGACAATATTGGCCGTTCAACGTAGAATCGCAATAGTTTTTCTCCAAATATTAAGCTTAAAACCCATTTTTCGTTGTCCTAATTGTATTCTAATTCGATTTGTAAATTTTTTCTACATGATAAAGCATATATGAAGACAGATAGACAAGAATGAAATCAAAAAAATATGTTTTTAACAATCAAATAGGTTGTTCAACGTCGAACAATTTTGATCAAAATTTTAAAAAATTAACGAGTATGACCCACCATATGATGTACTAAACCTATTTTTAACTTGATTTAATTATGTATTAATCCTAAAAACGAGTTTATTAAACTATATATAACTGTTTGGAGTCACGAAAACACAATATGATCGACAATATTGGCCGTTTAACGTAGAAACGCTACAGTTTTTGTCCAAATATCAAGCTTAAAACCCATTTTTCGTTGTCCTAATTGTATTCTAATTTGATTTCTAAACTTCTTCTACATGATAATGCATATATGAAGACAGATACACAAGAATGCAATCAAAAAAATATGTTTTAAACAACCAAATATGTTGTTCAATGTAGAACAATTTTGATCAAAATTTTAAAAAATTCACGAGTATGACCCACCTTAGGATGTACTAAACCTATTTTTAACTTGATTTAATTATTTATTAATCCTAAAAACAAGTTTATTAAACTATATATAACTATTTGGAGTCACGAAAACACAATATGATCGACAATATTGGCCGTTTAACGTAGAATCGCTACAGTTTTTGTCCAAATATCAAGCTTAAAACCCATTTTTCGTTGTCCTAATTGTATTCTAATTTGATTTCTAAACTTCTTATACATGATAATGCATATATGAAGACAGATACACAAGAATGCAATCAAAAAAATATGTTTTAAACAACCAAATATGTTGTTCAATGTCGAACAATTTTGATCAATATTTTAAAAAATTAACGAGTATAACCCATCTTAGGATGTACTAAACCTATTTTTAACTTGATGTAATTATGTATTAATCATAAAAACATGTTTATTAAACTATATATAACAGTTTGGAGTCACGAAAACACATTATGATCGACAATATTGGACATTTAACGTAGAATCGCAACAGTTTTTTTGTCAAACTATCAAACTTAAAACGCATTTTTCGTTGTCCTAATTGTATTCTAATTCGATTTCTGAACTTTTTCTACATGATAATACATATATGAAGGCAAGATATACATGAATGAAATCAAAAAAAATATATGTTTTAAACAACCAAATAGGTTGTTCAATGTCGAACAATTTTGATCAAAATTATAAAAAATTTATGAATATGACCCACCCTATGATGTGCTACACCTATTTTTAACTTGATTTAATTATTTATTAATCATAAAAAGATGTTTATTAAACAATATATAATAGTTCCGAGTCACGAAAACACAATTTCATCGACAATATTAGCTGTTCAACGCAGAATCACTACAATTTTTTTTCAAAATTGTACAAATATCTAGATTAAAACACATTTTTCGTTGTTCGAATTGTATTCTAATTCAATTTCTAAACTTTTTGTACATGATAACACATATTTGAAGATAGATATACAAGAATCAAATCAAAAAAATAGGTTTTAAACAACCAAAAAAGTTGTTCAACGTCGAACAATTTTGATCATAATATTAAAAAATTAACGAGTATGACCGACCTTAGGATGAATTAAACCTATTTTTAACTTGATTTAATTATGTATTAATCATAAAAACATGTTTATTAAACTATATATAACATTTTAGAGTCACGAAAACACAATTTGATCGACAATATTGGCCGTTCAACGTAGAATCGCAACAGTTTTTGTCAAAATATCAAGCATAACACCCATTTTTCGTTGTCCTAATTGTATTCTAATTCGATTTGTAAATTTTTTCTACATGATAATGCATATATCAAGATAGATACACAAGAATGAAATCAAAAAAATATGTTTTAAACAGCCAAATATGTTGTTCAATGTCGAACAATTTTGATCAAAATTTTAAAAAATTTACGAGTATGACCCACCTTAGGATGTACTAAACCTATTTTCAACTTTATTTAATTTTGTATTAATGCTAAAAAGAAGTTTATTAAACTATATATAACATTTTAGAGTCACGAAAACACAATTTGATCGACAATATTGGCCGTTCAACGTAGAATCGCTACAGTTTTTGTCCAAATATCAAGCTTAAAACCCATTTTTCGTTGTTCTAATTGTATTCTAATTTGATTTCTAAACTTTTCTACACGATAATGCATATATGAAGACAGATACACAAGAATGAAATCAAAAAAATATGTTTTAAACAACGAAATATGTTGTTCAATGTCGAACAATTTTGATCAAAATTTTAAAAAATTCACGAGTATGACCCACCTTAGGATGTACTAAACCTATTTTTAACTTTATTTAATTTTGTATTATTGCTAAAAACAAGTTTATTAAACTATATATAGCTGTTTGGAGTCATGAAAATACAATATGATCGACAATATTGGTCGTTTAACGTAGAATCGCTACAGTTTTTGTCCAAATATTAAGCTTAAAACCCATTTTTCGTTGTCCTAATTGTATTCTAATTTGATTTCTAAACTTTACTACACGATAATGCATATATGAAGATAGATACACAAGAATGAAATCAAAAAAATTTGTTTTAAACAACGAAATATGTTGTTCAATGTCGAACAATTTTGATCAAAATTTTAAAAAATTCACGAGTATGACCCACCTTAGGATGTATTAAACCTATTTTTAACTTGATGTAATTATGTATTAATTATAAAAACATATTTATTAAACTATATATAACATTTTAGAGTCACGAAAACAGAATTTGATCGACAATATTGGCCGTTCAACGTAGAATCGCAATAGTTTTTCTCCAAATATTAAGCTTAAAACCCATTTTTCGTTGTCCTAATTGTATTCTAATTCGATTTGTAAATTTTTTCTACATGATAAAGCATATATGAAGACAGATAGACAAGAATGAAATCAAAAAAATATGTTTTAAACAATCAAATAGGTTGTTCAACGTCGAACAATTTTGATCAAAATTTTAAAAAATTAACGAGTATGACCCACCATATGATGTACTAAACCTATTTTTAACTTGATTTAATTATGTATTAATCCTAAAAACGAGTTTATTAAACTATATACAACTGTTTGGAGTCACGAAAACACAATATGATCGACAATATTGGCCGTTTAACGTAGAAACGCTACAGTTTTTGTCCAAATATCAAGCTTAAAACCCATTTTTCGTTGTCCTAATTGTATTCTAATTTGATTTCTAAACTTCTTCTACATGATAATGCATATATGAAGATAGATACACAAGAATGCAATCAAAAAAATATGTTTTAAACAACCAAATATGTTGTTCAATGTAGAACAATTTTGATCAAAATTTTAAAAAATTCACGAGTATGACCCACCTTAGGATGTACTAAACCTATTTTTAACTTGATTTAATTATTTATTAATCCTAAAAACAAGTTTATTAAACTATATATAACTATTTGGAGTCACGAAAACACAATATGATCGACAATATTGGCCGTTTAACGTAGAATCGCTACAGTTTTTGTCCAAATATCAAGCTTAAAACCCATTTTTCGTTGTCCTAATTGTATTCTAATTTGATTTCTAAACTTCTTATACATGATAATGCATATATGAAGACAGATACACAAGAATGCAATCAAAAAAATATGTTTTAAACAACCAAATATGTTGTTCAATGTCGAACAATTTTGATCAAAATTTTAAAAAATTAACGAGTATGACCCATCTTAGGATGTACTAAACCTATTTTTAACTTGATGTAATTATGTATTAATCATAAAAACATGTTTATTAAACTATATATAACAGTTTGGAGTCACGAAAACACATTATGATCGACAATATTGGACATTTAACGTAGAATCGCAACAGTTTTTTGTCAAACTATCAAACTTAAAACGCATTTTTCGTTGTCCTAATTGTATTCTAATTCGATTTCTGAACTTTTTCTACATGATAATACATATATGAAGGCAAGATATACATGAATGAAATCAAAAAAAATATATGTTTTAAACAACCAAATAGGTTGTTCAATGTCGAACAATTTTGATCAAAATTATAAAAAATTTACGAATATGACCCACCCTATGATGTGCTACACCTATTTTTAACTTGATTTAATTATTTATTAATCATAAAAAGATGTTTATTAAACAATATATAATAGTTCCGAGTCACGAAAACACAATTTCATCGACAATATTAGCTGTTCAACGCAGAATCACTACAATTTTTTTTCAAAATTGTACAAATATCTAGATTAAAACACATTTTTCGTTGTTCGAATTGTATTCTAATTCAATTTCTAAACTTTTTGTACATGATAACACATATTTGAAGATAGATATACAAGAATCAAATCAAAAAAATAGGTTTTAAACAACCAAAAAAGTTGTTCAACGTCGAACAATTTTGATCATAATATTAAAAAATTAACGAGTATGACCGACCTTAGGATGAATTAAACCTATTTTTAACTTGATTTAATTATGTATTAATCATAAAAACATGTTTATTAAACTATATATAACATTTTAGAGTCACGAAAACACAATTTGATCGACAATATTGGCCGTTCAACGTAGAATCGCAACAGTTTTTGTCAAAATATCAAGCATAACACCCATTTTTCGTTGTCCTAATTGTATTCTAATTCGATTTGTAAATTTTTTCTACATGATAATGCATATATCAAGATAGATACACAAGAATGAAATCAAAAAAATATGTTTTAAACAGCCAAATATGTTGTTCAATGTCGAACAATTTTGATCAAAATTTTAAAAAATTTACGAGTATGACCCACCTTAGGATGTACTAAACCTATTTTCAACTTTATTTAATTTTGTATTAATGCTAAAAAGAAGTTTATTAAACTATATATAACATTTTAGAGTCACAAAAACACAATTTGATCGACAATATTGGCCGTTCAACGTAGAATCGCTACAGTTTTTGTCCAAATATCAAGCTTAAAACCCATTTTTCGTTGTTCTAATTGTATTCTAATTTGATTTCTAAACTTTTATACACGATAATGCATATATGAAGACAGATACACAAGAATGAAATCTAAAAAATATGTTTTAAACAACGAAATATGTTGTTCAATGTCGAACAATTTTGATCAAAATTTTAAAAAATTCACGAGTATGACCCACCTTAGGATGTACTAAACCTATTTTTAACTTTATTTAATTTTGTATTATTGCTAAAAACAAGTTTATTAAACTATATATAGCTGTTTGGAGTCATGAAAATACAATATGATCGACAATATTGGTCGTTTAACGTAGAATCGCTACAGTTTTTGTCCAAATATTAAGCTTAAAACCTATTTTTCGTTGTCCTAATTGTATTCTAATTTGATTTCTAAACTTTACTACACGATAATGCATATATGAAGATAGATACACAAGAATGAAATCAAAAAAATTTGTTTTAAACAACGAAATATGTTGTTCAATGTCGAACAATTTTGATCAAAATTTTAAAAAATTCACGAGTATGACCCACCTTAGGATGTATTAAACCTATTTTTAACTTGATGTAATTATGTATTAATTATAAAAACATATTTATTAAACTATATATAACATTTTAGAGTCACGAAAACAGAATTTGATCGACAATATTGGCCGTTCAACGTAGAATCGCAACAGTTTTTGTCCAAGTATTAAGCTTAAAACCCATTTTTCGTTGTCCTAATTGTATTCTAATTCGATTTTTAAATTTTTTCTACATGATAAAGCATATATGAAGACAGATAGACAAGAATGAAATCAAAAAAATATGTTTTAAACAATCAAATAGGTTGTTCAACGTCGAACAATTTTGATCAAAATTTTAAAAAATTAACGAGTATGACCCACCATATGATGTACTAAACCTATTTTTAACTTGATTTAATTATGTATTAATCCTAAAAACGAGTTTATTAAACTATATATAACTGTTTGGAGTCACGAAAACACAATATGATCGACAATATTGGCCGTTTAACGTAGAAACGCTACAGTTTTTGTCCAAATATCAAGCTTAAAACCCATTTTTCGTTGTCCTAATTGTATTCTAATTTGATTTCTAAACTTCTTCTACATGATAATGCATATATGAAGACAGATACACAAGAATGCAATCAAAAAAATATGTTTTAAACAACGAAATATGTTGTTCAATGTAGAACAATTTTGATCAAAATTTTAAAAAATTCACGAGTATGACCCACCTTAGGATGTACTAAACCTATTTTTAACTTGATTTAATTATTTATTAATCCTAAAAACAAGTTTATTAAACTATATATAACTATTTGGAGTCACGAAAACACAATATGATCGACAATATTGGCCGTTTAGCGTAGAATCGCTACAGTTTTTTTCTAAATATCAAGCTTAAAACCCATTTTTCGTTGTCCTAATTGTATTCTAATTTGATTTCTAAACTTATTATACATGATAATGCATATATGAAGACAGATACACAAGAATGAAATCAAAAAAATATGTTTTAAACAACCAAATATGCTGTTCAATGTCGAACAATTTTGATCAAAATTTTAAAAAATTCACGAGTATGACCCACCTTAGGATGTACTAAACCTATTTTTAACTTGATGTAATTATTTATTAATCATAAAAACATGTTTATTAAACTATATATAACATTTGAGAGTCACAAAAACACAATTTGATCGACAATATTGGCCGTTCAACGTAGAATCGCAACAGTTTTTGTCAAAAAATCAAGCTTAAAGCCCATTTTTCATTGTCCTAATTGTATTCTAATTTGATTTCTAAACTTCTTCTACATGATAATGCATATATGAAGACAGATAGACAATAATGAAATCAAAAAAATATGTTTTAAACAATCAAATAGGTTGTTCAACGCCGAACAATTTTGATCAAAATTTTAAAAAATTAACGAGTATGACCCACCATATGATGTACTAAACCTATTTTTAACTTGATTTAATTATGTATTAATCCTAAAAACGAGTTTATTAAACTATATATAACTGTTTGGAGTCACGACAACACAATATGATCGACAATATTGGCCGTTTAACGTAGAAACGCTACAGTTTTTGTCCAAATATCAAGCTTAAAACCCATTTTTCGTTGTCCTAATTGTATTCTAATTTGATTTCTAAACTTTACTACACGATAATGCATATATGAAGATAGATACACAAGAATGAAATCAAAAAAATATGTTTTAAACAACGAAATATGTTGTTCAATGTCGAACAATTTTGATCAAAATTTTAAAAAATTCACGAGTATGACCCACCTTAGGATGTACTAAACCTATTTTTAACTTTATTTAATTTTGTATTATTGCTAAAAACAAGTTTATTAAACTATATATAACTGTTTGGAGTCATGAAAATACAATATGATCGACAATATTGGTCGTTTAACGTAGAATCGCTACAGTTTTTGTCCAAATATTAAGCTTAAAACCCATTTTTCGTTGTCCTAATTGTATTCTAATTTGATTTCTAAACTTTACTACACGATAATGCATATATGAAGATAGATACACAAGAATGAAATCAAAAAAATATGTTTTAAACAACGAAATATGTTGTTCAATGTCGAACAATTTTGATCAAAATTTTAAAAAATTCACGAGTATGACCCACCTTAGGATGTACTAAACCTATTTTTAACTTTATTTAATTTTGTATTATTGCTAAAAACAAGTTTATTAAACTATATATAACTGTTTGGAGTCATGAAAATACAATATGATCGACAATATTGGTCGTTTAACGTAGAATCGCTACAGTTTTTGTCCAAATATTAAGCTTAAAACCCATTTTTCGTTGTCCTAATTGTATTCTAATTTGATTTATAAACTTTACTACACGATAATGCATATATGAAGATAGATACACAAGAATGAAATCAAAAAAATTTGTTTGAAACAACGAAATATGTTGTTCAATGTCGAACAATTTTGATCAAAATTTTAAAAAATTCACGAGTATGACCCACCTTAGGATGTATTAAACCTATTTTTAACTTGATGTAATTATGTATTAATTATAAAAACATATTTATTAAACTATATATAACATTTTAGAGTCACGAAAACAGAATTTGATCGACAATATTGGCCGTTCAACGTAGAATCGCAACAGTTTTTGTCCAAATATTAAGCTTAAAACCTATTTTTCGTTGTCCTAATTGTATTCTAATTCGATTTGTAAATTTTTTCTACATGATAAAGCATATATGAAGACAGATAGACAAGAATGAAATCAAAAAAATATGTTTTAAACAATCAAATAGGTTGTTCAACGTCGAACAATTTTGATCAAAATTTTAAAAAATTAACGAGTATGACCCACCATATGATGTACTAAACCTATTTTTAACTTGATTTAATTATGTATTAATCCTAAAAACGAGTTTATTAAACAATATATAACTGTTTGGAGTCACGAAAACACAATATGATCGACAATATTGGCCGTTTAACGTAGAAACGCTACAGTTTTTGTCCAAATATCAAGCTTAAAACCCATTTTTCGTTGTCCTAATTGTATTCTAATTTGATTTCTAAACTTCTTCTACATGATAATGCATATATGAAGACAGATACACAAGAATGCAATCAAAAAAATATGTTTTAAACAACCAAATATGTGGTTCAATGTAGAACAATTTTGATCAAAATTTTAAAAAATTCACGAGTATGACCCACCTTAGGATGTATTAAACCTATTTTTAACTTGATGTAATTATGTATTAATTATAAAAACATATTTATTAAACTATATATAACATTTTAGAGTCACAAAAACAGAATTTGATCGACAATATTGGCCGTTCAACGTAGAATCGCAACAGTTTTTGTCCAAATATTAAGCTTAAAACCTATTTTTCGTTGTCCTAATTGTATTCTAATTCGATTTGTAAATTTTTTTCTACATGATAAAGCATATATGAAGACAGATAGACAAGAATGAAATCAAAAAAATATGTTTTAAACAATCAAATAGGTTGTTCAACGTCGAACAATTTTGATCAAAATTTTAAAAAATTAACGAGTATGACCCACCATATGATGTACTAAACCTATTTTTAACTTGATTTAATTATGTATTAATCCTAAAAACGAGTTTATTAAACAATATATAACTGTTTGGAGTCACGAAAACACAATATGATCGACAATATTGGCCGTTTAACGTAGAAACGCTACAGTTTTTGTCCAAATATCAAGCTTAAAACCCATTTTTCGTTGTCCTAATTGTATTCTAATTTGATTTCTAAACTTCTTCTACATGATAATGCATATATGAAGACAGATACACAAGAATGCAATCAAAAAAATATGTTTTAAACAACCAAATATGTTGTTCAATGTAGAACAATTTTGATCAAAATTTTAAAAAATTCACGAGTATGACCCACCTTAGGATGTACTAAACCTATTTTTAACTTGATGTAATTATGTATTAATCATAAAAGCATGTTTATTAAACTATATATAACATTTGAGAGTCACAAAAACACAATTTGATCGACAATATTGGCCGTTCAACGTAGAATCGCAACAGTTTTTGTCAAAAAATCAAGCTTAAAGCCCATTTTTCATTGTCCTAATTGTATTCTAATTTGATTTCTAAACTTCTTCTACATGATAATGCATATATGAAGACAGATAGACAATAATGAAATCAAAAAAATATGTTTTAAACAATCAAATAGGTTGTTCAACGCCGAACAATTTTGATCAAAATTTTAAAAAATTAACGAGTATGACCCACCATATGATGTATTAAACCTATTTTTAACTTGATTTAATTATGTATTAATCCTAAAAACGAGTTTATTAAACTATATATAACTGTTTGGAGTCACGAAAACACAATATGATCGACAATATTGGCCGTTTAACGTAGAAACGCTACAGTTTTTGTCCAAATATCAAGCTTAAAACCCATTTTTCGTTGTCCTAATTGTATTCTAATTTGATTTCTAAACTTTACTACACGATAATGCATATATGAAGATAGATACACAAGAATGAAATCAAAAAAATATGTTTTAAACAACGAAATATGTTGTTCAATGTCGAACAATTTTGATCAAAATTTTAAAAAATTCACGAGTATGACCCACCTTAGGATGTACTAAACCTATTTTTAACTTTATTTAATTTTGTATTATTGCTAAAAACAAGTTTATTAAACTATATATAACTGTTTGGAGTCATGAAAATACAATATGATCGACAATATTGGTCGTTTAACGTAGAATCGCTACAGTTTTTGTCCAAATATTAAGCTTAAAACCCATTTTTCGTTGTCCTAATTGTATTCTAATTTGATTTCTAAACTTTACTACACGATAATGCATATATGAAGATAGATACACAAGAATGAAATCAAAAAAATTTGTTTGAAACAACGAAATATGTTGTTCAATGTCGAACAATTTTGATCAAAATTTTAAAAAATTCACGAGTATGACCCACCTTAGGATGTATTAAACCTATTTTTAACTTGATGTAATTATGTATTAATTATAAAAACATATTTATTAAACTATATATAACATTTTAGAGTCACGAAAACAGAATTTGATCGACAATATTGGCCGTTCAACGTAGAATCGCAACAGTTTTTGTCCAAATATTAAGCTTAAAACCTATTTTTCGTTGTCCTAATTGTATTCTAATTCGATTTGTAAATTTTTTCTACATGATAAAGCATATATGAAGACAGATAGACAAGAATGAAATCAAAAAAATATGTTTTAAACAATCAAATAGGTTGTTCAACGTCGAACAATTTTGATCAAAATTTTAAAAAATTAACGAGTATGACCCACCATATGATGTACTAAACCTATTTTTAACTTGATTTAATTATGTATTAATCCTAAAAACGAGTTTATTAAACAATATATAACTGTTTGGAGTCACGAAAACACAATATGATCGACAATATTGGCCGTTTAACGTAGAAACGCTACAGTTTTTGTCCAAATATCAAGCTTAAAACCCATTTTTCGTTGTCCTAATTGTATTCTAATTTGATTTCTAAACTTCTTCTACATGATAATGCATATATGAAGACAGATACACAAGAATGCAATCAAAAAAATATGTTTTAAACAACCAAATATGTTGTTCAATGTAGAACAATTTTGATCAAAATTTTAAAAAATTCACGAGTATGACCCACCTTAGGATGTATTAAACCTATTTTTAACTTGATGTAATTATGTATTAATTATAAAAACATATTTATTAAACTATATATAACATTTTAGAGTCACGAAAACAGAATTTGATCGACAATATTGGCCGTTCAACGTAGAATCGCAACAGTTTTTGTCCAAATATTAAGCTTAAAACCTATTTTTCGTTGTCCTAATTGTATTCTAATTCGATTTGTAAATTTTTTCTACATGATAAAGCATATATGAAGACAGATAGACAAGAATGAAATCAAAAAAATATGTTTTAAACAATCAAATAGGTTGTTCAACGTCGAACAATTTTGATTAAAATTTTAAAAAATTAACGAGTATGACCCACCATATGATGTACTAAACCTATTTTTAACTTGATTTAATTATGTATTAATCCTAAAAACGAGTTTATTAAACAATATATAACTGTTTGGAGTCACGAACACACAATATGATCGACAATATTGGCCGTTTAACGTAGAAACGCTACAGTTTTTGTCCAAATATCAAGCTTAAAACCCATTTTTCGTTGTCCTAATTGTATTCTAATTTGATTTCTAAACTTCTTCTACATGATAATGCATATATGAAGACAGATACACAAGAATGCAATCAAAAAAATATGTTTTAAACAACCAAATATGTTGTTCAATGTAGAACAATTTTGATCAAAATTTTAAAAAATTCACGAGTATGACCCACCTTAGGATGTACTAAACCTATTTTTAACTTGATGTAATTATGTATTAATCATAAAAACATGTTTATTAAACTATATATAACATTTGAGAGTCACAAAAACACAATTTGATCGACAATATTGGCCGTTCAACGTAGAATCGCAACTGTTTTTGTCAAAAAATCAAGCTTAAAGCCCATTTTTCATTGTCCTAATTGTATTCTAATTTGATTTCTAAACTTCTTCTACATGATAATGCATATATGAAGACAGATAGACAATAATGAAATCAAAAAAATATGTTTTAAACAATCAAATAGGTTGTTCAACGCCGAACAATTTTGATCAAAATTTTAAAAAATTAACGAGTATGACCCACCATATGATGTATTAAACCTATTTTTAACTTGATTTAATTATGTATTAATCCTAAAAACGAGTTTATTAAACTATATATAACTGTTTGGAGTCACGAAAACACAATATGATCGACAATATTGGCCGTTTAACGTAGAAACGCTACAGTTTTTGTCCAAATATCAAGCTTAAAACCCATTTTTCGTTGTCCTAATTGTATTCTAATTTGATTTCTAAACTTCTTCTACATGATAATGCATATATGAAGACAGATACACAAGAATGAAATCAAAAAAATATGTTTTAAACAACGAAATATGTTGTTCAATGTCGAACAATTTTGATCAAAATTTTAAAAAATTCACGAGTATGACCCACCTTAGGATGTACTAAACCTATTTTTAACTTTATTTAATTTTGTATTATTGCTAAAAACAAGTTTATTAAACTATATATAACTGTTTGGAGTCATGAAAATACAATATGATCGACAATATTGGTCGTTTAACGTAGAATCGCTACAGTTTTTGTCCAAATATTAAGCTTAAAACCCATTTTTCGTTGTCCTAATTGTATTCTAATTTGATTTCTAAACTTTACTACACGATAATGCATATATGAAGATAGATACACAAGAATGAAATCAAAAAAATTTGTTTGAAACAACGAAATATGTTGTTCAATGTCGAACAATTTTGATCAAAATTTTAAAAAATTCACGAGTATGACCCACCTTAGGATGTATTAAACCTATTTTTAACTTGATGTAATTATGTATTAATTATAAAAACATATTTATTAAACTATATATAACATTTTAGAGTCACGAAAACAGAATTTGATCGACAATATTGGCCGTTCAACGTAGAATCGCAACAGTTTTTGTCCAAATATTAAGCTTAAAACCTATTTTTCGTTGTCCTAATTGTATTCTAATTCGATTTGTAAATTTTTTCTACATGATAAAGCATATATGAAGACAGATAGACAAGAATGAAATCAAAAAAATATGTTTTAAACAATCAAATAGGTTGTTCAACGTCGAACAATTTTGATCAAAATTTTAAAAAATTAACGAGTATGACCCACCATATGATGTACTAAACCTATTTTTAACTTGATTTAATTATGTATTAATCCTAAAAACGAGTTTATTAAACAATATATAACTGTTTGGAGTCACGAAAACACAATATGATCGACAATATTGGCCGTTTAACGTAGAAACGCTACAGTTTTTGTCCAAATATCAAGCTTAAAACCCATTTTTCGTTGTCCTAATTGTATTCTAATTTGATTTCTAAACTTCTTCTACATGATAATGCATATATGAAGACAGATACACAAGAATGCAATCAAAAAAATATGTTTTAAACAACCAAATATGTTGTTCAATGTAGAACAATTTTGATCAAAATTTTAAAAAATTCACGTGTATGACCCACCTTAGGATGTATTAAACCTATTTTTAACTTGATGTAATTATGTATTAATTATAAAAACATATTTATTAAACTATATATAACATTTTAGAGTCACGAAAACAGAATTTGATCGACAATATTGGCCGTTCAACGTAGAATCGCAACAGTTTTTGTCCAAATATTAAGCTTAAAACCTATTTTTCGTTGTCCTAATTGTATTCTAATTCGATTTGTAAATTTTTTCTACATGATAAAGCATATATGAAGACAGATAGACAAGAATGAAATCAAAAAAATATGTTTTAAACAATCAAATAGGTTGTTCAACGTCGAACAATTTTGATTAAAATTTTAAAAAATTAACGAGTATGACCCACCATATGATGTACTAAACCTATTTTTAACTTGATTTAATTATGTATTAATCCTAAAAACGAGTTTATTAAACAATATATAACTGTTTGGAGTCACGAAAACACAATATGATCGACAATATTGGCCGTTTAACGTAGAAACGCTACAGTTTTTGTCCAAATATCAAGCTTAAAACCCATTTTTCGTTGTCCTAATTGTATTCTAATTTGATTTCTAAACTTCTTCTACATGATAATGCATATATGAAGACAGATACACAAGAATGCAATCAAAAAAATATGTTTTAAACAACCAAATATGTTGTTCAATGTAGAACAATTTTGATCAAAATTTTAAAAAATTCACGAGTATGACCCACCTTAGGATGTACTAAACCTATTTTTAACTTGATGTAATTATGTATTAATCATAAAAACATGTTTATTAAACTATATATAACATTTGAGAGTCACAAAAACACAATTTGATCGACAATATTGGCCGTTCAACGTAGAATCGCAACTGTTTTTGTCAAAAAATCAAGCTTAAAGCCCATTTTTCATTGTCCTAATTGTATTCTAATTTGATTTCTAAACTTCTTCTACATGATAATGCATATATGAAGACAGATAGACAATAATGAAATCAAAAAAATATGTTTTAAACAATCAAATAGGTTGTTCAACGCCGAACAATTTTGATCAAAATTTTAAAAAATTAACGAGTATGACCCACCATATGATGTATTAAACCTATTTTTAACTTGATTTAATTATGTATTAATCCTAAAAACGAGTTTATTAAACTATATATAACTGTTTGGAGTCACGAAAACACAATATGATCGACAATATTGGCCGTTTAACGTAGAAACGCTACAGTTTTTGTCCAAATATCAAGCTTAAAACCCATTTTTCGTTGTCCTAATTGTATTCTAATTTGATTTCTAAACTTCTTCTACATGATAATGCATATATGAAGACAGATACACAAGAATGAAATCAAAAAAATATGTTTTAAACAACGAAATATGTTGTTCAATGTCGAACAATTTTGATCAAAATTTTAAAAAATTCACGAGTATGACCCACCTTAGGATGTACTAAACCTATTTTTAACTTTATTTAATTTTGTATTATTGCTAAAAACAAGTTTATTAAACTATATATAACTGTTTGGAGTCATGAAAATACAATATGATCGACAATATTGGTCGTTTAACGTAGAATCGCTACAGTTTTTGTCCAAATATTAAGCTTAAAACCCATTTTTCGTTGTCCTAATTGTATTCTAATTTGATTTCTAAACTTTACTACACGATAATGCATATATGAAGATAGATACACAAGAATGAAATCAAAAAAATTTGTTTTAAACAACGAAATATGTTGTTCAATGTCGAACAATTTTGATCAAAATTTTAAAAAATTCACGAGTATGACCCACCTGAGGATGTATTAAACCTATTTTTAACTTGATGTAATTATGTATTAATTATAAAAACATATTTATTAAACAATATATAACATTTTAGAGTCACGAAAACAGAATTTGATCGACAATATTGGCCGTTCAACGTAGAATCGCAACAGTTTTTGTCCAAATATTAAGCTTAAAACCTATTTTTCGTTGTCCTAATTGTATTCTAATTCGATTTGTAAATTTTTTCTACATGATAAAGCATATATGAAGACAGATAGACAAGAATGAAATCAAAAAAATATGTTTTAAACAATCAAATAGGTTGTTCAACGTCGAACAATTTTGATCAAAATTTTAAAAAATTAACGAGTATGACCCACCATATGATGTACTAAACCTATTTTTAACTTGATTTAATTATGTATTAATCCTAAAAACGAGTTTATTAAACAATATATAACTGTTTGGAGTCACGAAAACACAATATGATCGACAATATTGGCCGTTTAACGTAGAAACGCTACAGTTTTTGTCCAAATATCAAGCTTAAAACCCATTTTTCGTTGTCCTAATTGTATTCTAATTTGATTTCTAAACTTCTTCTACATGATAATGCATATATGAAGACAGATACACAAGAATGCAATCAAAAAAATATGTTTTAAACAACCAAATATGTTGTTCAATGTAGAACAATTTTGATCAAAATTTTAAAAAATTCACGAGTATGACCCACCTTAGGATGTATTAAACCTATTTTTAACTTGATGTAATTATGTATTAATTATAAAAACATATTTATTAAACTATATATAACATTTTAGAGTCACGAAAACAGAATTTGATCGACAATATTGGCCGTTCAACGTAGAATCGCAATAGTTTTTGTCCAAATATTAAGCTTAAAACCTATTTTTCGTTGTCCTAATTGTATTCTAATTCGATTTGTAAATTTTTTCTACATGATAAAGCATATATGAAGACAGATAGACAAGAATGAAATCAAAAAAATATGTTTTAAACAATCAAATAGGTTGTTCAACGTCGAACAATTTTGATCAAAATTTTAAAAAATTAACGAGTATGACCCACCATATGATGTACTAAACCTATTTTTAACTTGATTTAATTATGTATTAATCCTAAAAACGAGTTTATTAAACAATATATAACTGTTTGGAGTCACGAAAACACAATATGATCGACAATATTGGCCGTTTAACGTAGAAACGCTACAGTTTTTGTCCAAATATCAAGCTTAAAACCCATTTTTCGTTGTCCTAATTGTATTCTAATTTGATTTCTAAACTTCTTCTACATGATAATGCATATATGAAGACAGATACACAAGAATGCAATCAAAAAAATATGTTTTAAACAACCAAATATGTTGTTCAATGTAGAACAATTTTGATCAAAATTTTAAAAAATTCACGAGTATGACCCACCTTAGGATGTACTAAACCTATTTTTAACTTGATGTAATTATGTATTAATCATAAAAACATGTTTATTAAACTATATATAACATTTGAGAGTCACAAAAACACAATTTGATCGACAATATTGGCCGTTCAATGTAGAATCGCAACAGTTTTTGTCAAAAAATCAAGCTTAAAGCCCATTTTTCATTGTCCTAATTGTATTCTAATTTGATTTCTAAACTTCTTCTACATGATAATGTATATATGAAGACAGATAGACAATAATGAAATCAAAAAAATATGTTTTAAACAATCAAATAGGTTGTTCAACGCCGAACAATTTTGATCAAAATTTTAAAAAATTAACGAGTTTGACCCACCATATGATGTACTAAACCTATTTTTAACTTGATTTAATTATGTATTAATCCTAAAAACGAGTTTATTAAACTATATATAACTGTTTGGAGTCACGAAAACACAATATGATCGACAATATTGGCCGTTTAACGTAGAAACGCTACAGTTTTTGTCCAAATATCAAGCTTAAAACCCATTTTTCGTTGTCCTAATTGTATTCTAATTCGATTTCTAAACTTCTTCTACATGATAATGCATATATGAAGACAGATACACAAGAATGAAATCAAAAAAATATGTTTTAAACAACGAAATATGTTGTTCAATGTCGAACAATCTTGATCAAAATTTTAAAAAATTCACGAGTATGACCCACCTTAGGATGTACTAAACCTATTTTTAACTTTATTTAATTTTGTATTATTGCTAAAAACAAGTTTATTAAACTATATATAACTGTTTGGAGTCATGAAAATACAATATGATCGACAATATTGGTCGTTTAACGTAGAATCGCTACAGTTTTTGTCCAATAATAAGCTTAAAACCCATTTTTCGTTGTCCTAATTGTATTCTAATTTGATTTCTAAACTATACTACACGATAATGCATATATGAAGATAGATACACAAGAATGAAATCAAAAAAATTTGTTTTAAACAACGAAATATGTTGTTCAATGTCGAACAATTTTGATCAAAATTTTAAAAAATTCACGAGTATGACCCACCTTAGGATGTACTAAACCTATTTTTAACTTTATTTAATTATGTATTAATCCTAAAAACAAATTTATTAAACTATATATAACTATTTGGAGTCACGAAAACACAATATGATCGACAATATTGGCCGTTTAACGTAGAATCGCTACAGTTTTTGTCTAAATATCAAGCTTAAAACCCATTTTTCGTTGTCCTAATTGTATTCTAATTTGATTTCTAAACTTATTATACATGATAATGCATATATGAAGACAGATACACAAGAATGAAATCAAAAAAATATGTTTTAAACAACCAAATATGCTGTTCAATGTCGAACAATTTTGATCAAAATTTTAAAAAATTCACGAGTATGACCCACCTTAGGATGTACTAAACCTATTTTTAACTTGATGTAATTATGTATTAATCATAAAAACATGTTTATTAAACTATATATAACATTTGAGAGTCACAAAAACACAATTTGATCGACAATATTGGCCGTTCAACGTAGAATCGCAATAGTTTTTGTCAAAAAATCAAGCTTAAAGCCCATTTTTCATTGTCCTAATTGTATTCTAATTTGATTTCTAAACTTCTTCTACATGATAATGCATATATGAAGACAGATAGACAATAATGAAATCAAAAAAATATGTTTTAAACAATCAAATAGGTTGTTCAACGCCGAACAATTTTGATCAAAATTTTAAAAAATTAACGAGTATGACCCACCATATGATGTACTAAACCTATTTTTAACTTGATTTAATTATGTATTAATCCTAAAAACGAGTTTATTAAACTATATATAATTGTTTGGAGTCACGAAAACACAATATGATCGACAATATTGGCCGTTTAACGTAGAAACGCTACAGTTTTTGTCCAAATATCAAGCTTAAAACCCATTTTTCGTTGTCCTAATTGTATTCTAATTTGATTTCTAAACTTCTTCTACATGATAATGCATATATGAAGACAGATACACAAGAATGCAATCAAAAAAATACGTTTTAAACAACCAAATATGTTGTTCAATGTAGAACAATTTTGATCAAAATTTCAAAAAATTCACGAGTATGACCCACCTTAGGATGTACTAAACCTATTTTTAACTTGATTTAATTGTGTATTAATCCTAAAAACAAGTTTATTAAACTATATATAACTATTTGGAGTCACGAAAACACAATATGATCGACAATATTGGCCGTTTAACGTAGAATCGCTACAGTTTTTGTCTAAATATCAAGCTTAAAACCCATTTTTCGTTGTCCTAATTGTATTCTAATTTGATTTCTAAACTTATTATACATGATAATGCATATATGAAGACAGATACACAAGAATGAAATCAAAAAAATATGTTTTAAACAACCAAATATGCTGTTCAATGTCGAACAATTTTGATCAGAATTTTAAAAAATTCACGAGTATGACCCACCTTAGGATGTACTAAACCTATTTTTAACTTGATGTAATTATGTATTAATCATAAAAACATGTTTATTAAACTATATATAACATTTGAGAGTCACAAAAACACAATTTGATCGACAATATTGGCCGTTCAATGTAGAATCGCAACAGTTTTTGTCAAAAAATCAAGCTTAAAGCCCATTTTTCATTGTCCTAATTGTATTCTAATTTGATTTCTAAACTTCTTCTACATGATAATGCATATATGAAGACAGATAGACAATAATGAAATCAAAAAAATATGTTTTAAACAATCAAATAGGTTGTTCAACGCCGAACAATTTTGATCAAAATTTTAAAAAATTAACGAGTTTGACCCACCATATGATGTACTAAACCTATTTTTAACTTGATTTAATTATGTATTAATCCTAAAAACGAGTTTATTAAACTATATATAACTGTTTGGAGTCACGAAAACACAATATGATCGACAATATTGGCCGTTTAACGTAGAAACGCTACAGTTTTTGTCCAAATATCAAGCTTAAAACCCATTTTTCGTTGTCCTAATTGTATTCTAATTCGATTTCTAAACTTCTTCTACATGATAATGCATATATGAAGACAGATACACAAGAATGAAATCAAAAAAATATGTTTTAAACAACGAAATATGTTGTTCAATGTCGAACAATCTTGATCAAAATTTTAAAAAATTCACGAGTATGACCCACCTTAGGATGTACTAAACCTATTTTTAACTTTATTTAATTTTGTATTATTGCTAAAAACAAGTTTATTAAACTATATATAACTGTTTGGAGTCATGAAAATACAATATGATCGACAATATTGGTCGTTTAACGTAGAATCGCTACAGTTTTTGTCCAAATATTAAGCTTAAAACCCATTTTTCGTTGTCCTAATTGTATTCTAATTTGATTTCTAAACTATACTACACGATAATGCATATATGAAGATAGATACACAAGAATGAAATCAAAAAAATTTGTTTTAAACAACGAAATATGTTGTTCAATGTCGAACAATTTTGATCAAAATTTTAAAAAATTCACGAGTATGACCCACCTTAGGATGTACTAAACCTATTTTTAACTTTATTTAATTATGTATTAATCCTAAAACAAGTTTATTAAACTATATATAACTATTTGGAGTCACGAAAACACAATATGATCGACAATATTGGCCGTTTAACGTAGAATCGCTACAGTTTTTGTCTAAATATCAAGCTTAAAACCCATTTTTCGTTGTCCTAATTGTATTCTAATTTGATTTCTAAACTTATTATACATGATAATGCATATATGAAGACAGATACACAAGAATGAAATCAAAAAAATATGTTTTAAACAACCAAATATGCTGTTCAATGTCGAACAATTTTGATCAAAATTTTAAAAAATTCACGAGTATGACCCACCTTAGGATGTACTAAACCTATTTTTAACTTGATGTAATTATGTATTAATCATAAAAACATGTTTATTAAACTATATATAACATTTGAGAGTCACAAAAACACAATTTGATCGACAATATTGGCCGTTCAACGTAGAATCGCAATAGTTTTTGTCAAAAAATCAAGCTTAAAGCCCATTTTTCATTGTCCTAATTGTATTCTAATTTGATTTCTAAACTTCTTCTACATGATAATGCATATATGAAGACAGATAGACAATAATGAAATCAAAAAAATATGTTTTAAACAATCAAATAGGTTGTTCAACGCCGAACAATTTTGATCAAAATTTTAAAAAATTAACGAGTATGACCCACCATATGATGTACTAAACCTATTTTTAACTTGATTTAATTATGTATTAATCCTAAAAACGAGTTTATTAAACTATATATAATTGTTTGGAGTCACGAAAACACAATATGATCGACAATATTGGCCGTTTAACGTAGAAACGCTACAGTTTTTGTCCAAATATCAAGCTTAAAACCCATTTTTCGTTGTCCTAATTGTATTCTAATTTGATTTCTAAACTTCTTCTACATGATAATGCATATATGAAGACAGATACACAAGAATGCAATCAAAAAAATACGTTTTAAACAACCAAATATGTTGTTCAATGTAGAACAATTTTGATCAAAATTTCAAAAAATTCACGAGTATGACCCACCTTAGGATGTACTAAACCTATTTTTAACTTGATTTAATTGTGTATTAATCCTAAAAACAAGTTTATTAAACTATATATAACTATTTGGAGTCACGAAAACACAATATGATCGACAATATTGGCCGTTTAACGTAGAATCGCTACAGTTTTTGTCTAAATATCAAGCTTAAAACCCATTTTTCGTTGTCCTAATTGTATTCTAATTTGATTTCTAAACTTATTATACATGATAATGCATATATGAAGACAGATACACAAGAATGAAATCAAAAAAATATGTTTTAAACAACCAAATATGCTGTTCAATGTCGAACAATTTTGATCAGAATTTTAAAAAATTCACGAGTATGACCCACCTTAGGATGTACTAAACCTATTTTTAACTTGATGTAATTATGTATTAATCATAAAAACATGTTTATTAAACTATATATAACATTTGAGAGTCACAAAAACACAATTTGATCGACAATATTGGCCGTTCAATGTAGAATCGCAACAGTTTTTGTCAAAAAATCAAGCTTAAAGCCCATTTTTCATTGTCCTAATTGTATTCTAATTTGATTTCTAAACTTCTTCTACATGATAATGCATATATGAAGACAGATAGACAATAATGAAATCAAAAAAATATGTTTTAAACAATCAAATAGGTTGTTCAACGCCGAACAATTTTGATCAAAATTTTAAAAAATTAACGAGTTTGACCCACCATATGATGTACTAAACCTATTTTTAACTTGATTTAATTATGTATTAATCCTAAAAACGAGTTTATTAAACTATATATAACTGTTTGGAGTCACGAAAACACAATATGATCGACAATATTGGCCGTTTAACGTAGAAACGCTACAGTTTTTGTCCAAATATCAAGCTTAAAACCCATTTTTCGTTGTCCTAATTGTATTCTAATTCGATTTCTAAACTTCTTCTACATGATAATGCATATATGAAGACAGATACACAAGAATGAAATCAAAAAAAAATGTTTTAAACAACGAAATATGTTGTTCAATGTCGAACAATCTTGATCAAAATTTTAAAAAATTCACGAGTATGACCCACCTTAGGATGTACTAAACCTATTTTTAACTTTATTTAATTTTGTATTATTGCTAAAAACAAGTTTATTAAACTATATATAACTGTTTGGAGTCATGAAAATACAATATGATCGACAATATTGGTCGTTTAACGTAGAATCGCTACAGTTTTTGTCCAAATATTAAGCTTAAAACCCATTTTTCGTTGTCCTAATTGTATTCTAATTTGATTTCTAAACTATACTACACGATAATGCATATATGAAGATAGATACACAAGAATGAAATCAAAAAAATTTGTTTTAAACAACGAAATATGTTGTTCAATGTCGAACAATTTTGATCAAAATTTTAAAAAATTCACGAGTATGACCCACCTTAGGATGTACTAAACCTATTTTTAACTTTATTTAATTATGTATTAATCCTAAAACAAGTTTATTAAACTATATATAACTATTTGGAGTCACGAAAACACAATATGATCGACAATATTGGCCGTTTAACGTAGAATCGCTACAGTTTTTGTCTAAATATCAAGCTTAAAACCCATTTTTCGTTGTCCTAATTGTATTCTAATTTGATTTCTAAACTTATTATACATGATAATGCATATATGAAGACAGATACACAAGAATGAAATCAAAAAAATATGTTTTAAACAACCAAATATGCTGTTCAATGTCGAACAATTTTGATCAAAATTTTAAAAAATTCACGAGTATGACCCACCTTAGGATGTACTAAACCTATTTTTAACTTGATGTAATTATGTATTAATCATAAAAACATGTTTATTAAACTATATATAACATTTGAGAGTCACAAAAACACAATTTGATCGACAATATTGGCCGTTCAACGTAGAATCGCAATAGTTTTTGTCAAAAAATCAAGCTTAAAGCCCATTTTTCATTGTCCTAATTGTATTCTAATTTGATTTCTAAACTTCTTCTACATGATAATGCATATATGAAGACAGATAGACAATAATGAAATCAAAAAAATATGTTTTAAACAATCAAATAGGTTGTTCAACGCCGAACAATTTTGATCAAAATTTTAAAAAATTAACGAGTATGACCCACCATATGATGTACTAAACCTATTTTTAACTTGATTTAATTATGTATTAATCCTAAAAACGAGTTTATTAAACTATATATAATTGTTTGGAGTCACGAAAACACAATATGATCGACAATATTGGCCGTTTAACGTAGAAACGCTACAGTTTTTGTCCAAATATCAAGCTTAAAACCCATTTTTCGTTGTCCTAATTGTATTCTAATTTGATTTCTAAACTTCTTCTACATGATAATGCATATATGAAGACAGATACACAAGAATGCAATCAAAAAAATACGTTTTAAACAACCAAATATGTTGTTCAATGTAGAACAATTTTGATCAAAATTTCAAAAAATTCACGAGTATGACCCACCTTAGGATGTACTAAACCTATTTTTAACTTGATTTAATTATGTATTAATCCTAAAAACAAGTTTATTAAACTATATATAACTATTTGGAGTCACGAAAACACAATATGATCGACAATATTGGCCGTTTAACGTAGAATCGCTACAGTTTTTGTCTAAATATCAAGCTTAAAACCCATTTTTCGTTGTCCTAATTGTATTCTAATTTGATTTCTAAACTTATTATACATGATAATGCATATATGAAGACAGATACACAAGAATGAAATCAAAAAAATATGTTTTAAACAACCAAATATGCTGTTCAATGTCGAACAATTTTGATCAGAATTTTAAAAAATTCACGAGTATGACCCACCTTAGGATGTACTAAACCTATTTTTAACTTGATGTAATTATGTATTAATTATAAAAACATATTTATTAAACTATATATAACATTTTAGAGTCACGAAAACACAATTTGATCGACAATATTGGCCGTTCAACGTAGAATCGCAACAGTTTTTGTCCAAATATTAAGCTTAAAACCCATTTTTCGTTGTCCTAATTGTATTCTAATTCGATTTGTAAATTTTTTCTACATGATAAAGCATATATGAAGACAGATAGACAAGAATGAAATCAAAAAAATATGTTTTAAACAATCAAATAGGTTGTTCAACGTCGAACAATTTTGATCAAAATTTTAAAAAATTAACGAGTATGACCCACCTTATGATGTACTAAACCTATTTTTAACTTGATTTAATTATGTATTAATCCTAAAAACGAGTTTATTAAACTATATATAACTGTTTGGAGTCACGAAAACACAATATGATCGACAATATTGGCCGTTTAACGTAGAAACGCTACAGTTTTTGTCCAAATATCAAGCTTAAAACCCATTTTTCGTTGTCCTAATTGTATTCTAATTCGATTTCTAAACTTCTTCTACATGATAATGCATATATGAAGACAGATACACAAGAATGAAATCAAAAAAATATGTTTTAAACAACGAAATATGTTGTTCAATGTCGAACAATCTTGATCAAAATTTTAAAAAATTCACGAGTATGACCCACCTTAGGATGTACTAAACCTATTTTTAACTTTATTTAATTTTGTATTATTGCTAAAAACAAGTTTATTAAACTATATATAACTGTTTGGAGTCATGAAAATACAATATGATCGACAATATTGGTCGTTTAACGTAGAATCGCTACAGTTTTTGTCCAAATATTAAGCTTAAAACCCATTTTTCGTTGTCCTAATTGTATTCTAATTTGATTTCTAAACTATACTACACGATAATGCATATATGAAGATAGATACACAAGAATGAAATCAAAAAAATTTGTTTTAAACAACGAAATATGTTGTTCAATGTCGAACAATTTTGATCAAAATTTTAAAAAATTCACGAGTATGACCCACCTTAGGATGTACTAAACCTATTTTTAACTTTATTTAATTATGTATTAATCCTAAAAACAAGTTTATTAAACTATATATAACTATTTGGAGTCACGAAAACACAATATGATCGACAATATTGGCCGTTTAACGTAGAATCGCTACAGTTTTTGTCTAAATATCAAGCTTAAAACCCATTTTTCGTTGTCCTAATTGTATTCTAATTTGATTTCTAAACTTATTATACATGATAATGCATATATGAAGACAGATACACAAGAATGAAATCAAAAAAATATGTTTTAAACAACCAAATATGCTGTTCAATGTCGAACAATTTTGATCAAAATTTTAAAAAATTCACGAGTATGACCCACCTTAGGATGTACTAAACCTATTTTTAACTTGATGTAATTATGTATTAATCATAAAAACATGTTTATTAAACTATATATAACATTTGAGAGTCACAAAAACACAATTTGATCGACAATATTGGCCGTTCAACGTAGAATCGCAATAGTTTTTGTCAAAAAATCAAGCTTAAAGCCCATTTTTCATTGTCCTAATTGTATTCTAATTTGATTTCTAAACTTCTTCTACATGATAATGCATATATGAAGACAGATAGACAATAATGAAATCAAAAAAATATGTTTTAAACAATCAAATAGGTTGTTCAACGCCGAACAATTTTGATCAAAATTTTAAAAAATTAACGAGTATGACCCACCATATGATGTACTAAACCTATTTTTAACTTGATTTAATTATGTATTAATCCTAAAAACGAGTTTATTAAACTATATATAACTGTTTGGAGTCACGAAAACACAATATGATCGACAATATTGGCCGTTTAACGTAGAAACGCTACAGTTTTTGTCCAAATATCAAGCTTAAAACCCATTTTTCGTTGTCCTAATTGTATTCTAATTTGATTTCTAAACTTCTTCTACATGATAATGCATATATGAAGACAGATACACAAGAATGAAATCAAAAAAATATGTTTTAAACAACGAAATATGTTGTTCAATGTCGAACAATCTTGATCAAAATTTTAAAAAATTCACGAGTATGACCCACCTTAGGATGTACTAAACCTATTTTTAACTTTATTTAATTTTGTATTATTGCTAAAAACAAGTTTATTAAACTATATATAACTGTTTGGAGTCATGAAAATACAATATGATCGACAATATTGGTCGTTTAACGTAGAATCGCTACAGTTTTTGTCCAAATATTAAGCTTAAAACCCTTTTTTCGTTGTCCTAATTGTATTCTAATTTGATTTCTAAACTTTACTACACGATAATGCATATATGAAGATAGATACACAAGAATGAAATCAAAAAAATTTGTTTTAAAAAACGAAATATGTTGTTCAATGTCGAACAATTTTGATCAAAATTTTAAAAAATTCACGAGTATGACCCACCTTAGGATGTATTAAACCTATTTTTAACTTGATGTAATTATGTATTAATTATAAAAACATATTTATTAAACTATATATAACATTTTAGAGTCACGAAAACACAATTTGATCGACAATATTGGCCGTTCAACGTAGAATCGCAACAGTTTTTGTCCAAATATTAAGCTTAAAACCCATTTTTCGTTGTCCTAATTGTATTCTAATTCGATTTGTAAATTTTTTCTACATGATAAAGCATATATGAAGACAGATAGACAAGAATGAAATCAAAAAAATATGTTTTAAACAATCAAATAGGTTGTTCAACGTCGAACAATTTTGATCAAAATTTTAAAAAATTAACGAGTATGACCCACCTTATGATGTACTAAACCTATTTTTAACTTGATTTAATTATGTATTAATCCTAAAAACGAGTTTATTAAACTATATATAACTGTTTGGAGTCACGAAAACACAATATGATCGACAATATTGGCCGTTTAACGTAGAAACGCTACAGTTTTTGTCCAAATATCAAGCTTAAAACCCATTTTTCGTTGTCCTAATTGTATTCTAATTTGATTTCTAAACTTCTTCTACATGATAATGCATATATGAAGACAGATACACAAGAATGCAATCAAAAAAATATGTTTTAAACAACCAAATATGTTGTTCAATGTCGAACAATTTTGATCAAAATTTTAAAAAATTCACGAGTATGACTCACCTTAGGATGTACTAAACCTATTTTTAACTTGATTTAATTATGTATTAATCCTAAAAACAAGTTTATTAAACTATATATAACATTTTAGAGTCACGAAAACACAATTTGATCGACAATATTGGCCGTTCAACGTAGAATCGCAACAGTTTTTGTCCAAATATTAAGCTTAAAACCCATTTTTCGTTGTCCTAATTGTATTCTAATTCGATTTGTAAATTTTTTCTACATGATAAAGTATATATGAAGACAGATAGACAAGAATGAAATCAAAAAAATATGTTTTAAACAATCAAATAGGTTGTTCAACGTCGAACAATTTTGATCAAAATTTTAAAAAATTCACGAGTATGACCCACCTTAGGATGTACTAAACCTATTTTTAACTTGATTTAATTATGTATTAATCCTAAAAACAAGTTTATTAAACTATATATAACTATTTGGAGTCACGAAAACACAATATGATCGACAATATTGGCCGTTTAACGTAGAATCGCTACAGTTTTTGTCCAAATATCAAGCTTAAAACCCATTTTTCGTTGTCCTAATTGTATTCTAATTTGATTTCTAAACTTATTATACATGATAATGCATATATGAAGACAGATACACAAGAATGCAATCAAAAAAATATGTTTTAAACAACGAAATATGTTGTTCAATGTCGAACAATCTTGATCAAAATTTTAAAAAATTCACGAGTATGACCCACCTTAGGATGTACTAAACCTATTTTTAACTTTATTTAATTTTGTATTATTGCTAAAAACAAGTTTATTAAACTATATATAACTGTTTGGAGTCATGAAAATACAATATGATCGACAATATTGGTCGTTTAACGTAGAATCGCTACAGTTTTTGTCCAAATATTAAGCTTAAAACCCATTTTTCGTTGTCCTAATTGTATTCTAATTTGATTTCTAAACTATACTACACGATAATGCATATATGAAGATAGATACACAAGAATGAAATCAAAAAAATTTGTTTTAAACAACGAAATATGTTGTTCAATGTCGAACAATTTTGATCAAAATTTTAAAAAATTCACGAGTATGACCCACCTTAGGATGTACTAAACCTATTTTTAACTTTATTTAATTATGTATTAATCCTAAAAACAAGTTTATTAAACTATATATAACTATTTGGAGTCACGAAAACACAATATGATCGACAATATTGGCCGTTTAACGTAGAATCGCTACAGTTTTTGTCTAAATATCAAGCTTAAAACCCATTTTTCGTTGTCCTAATTGTATTCTAATTTGATTTCTAAACTTATTATACATGATAATGCATATATGAAGACAGATACACAAGAATGAAATCAAAAAAATATGTTTTAAACAACCAAATATGCTGTTCAATGTCGAACAATTTTGATCAAAATTTTAAAAAATTCACGAGTATGACCCACCTTAGGATGTACTAAACCTATTTTTAACTTGATGTAATTATGTATTAATCATAAAAACATGTTTATTAAACTATATATAACATTTGAGAGTCACAAAAACACAATTTGATCGACAATATTGGCCGTTCAACGTAGAATCGCAATAGTTTTTGTCAAAAAATCAAGCTTAAAGCCCATTTTTCATTGTCCTAATTGTATTCTAATTTGATTTCTAAACTTCTTCTACATGATAATGCATATATGAAGACAGATAGACAATAATGAAATCAAAAAAATATGTTTTAAACAATCAAATAGGTTGTTCAACGCCGAACAATTTTGATCAAAATTTTAAAAAATTAACGAGTATGACCCACCATATGATGTACTAAACCTATTTTTAACTTGATTTAATTATGTATTAATCCTAAAAACGAGTTTATTAAACTATATATAACTGTTTGGAGTCACGAAAACACAATATGATCGACAATATTGGCCGTTTAACGTAGAAACGCTACAGTTTTTGTCCAAATATCAAGCTTAAAACCCATTTTTCGTTGTCCTAATTGTATTCTAATTTGATTTCTAAACTTCTTCTACATGATAATGCATATATGAAGACAGATACACAAGAATGAAATCAAAAAAATATGTTTTAAACAACGAAATATGTTGTTCAATGTCGAACAATCTTGATCAAAATTTTAAAAAATTCACGAGTATGACCCACCTTAGGATGTACTAAACCTATTTTTAACTTTATTTAATTTTGTATTATTGCTAAAAACAAGTTTATTAAACTATATATAACTGTTTGGAGTCATGAAAATACAATATGATCGACAATATTGGTCGTTTAACGTAGAATCGCTACAGTTTTTGTCCAAATATTAAGCTTAAAACCCTTTTTTCGTTGTCCTAATTGTATTCTAATTTGATTTCTAAACTTTACTACACGATAATGCATATATGAAGATAGATACACAAGAATGAAATCAAAAAAATTTGTTTTAAAAAACGAAATATGTTGTTCAATGTCGAACAATTTTGATCAAAATTTTAAAAAATTCACGAGTATGACCCACCTTAGGATGTATTAAACCTATTTTTAACTTGATGTAATTATGTATTAATTATAAAAACATATTTATTAAACTATATATAACATTTTAGAGTCACGAAAACACAATTTGATCGACAATATTGGCCGTTCAACGTAGAATCGCAACAGTTTTTGTCCAAATATTAAGCTTAAAACCCATTTTTCGTTGTCCTAATTGTATTCTAATTCGATTTGTAAATTTTTTCTACATGATAAAGCATATATGAAGACAGATAGACAAGAATGAAATCAAAAAAATATGTTTTAAACAATCAAATAGGTTGTTCAACGTCGAACAATTTTGATCAAAATTTTAAAAAATTAACGAGTATGACCCACCTTATGATGTACTAAACCTATTTTTAACTTGATTTAATTATGTATTAATCCTAAAAACGAGTTTATTAAACTATATATAACTGTTTGGAGTCACGAAAACACAATATGATCGACAATATTGGCCGTTTAACGTAGAAACGCTACAGTTTTTGTCCAAATATCAAGCTTAAAACCCATTTTTCGTTGTCCTAATTGTATTCTAATTTGATTTCTAAACTTCTTCTACATGATAATGCATATATGAAGACAGATACACAAGAATGCAATCAAAAAAATATGTTTTAAACAACCAAATATGTTGTTCAATGTCGAACAATTTTGATCAAAATTTTAAAAAATTCACGAGTATGACTCACCTTAGGATGTACTAAACCTATTTTTAACTTGATTTAATTATGTATTAATCCTAAAAACAAGTTTATTAAACTATATATAACATTTTAGAGTCACGAAAACACAATTTGATCGACAATATTGGCCGTTCAACGTAGAATCGCAACAGTTTTTGTCCAAATATTAAGCTTAAAACCCATTTTTCGTTGTCCTAATTGTATTCTAATTCGATTTGTAAATTTTTTCTACATGATAAAGTATATATGAAGACAGATAGACAAGAATGAAATCAAAAAAATATGTTTTAAACAATCAAATAGGTTGTTCAACGTCGAACAATTTTGATCAAAATTTTAAAAAATTCACGAGTATGACCCACCTTAGGATGTACTAAACCTATTTTTAACTTGATTTAATTATGTATTAATCCTAAAAACAAGTTTATTAAACTATATATAACTATTTGGAGTCACGAAAACACAATATGATCGACAATATTGGCCGTTTAACGTAGAATCGCTACAGTTTTTGTCCAAATATCAAGCTTAAAACCCATTTTTCGTTGTCCTAATTGTATTCTAATTTGATTTCTAAACTTATTATACATGATAATGCATATATGAAGACAGATACACAAGAATGCAATCAAAAAAATATGTTTTAAACAACCAAATATGTTGTTCAATGTCGAACAATTTTGATCAAAATTTTAAAAAATTCACGAGTATGACCAACCTTAGGATGTACTAAACCTATTTTTAACTTGATTTAATTATGTATTAATCCTAAAAACGAGTTTATTAAACTATATATAACTGTTTGGAGTCACGAAAACACAATATGATCGACAATATTGGCCGTTTAACGTAGAAACGCTACAGTTTTTGTCCAAATATCAAGCTTAAAACCCATTTTTCGTTGTCCTAATTGTATTCTAATTTGATTTCTAAACTTCTTCTACATGATAATGCATATATGAAGACAGATACACAAGAATGCAATCAAAAAAATATGTTTTAAACAACCAAATATGTTGTTCAATGTCGAACAATTTTGATCAAAATTCTAAAAAATTCACGAGTATGACTCACCTTAGGATGTACTAAACCTATTTTTAACTTGATTTAATTATGTATTAATCCTAAAAACAAGTTTATTAAACTATATATAACTGTTTGGAGCCATGAAAATACAATATGATCGACAATATTGGCCGTTCAACGTAGAATCGCAACAGTTTTTGTCCAAATATTAAGCTTAAAACCCATTTTTCGTTGTCCTAATTGTATTCTAATTCGATTTGTAAATTTTTTCTACATGATAAAGTATATATGAAGACAGATAGACAAGAATGAAATCAAAAAAATATGTTTTAAACAATCAAATAGGTTGTTCAACGTCGAACAATTTTGATCAAAATTTTAAAAAATTCACGAGTATGACCCACCTTAGGATGTACTAAACCTATTTTTAACTTGATTTAATTATGTATTAATCCTAAAAACAAGTTTATTAAACTATATATAACTATTTGGAGTCACGAAAACACAATATGATCGACAATATTGGCCGTTTAACGTAGAATCGCTACAGTTTTTGTCCAAATATCAAGCTTAAAACCCATTTTTCGTTGTCCTAATTGTATTCTAATTTGATTTCTAAACTTATTATACATGATAATGCATATATGAAGACAGATACACAAGAATGCAATCAAAAAAATATGTTTTAAACAACCAAATATGTTGTTCAATGTCGAACAATTTTGATCAAAATTTTAAAAAATTCACGAGTATGACCAACCTTAGGATGTACTAAACCTATTTTTAACTTGATTTAATTATGTATTAATCCTAAAAACAAGTTTATTAAACTATATATAACTATTTGGAGTCACGAAAACACAATATGATCGACAATATTGGCCGTTTAACGTAGAAACGCTACAGTTTTTGTCCAAATATCAAGCTTAAAACCCATTTTTCGTTGTCCTAATTGTATTCTAATTTGATTTCTAAACTTCTTCTACATGATAATGCATATATGAAGACAGATACACAAGAATACAATCAAAAAAATAAGTTTTAAACAATCAAATAGGTTGTTCAACGTCGAACAATTTTGATCAAAATTTTAAAAAATTAACGAGTATGACTCACCTTAGGATGTACTAAACCTATTTTTAACTTGATTTAATTATGTATTAATCCTAAAAACAAGTTTATTAAACTATATATGACTGTTTGGAGTCACGAAAACACAATATGATCAACAATATTGGCCGTTTAACGTAGAATCGCTACAGTTTTTGTCCAAATATCAAGCTTAAAACCCATTTTTCGTTGTCCTAATTGTATTCTAATTTGATTTCTAAACTTCTTCTACATGATAATGCATATATGAAGACAGATAGACAAGAATGAAATCAAAAAAATATGTTTTAAACAATCAAATAGGTTGTTCAACGCCGAACAATTTTGATCAAAATTTTAAAAAATTAACAAGTATAACTCACCTTAGGATGTACTAAACCTATTTTTAACTTGATTTAATTATGTATTAATCCTAAAAACAAGTTTAGTAAACTATATATGACTGTTTGGAGTCACGAAAACACAATATGATCAACAATATTGGCCGTTTAACGTAGAATCGCTACAGTTTTTGTCCAAATATCAAGCTTAAAACCCATTTTTCGTTGTTCTAATTGTATTCTAATTTGATTTCTAAACTTTTCTACACGATAATGCATATATGAAGACAGATACACAAGAATGAAATCAAAAAAATATGTTTTAAACAACGAAATATGTTGTTCAATGTCGAACAATTTTGATCAAAATTTTAAAAAATTCACGAGTATGACCCACCTTAGGATGTACTAAACCTATTTTTAACTTTATTTAATTTTGTATTATTGCTAAAAACAAGTTTATTAAACTATATATAACTGTTTGGAGTCACGAAAACACAATATGATCGACAATATTGGCGATTTAACGTAGAAACGCTACAGTTTTTGTCCAAATATCAAGCTTAAAACCCATTTTTCGTTGTCCTAATTGTATTCTAATTTGATTTCTAAACTTCTTCTACATGATAATGCATATATGAAGACAGATACACAAGAATGCAATCAAAAAAATAAGTTTTAAACAATCAAATAGGTTGTTCAACGTCGAACAATTTTGATCAAAATTTTAAAAAATTAACGAGTATGACTCACCTTAGGATGTACTAAACCTATTTTTAACTTGATTTAATTATGTATTAATCCTAAAAACAAGTTTATTAAACTATATATGACTGTTTGGAGTCACGAAAACACAATATGATCAACAATATTGGCCGTTTAACGTAGAATCGCTACAGTTTTTGTCCAAATATCAAGCTTAAAACCCATTTTTCGTTGTCCTAATTGTATTCTAATTTGATTTATAAACTTCTTCTACATGATAATGCATATATGAAGACAGATAGACAAGAATGAAATCAAAAAAATATGTTTTAAACAATCAAATAGGTTGTTCAACGCCGAACAATTTTGATCAAAATTTTAAAAAATTAACAAGTATAACTCACCTTAGGATGTACTAAACCTATTTTTAACTTGATTTAATTATGTATTAATCCTAAAAACAAGTTTAGTAAACTATATATGACTGTTTGGAGTCACGAAAACACAATATGATCAACAATATTGGCCGTTTAACGTAGAATCGCTACAGTTTTTGTCCAAATATCAAGCTTAAAACCCATTTTTCGTTGTTCTAATTGTATTCTAATTTGATTTCTAAACTTTTCTACACGATAATGCATATATGAAGACAGATACACAAGAATGAAATCAAAAAAATATGTTTTAAACAACGAAATATGTTGTTCAATGTCGAACAATTTTGATCAAAATTTTAAAAAATTCACGAGTATGACCCACCTTAGGATGTACTAAACCTATTTTTAACTTTATTTAATTTTGTATTATTGCTAAAAACAAGTTTATTAAACTATATATAACTGTTTGGAGTCACGAAAACACAATATGATCGACAATATTGGCGATTTAACGTAGAAACGCTACAGTTTTTGTCCAAATATCAAGCTTAAAACCCATTTTTCGTTGTCCTAATTGTATTCTAATTTGATTTCTAAACTTCTTCTACATGATAATGCATATATGAAGACAGATACACAAGAATGCAATCAAAAAAATATGTTTTAAACAACCAAATATGTTGTTCAATGTCGAACAATTTTGATCAAAATTTTAAAAAATTCCCGAGTATGACCCACCTTAGGATGTACTAAACCTATTTTTAACTTGATTTAATTATGTATTAATCCTAAAAACAAGTTTATTAAACAATATATAACTATTTGGAGTCACGAAAACACAATATGATCGACAATATTGGCCGTTTAACGTAGAATCGCTACAGTTTTTGTCCAAATATCAAGCTTAAAACCCATTTTTCGTTGTCCTAATTGTATTCTAATTTGATTTCTAAACTTATTATACATGATAATGCATATATGAAGACAGATACACAAGAATGCAATCAAAAAAATATGTTTTAAACAACCAAATATGTTGTTCAATGTCGAACAATTTTGATCAAAATTTTAAAAAATTCACGAGTATGACCAACCTTAGGATGTACTAAACCTATTTTTAACTTGATTTAATTATGTATTAATCCTAAAAACAAGTTTATTAAACTATATATAACTATTTAGAGTCACGAAAACACAATATGATCGACAATATTGGCTGTTTAACGTAGAAACGCTACAGTTTTTGTCCAAATATCAAGCTTAAAACCCATTTTTCGTTGTCCTAATTGTATTCTAATTTGATTTCTAAACTTCTTCTACATGATAATGCATATATGAAGACAGATACACAAGAATGCAATCAAAAAAATAAGTTTTAAACAATCAAATAGGTTGTTCAACGTCGAACAATTTTGATCAAAATTTTAAAAAATTAACGAGTATGACTTACCTTAGGATGTACTAAACCTATTTTTAACTTGATTTAATTATGTATTAATCCTAAAAACAAGTTTATTAAACTATATATGACTGTTTGGAGTCACGAAAACACAATATGATCAACAATATTGGCCGTTTAACGTAGAATCGCTACAGTTTTTGTCCAAATATCAAGCTTAAAACCCATTTTTCGTTGTTCTAATTGTATTCCAATTTGATTTCTAAACTTTTCTACACAATAATGCATATATGAAGACAGATACACAAGAATGAAATCAAAAAAATATGTTTTAAACAACGAAATATGTTGTTCAATGTCGAACAATTTTGATCAAAATTTTAAAAAATTCACGAGTATGACCCACCTTAGGATGTACTAAACCTATTTTTAACTTTATTTAATTTTGTATTATTGCTAAAAACAAGTTTATTGAACTATATATAACTGTTTGGAGTCACGAAAATACAATATGATCAACAATATTGGTCGTTTAACGTAGAATCGCTACAGTTTTTGTCCAAATATTAAGCTTAAAACCCATTTTTCATTGTCCTAATTGTATTCTAATTTGATTTCTAAACTTTACTACACGATAATGCACATATGAAGATAGATACACAAGAATGAAATCAAAAAAATTTGTTTTAAACAACGAAATATGTTGTTCAATGTCGAACAATTTTGATCAAAATTTTAAAAAATTCACGAGTATGACCCACCTTAGGATGTATTAAACCTATTTTTAACTTGATGTAATTATGTATTAATTATAAAAACATATTTATTAAACTATATATAACATTTTAGAGTCACGAAAACACAATTTGATCTACAATATTGGCCGTTCAACGTAGAATCGCAACAGTTTTTGTCCAAATATTTAGCTTAAAACCCATTTTTCGTTGTCCTAATTGTATTCTAATTCGATTTGTAAATTTTTTCTACATGATAAAGCATATATGAAGACAGATAGACAAGAATGAAATCAAAAAAATATGTTTTAAACAATCAAATAGGTTATTCAACGTCGAACAATTTTGATCAAAATTTTAAAAAATTAACGAGTATGACCCACCTTATGATGTACTAAACCTATTTTTAACTTGTTTTAATTATGTATTAATCCTAAAAACGAGTTTATTAAACTATATATAACTGTTTGGAGTCACGAAAACACAATATGATCGACAATATTGGCCGTTTAACGTAGAAACGCTACAGTTTTTGTCCAAATATTAAGCTTAAAACCCATTTTTCGTTGTCCTAATTGTATTCTAATTTGATTTCTAAACTTCTTCTACATGATAATGCATATATGAAGACAGATACACAAGAATGCAATCAAAAAAATATGTTTTAAACAACGAAATATGTTGTTCAATGTAGAACAATTTTGATCAAAATTTTAAAAAATTCACGAGTATGACCCACCTTAGGATGTACTAAACCTATTTTTAACTTGATTTAATTATGTATTAATCATAAAAACATGTTTATTAAACTATATATAACATTTGAGAGTCACAAAAACACAATTTGATCGACAATATTGGCCGTTCAACGTAGAATCGCAACAGTTTTTGTCAAAATATCAAGCTTAAAGCCCATTTTTCATTGTCCTAATTGTATTCTAATTTGATTTCTAAACTTCTTCTACATGATAATGCATATATGAAGACAGATAGACAATAATGAAATCAAAAAAATATGTTTTAAACAATCAAATAGGTTGTTCAACGCCGAACAATTTTGATCAAAATTTTAAAAAATTAACAAGTATAACTCACCTTAGGATGTACTAAACCTATTTTTAACTTGATTTAATTGTGTATTAATCCTAAAAACAAGTTTATTAAACTATATATAACTGTTTGGAGCCATGAAAATACAATATGATCGACAATATTGGTCGTTTAACGTAGAATCGCTACAGTTTTTGTCCAAATATTAAGCTTAAAACCCATTTTTCGTTGTCCTAATTGTATTCTAATTTGATTTCTAAACTTTACTACACGATAATGCTTATATGAAGATAGATACACAAGAATGAAATCAAAAAAATTTGTTTTAAACAACGAAATATGTTGTTCAATGTCAAACAATTTTGATCAAAATTTTAAAAAATTCACGAGTATGACCCACCTTAGGATGTATTAAACCTATTTTTAACTTGATGTAATTATGTATTAATTATAAAAACATATTTATTAAACTATATATAACATTTTAGAGTCACGAAAACACAATTTGATCGACAATATTGGCCGTTCAACGTAGAATCGCAACAGTTTTTGTCAAAATATCAAGCTTAAAGCCCATTTTTCATTGTCCTAATTGTATTCTAATTTGATTTCTAAACTTCTTCTACATGATAATGCATATATGAAGACAGATAGACAATAATGAAATCAAAAAAATATGTTTTAAACAATCAAATAGGTTGTTCAACGCCGAACAATTTTGATCAAAATTTTAAAAAATTAACAAGTATAACTCACCTTAGGATGTACTAAACCTATTTTTAACTTGATTTAATTATGTATTAATCCTAAAAACAAGTTTATTAAACTATATATGACTGTTTGGAGTCACGAAAACACAATATGATCAACAATATTGGCCGTTTAACGTAGAATCGCTACAGTTTTTGTCCAAATATCAAGCTTAAAACCCATTTTTCGTTGTCCTAATTGTATTCTAATTTGATTTCTAAATTCTTCTACATGATAATGCATATATGAAGACAGATAGACAAGAATGAAATCAAAAAAATATGTTTTAAACAATCAAATAGGTTGTTCAACGCCGAACAATTTTGATCAAAATTTTAAAAAATTAACAAGTATAACTCACCTTAGGATGTACTAAACCTATTTTTAACTTGATTTAATTATGTATTAATCCTAAAAACAAGTTTATTAAACTATATATGACTGTTTGGAGTCACGAAAACACAATATGATCAACAATATTGGCCGTTTAACGTAGAATCGCTACAGTTTTTGTCCAAATATCAAGCTTAAAACCCATTTTTTGATTTCTAAACTTCTTCTACATGATAATGCATATATGAAGACAGATAGACAAAAATGAAATCAAAAAAATATGTTTTAAACAATCAAATAGGTTGTTCAACGCCGAACAATTTTGATCAAAATTTTAAAAAATTAACAAGTATAACTCACCTTGGGATGTACTAAACCTATTTTTAACTTGATTTAATTATGTATTAATCCTAAAAACAAGTTTATTAAACTATATATGACTGTTTGGAGTCACGAAAACACAATATGATCAACAATATTGGCCGTTTAACGTAGAATCGCTACAGTTTTTGTCCAAATATCACGCTTAAAACCCATTTTTCGTTGTCCTAATTGTATTCTAATTTGATTTCTAAACTTCTTCCACATGATAATGCATATATGAAGACAGATACACAAGAATGAAATCAAAAAAATATGTTTTAAACAATCAAATAGGTTGTTCAACGCCGAACAATTTTGATCAAAATTTTAAAAAATTAACAAGTATAACTCACCTTAGGATGTACTAAACCTATTTTTAACTTGATTTAATTATGTATTAATCCTAAAAACAAGTTTATTAAACTATATATGACTGTTTGGAGTCACGAAAACACAATATGATCAACAATATTGGCCGTTTAACGTAGAATTGCTATAGTTTTTGTCCAAATATCAAGCTTAAAACCCATTTTTCGTTGTCCTAATTGTATTCTAATTTGATTTCTAAACTTCTTCTACATGATAATGCATATATGAAGACAGATACACAAGAATGAAATGAAAAAAAATATGTTTTAAACAACCAAATATGTTGTTCAATGTCGAACAATTTTGATCAAAATTTTAAAAAATTCACGAGTATGACCCATCTTAGGATGTACTAAACCTATTTTTAACTTGATGTAATTATGTATTAATCATAAAAACATGTTTATTAAACTATATATAACAGTTTGGAGTCACGAAAACACATTATGGTCAACAATATTGGTCATTTAACGTAGAATCGCAACAGTTTTTTGTCAAACTATCAAACTTAAAACGCATTTTTCGTTGTCCTAATTGTATTCTAATTCGATTTCTTAACTTTTTCTACATGATAATACATATATGAAGGCAAGATATACAAGAATGAAATCAAAAAAATATATGTTTTAAACAACCAAATAGGTTGTTCAATGTCGAACAATTTTGATCAAAATTTTAAAAAATTCACGAGTATGACCCACCTTAGGATGTACTAAACCTATTTTTAACTTGATGTAATTATGTATTAATCATAAAAACATGTTTATTAAACTATATATAACATTTGAGAGTCACAAAAACACAATTTGATCGACAATATTGGCCGTTCAACGTAGAATCGTAACAGTTTTTGTCAAAATATCAAGCTTAAAGTCCATTTTTCGTTGTCCAAATTGTATTCTAATTTGATTTCTAAACTTCTTCTACATGATAATGCATATATGAAGACAGATACACAAGAATGCAGTCAAAAAAATATGTTTTAAACAACCAAATATGCTGTTCAATGTCGAACAATTTTGATCAAAATTTTAAAAAATTCACGAGTATGACCCACCTTAGGATGTACTAAACCTATTTTTAACTTGATGTAATTATGTATTAATCATAAAAACATGTTTATTAAACTATATATAACATTTTAGAGTCACGAAAACACATTTCGATCGACAATATTGGCCGTTCAACGTAGAATCGCAACAGTTTTTGTCAAAATATCAAGCTTAAAGCCCATTTTTCGTTGTCCTAATTGTATTCTAATTTGATTTCTAAACTTCTTCTACATGATAATGCATATATGAAGACAGATAGACAAGAATGAAATCAAAAAAATATGTTTTAAACAATCAAATAGGTTGTTCAACGCCGAACAATTTTGATCAAAATTTTAAAAAATTAACAAGTATAACTCACCTTAGGATGTACTAAACCTATTTTTAACTTGATTTAATTATGTATTAATCCTAAAAACAAGTTTATTAAACTATATATGACTGTTTGGAGTCACGAAAACACAATATGATCAACAATATTGGCCGTTTAACGTAGAATTGCTATAGTTTTTGTCCAAATATCAAGCTTAAAACCCATTTTTCGTTGTCCTAATTGTATTCTAATTTGATTTCTAAACTTCTTCTACATGATAATGCATATATGAAGACAGATACACAAGAATGAAATGAAAAAAAATATGTTTTAAACAACCAAATATGTTGTTCAATGTCGAACAATTTTGATCAAAATTTTAAAAAATTCACGAGTATGACCCATCTTAGGATGTACTAAACCTATTTTTAACTTGATGTAATTATGTATTAATCATAAAAACATGTTTATTAAACTATATATAACAGTTTGGAGTCACGAAAACACATTATGGTCAACAATATTGGTCATTTAACGTAGAATCGCAACAGTTTTTTGTCAAACTATCAAACTTAAAACGCATTTTTCGTTGTCCTAATTGTATTCTAATTCGATTTCTTAACTTTTTCTACATGATAATACATATATGAAGGCAAGATATACAAGAATGAAATCAAAAAAATATATGTTTTAAACAACCAAATAGGTTGTTCAATGTCGAACAATTTTGATCAAAATTTTAAAAAATTCACGAGTATGACCCATCTTAGGATGTACTAAACCTATTTTTAACTTGATGTAATTATGTATTAATCATAAAAACATGTTTATTAAACTATATATAACATTTTAGAGTCACGAAAACACAATTCGATCGACAATATTGGCCGTTCAACGTAGAATCGCAACAGTTTTTGTCAAAATATCAAGCTTAAAGCCCATTTTTCGTTGTCCTAATTGTATTCTAATTTGATTTCTAAACTTCTTCTACATGATAATGCATATATGAAGACAGATACACAAGAATGAAATGAAAAAAAATATGTTTTAAACAACCAAATATGTTGTTCAATGTCGAACAATTTTGATCAAAATTTTAAAAAATTCACGAGTATGACCCATCTTAGGATGTACTAAACCTATTTTTAACTTGATGTAATTATGTATTAATTATAAAAACATATTTATTAAACTATATATAACATTTTAGAGTCACGAAAACACAATTTGATCAACAATATTGGCCGTTCAACATAGAATCGCAACAGTTTTTGTCCAAATATTAAGCTTAAAACCCATTTTTCGTTGTCCTAATTGTATTCTAATTCGATTTGTAAATTATTTCTACATGATAAAGCATATATGAGGACAGATAGACAAGAATGAAATCAAAAAAATATGTTTTAAACAATCAAATAGGTTGTTCAACGTCGAACAATTTTGATCAAAATTTTAAAAAATTAACGAGTATGACCCACCTTATGATGTACTAAACCTATTTTTAACTTGATTTAATTATGTATTAATCCTAAAAACGAGTTTATTAAACTATATATAACTGTTTGGAGTCACGAAAACACAATATGATCCACAATATTGGCCGTTTAACGTAGAATCGCTATAGTTTTTGTCCAAATATCAAGCTTAAAACCCATTTTTCGTTGTCGTACTTGTATTCTAATTTGATTTCTAAACTTCTTCTACATGATAATGCATATATGAAGACAGATACACAAGAATGCAATCAAAAAATATGTTTTAAACAACTAAATATGTTGTTCAATGTCAAACAATTTTGATCAAAATTTTAAAAAATTCACGAGTATGACCCACCTTAGGATGTACTAAACCTATTTTTAACTTGATGTAATTATGTATTAATCATAAAAACATGTTTATTAAACTATATATAACATTTTAGAGTCACGAAAACACAATTCGATCGACAATATTGGCCGTTCAACGTAGAATCGCAACAGTTTTTGTCAAAATATCAAGCTTAAAGCCCATTTTTCGTTGTCCTAATTGTATTCTAATTTGATTTCTAAACTTCTTCTACATGATAATGCATATATGAAGACAGATAGACAAGAATGAAATCAAAAAAATATGTTTTAAACAATCAAATAGGTTGTTCAACGCCGAACAATTTTGATCAAAATTTTAAAAAATTAACAAGTATAACTCACCTTAGGATGTACTAAACCTATTTTTAACTTGATTTAATTATGTATTAATCCTAAAAACTAGTTTATTAAACTATATATGACTGTTTGGAGTCACGAAAACACAATATGATCAACAATATTGGCCGTTTAACGTAGAATCGCTACAGTTTTTGTCCAAATATCAAGCTTAAAACCCATTTTTCGTTGTCCTAATTGTATTCTAATTTGATTTCTAAACTTCTTCTACATGATAATGCATATATGAAGACAGATAGACAAGAATGAAATCAAAAAAATATGTTTTAAACAATCAAATAGGTTGTTCAACGCCGAACAATTTTGATCAAAATTTTAAAAAATTAACAAGTATAACTCACCTTAGGATGTACTAAACCTATTTTTAACTTGATTTAATTATGTATTAATCCTAAAAACAAGTTTATTAAACTATATATGACTGTTTGGAGTCACGAAAACACAATATGATCAACAATATTGGCCGTTTAACGTAGAATCGATACAGTTTTTGTCCAAATATCAAGCTTAAAACCCATTTTTCGTTGTCCTAATTGTATTCTAATTTGATTTCTAAACTTCTTCTACATGATAATGCATATATGAAGACAGATACACAAGAATGAAATGAAAAAAAATATGTTTTAAACAACCAAATATGTTGTTCAATGTCGAACAATTTTGATCAAAATTTTAAAAAATTCACGAGTATGACCCATCTTAGAATGTACTAAACCTATTTTTAACTTGATGTAATTATGTATTAATCATAAAAACATGTTTATTAAACTATATATAACAGTTTGGAGTCACGAAAACACATTATGATCAACAATATTGGTCATTTAACGTAGAATCGCAACAGTTTTTTGTCAAACTATCAAACTTAAAACGCATTTTTCGTTGTCCTAATTGTATTCTAATTCGATTTCTTAACTTTTTCTACATGATAATACATATATGAAGGCAAGATATACAAGAATGAAATCAAAAAAATATATGTTTTAAACAACCAAATAGGTTGTTCAATGTCGAACAATTTTGATCAAAATTATAAAAAATTTACGAATATGACCCACCCTATGATGTGCTACACCTATTTTTAACTTGATTTAATTATTTATTAATCATAAAAAGATGTTTATTAAACAATATATAATAGTTCCGAGTCACGAAAACACAATTTCATCGACAATATTAGCTGTTCAACGCAGAATCACTACAATTTTTTTCAAAATTGTACAAATATCTAGATTAAAACACATTTTTCGTTGTTCAAATTGTATTCTAATTCAATTTCTAAACTTTTTGTACATGATAACACATATTTGAAGATAGATATACAAGAATCAAATAAAAAAAATAGGTTTTAAAAAACCAAAAAAGTTGTTCAACGTCGAACAATTTTGATCATAATATTAAAAAATTAACGAGTATGACCGACCTTAGGATGAATTAAACCTATTTTTAACTTGATTTAATTATTTATTAATCATAAAAACATGTTTATTAAACTATATATAACATTTTAGAGTCACGAAAACACAATTTGATCGACAATATTGGCCGTTCAACGTAGAATCGCAACAGTTTTTGTCAAAATATCAAGCATAACACCCATTTTTCGTTGTCCTAATTGTATTCTAATTCGATTTGTAAATTTTTTCTACATGATAAAGCATATATGAGGACAGATAGATAAGAATGAAATCAAAAAAATATGTTTTAAACAATCAAATAGGTTGTTCAACGTCGAACAATTTTGATCAAAATTTTAAAAAATTCACGAGTATGACCCACCTTAGGATGTACTAAACCTATTTTTAACTTGATTTAATTATGTATTAATCCTAAAAAGAAGTTTATTAAACTATATATAACTGTTTGGAGTCATGAAAATACAATATGATTGACAATATTGACCGTTTAACGTAGAATCGCTACAGTTTTTGTCCAAATATCAAGCTTAAAACCCATTTTTCGTTGTCCTAATTGTATTCTAATTTGATTTCTAAACTTTTCTACACGATAATGCATATATGAAGACAGATACACAAGAATGAAATCAAAAAAATATGTTTTAAACAACGAAATATGTTGTTCAATGTCGAACAATTTTGATCAAAATTTTAAAAAATTCACGAGTATGACCCACCTTAGGATGTACTAAACCTATTTTTAACTTTATTTAATTTGTATTATTGCTAAAAACAAGTTTATTAAACTATATATAACTGTCTGGAGTCATGAAAATACAATATGATCGACAATATTGGTCGTTTAACGTAGAATCGCTACAGTTTTTGTCCAAATATTAAGCTTAAAACCCATTTTTCGTTGTCCTAATTGTATTCTAATTTGATTTCTAAACTTTACTACATGATAATGCATATATGAAGATAGATACACAAGAATGAAATCAAAAAAATTTGTTTTAAAAACGAAATATGTTGTTCAATGTCGAACAATTTTGATTAAAATTTTAAAAAATTCACGAGTATGACCCACCTTAGGATGTATTAAACCTATTTTTAACTTGATGTAATTATGTATTAATTATAAAAACATATTTATTAAACTATATATAACATTTTAGAGTCACGAAAACACAATTTGATCGACAATATTGGCCGTTCAACATAGAATCGCAACAGTTTTTGTCCAAATATTAAGCTTAAAACCCATTTTTCGTTGTCCTAATTGTATTCTAATTCGATTTGTAAATTATTTCTACATGATAAAGCATATATGAAGACAGATAGACAAGAATGAAATCAAAAAAATATGTTTTAAACAATCAAATAGGTTGTTCAACGTCGAACAATTTTGATCAAAATTTTAAAAAATTAACGAGTATGACCCACCTTATGATGTACTAAACCTATTTTTAACTTGATTTAATTATGTATTAATCCTAAAAACGAGTTTATTAAACTATATATAACTGTTTGGAGTCACGAAAACACAATATGATCGACAATATTGGCCGTTTAACGTAGAATCGCTACAGTTTTTGTCCAAATATCAAGCTTAAAACCCATTTTTCGTTGTCCTACTTGTATTCTAATTTGATTTCTAAACTTCTTCTACATGATAATGCATATATGAAGACAGATACACAAGAATGCAATCAAAAAAATATGTTTTAAACAACCAAATATGCTGTTCAATGTCGAACAATTTTGATCAAAATTTTAAAAAATTCACGAGTATGACCCACCTTAGGATGTACTAAACCTATTTTTAACTTGATTTAATTATGTATTAATCATAAAAATATGTTTATTAAACTATATATAACATTTTAGAGTCACGAAAACACAATTCGATCGACAATATTGGCCGTTCAACGTAGAATCGCAACAGTTTTTGTCAAAATATCAAGCTTAAAGCCCATTTTTCGTTGTCCTAATTGTATTCTAATTTGATTTCTAAACTTCTTCTAAATGTAATGCATATATGAAGACAGATAGACAAGAATGAAATCAAAAAAATATGTTTTAAACAATCAAATAGGTTGTTCAACGCCGAACAATTTTGATCAAAATTTTAAAAAATTAACAAGTATAACTCACCTTAGGATGTACTAAACCTATTTTTAACTTGATTTAATTGTGTATTAATCCTAAAAACAAGTTTATTAAACTATATATGACTGTTTGGCGTCACGAAAACACAATATGATCAACAATATTGGCCGTTTAACGTAGAATCGCTACAGTTTTTGTCCAAATATCAAGCTTAAAACCCATTTTTCGTTGTCCTAATTGTATTCTAATTTGATTTCTAAACTTCTTCTACATGATAATGCATATATGAAGACAGATAGACAAGAATGAAATCAAAAAAATATGTTTTAAACAATCAAATAGGTTGTTCAACGCCGAACAATTTTGATCAAAATTTTAAAAAATTAACAAATATAACTCACCTTAGGATGTACTAAACCTATTTTTAACTTGATTTAATTATGTATTAATCCTAAAAACAAGTTTATTAAACTATATATGACTGTTTGGAGTCACGAAAACACAATATGATCAACAATATTGGCCGTTTAACGTAGAATCGCTACAGTTTTTGTCCAAATATCAAGCTTAAAACCCATTTTTCGTTGTCCTAATTGTATTCTAATTTGATTTCTAAACTTCTTCTACATGATAATGCATATATGAAGACAGATACACAAGAATGAAATGAAAAAAAATATGTTTTAAACAACCAAATATGTTGTTCAATGTCGAACAATTTTGATCAAAATTTTAAAAAATTCACGAGTATGACCCATCTTAGGATGTACTAAACCTATTTTTAACTTGATGTAATTATGTATTAATCATAAAAACATGTTTATTAAACTATATATAACAGTTTGGAGTCACGAAAACACATTATGATCAACAATATTGGACATTTAACGTAGAATCGCAACAGTTTTTTGTCAAACTATCAAACTTAAAACGCATTTTTCGTTGTCCTAATTGTATTCTAATTCAATTTCTGAACTTTTTCTACATGATAATACATATATGAAGGCAAGATATACAAGAATGAAATCAAAAAAATATATGTTTTAAACAACCAAATAGGTTGTTCAATGTCGAACAATTTTGATCAAAATTATAAAAAATTTACGAATATGACCCACCCTATGATGTGCTACACCTATTTTTAACTTGATTTAATTATTTATTAATCATAAAAAGATGTTTATTAAACAATATATAATAGTTCCGAGTCACGAAAACACAATTTCATCGACAATATTAGCTGTTCAACGCAGAATCACTACAATTTTTTTCAAAATTGTACAAATATCTAGATTAAAACACATTTTTCGTTGTTCAAATTGTATTCTAATTCAATTTCTAAACTTTTTGTACATGATAACACATATTTGAAGATAGATATACAAGAATCAAATCAAAAAAATAGGTTTTAAACAACCAAAAAAGTTGTTCAACGTCGAACAATTTTGATCATAATATTAAAAAATTAACGAGTATGACCGACCTTAGGATGAATTAAACCTATTTTTAACTTGATTTAATTATGTATTAATCATAAAAACATGTTTATTAAACTATATATAACATTTTAGAGTCACGAAAACACAATTTGATCGACAATATTGGCCGTTCAACGTAGAATCGCAACAGTTTTTGTCAAAATATCAAGCATAACACCCATTTTTCGTTGTCCTAATTATATTCTAATTCGATTTGTAAATTTTTTCTACATGATAAAGCATATATGAGGACAGATAGATAAGAATGAAATCAAAAAAATATGTTTTAAACAATCAAATAGGTTGTTCAACGTCGAACAATTTTGATCAAAATTTTAAAAAATTCACGAGTATGAACCACCTTAGGATGTACTAAACCCATTTTTAACTTTATTTAATTTTGTATTAATGCTAAAAAGAAGTTTATTAAACTATATATAACTGTTTGGAGTCATGAAAATACAATATGATCGACAATATTGGTCGTTTAACGTAGAATCGCTACAGTTTTTGTCCAAATATCAAGCTTAAAACCCATTTTTCATTGTCCTAATTGTATTCTAATTTGATTTCTAAACTTTTCTACACGATAATGCATATATGATGACAGATACACAAGAATGAAATCAAAAAAATATGTTTTAAACAACGAAATATGTTGTTCAATGTCGAACAATTTTGATCAAAATTTTAAAAAATTCACGAGTATGACCCACCTTAGGATGTACTAAACCTATTTTTAACTTTATTTAATTTGTATTATTGCTAAAAACAAGTTTATTAAACTATATATAACTGTTTGGAGTCATGAAAATACAATATGATCGACAATATTGGTCGTTTAACGTAGAATCGCTACAGTTTTTGTCCAAATATTAAGCTTAAAACCCATTTTTTGTTGTCCTAATTGTATTCTAATTTGATTTCTAAACTTTACTACACGATAATGCATATATGAAGATAGATACACAAGAATGAAATCAAAAAAATTTGTTTTAAACAACGAAATATGTTGTTCAATGTCGAACAATTTTGATCAAAATTTTAAAAAATTCACGAGTATGACCCACCTTAGGATGTATTAAACCTATTTTTAACTTGATGTAATTATGTATTAATTATAAAAACATATTTATTAAACTATATATAACATTTTAGAGTCACGAAAACACAATTTGATCGACAATATTGGCCGTTCAACATAGAATCGCAACAGTTTTTGTCCAAATATTAAGCTTAAAACCCATTTTTCGTTGTCCTAATTGTATTCTAATTCGATTTGTAAATTATTTCTACATGATAAAGCATATATGAGGACAGATAGACAAGAATGAAATCAAAAAAATATGTTTTAAACAATCAAATAGGTTGTTCAACGTCGAACAATTTTGATCAAAATTTTAAAAAATTAACGAGTATGACCCACCTTAGGATGTACTAAACCTATTTTTAACTTGATTTAATTATGTATTAATCCTAAAAACGAGTTTATTAAACTATATATAACTGTTTGGAGTCACGAAAACACAATATGATCGACAATATTGGCCGTTTAACGTAGAATCGCTATAGTTTTTGTCCAAATATCAAGCTTAAAACCCATTTTTCGTTGTCGTACTTGTATTCTAATTTGATTTCTAAACTTCTTCTACATGATAATGCATATATGAAGACAGATACACAAGAATGCAATCAAAAAAATATGTTTTAAACAACCAAATATGTTGTTCAATGTCAAACAATTTTGATCAAAATTTTAAAAAATTCACGAGTATGACCCACCTTAGGATGTACTAAACCTATTTTTAACTTGATGTAATTATGTATTAATCATAAAAACATGTTTATTAAACTATATATAACATTTTAGAGTCACGAAAACACAATTCGATCGACAATATTGGCCGTTCAACGTAGAATCGCAACAGTTTTTGTCAAAATATCAAGCTTAAAGCCCATTTTTCGTTGTCCTAATTGTATTCTAATTTGATTTCTAAACTTCTTCTACATGATAATGCATATATGAAGACAGATAGACAAGAATGAAATCAAAAAAATATGTTTTAAACAATCAAATAGGTTGTTCAACGCCGAACAATTTTGATCAAAATTTTAAAAAATTAACAAGTATAACTCACCTTAGGATGTACTAAACCTATTTTTAACTTGATTTAATTATGTATTAATCCTAAAAACTAGTTTATTAAACTATATATGACTGTTTGGAGTCACGAAAACACAATATGATCAACAATATTGGCCGTTTAACGTAGAATCGCTACAGTTTTTGTCCAAATATCAAGCTTAAAACCCATTTTTCGTTGTCCTAATTGTATTCTAATTTGATTTCTAAACTTCTTCTACATGATAATGCATATATGAAGACAGATAGACAAGAATGAAATCAAAAAAATATGTTTTAAACAATCAAATAGGTTGTTCAACGCCGAACAATTTTGATCAAAATTTTAAAAAATTAACAAGTATAACTCACCTTAGGATGTACTAAACCTATTTTTAACTTGATTTAATTATGTATTAATCCTAAAAACAAGTTTATTAAACTATATATGACTGTTTGGAGTCACGAAAACACAATATGATCAACAATATTGGCCGTTTAACGTAGAATCGATACAGTTTTTGTCCAAATATCAAGCTTAAAACCCATTTTTCGTTGTCCTAATTGTATTCTAATTTGATTTCTAAACTTCTTCTACATGATAATGCATATATGAAGACAGATACACAAGAATGAAATGAAAAAAAATATGTTTTAAACAACCAAATATGTTGTTCAATGTCGAACAATTTTGATCAAAATTTTAAAAAATTCACGAGTATGACCCATCTTAGAATGTACTAAACCTATTTTTAACTTGATGTAATTATGTATTAATCATAAAAACATGTTTATTAAACTATATATAACAGTTTGGAGTCACGAAAACACATTATGATCAACAATATTGGTCATTTAACGTAGAATCGCAACAGTTTTTTGTCAAACTATCAAACTTAAAACGCATTTTTCGTTGTCCTAATTGTATTCTAATTCGATTTCTTAACTTTTTCTACATGATAATACATATATGAAGGCAAGATATACAAGAATGAAATCAAAAAAATATATGTTTTAAACAACCAAATAGGTTGTTCAATGTCGAACAATTTTGATCAAAATTATAAAAAATTTACGAATATGACCCACCCTATGATGTGCTACACCTATTTTTAACTTGATTTAATTATTTATTAATCATAAAAAGATGTTTATTAAACAATATATAATAGTTCCGAGTCACGAAAACACAATTTCATCGACAATATTAGCTGTTCAACGCAGAATCACTACAATTTTTTTCAAAATTGTACAAATATCTAGATTAAAACACATTTTTCGTTGTTCAAATTGTATTCTAATTCAATTTCTAAACTTTTTGTACATGATAACACATATTTGAAGATAGATATACAAGAATCAAATAAAAAAAATAGGTTTTAAAAAACCAAAAAAGTTGTTCAACGTCGAACAATTTTGATCATAATATTAAAAAATTAACGAGCATGACCGACCTTAGGATGAATTAAACCTATTTTTAACTTGATTTAATTATTTATTAATCATAAAAACATGTTTATTAAACTATATATAACATTTTAGAGTCACGAAAACACAATTTGATCGACAATATTGGCCGTTCAACGTAGAATCGCAACAGTTTTTGTCAAAATATCAAGCATAACACCCATTTTTCGTTGTCCTAATTGTATTCTAATTCGATTTGTAAATTTTTTCTACATGATAAAGCATATATGAGGACAGATAGATAAGAATGAAATCAAAAAAATATGTTTTAAACAATCAAATAGGTTGTTCAACGTCGAACAATTTTGATCAAAATTTTAAAAAATTCACGAGTATGAACCACCTTAGGATGTACTAAACCTATTTTTAACTTTATTTAATTTTGTATTAATGCTAAAAAGAAATTTATTAAACTATATATAACTGTTTGGAGTCATGAAAATACAATATGATCGACAATATTGACCGTTTAACGTAGAATCGCTACAGTTTTTGTCCAAATATCAAGCTTAAAACCCATTTTTCGTTGTCCTAATTGTATTCTAATTTGATTTCTAAACTTTTCTACACGATAATGCATATATGAAGACAGATACACAAGAATGAAATCAAAAAAATATGTTTTAAACAACGAAATATGTTGTTCAATGTCGAACAATTTTGATCAAAATTTTAAAAAATTCACGAGTATGACCCACCTTAGGATGTACTAAACCTATTTTTAACTTTATTTAATTTGTATTATTGCTAAAAACAAGTTTATTAAACTATATATAACTGTTTGGAGTCATGAAAATACAATATGATCGACAATATTGGTCGTTTAACGTAGAATCGCTACAGTTTTTGTCCAAATATTAAGCTTAAAACCCATTTTTCGTTGTCCTAATTGTATTCTAATTTGATTTCTAAACTTTACTACATGATAATGCATATATGAAGATAGATACACAAGAATGAAATCAAAAAAATTTGTTTTAAATAACGAAATATGTTGTTCAATGTCGAACAATTTTGATTAAAATTTTAAAAAATTCACGAGTATGACCCACCTTAGGATGTATTAAACCTATTTTTAACTTGATGTAATTATGTATTAATTATAAAAACATATTTATTAAACTATATATAACATTTTAGAGTCACGAAAACACAATTTGATCGACAATATTGGCCGTTCAACATAGAATCGCAACAGTTTTTGTCCAAATATTAAGCTTAAAACCCATTTTTCGTTGTCCTAATTGTATTCTAATTCGATTTGTAAATTATTTCTACATGATAAAGCATATATGAAGACAGATAGACAAGAATGAAATCAAAAAAATATGTTTTAAACAATCAAATAGGTTGTTCAACGTCGAACAATTTTGATCAAAATTTTAAAAAATTAACGAGTATGACCCACCTTATGATGTACTAAACCTATTTTTAACTTGATTTAATTATGTATTAATCCTAAAAACGAGTTTATTAAACTATATATAACTGTTTGGAGTCACGAAAACACAATATGATCGACAATATTGGCCGTTTAACGTAGAATCGCTACAGTTTTTGTCCAAATATCAAGCTTAAAACCCATTTTTCGTTGTCCTACTTGTATTCTAATTTGATTTCTAAACTTCTTCTACATGATAATGCATATATGAAGACAGATACACAAGAATGCAATCAAAAAAATATGTTTTAAACAACCAAATATGCTGTTCAATGTCGAACAATTTTGATCAAAATTTTAAAAAATTCACGAGTATGACCCACCTTAGGATGTACTAAACCTATTTTTAACTTGATTTAATTGTGTATTAATCCTAAAAACAAGTTTATTAAACTATATATAACTGTTTGGAGCCATGAAAATACAATATGATCGACAATATTGGTCGTTTAACGTAGAATCGCTACAGTTTTTGTCCAAATATTAAGCTTAAAACCCATTTTTCGTTGTCCTAATTGTATTCTAATTTGATTTCTAAACTTTACTACACGATAATGCTTATATGAAGATAGATACACAAGAATGAAATCAAAAAAATTTGTTTTAAACAACGAAATATGTTGTTCAATGTCAAACAATTTTGATCAAAATTTTAAAAAATTCACGAGTATGACCCACCTTAGGATGTATTAAACCTATTTTTAACTTGATGTAATTATGTATTAATTATAAAAACATATTTATTAAACTATATATAACATTTTAGAGTCACGAAAACACAATTTGATCGACAATATTGGCCGTTCAACGTAGAATCGCAACAGTTTTTGTCAAAATATCAAGCTTAAAGCCCATTTTTCATTGTCCTAATTGTATTCTAATTTGATTTCTAAACTTCTTCTACATGATAATGCATATATGAAGACAGATAGACAATAATGAAATCAAAAAAATATGTTTTAAACAATCAAATAGGTTGTTCAACGCCGAACAATTTTGATCAAAATTTTAAAAAATTAACAAGTATAACTCACCTTAGGATGTACTAAACCTATTTTTAACTTGATTTAATTATGTATTAATCCTAAAAACAAGTTTATTAAACTATATATGACTGTTTGGAGTCACGAAAACACAATATGATCAACAATATTGGCCGTTTAACGTAGAATCGCTACAGTTTTTGTCCAAATATCAAGTTTAAAACCCATTTTTCGTTGTCCTAATTGTATTCTAATTTGATTTCTAAATTCTTCTACATGATAATGCATATATGAAGACAGATAGACAAGAATGAAATCAAAAAAATATGTTTTAAACAATCAAATAGGTTGTTCAACGCCGAACAATTTTGATCAAAATTTTAAAAAATTAACAAGTATAACTCACCTTAGGATGTACTAAACCTATTTTTAACTTGATTTAATTATGTATTAATCCTAAAAACAAGTTTATTAAACTATATATGACTGTTTGGAGTCACGAAAACACAATATGATCAACAATATTGGCCGTTTAACGTAGAATCGCTACAGTTTTTGTCCAAATATCAAGCTTAAAACCCATTTTTTGATTTCTAAACTTCTTCTACATGATAATGCATATATGAAGACAGATAGACAAAAATGAAATCAAAAAAATATGTTTTAAACAATCAAATAGGTTGTTCAACGCCGAACAATTTTGATCAAAATTTTAAAAAATTAACAAGTATAACTCACCTTGGGATGTACTAAACCTATTTTTAACTTGATTTAATTATGTATTAATCCTAAAAACAAGTTTATTAAACTATATATGACTGTTTGGAGTCACGAAAACACAATATGATCAACAATATTGGCCGTTTAACGTAGAATCGCTACAGTTTTTGTCCAAATATCACGCTTAAAACCCATTTTTCGTTGTCCTAATTGTATTCTAATTTGATTTCTAAACTTCTTCTACATGATAATGCATATATGAAGACAGATACACAAGAATGAAATCAAAAAAATATGTTTTAAACAATCAAATAGGTTGTTCAACGCCGAACAATTTTGATCAAAATTTTAAAAAATTAACAAGTATAACTCACCTTAGGATGTACTAAACCTATTTTTAACTTGATTTAATTATGTATTAATCCTAAAAACAAGTTTATTAAACTATATATGACTGTTTGGAGTCACGAAAACACAATATGATCAACAATATTGGCCGTTTAACGTAGAATTGCTATAGTTTTTGTCCAAATATCAAGCTTAAAACCCATTTTTCGTTGTCCTAATTGTATTCTAATTTGATTTCTAAATTTCTTCTACATGATAATGCATATATGAAGACAGATACACAAGAATGAAATGAAAAAAAATATGTTTTAAACAACCAAATATGTTGTTCAATGTCGAACAATTTTGATCAAAATTTTAAAAAATTCACGAGTATGACCCATCTTAGGATGTACTAAACCTATTTTTAACTTGATGTAATTATGTATTAATCATAAAAACATGTTTATTAAACTATATATAACAATTTGGAGTCACGAAAACACATTATGGTCAACAATATTGGTCATTTAACGTAGAATCGCAACAGTTTTTTGTCAAACTATCAAACTTAAAACGCATGTTTCGTTGTCCTAATTGTATTCTAATTCGATTTCTTAACTTTTTCTACATGATAATACATATATGAAGGCAAGATATACAAGAATGAAATCAAAAAAATATATGTTTTAAACAACCAAATAGGTTGTTCAATGTCTAACCATTTTGATCAAAATTTTAAAAAATTCACGAGTATGACCCACCTTAGGATGTACTAAACCTATTTTTAACTTGATGTAATTATGTATTAATCATAAAAACATGTTTATTAAACTATATATAACATTTGAGAGTCACAAAAACACAATTTGATCGACAATATTGGCCGTTCAACGTAGAATCGTAACAGTTTTTGTCAAAATATCAAGCTTAAAGCCCATTTTTCGTTGTCCAAATTGTATTCTAATTTGATTTCTAAACTTCTTCTACATGATAATGCATATATGAAGACAGATACACAAGAATGCAGTCAAAAAAATATGTTTTAAACAACCAAATATGCTGTTCAATGTCGAACAATTTTGATCAAAATTTTAAAAAATTCACGAGTATGACCCACCTTAGGATGTACTAAACCTATTTTTAACTTGATGTAATTATGTATTAATCATAAAAACATGTTTATTAAACTATATATAACATTTTAGAGTCACGAAAACACATTTCGATCGACAATATTGGCCGTTCAACGTAGAATCGCAACAGTTTTTGTCAAAATATCAAGCTTAAAGCCCATTTTTCGTTGTCCAAATTGTATTCTAATTTGATTTCTAAACTTCTTCTACATGATAATGCATATATGAAGACAGATACACAAGAATGCAGTCAAAAAAATATGTTTTAAACAACCAAATATGCTGTTCAATGTCGAACAATTTTGATCAAAATTTTAAAAAATTCACGAGTATGACCCACCTTAGGATGTACTAAACCTATTTTTAACTTGATGTAATTATGTATTAATCATAAAAACATGTTTATTAAACTATATATAACATTTTAGAGTCACGAAAACACATTTCGATCGACAATATTGGCCGTTCAACGTAGAATCGCAACAGTTTTTGTCAAAATATCAAGCTTAAAGCCCATTTTTCGTTGTCCAAATTGTATTCTAATTTGATTTCTAAACTTCTTCTACATGATAATGCATATATGAAGACAGATACACAAGAATGCAGTCAAAAAAATATGTTTTAAACAACCAAATATGCTGTTCAATGTCGAACAATTTTGATCAAAATTTTAAAAAATTCACGAGTATGACCCACCTTAGGATGTACTAAACCTATTTTTAACTTGATTTAATTATGTATTAATCCTAAAAACAAGTTTATTAAACTATATATGACTGTTTGGAGTCACGAAAACACAATATGATCAACAATATTGGCCGTTTAACGTAGAATTGCTATAGTTTTTGTCCAAATATCAAGCTTAAAACCCATTTTTCGTTGTCCTAATTGTATTCTAATTTGATTTCTAAACTTCTTCTACATGATAATGCATATATGAAGACAGATACACAAGAATGAAATGAAAAAAAATATGTTTTAAACAACCAAATATGTTGTTCAATGTCGAACAATTTTGATCAAAATTTTAAAAAATTCACGAGTATGACCCATCTTAGGATGTACTAAACCTATTTTTAACTTGATGTAATTATGTATTAATCATAAAAACATGTTTATTAAACTATATATAACAGTTTGGAGTCACGAAAATACATTATGGTCAACAATATTGGTCATTTAACGTAGAATCGCAACAGTTTTTTGTCAAACTATCAAACTTAAAACGCATTTTTCGTTGTCCTAATTGTATTCTAATTCGATTTCTTAACTTTTTCTACATGATAATACATATATGAAGGCAAGATATACAAGAATGAAATCAAAAAAATATTTGTTTTAAACAACCAAATAGGTTGTTCAATGTCGAACAATTTTGATCAAAATTATAAAAAATTTACGAATATGACCCACCCTATGATGTGCTACACCTATTTTTAACTTGATTTAATTATTTATTAATCATAAAAAGATGTTTATTAAACAATATATAATAGTTCCGAGTCACGAAAACACAATTTCATCGACAATATTAGCTGTTCAACGCAGAATCACTACAATTTTTTTCAAAATTGTACAAATATCTAGATTAAAACACATTTTTCGTTGTTCAAATTGTATTCTAATTCAATTTCTAAACTTTTTGTACATGATAACACATATTTGAAGATAGATATACAAGAATCAAATCAAAAAAATAGGTTTTAAACAACCAAAAAAGTTGTTCAACGTCGAACAATTTTGATCATAATATTAAAAAATTAACGAGTATGACCGACCTTAGGATGAATTAAACCTATTTTTAACTTGATTTAATTATGTATTAATCATAAAAACATGTTTATTAAACTATATATAACATTTTAGAGTCACGAAAACACAATTTGATAGACAATATTGGCCGTTCAACGTAGAATCGCAACAGTTTTTGTCAAAATATCAAGCATAACACCCATTTTTCGTTGTCCTAAATGTATTCTAATTCGATTTGTAAATTTTTTCTACATGATAAAGCATATATGAGGACAGATAGATAAGAATGAAATCAAAAAAATATGTTTTAAACAATCAAATAGGTTGTTCAACGTCGAACAATTTTGATCAAAATTTTAAAAAATTCACGAGTATGAACCACCTTAGGATGTACTAAACCTATTTTTAACTTTATTTAATTTTGTATTAATGCTAAAAAGAAGTTTATTAAACTATATATAACTGTTTGGAGTCATGAAAATACAATATGATCGACAATATTGGCCGTTTAACGTAGAATCGCTACAATTTTTGTCCAAATATCAAGCTTAAAACCCATTTTTCGTTGTCCTAATTGTATTCTAATTTGATTTCTAAACTTTTCTACACGATAATGCATATATGAAGACAGATACACAAGAATGAAATCAAAAAAATATGTTTTAAACAACGAAATATGTTGTTCAATGTCGAACAATTTTGATCAAAATTTTAAAAAATTCACGAGTATGACCCACCTTAGGATGTACTAAACCTATTTTTAACTTTATTTAATTTGTATTATTGCTAAAAACAAGTTTATTAAACTATATATAACTGTTTGGAGTCATGAAAATACAATATGATCGACAATATTGGTCGTTTAACGTAGAATCGCTACAGTTTTTGTCCAAATATTAAGCTTAAAACCCATTTTTCGTTGTCCTAATTGTATTCTAATTTGATTTCTAAACTTTACTACACGATAATGCATATATGAAGATAGATACACAAGAATGAAATCAAAAAAATTTGTTTTAAACAACGAAATATGTTGTTCAATGTCGAAAAATTTTGATCAAAATTTTAAAAAATTCACGAGTATGACCCACCTTAGGATGTATTAAACCTATTTTTAACTTGATGTAATTATGTATTAATTATAAAAACATATTTATTAAACTATATATAACATTTTAGAGTCACGAAAACACAATTTGATCAACAATATTGGCCGTTCAACATAGAATCGCAACAGTTTTTGTCCAAATATTAAGCTTAAAACCCATTTTTCGTTGTCCTAATTGTATTCTAATTCGATTTGTAAATTATTTCTACATGATAAAGCATATATGAGGACAGATAGACAAGAATGAAATCAAAAAAATATGTTTTAAACAATCAAATAGGTTGTTCAACGTCGAACAATTTTGATCAAAATTTTAAAAAATTAACGAGTATGACCCACCTTATGATGTACTAAACCTATTTTTAACTTGATTTAATTATGTATTAATCCTAAAAACGAGTTTATTAAACTATATATAACTGTTTGGAGTCACGAAAACACAATATGATCCACAATATTGGCCGTTTAACGTAGAATCGCTATAGTTTTTGTCCAAATATCAAGCTTAAAACCCATTTTTCGTTGTCGTACTTGTATTCTAATTTGATTTCTAAACTTCTTCTACATGATAATGCATATATGAAGACAGATACACAAGAATGCAATCAAAAAATATGTTTTAAACAACCAAATATGTTGTTCAATGTCAAACAATTTTGATCAAAATTTTAAAAAATTCACGAGTATGACCCACCTTAGGATGTACTAAACCTATTTTTAACTTGATGTAATTATGTATTAATCATAAAAATATGTTTATTAAACTATATATAACATTTTAGAGTCACGAAAACACAATTCGATCGACAATATTGGCCGTTCAACGTAGAATCGCAACAGTTTTTGTCAAAATATCAAGCTTAAAGCCCATTTTTCGTTGTCCTAATTGTATTCTAATTTGATTTCTAAACTTCTTCTAAATGTAATGCATATATGAAGACAGATAGACAAGAATGAAATCAAAAAAATATGTTTTAAACAATCAAATAGGTTGTTCAACGCCGAACAATTTTGATCAAAATTTTAAAAAATTCACGAGTATGACCCACCTTAGGATGTACTAAACCTATTTTTAACTTGATGTAATTATGTATTAATCATAAAAATATGTTTATTAAACTATATATAACATTTTAGAGTCACGAAAACACAATTCGATCGACAATATTGGCCGTTCAACGTAGAATCGCAACAGTTTTTGTCAAAATATCAAGCTTAAAGCCCATTTTTCATTGTCCTAATTGTATTCTAATTTGATTTCTAAACTTCTTCTAAATGTAATGCATATATGAAGACAGATAGACAAGAATGAAATCAAAAAAATATGTTTTAAACAATCAAATAGGTTGTTCAACGCCGAACAATTTTGATCAAAATTTTAATAAATTAACAAGTATAACTCACCTTAGGATGTACTAAACCTATTTTTAACTTGATTTAATTATGTATTAATCCTAAAAACAAGTTTATTAAACTATATATGACTGTTTGGAGTCACGAAAACACAATATGATCAACAATATTGGCCGTTTAACGTAGAATCGCTACAGTTTTTGTCCAAATATCAAGCTTAAAACCCATTTTTCGTTGTCCTAATTGTATTCTAATTTGATTTCTAAACTTCTTCTACATGATAATGCATATATGAAGACAGATAGACAAGAATGAAATCAAAAAAATATGTTTCAAACAATCAAATAGGTTGTTCAACGCCGAACAATTTTGATCAAAATTTTAAAAAATTAACAAGTATAACTCACCTTAGGATGTACTAAACCTATTTTTAACTTGATTTAATTATGTATTAATCCTAAAAACAAGTTTATTAAACTATATATGACTGTTTGGAGTCACGAAAACACAATATGATCAACAATATTGGCCGTTTAACGTAGAATCGCTACAGTTTTTGTCCAAATATCAAGCTTAAAACCCATTTTTCGTTGTCCTAATTGTATTCTAATTTGATTTCTAAACTTCTTCTACATGATAATGCATATATGAAGACAGATACACAAGAATGAAATGAAAAAAAATATGTTTTAAACAACCAAATATGTTGTTCAATGTCGAACAATTTTGATCAAAATTTTAAAAAATTCACGAGTATGACCCATCTTAGGATGTACTAAACCTATTTTTAACTTGATGTAATTATGTATTAATCATAAAAACATGTTTATTAAACTATATATAACAGTTTGGAGTCACGAAAACACATTATGATCAACAATATTGGACATTTAACGTAGAATCGCAACAGTTTTTTGTCAAACTATCAAACTTAAAACGCATTTTTCGTTGTCCTAATTGTATTCTAATTCAATTTCTGAACTTTTTCTACATGATAATACATATATGAAGGCAAGATATACAAGAATGAAATCAAAAAAATATATGTTTTAAACAACCAAATAGGTTGTTCAATGTCGAACAATTTTGATCAAAATTATAAAAAATTTACGAATATGACCCACCCTATGATGTGCTACACCTATTTTTAACTTGATTTAATTATTTATTAATCATAAAAAGATGTTTATTAAACAATATATAATAGTTCCGAGTCACGAAAACACAATTTCATCGACAATATTAGCTGTTCAACGCAGAATCACTACAATTTTTTTCAAAATTGTACAAATATCTAGATTAAAACACATTTTTCGTTGTTCAAATTGTATTCTAATTCAATTTCTAAACTTTTAGTACATGATAACACATATTTTAAGATAGATATACAAGAATCAAATCAAAAAAATAGGTTTTAAACAACCAAAAAAGTTGTTCAACGTCGAACAATTTTGATCATAATATTAAAAAATTAACGAGTATGACCGACCTTAGGATGAATTAAACCTATTTTTAACTTGATTTAATTATGTATTAATCATAAAAACATGTTTATTAAACTATATATAACATTTTAGAGTCACGAAAACACAATTTGATCGACAATATTGGCCGTTCAACGTAGAATCGCAACAGTTTTTGTCAAAATATCAAGCATAACACCCATTTTTCGTTGTCCTAATTATATTCTAATTCGATTTGTAAATTTTTTCTACATGATAAAGCATATATGAGGACAGATAGATAAGAATGAAATCAAAAAAATATGTTTTAAACAATCAAATAGGTTGTTCAACGTCGAACAATTTTGATCAAAATTTTAAAAAATTCACGAGTATGAACCACCTTAGGATGTACTAAACCCATTTTTAACTTTATTTAATTTTGTATTAATGCTAAAAAGAAGTTTATTAAACTATATATAACTGTTTGGAGTCATGAAAATACAATATGATCGACAATATTGGTCGTTTAACGTAGAATCGCTACAGTTTTTGTCCAAATATCAAGCTTAAAACCCATTTTTCGTTGTCCTAATTGTATTCTAATTTGATTTCTAAACTTTTCTACACGATAATGCATATATGAAGACAGATACACAAGAATGAAATCAAAAAAATATGTTTTAAACAACGAAATATGTTGTTCAATGTCGAACAATTTTGATCAAAATTTTAAAAAATTCACGAGTATGACCCACCTTAGGATGTACTAAACCTATTTTTAACTTTATTTAATTTGTATTATTGCTAAAAACAAGTTTATTAAACTATATATAACTGTTTGGAGTCATGAAAATACAATATGATCGACAATATTGGTCGTTTAACGTAGAATCGCTACAGTTTTTGTCCAAATATTAAGCTTAAAACCCATTTTTCGTTGTCCTAATTGTATTCTAATTTGATTTCTAAACTTTACTACACGATAATGCATATATGAAGATAGATACACAAGAATGAAATCAAAAAAATTTGTTTTAAACAACGAAATATGTTGTTCAATGTCGAACAATTTTGATCAAAATTTTAAAAAATTCACGAGTATGACCCACCTTAGGATGTATTAAACCTATTTTTAACTTGATGTAATTATGTATTAATTATAAAAACATATTTATTAAACTATATATAACATTTTTGAGTCACGAAAACACAATTTGATCGACAATATTGGCCGTTCAACATAGAATCGCAACAGTTTTTGTCCAAATATTAAGCTTAAAACCCATTTTTCGTTGTCCTAATTGTATTCTAATTCGATTTGTAAATTATTTCTACATGATAAAGCATATATGAGGACAGATAGACAAGAATGAAATCAAAAAAATATGTTTTAAACAATCAAATAGGTTGTTCAACGTCGAACAATTTTGATCAAAATTTTAAAAAATTAACGAGTATGACCCACCTTAGGATGTACTAAACCTATTTTTAACTTGATTTAATTATGTATTAATCCTAAAAACGAGTTTATTAAACTATATATAACTGTTTGGAGTCACGAAAACACAATATGATCGACAATATTGGCCGTTTAACGTAGAATCGCTATAGTTTTTGTCCAAATATCAAGCTTAAAACCCATTTTTCGTTGTCGTACTTGTATTCTAATTTGATTTCTAAACTTCTTCTACATGATAATGCATATATGAAGACAGATACACAAGAATGCAATCAAAAAAATATGTTTTAAACAACCAAATATGTTGTTCAATGTCAAACAATTTTGATCAAAATTTTAAAAAATTCACGAGTATGACCCACCTTAGGATGTACTAAACCTATTTTTAACTTGATGTAATTATGTATTAATCATAAAAACATGTTTATTAAACTATATATAACATTTTAGAGTCACGAAAACACAATTCGATCGACAATATTGGTCGTTCAACGTAGAATCGCAACAGTTTTTGTCAAAATATCAAGCTTAAAGCCCATTTTTCGTTGTCCTAATTGTATTCTAATTTGATTTCTAAACTTCTTCTACATGATAATGCATATATGAAGACAGATAGACAAGAATGAAATCAAAAAAATATGTTTTAAACAATCAAATAGGTTGTTCAACGCCGAACAATTTTGATCAAAATTTTAAAAAATTAACAAGTATAACTCACCTTAGGATGTACTAAACCTATTTTTAACTTGATTTAATTATGTATTAATCCTAAAAATGAGTTTATTAAACTATATATAACTGTTTGGAGTCACGAAAACACAATATGATCGACAATATTGGCCGTTTAACGAAGAATCGCTATAGTTTTTGTCCAAATATCAAGCTTAAAACCCATTTTTCGTTGTCCTACTTGTATTCTAATTTGATTTCTAAACTTCTTCTACATGATAATGCATATATGAAGACAGATAGACAAGAATGAAATCAAAAAAATATGTTTTAAACAATCAAATAGGTTGTTCAACGCCGAACAATTTTGATCAAAATTTTAAAAAATTAACAAGTATAACTCACCTTAGGATGTACTAAACCTATTTTTAACTTGATTTAATTATGTATTAATCCTAAAAACAAGTTTATTAAACTATATATGACTGTTTGGAGTCACGAAAACACAATATGATAACAATATTGGCCGTTTAACGTAGAATCGCTACAGTTTTTGTCCAAATATCAAGCTTAAAACCCATTTTTCGTTGTCCTAATTGTATTCTAATTTGATTTCTAAACTTCTTCTACATGATAATGCATATATGAAGACAGATAGACAAGAATGAAATCAAAAAAATATGTTTTAAACAATCAAATAGGTTGTTCAACGCCGAACAATTTTGATCAAAATTTTAAAAAATTAACAAGTATAACTCACCTTAGGATGTACTAAACCTATTTTTAACTTGATTTAATTATGTATTAATCCTAAAAACAAGTTTATTAAACTATATATGACTGTTTGGAGTCACGAAAACACAATATGATCAACAATATTGGCCGTTTAACGTAGAATCGCTACAGTTTTTGTCCAAATATCAAGCTTAAAACCCATTTTTCGTTGTCCTAATTGTATTCTAATTTGATTTCTAAACTTCTTCTACATGATAATGCATATATGAAGACAGATACACAAGAATGAAATGAAAAAAAATATGTTTTAAACAACCAAATATGTTGTTCAATGTCGAACAATTTTGATCAAAATTTTAAAAAATTCACGAGTATGACCCATCTTAGGATGTACTAAACCTATTTTTAACTTGATGTAATTATGTATTAATCATAAAAACATGTTTATTAAACTATATATAACAGTTTGGAGTCACGAAAACACATTATGATCAACAATATTGGACATTTAACGTAGAATCGCAACAGTTTTTTGTCAAACTATCAAACTTAAAACGCATTTTTCGTTGTCCTAATTGTATTCTAATTCAATTTCTGAACTTTTTCTACATGATAATACATATATGAAGGCAAGATATACAAGAATGAAATCAAAAAAATATATGTTTTAAACAACCAAATAGGTTGTTCAATGTCGAACAATTTTGATCAAAATTATAAAAAATTTACGAATATGACCCACCCTATGATGTGCTACACCTATTTTTAACTTGATTTAATTATTTATTAATCATAAAAAGATGTTTATTAAACAATATATAATAGTTCTGAGTCACGAAAACACAATTTCATCGACAATATTAGCTGTTCAACGCAGAATCACTACAATTTTTTTCAAAATTGTACAAATATCTAGATTAAAACACATTTTTCGTTGTTCAAATTGTATTCTAATTAAATTTCTAAACTTTTTGTACATGATAACACATATTTGAAGATAGATATACAAGAATCAAATCAAAAAAATAGGTTTTAAACAACCAAAAAAGTTGTTCAACGTCGAACAATTTTGATCATAATATTAAAAAATTAACGAGTATGACCGACCTTAGGATGAATTAAACCTATTTTTAACTTGATTTAATTATGTATTAATCATAAAAACATGTTTATTAAACTATATATAACATTTTAGAGTCACGAAAACACAATTTGATCGACAATATTGGCCGTTCAACGTAGAATCGCAACAGTTTTTGTCAAAATATCAAGCATAACACCCATTTTTCGTTGTCCTAATTGTATTCTAATTCGATTTGTAAATTTTTTCTACATGATAAAGCATATATGAGGACAGATAGATAAGAATGAAATCAAAAAAATATGTTTTAAACAATCAAATAGGTTGTTCAACGTCGAACAATTTTGATCAAAATTTTAAAAAATTAATGAGTATGAACCACCTTAGGATGTACTAAACCTATTTTTAACTTTATTTAATTTGTATTATTGCTAAAAACAAGTTTATTAAACTATATATAACTGTTTGGAGTCATGAAAATACAATATGATCGACAATATTGGTCGTTTAACGTAGAATCGCTACAGTTTTTGTCCAAATATTAAGCTTAAAACCCATTTTTCGTTGTCCTAATTGTATTCTAATTTGATTTCTATACTTTACTACACGATAATGCATATATGAAGATAGATACACAAGAATGAAATCAAAAAAATTTGTTTTAAACAACGAAATATGTTGTTCAATGTCGAACAATTTTGATCAAAATTTTAAAAAATTCACGAGTATGACCCACCTTAGGATGTATGAAACCTATTTTTAACTTGATGTAATTATGTATTAATCATAAAAACATGTTTATTAAACTATATATAACATTTTAGAGTCACGAAAACACAATTCGATCGACAATATTGGCCGTTCAACGTAGAATCGCAACAGTTTTTGTCAAAATATCAAGCTTAAAGCCCATTTTTCGTTGTCCTAATTGTATTCTAATTTGATTTCTAAACTTCTTCTACATGATAATGCATATATGAAGACAGATAGACAAGAATGAAATCAAAAAAATATGTTTTAAAAAACCAAAGATGCTGTTCAATGTCGAACAATTTTGATCAAAATTTTAAAAAATTCACGAGTATGACCCACCTTAGGATGTACTAAACTTATTTTTAACTTGATGTAATTATGTATTAATCATAAAAACATGTTTATTAAACTATATATAACATTTTAGAGTCACGAAAACACAATTCGATCGACAATATTGGCCGTTCAACGTAGAATCGCAACAGTTTTTGTCAAAATATCAAGCTTAAAGCCCATTTTTCGTTGTCCTAATTGTATTCTAATTTGATTTCTAAACTTCTTCTACATGATAATGCATATATGAAGACAGATAGACAAGAATAAAATCAAAAAAATATGTTTTAAACAATCAAATAGGTTGTTCAACGCCGAACAATTTTGATCAAAATTTTAAAAAATTAACAAGTATAACTCACCTTAGGATGTACTAAACCTATTTTTAACTTGATTTAATTATGTATTAATCCTAAAAACAAGTTTATTAAACTATATATGACTGTTTGGAGTCACGAAAACACAATATGATCAACAATATTGGCCGTTTAACGTAGAATCGCTACAGTTTTTGTCCAAATATCAAGCTTAAAACCCATTTTTTGATTTCTAAACTTCTTCTACATGATAATGCATATATGAAGACAGATAGACAAAAATGAAATCAAAAAAATATGTTTTAAACAATCAAATAGGTTGTTCAACGCCGAACAATTTTGATCAAAATTTTAAAAAATTAACAAGTATAACTCACCTTAGGATGTACTAAACCTATTTTTAACTTGATTTAATTATGTATTAATCCTAAAAACAAGTTTATTAAACTATATATGACTGTTTGGAGTCACGAAAACACAATATGATCAACAATATTGGCCGTTTAACGTAGAATCGCTACAGTTTTTGTCCAAATATCAAGCTTAAAACCCATTTTTCGTTGTCCTAATTGTATTCTAATTTGATTTCTAAACTTCTTCTACATGATAATGCATATATGAAGACAGATAGACAAGAATGAAATCAAAAAAATATGTTTTAAACAATCAAATAGGTTGTTCAACGCCGAACAATTTTGATCAAAATTTTAAAAAATTAACAAGTATAACTCACCTTAGGATGTACTAAACCTATTTTTAACTTGATTTAATTATGTATTAATCCTAAAAACAAGTTTATTAAACTATATATGACTGTTTGGAGTCACGAAAACACAATATGATCAACAATATTGGCCGTTTAACGTAGAATCGCTACAGTTTTTGTCCAAATATCAAGCTTAAAACCCATTTTTCGTTGTCCTAATTGTATTCTAATTTGATTTCTAAACTTCTTCTACATGATAATGCATATATGAAGACAGATACACAAGAATGAAATGAAAAAAAATATGTTTTAAACAACCAAATATGTTGTTCAATGTCGAACAATTTTGATCAAAATTTTAAAAAATTCACGAGTATGACCCATCTTAGGATGTACTAAACCTATTTTTAACTTGATGTAATTATGTATTAATCATAAAAACATGTTTATTAAACTATATATAACAGTTTGGAGTCACGAAAACACATTATGATCAACAATATTGGACATTTAACGTAGAATCGCAACAGTTTTTTGTCAAACTATCAAACTTAAAACGCATTTTTCGTTGTCCTAATTGTATTCTAATTCAATTTCTGAACTTTTTCTACATGATAATACATATATGAAGGCAAGATATACAAGAATGAAATCAAAAAAATATATGTTTTAAACAACCAAATAGGTTGTTCAATGTCGAACAATTTTGATCAAAATTATAAAAAATTTACGAATATGACCCACCCTATGATGTGCTACACCTATTTTTAACTTGATTTAATTATTTATTAATCATAAAATGATGTTTATTAAACAATATATAATAGTTCCGAGTCACGAAAACACAATTTCATCGACAATATTAGCTGTTCAACGCAGAATCACTACAATTTTTTTCAAAATTGTACAAATATCTAGATTAAAACACATTTTTCGTTGTTCAAATTGTATTCTAATTAAATTTCTAAACTTTTTGTACATGATAACACATATTTGAAGATAGATATACAAGAATCAAATCAAAAAAATAGGTTTTAAACAACCAAAAAAGTTGTTCAACGTCGAACAATTTTGATCATAATATTAAAAAATTAACGAGTATGACCGACCTTAGGATGAATTAAACCTATTTTTAACTTGATTTAATTATGTATTAATCATAAAAACATGTTTATTAAACTATATATAACATTTTAGAGTCACGAAAACACAATTTGATCGACAATATTGGCCGTTCAACGTAGAATCGCAACAGTTTTTGTCAAAATATCAAGCATAACACCCATTTTTCGTTGTCCTAATTGTATTCTAATTCGATTTGTAAATTTTTTCTACATGATAAAGCATATATGAGGACAGATAGATAAGAATGAAATCAAAAAAATATGTTTTAAACAATCAAATAGGTTGTTCAACGTCGAACAATTTTGATCAAAATTTTAAAAAATTAATGAGTATGAACCACCTTAGGATGTACTAAACCTATTTTTAACTTTATTTAATTTGTATTATTGCTAAAAACAAGTTTATTAAACTATATATAACTGTTTGGAGTCATGAAAATACAATATGATCGACAATATTGGTCGTTTAACGTAGAATCGCTACAGTTTTTGTCCAAATATTAAGCTTAAAACCCATTTTTCGTTGTCCTAATTGTATTCTAATTTGATTTCTATACTTTACTACACGATAATGCATATATGAAGATAGATACACAAGAATGAAATCAAAAAAATTTGTTTTAAACAACGAAATATGTTGTTCAATGTCGAACAATTTTGATCAAAATTTTAAAAAATTCACGAGTATGACCCACCTTAGGATGTATGAAACCTATTTTTAACTTGATGTAATTATGTATTAATCATAAAAACATGTTTATTAAACTATATATAACATTTTAGAGTCACGAAAACACAATTCGATCGACAATATTGGCCGTTCAACGTAGAATCGCAACAGTTTTTGTCAAAATATCAAGCTTAAAGCCCATTTTTCGTTGTCCTAATTGTATTCTAATTTGATTTCTAAACTTCTTCTACATGATAATGCATATATGAAGACAGATAGACAAGAATGAAATCAAAAAAATATGTTTTAAAAAACCAAAGATGCTGTTCAATGTCGAACAATTTTGATCAAAATTTTAAAAAATTCACGAGTATGACCCACCTTAGGATGTACTAAACTTATTTTTAACTTGATGTAATTATGTATTAATCATAAAAACATGTTTATTAAACTATATATAACATTTTAGAGTCACGAAAACACAATTCGATCGACAATATTGGCCGTTCAACGTAGAATCGCAACAGTTTTTGTCAAAATATCAAGCTTAAAGCCCATTTTTCGTTGTCCTAATTGTATTCTAATTTGATTTCTAAACTTCTTCTACATGATAATGCATATATGAAGACAGATAGACAAGAATAAAATCAAAAAAATATGTTTTAAACAATCAAATAGGTTGTTCAACGCCGAACAATTTTGATCAAAATTTTAAAAAATTAACAAGTATAACTCACCTTAGGATGTACTAAACCTATTTTTAACTTGATTTAATTATGTATTAATCCTAAAAACAAGTTTATTAAACTATATATGACTGTTTGGAGTCACGAAAACACAATATGATCAACAATATTGGCCGTTTAACGTAGAATCGCTACAGTTTTTGTCCAAATATCAAGCTTAAAACCCATTTTTTGATTTCTAAACTTCTTCTACATGATAATGCATATATGAAGACAGATAGACAAAAATGAAATCAAAAAAATATGTTTTAAACAATCAAATAGGTTGTTCAACGCCGAACAATTTTGATCAAAATTTTAAAAAATTAACAAGTATAACTCACCTTAGGATGTACTAAACCTATTTTTAACTTGATTTAATTATGTATTAATCCTAAAAACAAGTTTATTAAACTATATATGACTGTTTGGAGTCACGAAAATACAATATGATCAACAATATTGGCCGTTTAACGTAGAATCGCTACAGTTTTTGTCCAAATATCAAGCTTAAAACCCATTTTTCGTTGTCCTAATTGTATTCTAATTTGATTTCTAAACTTCTTCTACATGATAATGCATATATGAAGACAGATAGACAAGAATGAAATCAAAAAAATATGTTTTAAACAATCAAATAGGTTGTTCAACGCCGAACAATTTTGATCAAAATTTTAAAAAATTAACAAGTATAACTCACCTTAGGATGTACTAAACCTATTTTTAACTTGATTTAATTATGTATTAATCCTAAAAACAAGTTTATTAAACTATATATGACTGTTTGGAGTCACGAAAACACAATATGATCAACAATATTGGCCGTTTAACGTAGAATCGCTACAGTTTTTGTCCAAATATCAAGCTTAAAACCCATTTTTCGTTGTCCTAATTGTATTCTAATTTGATTTCTAAACTTCTTCTACATGATAATGCATATATGAAGACAGATACACAAGAATGAAATGAAAAAAAATATGTTTTAAACAACCAAATATGTTGTTCAATGTCGAACAATTTTGATCAAAATTTTAAAAAATTCACGAGTATGACCCATCTTAGGATGTACTAAACCTATTTTTAACTTGATGTAATTATGTATTAATCATAAAAACATGTTTATTAAACTATATATAACAGTTTGGAGTCACGAAAACACATTATGATCAACAATATTGGACATTTAACGTAGAATCGCAACAGTTTTTTGTCAAACTATCAAACTTAAAACGCATTTTTCGTTGTCCTAATTGTATTCTAATTCAATTTCTGAACTTTTTCTACATGATAATACATATATGAAGGCAAGATATACAAGAATGAAATCAAAAAAATATATGTTTTAAACAACCAAATAGGTTGTTCAATGTCGAACAATTTTGATCAAAATTATAAAAAATTTACGAATATGACCCACCCTATGATGTGCTACACCTATTTTTAACTTGATTTAATTATTTATTAATCATAAAATGATGTTTATTAAACAATATATAATAGTTCCGAGTCACGAAAACACAATTTCATCGACAATATTAGCTGTTCAACGCAGAATCACTACAATTTTTTTCAAAATTGTACAAATATCTAGATTAAAACACATTTTTCGTTGTTCAAATTGTATTCTAATTAAATTTCTAAACTTTTTGTACATGATAACACATATTTGAAGATAGATATACAAGAATCAAATCAAAAAAATAGGTTTTAAACAACCAAAAAAGTTGTTCAACGTCGAACAATTTTGATCATAATATTAAAAAATTAACGAGTATGACCGACCTTAGGATGAATTAAACCTATTTTTAACTTGATTTAATTATGTATTAATCATAAAAACATGTTTATTAAACTATATATAACATTTTAGAGTCACGAAAACACAATTTGATCGACAATATTGGCCGTTCAACGTAGAATCGCAACAGTTTTTGTCAAAATATCAAGCATAACACCCATTTTTCGTTGTCCTAATTGTATTCTAATTCGATTTGTAAATTTTTTCTACATGATAAAGCATATATGAGGACAGATAGATAAGAATGAAATCAAAAAAATATGTTTTAAACAATCAAATAGGTTGTTCAACGTCGAACAATTTTGATCAAAATTTTAAAAAATTAATGAGTATGAACCACCTTAGGATGTACTAAACCTATTTTTAACTTTATTTAATTTGTATTATTGCTAAAAACAAGTTTATTAAACTATATATAACTGTTTGGAGTCATGAAAATACAATATGATCGACAATATTGGTCGTTTAACGTAGAATCGCTACAGTTTTTGTCCAAATATTAAGCTTAAAACCCATTTTTCGTTGTCCTAATTGTATTCTAATTTGATTTCTATACTTTACTACACGATAATGCATATATGAAGATAGATACACAAGAATGAAATCAAAAAAATTTGTTTTAAACAACGAAATATGTTGTTCAATGTCGAACAATTTTGATCAAAATTTTAAAAAATTCACGAGTATGACCCACCTTAGGATGTATGAAACCTATTTTTAACTTGATGTAATTATGTATTAATCATAAAAACATGTTTATTAAACTATATATAACATTTTAGAGTCACGAAAACACAATTCGATCGACAATATTGGCCGTTCAACGTAGAATCGCAACAGTTTTTGTCAAAATATCAAGCTTAAAGCCCATTTTTCGTTGTCCTAATTGTATTCTAATTTGATTTCTAAACTTCTTCTACATGATAATGCATATATGAAGACAGATAGACAAGAATGAAATCAAAAAAATATGTTTTAAAAAACCAAAGATGCTGTTCAATGTCGAACAATTTTGATCAAAATTTTAAAAAATTCACGAGTATGACCCACCTTAGGATGTACTAAACTTATTTTTAACTTGATGTAATTATGTATTAATCATAAAAACATGTTTATTAAACTATATATAACATTTTAGAGTCACGAAAACACAATTCGATCGACAATATTGGCCGTTCAACGTAGAATCGCAACAGTTTTTGTCAAAATATCAAGCTTAAAGCCCATTTTTCGTTGTCCTAATTGTATTCTAATTTGATTTCTAAACTTCTTCTACATGATAATGCATATATGAAGACAGATAGACAAGAATAAAATCAAAAAAATATGTTTTAAACAATCAAATAGGTTGTTCAACGCCGAACAATTTTGATCAAAATTTTAAAAAATTAACAAGTATAACTCACCTTAGGATGTACTAAACCTATTTTTAACTTGATTTAATTATGTATTAATCCTAAAAACAAGTTTATTAAACTATATATGACTGTTTGGAGTCACGAAAACACAATATGATCAACAATATTGGCCGTTTAACGTAGAATCGCTACAGTTTTTGTCCAAATATCAAGCTTAAAACCCATTTTTTGATTTCTAAACTTCTTCTACATGATAATGCATATATGAAGACAGATAGACAAAAATGAAATCAAAAAAATATGTTTTAAACAATCAAATAGGTTGTTCAACGCCGAACAATTTTGATCAAAATTTTAAAAAATTAACAAGTATAACTCACCTTAGGATGTACTAAACCTATTTTTAACTTGATTTAATTATGTATTAATCCTAAAAACAAGTTTATTAAACTATATATGACTGTTTGGAGTCACGAAAACACAATATGATCAACAATATTGGCCGTTTAACGTAGAATCGCTACAGTTTTTGTCCAAATATCAAGCTTAAAACCCATTTTTCGTTGTCCTAATTGTATTCTAATTTGATTTCTAAACTTCTTCTACATGATAATGCATATATGAAGACAGATACACAAGAATGAAATGAAAAAAAATATGTTTTAAACAACCAAATATGTTGTTCAATGTCGAACAATTTTGATCAAAATTTTAAAAAATTCACGAGTATGACCCATCTTAGGATGTACTAAACCTATTTTTAACTTGATGTAATTATGTATTAATCATAAAAACATGTTTATTAAACTATATATAACAGTTTGGAGTCACGAAAACACATTATGATCAACAATATTGGACATTTAACGTAGAATCGCAACAGTTTTTTGTCAAACTATCAAACTTAAAACGCATTTTTCGTTGTCCTAATTGTATTCTAATTCGATTTCTGAACTTTTTCTACATGATAATACATATATGAAGGCAAGATATACAAGAATGAAATCAAAAAAATATATGTTTTAAACAACCAAATAGGTTGTTCAATGTCGAACAATTTTGATCAAAATTATAAAAAATTTACGAATATGACCCACCCTATGATGTGCTACACCTATTTTTAACTTGATTTAATTATTTATTAATCATAAAAAGATGTTTATTAAACAATATATAATAGTTCCGAGTCACGAAAACACAATTTCATCGACAATATTAGCTGTTCAACGCAGAATCACTACAATTTTTTTCAAAATTGTACAAATATCTAGATTAAAACACATTTTTCGTTGTTCAAATTGTATTCTAATTCAATTTCTAAACTTTTTGTACATGATAACACATATTTGAAGATAGATATACAAGAATCAAATCAAAAAAATAGGTTTTAAACAACCAAAAAAGTTGTTCAACGTCGAACAATTTTGATCATAATATTAAAAAATTAACGAGTATGACCGACCTTAGGATGAATTAAACCTATTTTTAACTTGATTTAATTATGTATTAATCATAAAAACATGTTTATTAAACTATATATAACATTTTAGAGTCACGAAAACACAATTTGATCGACAATATTGGCCGTTCAACGTAGAATCGCAACAGTTTTTGTCAAAATATCAAGCATAACACCCATTTTTCGTTGTCCTAATTGTATTCTAATTCGATTTGTAAATTTTTTCTACATGATAAAGCATATATGAGGACAGATAGATAAGAATGAAATCAAAAAAATATGTTTTAAACAATCAAATAGGTTGTTCAACGTCGAACAATTTTGATCAAAATTTTAAAAAATTCACGAGTATGAACCACCTTAGGATGTACTAAACCTATTTTTAACTTTATTTAATTTTGTATTAATGCTAAAAAGAAGTTTATTAAACTATATATAACTGTTTGGAGTCATGAAAATACAATATGATCGACAATATTGGTCGTTTAATGTAGAATCGCTACAGTTTTTGTCCAAATATCAAGCTTAAAACCCATTTTTCGTTGTCCTAATTGTATTCTAATTTGATTTCTAAACTTTTCTACACGATAATGCATATATGAAGACAGATACACAAGAATGAAATCAAAAAAATATGTTTTAAACAACGAAATATGTTGTTCAATGTCGAACAATTTTGATCAAAATTTTAAAAAATTCACGAGTATGACCCACCTTAGGATGTACTAAACCTATTTTTCACTTTATTTAATTTGTATTATTGCTAAAAACAAGTTTATTAAACTATATATAACTGTTTGGAGTCATGAAAATACAATATGATCGACAATATTGGTCGTTTAACGTAGAATCGCTACAGTTTTTGTCCAAATATTAAGCTTAAAACCCATTTTTCGTTGTCCTAATTGTATTCTAATTTGATTTCTAAACTTTACTACACGATAATGCATATATGAAGATAGATACACAAGAATGAAATTAAAAAAATTTGTTTTAAACAACGAAATATGTTGTTCAATGTCGAACAATTTTGATCAAAATTTTAAAAAATTCACGAGTATGACCCACCTTAGGATGTATTAAACCTATTTTTAACTTGATGTAATTATGTATTAATTATAAAAACATATTTATTAAACTATATATAACATTTTAGAGTCACGAAAACACAATTTGATCGACAATATTGGCCGTTCAACATAGAATCGCAACAGTTTTTGTCCAAATATTAAGCTTAAAACCCATTTTTCGTTGTCCTAATTGTATTCTAATTCGATTTGTAAATTATTTCTACATGATAAAGCATATATGAAGACAGATAGACAAGAATGAAATCAAAAAAATATGTTTTAAACAATCAAATAGGTTGTTCAACGTCGAACAATTTTGATCAAAATTTTAAAAAATTAACGAGTATGACCCACCTTATGATGTACTAAACCTATTTTTAACTTGATTTAATTATGTATTAATCCTAAAAACGAGTTTATTAAACTATATATAACTGTTTGGAGTCACGAAAACACAATATGATCGACAATATTGGCCGTTTAACGTAGAATCGCTACAGTTTTTGTCCAAATATCAAGCTTAAAACCCATTTTTCGTTGTCCTACTTGTATTCTAATTTGATTTCTAAACTTCTTCTACATGATAATGCATATATGAAGACAGATACACAAGAATGCAATCAAAAAAATATGTTTTAAACAACCAAATATGCTGTTCAATGTCGAACAATTTTGATCAAAATTTTAAAAAATTCACGAGTATGACCCACCTTAGGATGTACTAAACCTATTTTTAACTTGATGTAATTATGTATTAATCATAAAAACATGTTTATTAAACTATATATAACATTTTAGAGTCACGAAAACACAATTAGATCGACAATATTGGCCGTTCAACGTAGAATCGCAACAGTTTTTGTCAAAATATCAAGCTTAAAGCCCATTTTTCGTTGTCCTAATTGTATTCTAATTTGATTTCTAAACTTCTTCTACATGATAATGCATATATGAAGACAGATAGACAAGAATGAAATCAAAAAAATATGTTTTAAACAATCAAATAGGTTGTTCAACGCCGAACAATTTTGATCAAAATTTTAAAAAATTAACAAGTATAACTCACCTTAGGATGTACTAAACCTATTTTTAACTTGATTTAATTATGTATTAATCCTAAAAACAAGTTTATTAAACTATATATGACTGTTTGGAGTCACGAAAACACAATATGATCAACAATATTGGCCGTTTAACGTAGAATCGCTACAGTTTTTGTCCAAATATCAAGCTTAAAACCCATTTTTCGTTGTCCTAATTGTATTCTAATTTGATTTCTAAACTTCTTCTACATGATAATGCATATATGAAGACAGATAGACAAGAATGAAATCAAAAAAATATGTTTTAAACAATCAAATAGGTTGTTCAACGCCGAACAATTTTGATCAAAATTTTAAAAAATTAACAAGTATAACTCACCTTAGGATGTACTAAACCTATTTTTAACTTGATTTAATTATGTATTAATCCTAAAAACAAGTTTATTAAACTATATATGACTGTTTGGAGTCACGAAAACACAATATGATCAACAATATTTGCCGTTTAACGTAGAATCGCTACAGTTTTTGTCCAAATATCAAGCTTAAAACCCATTTTTCGTTGTCCTAATTGTATTCTAATTTGATTTCTAAACTTCTTCTACATGATAATGCATATATGAAGACAGATAGACAAGAATGAAATCAAAAAAATATGTTTTAAACAATCAAATAGGTTGTTCAACGCCGAACAATTTTGATCAAAATTTTAAAAAATTAACAAGTATAACTCACCTTAGGATGTACTAAACCTATTTTTAACTTGATTTAATTATGTATTAATCCTAAAAACAAGTTTATTAAACTATATATGACTGTTTGGAGTCACGAAAACACAATATGATCAACAATATTGGCCGTTTAACGTAGAATCGCTACAGTTTTTGTCCAAATATCAAGCTTAAAACCCATTTTTCGTTGTCCTAATTGTATTCTAATTTGATTTCTAAACTTCTTCTACATGATAATGCATATATGAAGACAGATACACAAGAATGAAATGAAAAAAAATATGTTTTAGACAACCAAATATGTTGTTCAATGTCGAACAATTTTGATCAAAATTTTAAAAAATTCACGAGTATGACCCATCTTAGGATGTACTAAACCTATTTTTAACTTGATGTAATTATGTATTAATCATAAAAACATGTTTATTAAACTATATATAACAGTTTGGAGTCACGAAAACACATTATGATCAACAATATTGGACATTTAACGTAGAATCGCAACAGTTTTTTGTCAAACTATCAAACTTAAAACGCATTTTTCGTTGTCCTAATTGTATTCTAATTCAATTTCTGAACTTTTTCTACATGATAATACATATATGAAGGCAAGATATACAAGAATGAAATCAAAAAAATATATGTTTTAAACAACCAAATAGGTTGTTCAATGTCGAACAATTTTGATCAAAATTATAAAAAATTTACGAATATGACCCACCCTATGATGTGCTACACCTATTTTTAACTTGATTTAATTATTTATTAATCATAAAAAGATGTTTATTAAACAATATATAATAGTTCCGAGTCACGAAAACACAATTTCATCGACAATATTAGCTGTTCAACGCAGAATCACTACAATTTTTTTCAAAATTGTACAAATATCTAGATTAAAACACATTTTTCGTTGTTCAAATTGTATTCTAATTCAATTTCTAAACTTTTTGTACATGATAACACATATTTGAAGATAGATATACAAGAATCAAATCAAAAAAATAGGTTTTAAACAACCAAAAAAGTTGTTCAACGTCGAACAATTTTGATCATAATATTAAAAAATTAACGAGTATGACCGACCTTAGGATGAATTAAACCTATTTTTAACTTGATTTAATTATGTATTAATCATAAAAACATGTTTATTAAACTATATATAACATTTTAGAGTCACGAAAACACAATTTGATCGACAATATTGGCCGTTTAACGTAGAATCGCTACAGTTTTTGTCCAAATATCAAGCTTAAAACCCATTTTTCGTTGTCCTACTTGTATTCTAATTTGATTTCTAAACTTCTTCTACATGATAATGCATATATGAAGACAGATACACAAGAATGCAATCAAAAAAATATGTTTTAAACAACCAAATATGCTGTTCAATGTCGAACAATTTTGATCAAAATTTTAAAAAATTCACGAGTATGACCCACCTTAGGATGTACTAAACCTATTTTTAACTTGATGTAATTATGTATTAATCATAAAAACATGTTTATTAAACTATATATAACATTTTAGAGTCACGAAAACACAATTAGATCGACAATATTGGCCGTTCAACGTAGAATCGCAACAGTTTTTGTCAAAATATCAAGCTTAAAGCCCATTTTTCGTTGTCCTAATTGTATTCTAATTTGATTTCTAAACTTCTTCTACATGATAATGCATATATGAAGACAGATAGACAAGAATGAAATCAAAAAAATATGTTTTAAACAATCAAATAGGTTGTTCAACGCCGAACAATTTTGATCAAAATTTTAAAAAATTAACAAGTATAACTCACCTTAGGATGTACTAAACCTATTTTTAACTTGATTTAATTATGTATTAATCCTAAAAACAAGTTTATTAAACTATATATGACTGTTTGGAGTCACGAAAACACAATATGATCAACAATATTGGCCGTTTAACGTAGAATCGCTACAGTTTTTGTCCAAATATCAAGCTTAAAACCCATTTTTCGTTGTCCTAATTGTATTCTAATTTGATTTCTAAACTTCTTCTACATGATAATGCATATATGAAGACAGATAGACAAGAATGAAATCAAAAAAATATGTTTTAAACAATCAAATAGGTTGTTCAACGCCGAACAATTTTGATCAAAATTTTAAAAAATTAACAAGTATAACTCACCTTAGGATGTACTAAACCTATTTTTAACTTGATTTAATTATGTATTAATCCTAAAAACAAGTTTATTAAACTATATATGACTGTTTGGAGTCACGAAAACACAATATGATCAACAATATTTGCCGTTTAACGTAGAATCGCTACAGTTTTTGTCCAAATATCAAGCTTAAAACCCATTTTTCGTTGTCCTAATTGTATTCTAATTTGATTTCTAAACTTCTTCTACATGATAATGCATATATGAAGACAGATAGACAAGAATGAAATCAAAAAAATATGTTTTAAACAATCAAATAGGTTGTTCAACGCCGAACAATTTTGATCAAAATTTTAAAAAATTAACAAGTATAACTCACCTTAGGATGTACTAAACCTATTTTTAACTTGATTTAATTATGTATTAATCCTAAAAACAAGTTTATTAAACTATATATGACTGTTTGGAGTCACGAAAACACAATATGATCAACAATATTGGCCGTTTAACGTAGAATCGCTACAGTTTTTGTCCAAATATCAAGCTTAAAACCCATTTTTCGTTGTCCTAATTGTATTCTAATTTGATTTCTAAACTTCTTCTACATGATAATGCATATATGAAGACAGATACACAAGAATGAAATGAAAAAAAATATGTTTTAGACAACCAAATATGTTGTTCAATGTCGAACAATTTTGATCAAAATTTTAAAAAATTCACGAGTATGACCCATCTTAGGATGTACTAAACCTATTTTTAACTTGATGTAATTATGTATTAATCATAAAAACATGTTTATTAAACTATATATAACAGTTTGGAGTCACGAAAACACATTATGATCAACAATATTGGACATTTAACGTAGAATCGCAACAGTTTTTTGTCAAACTATCAAACTTAAAACGCATTTTTCGTTGTCCTAATTGTATTCTAATTCAATTTCTGAACTTTTTCTACATGATAATACATATATGAAGGCAAGATATACAAGAATGAAATCAAAAAAATATATGTTTTAAACAACCAAATAGGTTGTTCAATGTCGAACAATTTTGATCAAAATTATAAAAAATTTACGAATATGACCCACCCTATGATGTGCTACACCTATTTTTAACTTGATTTAATTATTTATTAATCATAAAAAGATGTTTATTAAACAATATATAATAGTTCCGAGTCACGAAAACACAATTTCATCGACAATATTAGCTGTTCAACGCAGAATCACTACAATTTTTTTCAAAATTGTACAAATATCTAGATTAAAACACATTTTTCGTTGTTCAAATTGTATTCTAATTCAATTTCTAAACTTTTTGTACATGATAACACATATTTGAAGATAGATATACAAGAATCAAATCAAAAAAATAGGTTTTAAACAACCAAAAAAGTTGTTCAACGTCGAACAATTTTGATCATAATATTAAAAAATTAACGAGTATGACCGACCTTAGGATGAATTAAACCTATTTTTAACTTGATTTAATTATGTATTAATCATAAAAACATGTTTATTAAACTATATATAACATTTTAGAGTCACGAAAACACAATTTGATCGACAATATTGGCCGTTCAACGTAGAATCGCAACAGTTTTTGTCAAAATATCAAGCATAACACCCATTTTTCGTTGTCCTAATTGTATTCTAATTCGATTTGTAAATTTTTTCTACATGATAAAGCATATATGAGGACAGATAGATAAGAATGAAATCAAAAAAATATGTTTTAAACAATCAAATAGGTTGTTCAACGTCGAACAATTTTGATCAAAATTTTAAAAAATTCACGAGTATGAACCACCTTAGGATGTACTAAACCTATTTTTAACTTTATTTAATTTTGTATTAATGCTAAAAAGAAGTTTATTAAACTATATATAACTGTTTGGAGTCATGAAAATACAATATGATCGACAATATTGGCCGTTTAACGTAGAATCGCTACAGTTTTTGTCCAAATATCAAGCTTAAAACCCATTTTCCGTTGTCCTAATTGTATTCTAATTTGATTTCTAAACTTTTCTACAGGATAATGCATATATGAAGACAGATACACAAGAATGAAATCAAAAAAATATGTTTTAAACAACGAAATATGTTGTTCAATGTCGAACAATTTTGATCAAAATTTTAAAAAATTCACGAGTATGACCCACCTTAGGATGTACTAAACCTATTTTTAACTTTATTTAATTTGTATTATTGCTAAAAACAAGTTTATTAAACTATATATAACTGTTTGGAGTCATGAAAATACAATATGATCGACAATATTGGTCGTTTAACGTAGAATCGCTACAGTTTTTGTCCAAATATTAAGCTTAAAACCCATTTTTCGTTGTCCTAATTGTATTCTAATTTGATTTCTAAACTTTACTACACGATAATGCATATATGAAGATAGATACACAAGAATGAAATCAAAAAAATTTGTTTTAAACAACGAAATATGTTGTTCAATGTCGAACAATTTTGATCAAAATTTTAAAAAATTCACGAGTATGACCCACCTTAGGATGTATTAAACCTATTTTTAACTTGATGTAATTATGTATTAATTATAAAAACATATTTATTAAACTATATATAACATTTTAGAGTCACGAAAACACAATTTGATCGACAATATTGGCCGTTCAACATAGAATCGCAACAGTTTTTATCCAAATATTAAGCTTAAAACCCATTTTTCGTTGTCCTAATTGTATTCTAATTCGATTTGTAAATTATTTCTACATGATAAAGCATATATGAAGACAGATAGACAAGAATGAAATCAAAAAAATATGTTTTAAACAATCAAATAGGTTGTTCAACGTCGAACAATTTTGATCAAAATTTTAAAAAATTAACGAGTATGACCCACCTTATGATGTACTAAACCTATTTTTAACTTGATTTAATTATGTATTAATCCTAAAAACGAGTTTATTAAACTATATATAACTGTTTGGAGTCACGAAAACACAATATGATCGACAATATTGGCCGTTTAACGTAGAATCGCTACAGTTTTTGTCCAAATATCAAGCTTAAAACCCATTTTTCGTTGTCCTACTTGTATTCTAATTTGATTTCTAAACTTCTTCTACATGATAATGCATATATGAAGACAGATACACAAGAATGCAATCAAAAAAATATGTTTTAAACAACCAAATATGCTGTTCAATGTCGAACAATTTTGATCAAAATTTTAAAAAATTCACGAGTATGACCCACCTTAGGATGTACTAAACCTATTTTTAACTTGATGTAATTATGTATTAATCATAAAAACATGTTTATTAAACTATATATAACATTTTAGAGTCACGAAAACACAATTAGATAGACAATATTGGCCGTTCAACGTAGAATCGCAACAGTTTTTGTCAAAATATCAAGCTTAAAGCCCATTTTTCGTTGTCCTAATTGTATTCTAATTTGATTTCTAAACTTCTTCTACATGATAATGCATATATGAAGACATATAGACAAGAATGAAATAAAAAAAATATGTTTTAAACAATCAAATAGGTTGTTCAACGCCGAACAATTTTGATCAAAATTTTAAAAAATTAACAAGTATAACTCACCTTAGGATGTACTAAACCTATTTTTAACTTGATTTAATTATGTATTAATCCTAAAAACAAGTTTATTAAACTATATATGACTGTTTGGAGTCACGAAAACACAATATGATCAACAATATTGGCCGTTTAACGTAGAATCGCTACAGTTTTTGTCCAAATATCAAGCTTAAAACCCATTTTTCGTTGTCCTAATTGTATTCTAATTTGATTTCTAAACTTCTTCTACATGATAATGCATATATGAAGACAGATAGACAAGAATGAAATCAAAAAAATATGTTTTAAACAATCAAATAGGTTGTTCAACGTCGAACAATTTTGATCAAAATTTTAAAAAATTCACGAGTATGAACCACCTTAGGATGTACTAAACCTATTTTTAACTTTATTTAATTTTGTATTAATGCTAAAAAGAAGTTTATTAAACTATATATAACTGTTTGGAGTCATGAAAATACAATATGATCGACAATATTGGCCGTTTAACGTAGAATCGCTACAGTTTTTGTCCAAATATCAAGCTTAAAACCCATTTTCCGTTGTCCTAATTGTATTCTAATTTGATTTCTAAACTTCTTCTACATGATAATGCATATATGAAGACAGATACACAAGAATGAAATGAAAAAAAATATGTTTTAGACAATCAAATATGTTGTTCAATGTCGAACAATTTTGATCAAAATTTTAAAAAATTCACGAGTATGACCCATCTTAGGATGTACTAAACCTATTTTTAACTTGATGTAATTATGTATTAATAATAAAAACATGTTTATTAAACTATATATAACAGTTTGGAGTCACGAAAACACATTATGATCAACAATATTGGACATTTAACGTAGAATCGCAACAGTTTTTTGTCAAACTATCAAACTTAAAACGCATTTTTCGTTGTCCTAATTGTATTCTAATTCGATTTCTGAACTTTTTCTACATGATAATACATATATGAAGGTAAGATATACAAGAATGAAATCAAAAAAATATATGTTTTAAACAACCAAATAGGTTGTTCAATGTCGAACAATTTTGATCAAAATTATAAAAAATTTACGAATATGACCCACCCTATGATGTGCTACACCTATTTTTAACTTGATTTAATTATTTATTAATCATAAAAAGATGTTTATTAAACAATATATAATAGTTCCGAGTCACGAAAACACAATTTCATCGACAATATTAGCTGTTCAACGCAGAATCACTACAATTTTTTTCAAAATTGTACAAATATCTAGATTAAAACACATTTTTCGTTGTTCAAATTGTATTCTAATTCAATTTCTAAACTTTTTGTACATGATAACACATATTTGAAGATAGATATACAAGAATCAAATCAAAAAAATAGGTTTTAAACAACCAAAAAAGTTGTTCAACGTCGAACAATTTTGATCATAATATTAAAAAATTAACGAGTATGACCGACCTTAGGACGAATTAAACCTATTTTTAACTTGATTTAATTATGTATTAATCATAAAAACATGTTTATTAAACTATATATAACATTTTAGAGTCACGAAAACACAATTTGATCGACAATATTGGCCGTTCAACGTAGAATCGCAACAGTTTTTGTCAAAATATCAAGCATAACACCCATTTTTCGTTGTCCTAAATGTATTCTAATTCGATTTGTAAATTTTTTCTACATGATAAAGCATATATGAGGACAGATAGATAAGAATGAAATCAAAAAAATATGTTTTAAACAATCAAATAGGTTGTTCAACGTCGAACAATTTTGATCAAAATTTTAAAAAATTCACGAGTATGAACCACCTTAGGATGTACTAAACCTATTTTTAACTTTATTTAATTTTGTATTAATGCTAAAAAGAAGTTTATTAAACTATATATAACTGTTTGGAGTCATGAAAATACAATATGATCGACAATATTGGCCGTTTAACGTAGAATCGCTACAATTTTTGTCCAAATATCAAGCTTAAAACCCATTTTTCGTTGTCCTAATTGTATTCTAATTTGATTTCTAAACTTTACTACACGATAATGCATATATGAAGATAGATACACAAGAATGAAATCAAAAAAATTTGTTTTAAACAACGAAATATGTTGTTCAATGTCGAACAATTTTGATCAAAATTTTAAAAAATTCACGAATATGACCCACCTTAGGATGTATTAAACCTATTTTTAACTTGATGTAATTATGTATTAATTATAAAAACATATTTATTAAACTATATATAACATTTTAGAGTCACGAAAACACAATTTGATCGACAATATTGGCCGTTCAACATAGAATCGCAACAGTTTTTGTCCAAATATTAAGCTTAAAACCCATTTTTCGTTGTCCTAATTGTATTCTAATTCGATTTGTAAATTATTTCTACATGATAAAGCATATATGAAGACAGATTGACAAGAATGAAATCAAAAAAATATGTTTTAAACAATCAAATAGGTTGTTCAACGTCGAACAATTTTGATCAAAATTTTAAAATATTAACGAGTATGACCCACCTTATGATGTACTAAACCTATTTTTAACTTGATTTAATTATGTATTAATCCTAAAAACGAGTTTATTAAACTATATATAACTGTTTGGAGTCACGAAAACACAATATGATCGACAATATTGGCCGTTTAACGTAGAATCGCTACAGTTTTTGTCCAAATATCAAGCTTAAAACCCATTTTTCGTTGTCCTACTTGTATTCTAATTTGATTTCTAAACTTCTTCTACATGATAATGCATATATGAAGACAGATACACAAGAATGCAATCAAAAAAATATGTTTTAAACAACCAAATATGCTGTTCAATGTCGAACAATTTTGATCAAAATTTTAAAAAATTCACGAGTATGACCAACCTTAGGATGTACTAAACCTATTTTTAACTTGATGTAATTATGTATTAATCATAAAAACATGTTTATTAAACTATATATAACATTTTAGAGTCACGAAAACACAATTCGATCGACAATATTGGCCGTTCAACGTAGAATCGCAACAGTTTTTGTCAAAATATCAAGCTTAAAGCCCATTTTTCGTTGTCCTAATTGTATTCTAATTTGATTTCTAAACTTCTTCTACATGATAATGCATATATGAAAACAGATAGACAAGAATGAAATCAAAAAAATATGTTTTAAACAATCAAATAGGTTGTTCAACGCCGAACAATTTTGACCAAAATTTTAAAAAATTAACAAGTATAACTCACCTTAGGATGTACTAAACCTATTTTTAACTTGATTTAATTATGTATTAATCCTAAAAACAAGTTTATTAAACTATATATGACTGTTTGGAGTCACGAAAACACAATATGATCAACAATATTGGCCGTTTAACGTAGAATCGCTACAGTTTTTGTCCAAATATCAAGCTTAAAACCCATTTTTCGTTGTCCTAATTGTATTCTAATTTGATTTCTAAACTTCTTCTACATGATAATGCATATATGAAGACAGATAGACAAGAATGAAATCAAAAAAATATGTTTTAAACAATCAAATAGGTTGTTCAACGCCGAACAATTTTGATCAAAATTTTAAAAAATTAACAAGTATAACTCACCTTAGGATGTACTAAACCTATTTTTAACTTGATTTAATTATGTATTAATCCTAAAAACAAGTTTGTTAAACTATATATGACTGTTTGGAGTCACGAAAACACAATATGATCAACAATATTGGCCGTTTAACGTAGAATCGCTACAGTTTTTGTCCAAATATCAAGCTTAAAACCCATTTTTCGTTGTCCTAATTGTATTCTAATTTGATTTCTAAACTTCTTCTACATGATAATGCATATATGAAGACAGATACACAAGAATGAAATGAAAAAAAATATGTTTTAAACAACCAAATATGTTGTTCAATGTCGAACAATTTTGATCAAAATTTTAAAAAATTCACGAGTATGACCCATCTTAGGATGTACTAAACCTATTTTTAACTTGATGTAATTATGTATTAATCATAAAAACATGTTTATTAAACTATATATAACAGTTTGGAGTCACGAAAACACATTATGATCAACAATATTGGACATTTAACGTAGAATCGCAGCAGTTTTTTGTCAAACTATCAAACTTAAAACGCATTTTTCGTTGTCCTAATTGTATTCTAATTCGATTTCTGAACTTTTTCTACATGATAATACATATATGAAGGCAAGATATACAAGAATGAAATCAAAAAAATATATGTTTTAAACAACCAAATAGGTTGTTCAATGTCGAACAATTTTGATCAAAATTATAAAAAATTTACGAATATGACCCACCCTATGATGTGCTACACCTATTTTTAACTTGATTTAATTATTTATTAATCATAAAAAGATGTTTATTAAACAATATATAATAGTTCCGAGTCACGAAAACACAATTTCATCGACAATATTAGCTGTTCAACGCAGAATCACTACAATTTTTTTCAAAATTGTACAAATATCTAGATTAAAACACATTTTTCGTTGTTCAAATTGTATTCTAATTCAATTTCTAAACTTTTTGTACATGATAACACATATTTGAAGATAGATATACAAGAATCAAATCAAAAAAATAGGTTTTAAAAAACCAAAAAAGTTGTTCAACGTCGAACAATTTTGATCATAATATTAAAAAATTAACGAGTATGACCGACCTTAGGATGAATTAAACCTATTTTAACTTGATTTAATTATGTATTAATCATAAAAACATGTTTATTAAACTATATATAACATTTTAGAGTCACGAAAACACAATTTGATCGACAATATTGGCCGTTCAACGTAGAATCGCAACAGTTTTTGTCAAAATATCAAGCATAACACCCATTTTTCGTTGTCCTAATTGTATTCTAATTCGATTTGTAAATTTTTTCTACATGATAAAGCATATATGAGGACAGATAGATAAGAATGAAATCAAAAAAATATGTTTTAAACAATCAAATAGGTTGTTCAACGTCGAACAATTTTGATCAAAATTTTAAAAAATTCACGAGTATGAACCACCTTAGGATGTACTAAACCTATTTTTAACTTTATTTAATTTTGTATTAATGCTAAAAAAAAGTTTATTAAACTATATATAACTGTTTGGAGTCATGAAAATACAATATGATCGACAATATTGGCCGTTTAACGTAGAATCGCTACAATTTTTGTCCAAATATCAAGCTTAAAACCCATTTTTCGTTGTCCTAATTGTATTCTAATTTGATTTCTAAACTTTTCTACACGATAATGCATATATGAAGACAGATACACAAGAATGAAATCAAAAAAATATGTTTTAAACAACGAAATATGTTGTTCAATGTCGAACAATTTTGATCAAAATTTTAAAAAATTCACGAGTATGACCCACCTTAGGATGTACTAAACCTATTTTTAACTTTATTTAATTTGTATTATTGCTAAAAACAAGTTTATTAAACTATATATAACTGTTTGGAGTCATGAAAATACAATATGATCGACAATATTGGTCGTTTAACGTAGAATCGCTACAGTTTTTGTCCAAATATTAAGCTTAAAACCCATTTTTCGTTGTCCTAATTGTATTCTAATTTGATTTCTAAACTTCTTCTACATGATAATGCATATATGAAGACAGATAGACAAGAATGAAATCAAAAAAATATGTTTTAAACAATCAAATAGGTTGTTCAACGCCGAACAATTTTGATCAAAATTTTAAAAAATTAACAAGTATAACTCACCTTAGGATGTACTAAACCTATTTTTAACTTGATTTAATTATGTATTAATCCTAAAAACAAGTTTATTAAACTATATATGACTGTTTGGAGTCACGAAAACACAATATGATCAACAATATTGGCCGTTTAACGTAGAATCGCTACAGTTTTTGTCCAAATATCAAGCTTAAAACCCATTTTTCGTTGTCCTAATTGTATTCTAATTTGATTTCTAAACTTCTTCTACATGATAATGCATATATGAAGACAGATAGACAAGAATGAAATCAAAAAAATATGTTTTAAACAATCAAATAGGTTGTTCAACGCCGAACAATTTTGATCAAAATTTTAAAAAATTAACAAGTATAACTCACCTTAGGATGTACTAAACCTATTTTTAACTTGATTTAATTATGTATTAATCCTAAAAACAAGTTTATTAAACTATATATGACTGTTTGGAGTCACGAAAACACAATATGATCAACAATATTGGCCGTTTAACGTAGAATCGCTACAGTTTTTGTCCAAATATCAAGCTTAAAACCCATTTTTCGTTGTCCTAATTGTATTCTAATTTGATTTCTAAACATCTTCTACATGATAATGCATATATGAAGACAGATACACAAGAATGAAATCAAAAAAATATGTTTTAAACAATCAAATAGGTTGTTCAACGCCGAACAATTTTGATCAAAATTTTAAAAAATTAACAAGTATAACTCACCTTAGGATGTACTAAACCTATTTTTAACTTGATTTAATTATGTATTAATCCTAAAAACAAGTTTATTAAACTATATATGACTGTTTGGAGTCACGAAAACACAATATGATCAACAATATTGGCCGTTTAACGTAGAATCGCTACAGTTTTTGTCCAAATATCAAGCTTAAAACCCATTTTTCGTTGTCCTAATTGTATTCTAATTTGATTTCTAAACTTCTTCTACATGATAATGCATATATGAAGACAGATACACAAGAATGAAATGAAAAAAAATATGTTTTAAACAACCAAATATGTTGTTCAATGTCGAACAATTTTGATCAAAATTTTAAAAAATTCACGAGTATGACCCATCTTAGGATGTACTAAACCTATTTTTAACTTGATGTAATTATGTATTAATCATAAAAACATGTGTATTAAACTATATATAACAGTTTGGAGTCACGAAAACACATTATGATCAACAATATTGGACATTTAACGTAGAATCGCAACAGTTTTTTGTCAAACTATCAAACTTAAAACGCATTTTTCGTTGTCCTAATTGTATTCTAATTCGATTTCTTAACTTTTTCTACATGATAATACATATATGAAGGCAAGATATACAAGAATGAAATCAAAAAAATATATGTTTTAAACAACCAAATAGGTTGTTCAATGTCGAACAATTTTGATCAAAATTATAAAAAATTTACGAATATGACCCACCCTATGATGTGCTACACCTATTTTTAACTTGATTTAATTATTTATTAATCATAAAAAGATGTTTATTAAACAATATATAATAGTTCCGAGTCACGAAAACACAATTTCATCGACAATATTAGCTGTTCAACGCAGAATCACTACAATTTTTTTCAAAATTGTACAAATATCTAGGTTAAAACACATTTTTCGTTGTTCAAATTGTATTCTAATTCAATTTCTAAACTTTTTGTACATGATAACACATATTTGAAGATAGATATACAAGAATCAAATCAAAAAAATAGGTTTTAAACAACCAAAAAAGTTGTTCAACGTCGAACAATTTTGATCATAATATTAAAAAATTAACGAGTATGACCGACCTTAGGATGAATTAAACCTATTTTTAACTTGATTTAATTATGTATTAATCATAAAAACATGTTTATTAAACTATATATAACATTTTAGAGTCACGAAAACACAATTTGATCGACAATATTGGCCGTTCAACGTAGAATCGCAACAGTTTTTGTCAAAATATCAAGCATAACACCCATTTTTCGTTGTCCTAATTGTATTCTAATTCGATTTGTAAATTTTTTCTACATGATAAAGCATATATGAGGACAGATAGATAAGAATGAAATCAAAAAAATATGTTTTAAACAATCAAATAGGTTGTTCAACGTCGAACAATTTTGATCAAAATTTTAAAAAATTCACGAGTATGAACCACCTTAGGATGTACTAAACCTATTTTTAACTTTATTTAATTTTGTATTAATGCTAAAAAGAAGTTTATTAAACTATATATAACTGTTTGGAGTCATGAAAATACAATATGATCGACAATATTGGCCGTTTAACGTAGAATCGCTACAGTTTTTGTCCAAATATCAAGCTTAAAACCCATTTTTCGTTGTCCTAATTGTATTCTAATTTGATTTCTAAACTTTTCTACACGATAATGCATATATGAAGACAGATACACAAGAATGAAATCAAAAAAATATGTTTTAAACAACGAAATATGTTGTTCAATGTCGAACAATTTTGATCAAAATTTTAAAAAATTCACGAGTATGACCCACCTTAGGATGTACTAAACCTATTTTTAACTTTATTTAATTTGTATTATTGCTAAAAACAAGTTTATTAAACTATATATAACTGTTTGGAGTCATGAAAATACAATATGATCGACAATATTGGTCGTTTAACGTAGAATCGCTATAGTTTTTGTCCAAATATTAAGCTTAAAACCCATTTTTCGTTGTCCTAATTGTATTCTAATTTGATTTCTAAACTTTACTACACGATAATGCATATATGAAGATAGATACACAAGAATGAAATCAAAAAAATTTGTTTTAAACAACGAAATATGTTGTTCAATGTCGAACAATTTTGATCAAAATTTTAAAAAATTCACGAGTATGACCCACCTTAGGATGTATTAAACCTATTTTTAACTTGATGTAATTATGTATTAATTATAAAAACATATTTATTAAACTATATATAACATTTTAGAGTCACGAAAACACAATTTGATCGACAATATTGGCCGTTCAACATAGAATCGCAACAGTTTTTGTCCAAATATTAAGCTTAAAACCCATTTTTCGTTGTCCTAATTGTATTCTAATTCGATTTGTAAATTATTTCTACATGATAAAGCATATATGAAGACAGATAGACAAGAATGAAATCAAAAAAATATGTTTTAAACAATCAAATAGGTTGTTCAACGTCGAACAATTTTGATCAAAATTTTAAAAAATTAACGAGTATGACCCACCTTATGATGTACTAAACCTATTTTTAACTTGATTTAATTATGTATTAATCCTAAAAACGAGTTTATTAAACTATATATAACTGTTTGGAGTCACGAAAACACAATATGATCGACAATATTGGCCGTTTAACGTAGAATCGCTACAGTTTTTGTCCAAATATCAAGCTTAAAACCCATTTTTCGTTGTCCTACTTGTATTCTAGTTTGATTTCTAAACTTCTTCTACATGATAATGCATATATGAAGACAGATACACAAGAATGCAATCAAAAAAATATGTTTTAAACAACCAAATATGTTGTTCAATGTCGAACAATTTTGATCAAAATTTTAAAAAATTCATGAGTATGACCCACCTTAGGATGTACTTAACCTATTTTTAACTTGATTTAATTATGTATTAATCCTAAAAACAAGTTTATTAAACTATATATAACTATTTGGAGTCACGAAAACACAATATGATCGACAATATTGGCCGTTTAACGTAGAATCGCTACAGTTTTTGTCCAAATATCAAGCTTAAAACCCATTTTTCGTTGTCCTAATTGTATTCTAATTTGATTTCTAAACTTCTTCTACATGATAATGCATATATGAAGATAGATACACAAGAATGAAATCAAAAAAATATGTTTTAAACAACCAAATATGTTGTTCAATGTCGAACAATTTTGATCAAAATTTTAAAAAATTTACGAGTATGACCCACCTTAGGATATACTAAACCTTTTTTTTAACTTGATGTAATTATGTATTAATCATAAAAACATGATTATGAAACTATATATAACATTTTAGAGTCACGAAAACACAATATGATCGACAATATTGGCCATTTAACGTAGAATCGATACAGTTTTTGTCAAAACATCAAACTTAAAACGTATTTTTCGTTGTCCCAATTGTATTCTAATTCGATTTCTAAACTTTTTCTACATGATAATAAATATATGTAGATAGATATACAAGAATGATATAAATAAATATGTTTTAAACAATCAAATAGGTTGTTCAATGTCGAACAATTTTGATCAAAATTTTAAAAAATTCACGAGTGTGACCCACCTTAGGATGTACTAAAGCTATTTTTAACCTGATTTAATTATGTATTAATCCTAAAAAAAAGTTTATTAAACTATATATAACGGTTTCGAGTCACGAAAATACAATATGATCGACAATATTGGCCGTTTAACGTAGAATCGCTACAGTTTTTGTCCAAATATCAAGCTTAAAACCCATTTTTCGGTGTCCTAATTGTATTCTAATTTGATTTCTAAACTTCTTCTACATGATAATGCATATATGAAGATAGATACACAAGAATGAAATCAAAAAAATATGTTATTTAAAACCAAATATGTTGTTCAATGTCGAACAATTTTGATCAAAATTTTAAAAAATTTACGAGTATGACCCACCTTAGGATATACTAAACCTTTTTTTTAACTTTATGTAATTATGTATTAATTATAAAAACATGATTATGAAACTATATATAACATTTTAGAGTCACGAAAACACAATATGATCGACAATATTGGCCATTTAACGTAGAATCGATACAGTTTTTGTCAAAACATCAAACTTAAAACGTATTTTTCGTTGTCCTAATTGTATTCTAATTCAATTTCTAAACTTTTTCTACATGATAATAAATATATGAAGACAGATATACAAGAATGAAATAAAAAAATATGTTTTAAACAATCAAATAGGTTGTTCAATGTCGAACAATTTTGATCAAAATTTTAAAAAATTCACGAGTATGACCCACCTTAGGATGTAGTAAAGCTATTTTTAACTTGATTTAATTATGTATTAACCCTAAAAAAAAGTTTATTAAACTATATATAACGGTTTCGAGTCACGAAAATACAATATGATCGACAATATTGGCCGTTTAACGTAGAATCGCTACAGTTTTTGTCCAAATATCAAGCTTAAAACCCATTTTTCGGTGTACTAATTGTATTCTAATTTGATTTCTAAACTTCTTCTACATGATAATGCATATATGAAGACAGATACACAAGAATCAAATCAAAAAAATATGTTTTGAACAACGAAATATGTTGTTCAATGTCGAACAATTTTGATCAAAATTTTAAAAAATTCACGAGTATGACCCACCTTAGGATGTGCTAAACCTATTTTTAACTTGATGTAATTATGTATTAATCATAAAAACATGTTTATTAAACTATATATAACATTTTAGAGTCACGAAAACACAATTTGATCGACAATATTGGCCGTTCAACGTAGAATCGCAACAGTTTTTGTCCAAATATTAAGCTTAAAACCCATTTTTCGTTGTCCTAATTGTATTCTAATTCGATTTGTAAATTTTTTCTACATGATAAAGCATATATGAAGACAGATAGACAAGAATGAAATCAAAAAAATAAGTTTTAAACAATCAAATAGGTTGTTCAACGTCGAACAATTTTGATCAAAATTTTAAAAAATTAACGAGTATGACCCACCTTATGATGTACTAAACCTATTTTTAACTTGATTTAATTATGTATTAATCCTAAAAACAAGTTTATTAAACTATATATAACTGTTTGGAGTCACGAAAACACAATATGATCGACAATATTGGCCGTTTAACATAGAATCGCTACAGTTTTTGTCCAAATATCAAGCTTAAAACCCATTTTTCGTTGTCCTAATTGTATTCTAATTTGATTTCTAAACTTCTTCTACATGATAATGCATATATGAAGACAGATACATAAGAATGAAATCAAAAAATATGTTTTAAACAATCAAATAGGTTGTTCAATGTCGAACAATTTTGATCAAAATTTTAAAAAATTCACGAGTATGACCCACCTTAGGATGTACTAAAGCTATTTTTAACTTGATTTAATTATGTATTAACCCTAAAAACAAGTTTATTAAACTATATATAACGGTTTTGAGGCACGAAAATACAATATGATCGACAATATTGGCCGTTTAACGTATAATCGCTACTGTTTTTGTCCAAATATCAAGCTTAAAACCCATTTTTCGGTGTACTAATTGTATTCTAATTTGATTTCTAAACTTCTTCTACATGATAATGCATATATGAAGACAGATACACAAGAATGAAATCAAAAAAATATGTTTTGAACAACGAAATATGTTGTTCAATGTCGAACAATTTTGATCAAAATTTTAAAAAATTCACGAGTATGACCCACCTTAGGATGTGCTAAACCTATTTTTAACTTGATGTAATTATGTATTGATCATAAAAACATGTTTATTAAACTATATATAACATTTTAGAGTCACGAAAACACAATTTGATCGACAATATTGGCCGTTCAACGTAGAATCGCAACAGTTTTTGTCCAAATATCAAGCTTAAAATCCATTTTTCGTTGTCCTAATTGTATGCTAATTTGATTTCTAAACTTCTTCTACATGATAATGCATATATGAAGACAGATACGCAAGAATAAAATCAAAAATATATGTTTTAAACAACCAAATATGTTGTTCAATGTCGAACAATTTTGATCAAAATTTGAAAAAATTCACGAGTATGACCCACCTTAGGATGTACTAAACCTATTTTTAACTTGATGTAATTATGTATTAATCATAAAAACATCTTTATTAAACTATATATAACATTTTAGAGTCACGAAAACACAATTTGATCGACAATATTGGCCGTTCAACGTAGAATCGCAACAGTTTTTGTCCAAATATTAAGCTTAAAACCCATTTTTCGTTGTCCTAATTGTATTCTAATTCGATTTGTAAATTTTTTCTACATGATAAAGCATATATGAAGACAGATAGACAAGAATGAAATCAAAAAAATAAGTTTTAAACAATCAAATAGGTTGTTCAACGTCGAACAATTTTGATCAAAATTTTAAAAAATTAACGAGTATGACCCACCTTATGATGTGCTAAACCTATTTTTAACTTGATTTAATTATGTATTAATCCTAAAAACAAGTTTATTAAACTATATATAACTGTTTGGAGTCACGAAAACACAATATGATCGACAATATTGGCCGTTTAACGTAGAATCGCTACAGTTTTTGTCCAAATATAAAGCTTAAAACCCATTTTTCGTTGTCCTAATTGTATTCTAATTTGATTTCTAAACTTCTTCTACATGATAATGCATATATGAAGACAGATACACAAGAATGAAATCAAAAAATATGTTTTAAACAATCAAATAGGTTGTTCAATGTCGAACAATTTTGATCAAAATTTTAAAAAATTTACGAGTATGACCCACCTTAGGATGTACTAAACCTTTTTTTAACTTGATGTAATTATGTATTAATCATAAAAACATGATTATTAAACTATATATAACATTTTAGAGTCACGAAAACACAATATGATCGACAATATTGGCCATTTAACGTAGAATCGATACAGTTTTTGTCAAAACATCAGACTTAAAACGTATTTTTCGTTGTCCTAATTGTATTCTAATTCGATTTCTAAACTTTTTCTACATGATAATAAATATATGAAGACAGATATACAAGAATGAAATAAAAAAATATGTTTTAAACAATCAAATAGGTTGTTCAATGTCGAACAATTTTGATCAAAATTTTAAAAAATTCACGAGTATGACCCACCTTAGGATGTACTAAAGCTATTTTTAACTTGATTTAATTATGTATTAACCCTAAAAACAAGTTTATTAAACTATATATAACGGTTTCGAGTCACGAAAATACAATATGATCGACAATATTGGCCGTTTAACGTAGAATCGCTACAGTTTTTGTCCAAATATCAAGCTTAAAACCCATTTTTCGGTGTACTAATTGTATTCTAATTTGATTTCTAAACTTCTTCTACATGATAATGCATATATGAAGACAGATACACAAGAATGAAATCAAAAAAATATGTTTTAAACAACGAAATATGTTGTTCAATGTCGAACAATTTTGATCAAAATTTGAAAAAATTCACGAGTATGACCCACCTTAGGATGTACTAAACCTATTTTTAACTTGATGTAATTATGTATTAATCATAAAAACATCTTTATTAAACTATATATAACATTTTAGAGTCACGAAAACACAATTTGATCGACAATATTGGCCGTTCAACGTAAAATCGCAACAGTTTTTGTCCAAATATTAAGCTTAAAACCCATTTTTCGTTGTCCTAATTGTATTCTAATTCGATTTGTAAATTTTTTCTACATGATAAAGCATATATGAAGACAGATAGACAAGAATGAAATCAAAAAAATAAGTTTTAAACAATCAAATAGGTTGTTCAACGTCGAACAATTTTGATCAAAATTTTAAAAAATTAACGAGTATGACCCACCTTATGATGTACTAAACCTATTTTTAACTTGATTTAATTATGTATTAATCCTAAAAACAAGTTTATTAAACTATATATAACTGTTTGGAGTCACAAAAACACAATATGATCGACAATATTGGCCGTTTAACGTAGAATCGCTACAGTTTTTGTCCAAATATCAAGCTTAAAACCCATTTTTCGTTGTCCTAATTGTATTCTAATTTGATTTCTAAACTTCTTCTACATGATAATGCATATATGAAGACAGATACACAAGAATGAAATCAAAAAATATGTTTTAAACAATCAAATAGGTTGTTCAATGTCGAACAATTTTGATCAAAATTTTTAAAAATTCACGAGTATGACCCACCTTAGGATGTACTAAAGCTATTTTTAACTTGATTTAATTATGTATTAACCCTAAAAACAAGTTTATTAAACTATATATAACGGTTTTGAGTCACGAAAATACAATATGATCGACAATATTGGCCGTTTAACGTAGAATCGCTACTGTTTTTGTCCAAATATCAAGCTTAAAACCCATTTTTCGGTGTACTAATTGTATTCTAATTTGATTTCTAAACTTCTTCTACATGATAATGCATATATGAAGACAGATACACAAGAATGAAATCAAAAAATATGTTTTAAACAACCAAATATGTTGTTCAATGTCGAACAATTTTGATCAAAATTTTAAAAAATTTACGAGTATGACCCACCTTAGGATGTACTAAACCTTTTTTTAACTTGATGTAATTATGTATTAATCATAAAAACAAGATTATTAAACTATATATAACATTTTAGAGTCACGAAAACACAATATGATCGACAATATTGGCCATGTAACGTAGAATCGATACAGTTTTTGTCAAAACATCAAACTTAAAACGTATTTTTCGTTGTCCTAATTGTATTCTAATTCGATTTCTAAACTTTTTCTACATGATAATAAATATATGAAGACAGATATACAAGAATGAAATAAAAAAATATGTTTTAAACAATCAAATAGGTTGTTCAATGTCGAACAATTTTGATCAAAATTTTAAAAAATTCATGAGTATGACCCACCTTAGGATGAACTAAAGCTATTTTTAACTTGATTTAATTATGTATTAACCCTAAAAACAAGTTTATTAAACTATATATAACGGTTTCGAGTCACGAAAATACAATATGATCGACAATATTGGCCGTTTAACGTAGAATCGCTACAGTTTTTGTCCAAATATCAAGCTTAAAACCCATTTTTCGGTGTACTAATTGTATTCTAATTTGATTTCTAAACTTCTTCTACATGATAATGCATATATGAAGACAGATACACAAGAATGAAATCAAAAAAATATGTTTTAAACAACGAAATATGTTGTTCAATGTCGAACAATTTTGATCAAAATTTTAAAAAATTCACGAGTATGACCCACCTTAGGATGTGCTAAACCTATTTTTAACTTGATGTAATTATGTATTAATCATAAAAACATGTTTATTAAACTATATATAACATTTTAGAGTCACGAAAACACAATTGGATCGACAATATTGGCCGTTCAACGTAGAATCGCAACAGTTTTTGTCCAAATATCAAGCTTAAAACCCATTTTTCGTTGTCCTAATTGTATGCTAATTTGATTTCTAAACTTCTTCTACATGATAATGCATATATGAAGACAGATACGCAAGAATGAAATCAAAAATATATGTTTTAAACAACCAAATATGTTGTTCAATGTCGAACAATTTTGATCAAAATTTGAAAAAATTCACGAGTATGACCCACCTTAGGATGTACTAAACCTATTTTTAACTTGATGTAATTATGTATTAATCATAAAAACATCTTTATTAAACTATATATAACATTTTAGAGACACGAAAACACAATTTGATCAACAATATTGGCCGTTCAACGTAGAATCGCAACAGTTTTTGTCCAAATATTAAGCTTAAAATCCATTTTTCGTTGTCCTAAATGTATTCTAATTCGATTTGTAAATTTTTTCTACATGATAAAGCATATATGAAGACAGATAGACAAGAATGAAATCAAAAAAAGTAAGTTTTAAACAATCAAATAGGTTGTTCAACGTCGAACAATTTTGATCAAAATTTTAAAAAATTAACGAGTATGACCCACCTTATGATGTACTAAACCTATTTTTAACTTGATTTAATTATGTATTAATCCTAAAAACAAGTTTATTAAACTATATATAACTGTTTGGAGTAACGAAAACACAATATGATCGACAATATTGGCCGTTTAACGTAGAATCGCTACAGTTTTTGTCCAAATATCAAGCTTAAAACCCATTTTTCGGTGTACTAATTGTATTCTAATTTGATTTCTAAACTTCTTCTACATGATAATGCATATATGAAGACAGATACACAAGAATGAAATCAAAAAAATATGTTTTAAACAACGAAATATGTTGTTCAATGTCGAACAATTTTGATCAAAATTTGAAAAAATTCACGAGTATGACCCACCTTAGGATGTACTAAACCTATTTTTAACTTGATGTAATTATGTATTAATCATAAAAACATCTTTATTAAACTATATATAACATTTTAGAGTCACGAAAACACAATTTGATCGACAATATTGGCCGTTCAACGTAAAATCGCAACAGTTTTTGTCCAAATATTAAGCTTAAAACCCATTTTTCGTTGTCCTAATTGTATTCTAATTCGATTTGTAAATTTTTTCTACATGATAAAGCATATATGAAGACAGATAGACAAGAATGAAATCAAAAAAATAAGTTTTAAACAATCAAATAGGTTGTTCAACGTCGAACAATTTTGATCAAAATTTTAAAAAATTAACGAGTATGACCCACCTTATGATGTACTAAACCTATTTTTAACTTGATTTAATTATGTATTAATCCTAAAAACAAGTTTATTAAACTATATATAACTGTTTGGAGTCACGAAAACACAATATGATCGACAATATTGGCCGTTTAACGTAGAATCGCTACAGTTTTTGTCCAAATATCAAGCTTAAAACCCATTTTTCGTTGTCCTAATTGTATTCTAATTTGATTTCTAAACTTCTTCTACATGATAATGCATATATGAAGACAGATAGACAAGAATGAAATCAAAAAAAGTAAGTTTTAAACAATCAAATAGGTTGTTCAACGTCGAACAATTTTGATCAAAATTTTAAAAAATTAACGAGTATGACCCACCTTATGATGTACTAAACCTATTTTTAACTTGATTTAATTATGTATTAATCCTAAAAACAAGTTTATTAAACTATATATAACTATTTGGAGTCACGAAAACACAATATGATCGACAACATTGGCCGTTTAACGTAGAATCGCTACAGTTTTTGTCCAAATATTAAGCTTAAAATCCATTTTTCGTTGTCCTAATTGTATTCTAATTCGATTTGTAAATTTTTTCTACATGATAAAGCATATATAAAGACAGATAGACAAGAATGAAATCAAAAAAAGTAAGTTTTAAACAATCAAATAGGTTGTTCAACGTCGAACAATTTTGATCAAAATTTTAAAAAATTAACGAGTATGACCCACCTTATGATGTACTAAACCTATTTTTAACTTGATTTAATTATGTATTAATTCTAAAAACAAGTTTATTAAACTATATATAACTGTTTGGAGTCACGAAAACACAATATGATCGACAATATTGGCCGTTTAACGTAGAATCGCTACAGTTTTTGTCCAAATATCAAGCTTAAAACCCATTTTTCGGTGTACTAATTGTATTCTAATTTGATTTCTAAACTTCTTCTACATGATAAAGCATATATGAAGACAGGTAGACAAGAATGAAATCAAAAAAAGTAAGTTTTAAACAATCAAATAGGTTGTTCAACGTCGAACAATTTTGATCAAAATTTTAAAAAATTAACGAGTATGACCCACCTTATTATGTACTAAACCTATTTTTAACTTGATTTAATTATGTATTAATCCTAAAAACAAGTTTATTAAACTATATATAACTGTTTGGAGTCACGAAAACACAATATGATCGACAATATTGGCCGTTTAACGTAGAATCGCTACAGTTTTTGTCCAAATATCAAGCTTAAAACCCATTTTTCGGTGTACTAATTGTATTCTAATTTGATTTCTAAACTTCTTCTACATGATAATGCATATATGAAGACAGATACACAAGAATGAAATCAAAAAAATATGTTTTAAACAACGAAATATGTTGTTCAATGTCGAACAATTTTGATCAAAATTTGAAAAAATTCACGAGTATGACCCACCTTAGGATGTACTAAACCTATTTTTAACTTGATGTAATTATGTATTAATCATAAAAACATCTTTATTAAACTATATATAACATTTTAGAGTCACGAAAACACAATTTGATCGACAATATTGGCCGTTCAACGTAAAATCGCAACAGTTTTTGTCCAAATATTAAGCTTAAAACCCATTTTTCGTTGTCCTAATTGTATTCTAATTCGATTTGTAAATTTTTTCTACATGATAAAGCATATATGAAGATAGATAGACAAGAATGAAATCAAAAAAATAAGTTTTAAACAATCAAATAGGTTGTTCAACGTCGAACAATTTTGATCAAAATTTTAAAAAATTAACGAGTATGACCCACCTTATGATGTACTAAACCTATTTTTAACTTGATTTAATTATGTATTAATCCTAAAAACAAGTTTATTAAACTATATATAACTGTTTGGAGTCACGAAAACACAATATGATCGACAATATTGGCCGTTTAACGTAGAATCGCTACAGTTTTTGTCCAAATATCAAGCTTAAAACCCATTTTTCGGTGTACTAATTGTATTCTAATTTGATTTCTAAACTTCTTCTACATGATAATGCATATATGAAGACAGATACACAAGAATGAAATCAAAAAAATATGTTTTAAACAACGAAATATGTTGTTCAATGTCGAACAATTTTGATCAAAATTTTAAAAAATTCACGAGTATGACCCACCTTAGGATGTACTAAACCTATTTTTAACTTGATGTAATTATGTATTAATCATAAAAACATGTTTATTAAACTATATATAACATTTTAGAGTCACGAAAACACAATTTGATCGACAATATTGGCCGTTCAACGTAGAATCGCAACAGTTTTTGTCCAAATATCAAGCTTAAAACCCATTTTTCGTTGTCCTAATTGTATTCTAATTCGATTTGTAAATTTTTTCTACATGATAAAGCATATATGAAGACAGATAGACAAGAATGAAATCAAAAAAATAAGTTTTAAACAATCAAATAGGTTGTTCAACGTCGAACAATTTTGATCAAAATTTTAAAAAATTAACGAGTATGACCCACCTTATGATGTACTAAACCTATTTTTAACTTGATTTAATTATGTATTAATCCTAAAAACAAGTTTATTAAACTATATATAACTGTTTGGAGTCACGAAAACACAATCGACAATATTGGCCGTTTAACGTAGAATCGCTACAGTTTTTGTCCAAATATCAAGCTTAAAACCCATTTTTCGTTGTCCTAATTGTATTCTAATTTGATTTCTAAACTTCTTCTACATGATAATGCATATATGAAGACAGATAGACAAGAATGAAATCAAAAAAAGTAAGTTTTAAACAATCAAATAGGTTGTTCAACGTCGAACAATTTTGATCAAAATTTTAAAAAATTAACGAGTATGACCCACCTTATGATGTACTAAACCTATTTTTAACTTGATTTAATTATGTATTAATCCTAAAAACAAGTTTATTAAACTATATATAACTGTTTGGAGTCACGAAAACACAATATGATCGACAACATTGGCCGTTTAACGTAGAATCGCTACAGTTTTTGTCCAAATATTAAGCTTAAAATCCATTTTTCGTTGTCCTAATTGTATTCTAATTCGATTTGTAAATTTTTTCTACATGATAAAGCATATATAAAGACAGATAGACAAGAATGAAATCAAAAAAAGTAAGTTTTAAACAATCAAATAGGTTGTTCAACGTCGAACAATTTTGATCAAAATTTTAAAAAATTAACGAGTATGACCCACCTTATGATGTACTAAACCTATTTTTAACTTGATTTAATTATGTATTAATTCTAAAAACAAGTTTATTAAACTATATATAACTGTTTGGAGTCACGAAAACACAATATGATCGACAATATTGGCCGTTTAACGTAGAATCGCTACAGTTTTTGTCCAAATATCAAGCTTAAAACCCATTTTTCGGTGTACTAATTGTATTCTAATTTGATTTCTAAACTTCTTCTACATGATAAAGCATATATGAAGACAGGTAGACAAGAATGAAATCAAAAAAAGTAAGTTTTAAACAATCAAATAGGTTGTTCAACGTCGAACAATTTTGATCAAAATTTTAAAAAATTAACGAGTATGACCCACCTTATTATGTACTAAACCTATTTTTAACTTGATTTAATTATGTATTAATCCTAAAAACAAGTTTATTAAACTATATATAACTGTTTGGAGTCACGAAAACACAATATGATCGACAATATTGGCCGTTTAACGTAGAATCGCTACAGTTTTTGTCCAAATATCAAGCTTAAAACCCATTTTTCGGTGTACTAATTGTATTCTAATTTGATTTCTAAACTTCTTCTACATGATAATGCATATATGAAGACAGATACACAAGAATGAAATCAAAAAAATATGTTTTAAACAACGAAATATGTTGTTCAATGTCGAACAATTTTGATCAAAATTTGAAAAAATTCACGAGTATGACCCACCTTAGGATGTACTAAACCTATTTTTAACTTGATGTAATTATGTATTAATCATAAAAACATCTTTATTAAACTATATATAACATTTTAGAGTCACGAAAACACAATTTGATCGACAATATTGGCCGTTCAACGTAAAATCGCAACAGTTTTTGTCCAAATATTAAGCTTAAAACCCATTTTTCGTTGTCCTAATTGTATTCTAATTCGATTTGTAAATTTTTTCTACATGATAAAGCATATATGAAGATAGATAGACAAGAATGAAATCAAAAAAATAAGTTTTAAACAATCAAATAGGTTGTTCAACGTCGAACAATTTTGATCAAAATTTTAAAAAATTAACGAGTATGACCCACCTTATGATGTACTAAACCTATTTTTAACTTGATTTAATTATGTATTAATCCTAAAAACAAGTTTATTAAACTATATATAACTGTTTGGAGTCACGAAAACACAATATGATCGACAATATTGGCCGTTTAACGTAGAATCGCTACAGTTTTTGTCCAAATATCAAGCTTAAAACCCATTTTTCGGTGTACTAATTGTATTCTAATTTGATTTCTAAACTTCTTCTACATGATAATGCATATATGAAGACAGATACACAAGAATGAAATCAAAAAAATATGTTTTAAACAACGAAATATGTTGTTCAATGTCGAACAATTTTGATCAAAATTTTAAAAAATTCACGAGTATGACCCACCTTAGGATGTACTAAACCTATTTTTAACTTGATGTAATTATGTATTAATCATAAAAACATGTTTATTAAACTATATATAACATTTTAGAGTCACGAAAACACAATTTGATCGACAATATTGGCCGTTCAACGTAGAATCGCAACAGTTTTTGTCCAAATATCAAGCTTAAAACCCATTTTTCGTTGTCCTAATTGTATGCTAATTTGATTTCTAAACTTCTTCTACATGATAATGCATATATGAAGACAGATACGCAAGAATGAAATAAAAAAATATGTTTTAAACAATCAAATAGGTTGTTCAATGTCGAACAATTTTGATCAAAATTTTAAAAAATTCACGAGTATGACCCACCTTAGGATGTACTAAAGCTATTTTTAACTTGATTTAATTATGTATTAACCCTAAAAACAAGTTTATTAAACTATATATAACGGTTTCGAGTCACGAAAATACAATATGATCGACAATATTGGCCGTTTAACGTAGAATCGCTACAGTTTTTGTCCAAATATCAAGCTTAAAACCCATTTTTCGGTGTACTAATTGTATTCTAATTTGATTTCTAAACTTCTTCTACATGATAATGCATATATGAAGACAGATACACAAGAATGAAATCAAAAAATATGTTTTAAACAACCAAATATGTTGTTCAATGTCGAACAATTTTGATCAAAATTTGAAAAAATTCACGAGTATGACCCACCTTAGGATGTACTAAACCTATTTTTAACTTGATGTAATTATGTATTAATCATAAAAACATCTTTATTAAACTATATATAACATTTTAGAGACACGAAAACACAATTTGATCAACAATATTGGCCGTTCAACGTAGAATCGCAACAGTTTTTGTCCAAATATTAAGCTTAAAATCCATTTTTCGTTGTCCTAAATGTATTCTAATTCGATTTGTAAATTTTTTCTACATGATAAAGCATATATGAAGACAGATAGACAAGAATGAAATCAAAAAAAGTAAGTTTTAAACAATCAAATAGGTTGTTCAACGTCGAACAATTTTGATCAAAATTTTAAAAAATTAACGAGTATGACCCACCTTATGATGTACTAAACCTATTTTTAACTTGATTTAATTATGTATTAATCCTAAAAACAAGTTTATTAAACTATATATAACTGTTTGGAGTAACGAAAACACAATATGATCGACAATATTGGCCGTTTAACGTAGAATCGCTACAGTTTTTGTCCAAATATCAAGCTTAAAACCCATTTTTCGGTGTACTAATTGTATTCTAATTTGATTTCTAAACTTCTTCTACATGATAATGCATATATGAAGACAGATACACAAGAATGAAATCAAAAAAATATGTTTTAAACAACGAAATATGTTGTTCAATGTCGAACAATTTTGATCAAAATTTGAAAAAATTCACGAGTATGACCCACCTTAGGATGTACTAAACCTATTTTTAACTTGATGTAATTATGTATTAATCATAAAAACATGTTTATTAAACTATATATAACATTTTAGAGTCACGAAAACACAATTTGATCGACAATATTGGCCGTTCAACGTAAAATCGCAACAGTTTTTGTCCAAATATTAAGCTTAAAACCCATTTTTCGTTGTCCTAATTGTATTCTAATTCGATTTGTAAATTTTTTCTACATGATAAAGCATATATGAAGACAGATAGACAAGAATGAAATCAAAAAAATAAGTTTTAAACAATCAAATAGGTTGTTCAACGTCGAACAATTTTGATCAAAATTTTAAAAAATTAACGAGTATGACCCACCTTATGATGTACTAAACCTATTTTTAACTTGATTTAATTATGTATTAATCCTAAAAACAAGTTTATTAAACTATATATAACTGTTTGGAGTCACGAAAACACAATATGATCGACAATATTGGCCGTTTAACGTAGAATCGCTACAGTTTTTGTCCAAATATCAAGCTTAAAACCCATTTTTCGTTGTCCTAATTGTATTCTAATTTGATTTCTAAACTTCTTCTACATGATAATGCATATATGAAGACAGATAGACAAGAATGAAATCAAAAAAAGTAAGTTTTAAACAATCAAATAGGTTGTTCAACGTCGAACAATTTTGATCAAAATTTTAAAAAATTAACGAGTATGACCCACCTTATGATGTACTAAACCTATTTTTAACTTGATTTAATTATGTATTAATCCTAAAAACAAGTTTATTAAACTATATATAACTGTTTGGAGTCACGAAAACACAATATGATCGACAACATTGGCCGTTTAACGTAGAATCGCTACAGTTTTTGTCCAAATATTAAGCTTAAAATCCATTTTTCGTTGTCCTAATTGTATTCTAATTCGATTTGTAAATTTTTTCTACATGATAAAGCATATATAAAGACAGATAGACAAGAATGAAATCAAAAAAAGTAAGTTTTAAACAATCAAATAGGTTGTTCAACGTCGAACAATTTTGATCAAAATTTTAAAAAATTAACGAGTATGACCCACCTTATGATGTACTAAACCTATTTTTAACTTGATTTAATTATGTATTAATTCTAAAAACAAGTTTATTAAACTATATATAACTGTTTGGAGTCACGAAAACACAATATGATCGACAATATTGGCCGTTTAACGTAGAATCGCTACAGTTTTTGTCCAAATATCAAGCTTAAAACCCATTTTTCGGTGTACTAATTGTATTCTAATTTGATTTCTAAACTTCTTCTACATGATAAAGCATATATGAAGACAGGTAGACAAGAATGAAATCAAAAAAAGTAAGTTTTAAACAATCAAATAGGTTGTTCAACGTCGAACAATTTTGATCAAAATTTTAAAAAATTAACGAGTATGACCCACCTTATTATGTACTAAACCTATTTTTAACTTGATTTAATTATGTATTAATCCTAAAAACAAGTTTATTAAACTATATATAACTGTTTGGAGTCACGAAAACACAATATGATCGACAATATTGGCCGTTTAACGTAGAATCGCTACAGTTTTTGTCCAAATATCAAGCTTAAAACCCATTTTTCGGTGTACTAATTGTATTCTAATTTGATTTCTAAACTTCTTCTACATGATAATGCATATATGAAGACAGATACACAAGAATGAAATCAAAAAAATATGTTTTAAACAACGAAATATGTTGTTCAATGTCGAACAATTTTGATCAAAATTTGAAAAAATTCACGAGTATGACCCACCTTAGGATGTACTAAACCTATTTTTAACTTGATGTAATTATGTATTAATCATAAAAACATCTTTATTAAACTATATATAACATTTTAGAGTCACGAAAACACAATTTGATCGACAATATTGGCCGTTCAACGTAAAATCGCAACAGTTTTTGTCCAAATATTAAGCTTAAAACCCATTTTTCGTTGTCCTAATTGTATTCTAATTCGATTTGTAAATTTTTTCTACATGATAAAGCATATATGAAGATAGATAGACAAGAATGAAATCAAAAAAATAAGTTTTAAACAATCAAATAGGTTGTTCAACGTCGAACAATTTTGATCAAAATTTTAAAAAATTAACGAGTATGACCCACCTTATGATGTACTAAACCTATTTTTAACTTGATTTAATTATGTATTAATCCTAAAAAAAGGTTTATTAAACTATATATAACTGTTTGGAGTCACGAAAACACAATATGATCGACAATATTGGCCGTTTAACGTAGAATCGCTACAGTTTTTGTCCAAATATCAAGCTTAAAACCCATTTTTCGGTGTACTAATTGTATTCTAATTTGATTTCTAAACTTCTTCTACATGATAATGCATATATGAAGACAGATACACAAGAATGAAATCAAAAAAATATGTTTTAAACAACGAAATATGTTGTTCAATGTCGAACAATTTTGATCAAAATTTTAAAAAATTCACGAGTATGACCCACCTTAGGATGTACTAAACCTATTTTTAACTTGATGTAATTATGTATTAATCATAAAAACATGTTTATTAAACTATATATAACATTTTAGAGTCACGAAAACACAATTTGATCGACAATATTGGCCGTTCAACGTAGAATCGCAACAGTTTTTGTCCAAATATCAAGCTTAAAACCCATTTTTCGTTGTCCTAATTGTATGCTAATTTGATTTCTAAACTTCTTCTACATGATAATGCATATATGAAGACAGATACGCAAGAATGAAATAAAAAAATATGTTTTAAACAATCAAATAGGTTGTTCAATGTCGAACAATTTTGATCAAAATTTTAAAAAATTCACGAGTATGACCCACCTTAGGATGTACTAAAGCTATTTTTAACTTGATTTAATTATGTATTAACCCTAAAAACAAGTTTATTAAACTATATATAACGGTTTCGAGTCACGAAAATACAATATGATCGACAATATTGGCCGTTTAACGTAGAATCGCTACAGTTTTTGTCCAAATATCAAGCTTAAAACCCATTTTTCGGTGTACTAATTGTATTCTAATTTGATTTCTAAACTTCTTCTACATGATAATGCATATATGAAGACAGATACACAAGAATGAAATCAAAAAATATGTTTTAAACAACCAAATATGTTGTTCAATGTCGAACAATTTTGATCAAAATTTTAAAAAATTTACGAGTATGACCCACCTTAGGATGTACTAAACCTTTTTTTAACTTGATGTAATTATGTATTAATCATAAAAACATGATTATTAAACTATATATAACATTTTAGAGTCACGAAAACACAATATGATCGACAATATTGGCCATTTAACGTAGAATCGATACAGTTTTTGTCAAAACATCAAACTTAAAACGTATTTTTCGTTGTCCTAATTGTATTCTAATTCGATTTCTAAACTTTTTCTACATGATAATAAATATATGAAGACAGATATACAAGAATGAAATAAAAAAATATGTTTTAAACAATCAAATAGGTTGTTCAATGTCGAACAATTTTGATCAAAATTTTAAAAAATTCACGAGTATGACCCACCTTAGGATGTACTAAAGCTATTTTTAACTTGATTTAATTATGTATTAACCCTAAAAACAAGTTTATTAAACTATATATAACGGTTTCGAGTCACGAAAATACAATATGATCGACAATATTGGCCGTTTAACGTAGAATCGCTACAGTTTTTGTCCAAATATCAAGCTTAAAACCCATTTTTCGGTGTACTAATTGTATTCTAATTTGATTTCTAAACTTCTTCTACATGATAATGCATATATGAAGACAGATACACAAGAATGAAATCAAAAAAATATGTTGTTCAATGTCGAACAATTTTGATCAAAATTTGAAAAAATTCACGAGTATGACCCACCTTAGGATGTACTAAACCTATTTTTAACTTGATGTAATTATGTATTAATCATAAAAACATCTTTATTAAACTATATATAACATTTTAGAGTCACGAAAACACAATTTGATCGACAATATTGGCCGTTCAACGTAAAATCGCAACAGTTTTTGTCCAAATATTAAGCTTAAAACCCATTTTTCGTTGTCCTAATTGTATTCTAATTCGATTTGTAAATTTTTTCTACATGATAAAGCATATATGAAGATAGATAGACAAGAATGAAATCAAAAAAATAAGTTTTAAACAATCAAATAGGTTGTTCAACGTCGAACAATTTTGATCAAAATTTTAAAAAATTAACGAGTATGACCCACCTTATGATGTACTAAACCTATTTTTAACTTGATTTAATTATGTATTAATCCTAAACACAAGTTTATTAAACTATATATAACTGTTTGGAGTCACGAAAACACAATATGATCGACAATATTGGCCGTTTAACGTAGAATCGCTACAGTTTTTGTCCAAATATCAAGCTTAAAACCCATTTTTCGGTGTACTAATTGTATTCTAATTTGATTTCTAAACTTCTTCTACATGATAATGCATATATGAAGACAGATACACAAGAATGAAATCAAAAAAATATGTTTTAAACAACGAAATATGTTGTTCAATGTCGAACAATTTTGATCAAAATTTTAAAAAATTCACGAGTATGACCCACCTTAGGATGTGCTAAACCTATTTTTAACTTGATGTAATTATGTATTAATCATAAAAACATGTTTATTAAACTATATATAACATTTTAGAGTCACGAAAACACAATTGGATCGACAATATTGGCCGTTCAACGTAGAATCGCAACAGTTTTTGTCCAAATATCAAGCTTAAAACCCATTTTTCGTTGTCCTAATTGTATGCTAATTTGATTTCTAAACTTCTTCTACATGATAATGCATATATGAAGACAGATACGCAAGAATGAAATAAAAAAATATGTTTTAAACAATCAAAAAGGTTGTTCAATGTCGAACAATTTTGATCAAAATTTTAAAAAATTCACGAGTATGACCCACCTTAGGATGTACTAAAGCTATTTTTAACTTGATTTAATTATGTATTAACCCTAAAAACAAGTTTATTAAACTATATATAACGGTTTCGAGTCACGAAAATACAATATGATCGACAATATTGGCCGTTTAACGTAGAATCGCTACAGTTTTTGTCCAAATATCAAGCTTAAAACCCATTTTTTGGTGTACTAATTGTATTCTAATTTGATTTCTAAACTTCTTCTACATGATAATGCATATATGAAGACAGATACACAAGAATGAAATCAAAAAATATGTTTTAAACAACCAAATATGTTGTTCAATGTCGAACAATTTTGATCAAAATTTTAAAAAATTTACGAGTATGACCCACCTTAGGATGTACTAAACCTTTTTTTAACTTGATGTAATTATGTATTAATCATAAAAACATGATTATTAAACTATATATAACATTTTAGAGTCACGAAAACACAATATGATCAACAATATTGGCCATTTAACGTAGAATCGATACAGTTTTTGTCAAAACATCAAACTTAAAACGTATTTTTCGTTGTCCTAATTGTATTCTAATTCGATTTCTAAACTTTTTCTACATGATAATAAATATATGAAGACAGATATACAAGAATGAAATAAAAAAATATGTTTTAAACAATCAAATAGGTTGTTCAATGTCGAACAATTTTGATCAAAATTTTAAAAAATTCACGAGTATGACCCACCTTAGGATGTACTAAAGCTATTTTTAACTTGATTTAATTATGTATTAACCCTAAAAACAAGTTTATTAAACTATATATAACGGTTTCGAGTCACGAAAATACAATATGATCGACAATATTGGCCGTTTAACGTAGAATCGCTACAGTTTTTGTCCAAATATCAAGCTTAAAACCCATTTTTCGGTGTACTAATTGTATTCTAATTTGACTTCTAAACTTCTTCTACATGATAATGCATATATGAAGACAGATACACAAGAATGAAATCAAAAAAATATGTTGTTCAATGTCGAACAATTTTGATCAAAATTTGAAAAAATTCACGAGTATGACCCACCTTAGGATGTACTAAACCTATTTTTAACTTGATGTAATTATGTATTAATCATAAAAACATCTTTATTAAACTATATATAACATTTTAGAGTCACGAAAACACAATTTGATCGACAATATTGGCCGTTCAACGTAGAATCGCAACAGTTTTTGTCCAAATATTAAGCTTAAAACCCATTTTTCGTTGTCCTAATTGTATTCTAATTCGATTTGTAAATTTTTTCTACATGATAAAGCATATATGAAGACAGATAGACAAGAATGAAATCAAAAAAATAAGTTTTAAACAATCAAATAGGTTGTTCAACGTCGAACAATTTTGATCAAAATTTTAAAAAATTAACGAGTATGACCCACCTTATGATGTACTAAACCTATTTTTAACTTGATTTAATTATGTATTAATCCTAAAAACAAGTTTATTAAACTATATATAACGGTTTGGAGTCACGAAAACACAATATGATCGACAATAATGGCCGTTTAACGTAGAATCGCTACAGTTTTTGTCCAAATATCAAGCTTAAAACCCATTTTTCGTTGTCCTAATTGTATTCTAATTTGATTTCTAAACTTCTTCTACATGATAATGCATATATGAAGACAGATACACAAGAATGAAATCAAAAAATATGTTTTAAACAACCAAATATGTTGTTCAATGTCGAACAATTTTGATCAAAATTTTAAAAAATTTACGAGTATGACCCACCTTAGGATGTACTAAACCTTTTTTTAACTTGATGTAATTATGTATTAATCATAAAAACATGATTATTAAACTATATATAACATTTTAGAGTCACGAAAACACAATATGATCGACAATATTGGCCATTTAACGTAGAATCGATACAGTTTTTGTCAAAACATCAAACTTAAAACGTATTTTTCGTTGTCCTAATTGTATTCTAATTCGATTTCTAAACTTTTTCTACATGATAATAAATATATGAAGACAGATATACAAGAATGAAATAAAAAAATATGTTTTAAACAATCAAATAGGTTGTTCAATGTCGAACAATTTTGATCAAAATTTTAAAAAATTCACGAGTATGACCCACCTTAGGATGTACTAAAGCTATTTTTAACTTGATTTAATTATTTATTAACCCTAAAAACAAGTTTATTAAACTATATATAACGGTTTCGAGTCACGAAAATACAATATGATCGACAATATTGGCCGTTTAACGTAGAATCGCTACAGTTTTTGTCCAAATATCAAGCTTAAAACCCATTTTTCGGTGTACTAATTGTATTCTAATTTGATTTCTAAACTTCTTCTACATGATAATGCATATATGAAGACAGATACACAAGAATGAAATCAAAAAAATATGTTTTAAACAACGAAATATGTTGTTCAATGTCGAACAATTTTGATCAAAATTTTAAAAAATTCACGAGTATGACCCACCTTAGGATGTGCTAAACCTATTTTTAACTTGATGTAATTATGTATTAATCATAAAAACATGTTTATTAAACTATATATAACATTTTAGAGTCACGAAAACACAATTGGATCGACAATATTGGCCGTTCAACGTAGAATCGCAACAGTTTTTGTCCAAATATCAAGCTTAAAACCCATTTTTCGTTGTCCTAATTGTATGCTAATTTGATTTCTAAACTTCTTCTACATGATAATGCATATATGAAGACAGATACGCAAGAATGAAATCAAAAATATATGTTTTAAACAACCAAATATGTTGTTCAATGTCGAACAATTTTGATCAAAATTTGAAAAAATTCACGAGTATCACCCACCTTAGGATGTACTAAACCTATTTTTAACTTGATGTAATTATGTATTAATCATAAAAACATCTTTATTAAACTATATATAACATTTTAGAGACACGAAAACACAATTTGATCAACAATATTGGCTGTTCAACGTAGAATCGCAACAGTTTTTGTCCAAATATTAAGCTTAAAATCTATTTTTCGTTGTCCTAAATGTATTCTAATTCGATTTGTAAATTTTTTCTACATGATAAAGCATATATGAAGACAGATAGACAAGAATGAAATCAAAAAAAGTAAGTTTTAAACAATCAAATAGGTTGTTCAACGTCGAACAATTTTGATCAAAATTTTAAAAAATTAACGAGTATGACCCACCTTATGATGTACTAAACCTATTTTTAACTTGATTTAATTATGTATTAATCCTAAAAACAAGTTTATTAAACTATATATAACTGTTTGGAGTCACGAAAACACAATATGATCGACAATATTGGCCGTTTAACGTAGAATCGCTACAGTTTTTGTCCAAATATCAAGCTTAAAACCCATTTTTCGGTGTACTAATTGTATTCTAATTTGATTTCTAAACTTCTTCTACATGATAATGCATATATGAAGACAGATACACAAGAATGAAATCAAAAAAATATGTTTTAAACAACGAAATATGTTGTTCAATGTCGAACAATTTTGATCAAAATTTGAAAAAATTCACGAGTATGACCCACCTTAGGATGTACTAAACCTATTTTTAAATTGATGTAATTATGTATTAATCATAAAAACATCTTTATTAAACTATATATAACATTTTAGAGTCACGAAAACACAATTTGATCGACAATATTGGCCGTTCAACGTAAAATCGCAACAGTTTTTGTCCAAATATTAAGCTTAAAACCCATTTTTCGTTGTCCTAATTGTATTCTAATTCGATTTGTAAATTTTTTCTACATGATAAAGCATATATGAAGACAGATAGACAAGAATGAAATCAAAAAAATAAGTTTTAAACAATCAAATAGGTTGTTCAACGTCGAACAATTTTGATCAAAATTTTAAAAAATTAACGAGTATGACCCACCTTATGATGTACTAAACCTATTTTTAACTTGATTTAATTATGTATTAATCCTAAAAACAAGTTTATTAAACTATATATAACTGTTTGGAGTCACGAAAACACAATATGATCGACAATATTGGCCGTTTAACGTAGAATCGCTACAGTTTTTGTCCAAATATCAAGCTTAAAACCCATTTTTCGGTGTACTAATTGTATTCTAATTTGATTTCTAAACTTCTTCTACATGATAATGCATATATGAAGACAGATACACAAGAATGAAATCAAAAAAATATGTTTTAAACAACGAAATATGTTGTTCAATGTCGAACAATTTTGATCAAAATTTTAAAAAATTCACGAGTATGACCCACCTTAGGATGTGCTAAACCTATTTTTAACTTGATGTAATTATGTATTAATCATAAAAACATGTTTATTAAACTATATATAACATTTTAGAGTCACGAAAAGACAATTGGATCGACAATATTGGCCGTTCAACGTAGAATCGCAACAGTTTTTGTCCAAATATCAAGCTTAAAACCCATTTTTCGTTGTCCTAATTGTATGCTAATTTGATTTCTAAACTTCTTCTACATGATAATGCATATATGAAGACAGATACGCAAGAATGAAATCAAAAATATATGTTTTAAACAACCAAATATGTTGTTCAATGTCGAACAATTTTGATCAAAATTTGAAAAAATTCACGAGTATCACCCACCTTAGGATGTACTAAACCTATTTTTAACTTGATGTAATTATGTATTAATCATAAAAACATCTTTATTAAACTATATATAACATTTTAGAGACACGAAAACACAATTTGATCAACAATATTGGCCGTTCAACGTAGAATCGCAACAGTTTTTGTCCAAATATTAAGCTTAAAATCCATTTTTCGTTGTCCTAAATGTATTCTAATTCGATTTGTAAATTTTTTCTACATGATAAAGCATATATGAAGACAGATAGACAAGAATGAAATCAAAAAAAGTAAGTTTTAAACAATCAAATAGGTTGTTCAACGTCGAACAATTTTGATCAAAATTTTAAAAAATTAACGAGTATGACCCACCTTATGATGTACTAAACCTATTTTTAACTTGATTTAATTATGTATTAATCCTAAAAACAAGTTTATTAAACTATATATAACTGTTTGGAGTCACGAAAACACAATATGATCGACAATATTGGCCGTTTAACGTAGAATCGCTACAGTTTTTGTCCAAATATCAAGCTTAAAACTCATTTTTCGGTGTACTAATTGTATTCTAATTTGATTTCTAAACTTCTTCTACATGATAATGCATATATGAAGACAGATACACAAGAATGAAATCAAAAAAATATGTTTTAAACAACGAAATATGTTGTTCAATGTCGAACAATTTTGATCAAAATTTGAAAAAATTCACGAGTATGACCCACCTTAGGATGTACTAAACCTATTTTTAAATTGATGTAATTATGTATTAATCATAAAAACATCTTTATTAAACTATATATAACATTTTAGAGTCACGAAAACACAATTTGATCGACAATATTGGCCGTTCAACGTAAAATCGCAACAGTTTTTGTCCAAATATTAAGCTTAAAACCCATTTTTCGTTGTCCTAATTGTATTCTAATTCGATTTGTAAATTTTTTCTACATGATAAAGCATATATGAAGACAGATAGACAAGAATGAAATCAAAAAAATAAGTTTTAAACAATCAAATAGGTTGTTCAACGTCGAACAATTTTGATCAAAATTTTAAAAAATTAACGAGTATGACCCACCTTATGATGTACTAAACCTATTTTTAACTTGATTTAATTATGTATTAATCCTAAAAACAAGTTTATTAAACTATATATAACTGTTTGGAGTCACGAAAACACAATATGATCGACAATATTGGCCGTTTAACGTAGAATCGCTACAGTTTTTGTCCAAATATCAAGCTTAAAACCCATTTTTCGGTGTACTAATTGTATTCTAATTTGATTTCTAAACTTCTTCTACATGATAATGCATATATGAAGACAGATACACAAGAATGAAATCAAAAAAATATGTTTTAAACAACGAAATATGTTGTTCAATGTCGAACAATTTTGATCAAAATTTTAAAAAATTCACGAGTATGACCCACCTTAGGATGTGCTAAACCTATTTTTAACTTGATGTAATTATGTATTAATCATAAAAACATGTTTATTAAACTATATATAACATTTTAGAGTCACGAAAACACAATTGGATCGACAATATTGGCCGTTCAACGTAGAATCGCAACAGTTTTTGTCCAAATATCAAGCTTAAAACCCATTTTTCGTTGTCCTAATTGTATGCTAATTTGATTTCTAAACTTCTTCTACATGATAATGCATATATGAAGACAGATACGCAAGAATGAAATCAAAAATATATGTTTTAAACAACCAAATATGTTGTTCAATGTCGAACAATTTTGATCAAAATTTGAAAAAATTCACGAGTATGACCCACCTTAGGATGTACTAAACCTATTTTTAACTTGATGTAATTATGTATTAATCATAAAAACATCTTTATTAAACTATATATAACATTTTAGAGACACGAAAACACAATTTGATCAACAATATTGGCCGTTCAACGTAGAATCGCAACAGTTTTTGTCCAAATATTAAGCTTAAAATCCATTTTTCGTTGTCCTAATTGTATTCTAATTCGATTTGTAAATTTTTTCTACATGATAAAGCATATATGAAGACAGATAGACAAGAATGAAATCAAAAAAAGTAAGTTTTAAACAATCAAATAGGTTGTTCAACGTCGAACAATTTTGATCAAAATTTTAAAAAATTAACGAGTATGACCCACCTTATGATGTACTAAACCTATTTTTAACTTGATTTAATTATGTATTAATCCTAAAAACAAGTTTATTAAACTATATATAACTGTTTGGAGTCACGAAAACACAATATGATCGACAATATTGGCCGTTTAACGTAGAATCGCTACAGTTTTTGTCCAAATATCAAGCTTAAAACCCATTTTTCGGTGTACTAATTGTATTCTAATTTGATTTCCAAACTTCTTCTACATGATAAAGCATATATGAAGACAGATACACAAGAATGAAATCAAAAAAAGTAAGTTTTAAACAATCAAATAGGTTGTTCAACGTCGAACAATTTTGATCAAAATTTTAAAAAATTAACGAGTATGACCCACCTTATGATGTACTAAACCTATTTTTAACTTGATTTAATTATGTATTAATCCTAAAAACAAGTTTATTAAACTATATATAACTGTTTGGAGTCACGAAAACACAATATGATCGACAATATTGGCCGTTTAACGTAGAATCGCTACAGTTTTTGTCCAAATATCAAGCTTAAAACCCATTTTTCGGTGTACTAATTGTATTCTAATTTGATTTCTAAACTTCTTCTACATGATAATGCATATATGAAGACAGATACACAAGAATGAAATCAAAAAAATATGTTTTAAACAACGAAATATGTTGTTCAATGTCGAACAATTTTGATCAAAATTTGAAAAAATTCACGAGTATGACCCACCTTAGGATGTACTAAACCTATTTTTAAATTGATGTAATTATGTATTAATCATAAAAACATCTTTATTAAACTATATATAACATTTTAGAGTCACGAAAACACAATTTGATCGACAATATTGGCCGTTCAACGTAAAATCGCAACAGTTTTTGTCCAAATATTAAGCTTAAAACCCATTTTTCGTTGTCCTAATTGTATTCTAATTCGATTTGTAAATTTTTTCTACATGATAAAGCATATATGAAGACAGATAGACAAGAATGAAATCAAAAAAATAAGTTTTAAACAATCAAATAGGTTGTTCAACGTCGAACAATTTTGATCAAAATTTTAAAAAATTAACGAGTATGACCCACCTTATGATGTACTAAACCTATTTTTAACTTGATTTAATTATGTATTAATCCTAAAAACAAGTTTATTAAACTATATATAACTGTTTGGAGTCACGAAAACACAATATGATCGACAATATTGGCCGTTTAACGTAGAATCGCTACAGTTTTTGTCCAAATATCAAGCTTAAAACCCATTTTTCGGTGTACTAATTGTATTCTAATTTGATTTCTAAACTTCTTCTACATGATAATGCATATATGAAGACAGATACACAAGAATGAAATCAAAAAAATATGTTTTAAACAACGAAATATGTTGTTCAATGTCGAACAATTTTGATCAAAATTTTAAAAAATTCACGAGTATGACCCTCCTTAGGATGTGCTAAACCTATTTTTAACTTGATGTAATTATGTATTAATCATAAAAACATGTTTATTAAACTATATATAACATTTTAGAGTCACGAAAACACAATTGGATCGACAATATTGGCCGTTCAACGTAGAATCGCAACAGTTTTTGTCCAAATATCAAGCTTAAAACCCATTTTTCGTTGTCCTAATTGTATGCTAATTTGATTTCTAAACTTCTTCTACATGATAATGCATATATGAAGACAGATACGCAAGAATGAAATCAAAAATATATGTTTTAAACAACCAAATATGTTGTTCAATGTCGAACAATTTTGATCAAAATTTGAAAAAATTCACGAGTATCACCCACCTTAGGATGTACTAAACCTATTTTTAACTTGATGTAATTATGTATTAATCATAAAAACATCTTTATTAAACTATATATAACATTTTAGAGACACGAAAACACAATTTGATCAACAATATTGGCCGTTCAACATAGAATCGCAACAGTTTTTGTCCAAATATTAAGCTTAAAATCCATTTTTCGTTGTCCTAATTGTATTCTAATTCGATTTGTAAATTTTTTCTACATGATAAAGCATATATGAAGACAGATAGACAAGAATGAAATCAAAAAAAGTAAGTTTTAAACAATCAAATAGGTTGTTCAACGTCGAACAATTTTGATCAAAATTTTAAAAAATTAACGAGTATGACCCACCTTATGATGTACTAAACCTATTTTTAACTTGATTTAATTATGTATTAATCCTAAAAACAAGTTTATTAAACTATATATAACTGTTTGGAGTCACGAAAACACAATATGATCGACAATATTGGCCGTTTAACGTAGAATCGCTACAGTTTTTGTCCAAATATCAAGCTTAAAACCCATTTTTCGGTGTACTAATTGTATTCTAATTTGATTTCTAAACTTCTTCTACATGATAAAGCATATATGAAGACAGATACACAAGAATGAAATCAAAAAAAGTAAGTTTTAAACAATCAAATAGGTTGTTCAACGTCGAACAATTTTGATCAAAATTTTAAAAAATTAACGAGTATGACCCACCTTATGATGTACTAAACTTATTTTTAACTTGATTTAATTATGTATTAATCCTAAAAACAAGTTTATTAAACTATATATAACTGTTTGGAGTCACGAAAACACAATATGATCGACAATATTGGCCGTTTAACGTAGAATCGCTACAGTTTTTGTCCAAATATCAAGCTTAAAACCCATTTTTCGGTGTACTAATTGTATTCTAATTTGATTTCTAAACTTCTTCTACATGATAATGCATATATGAAGACAGATACACAAGAATGAAATCAAAAAAATATGTTTTAAACAACGAAATATGTTGTTCAATGTCGAACAATTTTGATCAAAATTTGAAAAAATTCACGAGTATGACCCACCTTAGGATGTACTAAACCTATTTTTAACTTGATGTAATTATGTATTAATCATAAAAACATCTTTATTAAACTATATATAACATTTTAGAGTCACGAAAACACAATTTGATCGACAATATTGGCCGTTCAACGTAAAATCGCAACAGTTTTTGTCCAAATATTAAGCTTAAAACCCATTTTTCGTTGTCCTAATTGTATTCTAATTCGATTTGTAAATTTTTTCTACATGATAAAGCATATATGAAGACAGATAGACAAGAATGAAATCAAAAAAATAAGTTTTAAACAATCAAATAGGTTGTTCAACGTCGAACAATTTTGATCAAAATTTTAAAAAATTAACGAGTATGACCCACCTTATGATGTACTAAACCTATTTTTAACTTGATTTAATTATGTATTAATCCTAAAAACAAGTTTATTAAACTATATATAACTGTTTGGAGTCACGAAAACACAATATGATCGACAATATTGGCCGTTTAACGTAGAATCGCTACAGTTTTTGTCCAAATATCAAGCTTAAAACCCATTTTTCGGTGTACTAATTGTATTCTAATTTGATTTCTAAACTTCTTCTACATGATAATGCATATATGAAGACAGATACACAAGAATGAAATCAAAAAAATATGTTTTAAACAACGAAATATGTTGTTCAATGTCGAACAATTTTGATCAAAATTTTAAAAAATTCACGAGTATGACCCACCTTAGGATGTGCTAAACCTATTTTTAACTTGATGTAATTATGTATTAATCATAAAAACATGTTTATTAAACTATATATAACATTTTAGAGTCACGAAAACACAATTGGATCGACAATATTGGCCGTTCAACGTAGAATCGCAACAGTTTTTGTCCAAATATCAAGCTTAAAACCCATTTTTCGTTGTCCTAATTGTATGCTAATTTGATTTCTAAACTTCTTCTACATGATAATGCATATATGAAGACAGATACGCAAGAATGAAATCAAAAATATATGTTTTAAACAACCAAATATGTTGTTCAATGTCGAACAATTTTGATCAAAATTTGAAAAAATTCACGAGTATGACCCACCTTAGGATGTACTAAACCTATTTTTAACTTGATGTAATTATGTATTAATCATAAAAACATCTTTATTAAACTATATATAACATTTTAGAGACACGAAAACACAATTTGATCAACAATATTGGCCGTTCAACGTAGAATCGCAACAGTTTTTGTCCAAATATTAAGCTTAAAATCCATTTTTCGTTGTCCTAATTGTATTCTAATTCGATTTGTAAATTTTTTCTACATGATAAAGCATATATGAAGACAGATAGACAAGAATGAAATCAAAAAAAGTAAGTTTTAAACAATCAAATAGGTTGTTCAACGTCGAACAATTTTGATCAAAATTTTAAAAAATTAACGAGTATGACCCACCTTATGATGTACTAAACCTATTTTTAACTTGATTTAATTATGTATTAATCCTAAAAACAAGTTTATTAAACTATATATAACTGTTTGGAGTCACGAAAACACAATATGATCGACAATATTGGCCGTTTAACGTAGAATCGCTACAGTTTTTGTCCAAATATCAAGCTTAAAACCCATTTTTCGGTGTACTAATTGTATTCTAATTTGATTTCCAAACTTCTTCTACATGATAAAGCATATATGAAGACAGATACACAAGAATGAAATCAAAAAAAGTAAGTTTTAAACAATCAAATAGGTTGTTCAACGTCGAACAATTTTGATCAAAATTTTAAAAAATTAACGAGTATGACCCACCTTATGATGTACTAAACCTATTTTTAACTTGATTTAATTATGTATTAATCCTAAAAACAAGTTTATTAAACTATATATAACTGTTTGGAGTCACGAAAACACAATATGATCGACAATATTGGCCGTTTAACGTAGAATCGCTACAGTTTTTGTCCAAATATCAAGCTTAAAACCCATTTTTCGGTGTACTAATTGTATTCTAATTTGATTTCTAAACTTCTTCTACATGATAATGCATATATGAAGACAGATACACAAGAATGAAATCAAAAAAATATGTTTTAAACAACGAAATATGTTGTTCAATGTCGAACAATTTTGATCAAAATTTGAAAAAATTCACGAGTATGACCCACCTTAGGATGTACTAAACCTATTTTTAAATTGATGTAATTATGTATTAATCATAAAAACATCTTTATTAAACTATATATAACATTTTAGAGTCACGAAAACACAATTTGATCGACAATATTGGCCGTTCAACGTAAAATCGCAACAGTTTTTGTCCAAATATTAAGCTTAAAACCCATTTTTCGTTGTCCTAATTGTATTCTAATTCGATTTGTAAATTTTTTCTACATGATAAAGCATATATGAAGACAGATAGACAAGAATGAAATCAAAAAAATAAGTTTTAAACAATCAAATAGGTTGTTCAACGTCGAACAATTTTGATCAAAATTTTAAAAAATTAACGAGTATGACCCACCTTATGATGTACTAAACCTATTTTTAACTTGATTTAATTATGTATTAATCCTAAAAACAAGTTTATTAAACTATATATAACTGTTTGGAGTCACGAAAACACAATATGATCGACAATATTGGCCGTTTAACGTAGAATCGCTACAGTTTTTGTCCAAATATCAAGCTTAAAACCCATTTTTCGGTGTACTAATTGTATTCTAATTTGATTTCTAAACTTCTTCTACATGATAATGCATATATGAAGACAGATACACAAGAATGAAATCAAAAAAATATGTTTTAAACAACGAAATATGTTGTTCAATGTCGAACAATTTTGATCAAAATTTTAAAAAATTCACGAGTATGACCCTCCTTAGGATGTGCTAAACCTATTTTTAACTTGATGTAATTATGTATTAATCATAAAAACATGTTTATTAAACTATATATAACATTTTAGAGTCACGAAAACACAATTGGATCGACAATATTGGCCGTTCAACGTAGAATCGCAACAGTTTTTGTCCAAATATCAAGCTTAAAACCCATTTTTCGTTGTCCTAATTGTATGCTAATTTGATTTCTAAACTTCTTCTACATGATAATGCATATATGAAGACAGATACGCAAGAATGAAATCAAAAATATATGTTTTAAACAACCAAATATGTTGTTCAATGTCGAACAATTTTGATCAAAATTTGAAAAAATTCACGAGTATCACCCACCTTAGGATGTACTAAACCTATTTTTAACTTGATGTAATTATGTATTAATCATAAAAACATCTTTATTAAACTATATATAACATTTTAGAGACACGAAAACACAATTTGATCAACAATATTGGCCGTTCAACATAGAATCGCAACAGTTTTTGTCCAAATATTAAGCTTAAAATCCATTTTTCGTTGTCCTAATTGTATTCTAATTCGATTTGTAAATTTTTTCTACATGATAAAGCATATATGAAGACAGATAGACAAGAATGAAATCAAAAAAAGTAAGTTTTAAACAATCAAATAGGTTGTTCAACGTCGAACAATTTTGATCAAAATTTTAAAAAATTAACGAGTATGACCCACCTTATGATGTACTAAACCTATTTTTAACTTGATTTAATTATGTATTAATCCTAAAAACAAGTTTATTAAACTATATATAACTGTTTGGAGTCACGAAAACACAATATGATCGACAATATTGGCCGTTTAACGTAGAATCGCTACAGTTTTTGTCCAAATATCAAGCTTAAAACCCATTTTTCGGTGTACTAATTGTATTCTAATTTGATTTCTAAACTTCTTCTACATGATAAAGCATATATGAAGACAGATACACAAGAATGAAATCAAAAAAAGTAAGTTTTAAACAATCAAATAGGTTGTTCAACGTCGAACAATTTTGATCAAAATTTTAAAAAATTAACGAGTATGACCCACCTTATGATGTACTAAACTTATTTTTAACTTGATTTAATTATGTATTAATCCTAAAAACAAGTTTATTAAACTATATATAACTGTTTGGAGTCACGAAAACACAATATGATCGACAATATTGGCCGTTTAACGTAGAATCGCTACAGTTTTTGTCCAAATATCAAGCTTAAAACCCATTTTTCGGTGTACTAATTGTATTCTAATTTGATTTCTAAACTTCTTCTACATGATAATGCATATATGAAGACAGATACACAAGAATGAAATCAAAAAAATATGTTTTAAACAACGAAATATGTTGTTCAATGTCGAACAATTTTGATCAAAATTTGAAAAAATTCACGAGTATGACCCACCTTAGGATGTACTAAACCTATTTTTAACTTGATGTAATTATGTATTAATCATAAAAACATCTTTATTAAACTATATATAACATTTTAGAGTCACGAAAACACAATTTGATCGACAATATTGGCCGTTCAACGTAAAATCGCAACAGTTTTTGTCCAAATATTAAGCTTAAAACCCATTTTTCGTTGTCCTAATTGTATTCTAATTCGATTTGTAAATTTTTTCTACATGATAAAGCATATATGAAGACAGATAGACAAGAATGAAATCAAAAAAATAAGTTTTAAACAATCAAATAGGTTGTTCAACGTCGAACAATTTTGATCAAAATTTTAAAAAATTAACGAGTATGACCCACCTTATGATGTACTAAACCTATTTTTAACTTGATTTAATTATGTATTAATCCTAAAAACAAGTTTATTAAACTATATATAACTGTTTGGAGTCACGAAAATACAATATGATCGACAATATTGGCCGTTTAACGTAGAATCGCTACAGTTTTTGTCCAAATATCAAGCTTAAAACCCATTTTTCGGTGTACTAATTGTATTCTAATTTGATTTCTAAACTTCTTCTACATGATAATGCATATATGAAGACAGATACACAAGAATGAAATCAAAAAAATATGTTTTAAACAACGAAATATGTTGTTCAATGTCGAACAATTTTGATCAAAATTTTAAAAAATTCACGAGTATGACCCACCTTAGGATGTGCTAAACCTATTTTTAACTTGATGTAATTATGTATTAATCATAAAAACATGTTTATTAAACTATATATAACATTTTAGAGTCACGAAAACACAATTGGATCGACAATATTGGCCGTTCAACGTAGAATCGCAACAGTTTTTGTCCAAATATCAAGCTTAAAACCCATTTTTCGTTGTCCTAATTGTATGCTAATTTGATTTCTAAACTTCTTCTACATGATAATGCATATATGAAGACAGATACGCAAGAATGAAATCAAAAATATATGTTTTAAACAACCAAATATGTTGTTCAATGTCGAACAATTTTGATCAAAATTTGAAAAAATTCACGAGTATGACCCACCTTAGGATGTACTAAACCTATTTTTAACTTGATGTAATTATGTATTAATCATAAAAACATCTTTATTAAACTATATATAACATTTTAGAGACACGAAAACACAATTTGATCAATAATATTGGCCGTTCAACGTAGAATCGCAACAGTTTTTGTCCAAATATTAAGCTTAAAATCCATTTTTCGTTGTCCTAATTGTATTCTAATTCGATTTGTAAATTTTTTCTACATGATAAAGCATATATGAAGACAGATAGACAAGAATGAAATCAAAAAAAGTAAGTTTTAAACAATCAAATAGGTTGTTCAACGTCGAACAATTTTGATCAAAATTTTAAAAAATTAACGAGTATGACCCACCTTATGATGTACTAAACCTATTTTTAACTTGATTTAATTATGTATTAATCCTAAAAACAAGTTTATTAAACTATATATAACTGTTTGGAGTCACGAAAACACAATATGATCGACAATATTGGCCGTTTAACGTAGAATCGCTACAGTTTTTGTCCAAATATCAAGCTTAAAACCCATTTTTCGGTGTACTAATTGTATTCTAATTTGATTTCTAAACTTCTTCTACATGATAATGCATATATGAAGACAGATACACAAGAATGAAATCAAAAAAATATGTTTTAAACAACGAAATATGTTGTTCAATGTCGAACAATTTTGATCAAAATTTTAAAAAATTCACTAGTATGACCCACCTTAGGATGTGCTAAACCTATTTTTAACTTGATGTAATTATGTATTAATCATAAAAACATATTTATTAAACTATATATAACATTTTAGAGTCACGAAAACACAATTTGATCGACAATATTGGCCGTTCAACGTAGAATCGCAACAATTTTTGTCCAAATATCAAGCTTAAAACCCATTTTTCGTTGTCCTAATTGTATGCTAATTTGATTTCTAAACTTCTTCTACATGATAATGCATATATGAAGACAGATACGCAAGAATGAAATCAAAAATATATGTTTTAAACAACCAAATATGTTGTTCAATGTCGAACAATTTTGATCAAAATTTGAAAAAATTCACGAGTATGACCCACCTTAGGATGTACTAAACCTATTTTTAACTTGATGTAATTATGTATTAATCATAAAAACATCTTTATTAAACTATATATAACATTTTAGAGTCACGAAAACACAATTTGATCGACAATATTGGCCGTTCAACGTAAAATCGCAACAGTTTTTGTCCAAATATTAAGCTTAAAACCCATTTTTCGTTGTCCTAATTGTATTCTAATTCGATTTGTAAATTTTTTCTACATGATAAAGCATATATGAAGACAGATAAACAAGAATGAAATCAAAAAAATAAGTTTTAAACAATCAAATAGGTTGTTCAACGTCGAACAATTTTGATCAAAATTTTAAAAAATTAACGAGTATGACCCACCTTATGATGTACTAAACCTATTTTTAACTTGATTTAATTATGTATTAATCCTAAAAACAAGTTTATTAAACTATATATAACTGTTTGGAGTCACGAAAACACAATATGATCGACAATATTGGCCGTTTAACGTAGAATCGCTACAGTTTTTGTCCAAATATCAAGCTTAAAACCCATTTTTCGTTGTCCTAATTGTATTCTAATTTGATTTCTAAACTTCTTCTACATGATAATGCATATAAGAAGACAGATACACAAGAATGAAATCAAAAAATATGTTTTAAACAATCAAATAGGTTGTTCAATGTCGAACAATTTTGATCAAAATTTTAAAAAATTCACGAGTATGACCCACCTTAGGATGTACTAAAGCTATTTTTAACTTGATTTAATTATGTATTAACCCTAAAAACAAGTTTATTAAACTATATATAACGGTTTTGAGTCACGAAAATACAATATGATCGACAATATTGGCCGTTTAACGTAGAATCGCTACTGTTTTTGTCCAAATATCAAGCTTAAAACCCATTTTTCGGTGTACTAATTGTATTCTAATTTGATTTCTAAACTTCTTCTACATGATAATGCATATATGAAGACAGATACACCAGAATGAAATCAAAAAATATGTTTTAAACAACCAAATATGTTGTTCAATGTCGAACAATTTTGATCAAAATTTTAAAAAATTTACGAGTATGACCCACCTTAGGATGTACTAAACCTTTTTTTAACTTGATGTAATTATGTATTAATCATAAAAACATGATTATTAAACTATATATAACATTTTAGAGTCACGAAAACACAATATGATCGACAATATTGGCCATGTAACGTAGAATCGATACAGTTTTTGTCAAAACATCAAACTTAAAACGTATTTTTCGTTGTCCTAATTGTATTCTAATTCGATTTCTAAACTTTTTCTACATGATAATAAATATATGAAGACAGATATACAAGAATGAAATAAAAAAATATGTTTTAAACAATCAAATAGGTTGTTCAATGTCGAACAATTTTGATCAAAATTTTAAAAAATTCACGAGTATGACCCACCTTAGGATGTACTAAAGCTATTTTTAACTTGATTTAATTATGTATTAACCCTAAAAACAAGTTTATTAAACTATATATAACGGTTTCGAGTCACGAAAATACAATATGATCGACAATATTGGCCGTTTAACGTAGAATCGCTACAGTTTTTGTCCAAATATCAAGCTTAAAACCCATTTTTCGGTGTACTAATTGTATTCTAATTTGATTTCTAAACTTCTTCTACATGATAATGCATATATGAAGACAGATACACAAGAATGAAATCAAAAAAATATGTTTTAAACAACGAAATATGTTGTTCAATGTCGAACAATTTTGATCAAAATTTGAAAAAATTCACGAGTATGACCCACCTTAGGATGTGCTAAACCTATTTTTAACTTGATGTAATTATGTATTAATCATAAAAACATGTTTATTAAACTATATATAACATTTTAGAGTCACGAAAACACAATTTGATCGACAATATTGGCCGTTCAACGTAGAATCGCAACAATTTTTGTCCAAATATCAAGCTTAAAACCCATTTTTCGTTGTCCTAATTGTATGCTAATTTGATTTCTAAACTTCTTCTACATGATAATGCATATATGAAGACAGATACACAAGAATGAAATCAAAAAAATATGTTTTAAACAACGAAATATGTTGTTCAATGTCGAACAATTTTGATCAAAATTTTAAAAAATTCACGAGTATGACCCACCTTAGGATGTGCTAAACCTATTTTTAACTTGATGTAATTATGTATTAATCATAAAAACATGTTTATTAAACTATATATAACATTTTAGAGTCACGAAAACACAATTGGATCGACAATATTGGCCGTTCAACGTAGAATCGCAACAGTTTTTGTCCAAATATCAAGCTTAAAACCCATTTTTCGTTGTCCTAATTGTATGCTAATTTGATTTCTAAACTTCTTCTACATGATAATGCATATATGAAGACAGATACGCAAGAATGAAATCAAAAATATATGTTTTAAACAACCAAATATGTTGTTCAATGTCGAACAATTTTGATCAAAATTTGAAAAAATTCACGAGTATGACCCACCTTAGGATGTACTAAACCTATTTTTAACTTGATGTAATTATGTATTAATCATAAAAACATCTTTATTAAACTATATATAACATTTTAGAGACACGAAAACACAATTTGATCAACAATATTGGCCGTTCAACGTAGAATCGCAACAGTTTTTGTCCAAATATTAAGCTTAAAATCCATTTTTCGTTGTCCTAATTGTATTCTAATTCGATTTGTAAATTTTTTCTACATGATAAAGCATATATGAAGACAGATAGACAAGAATGAAATCAAAAAAAGTAAGTTTTAAACAATCAAATAGGTTGTTCAACGTCGAACAATTTTGATCAAAATTTTAAAAAATTAACGAGTATGACCCACCTTATGATGTACTAAACCTATTTTTAACTTGATTTAATTATGTATTAATCCTAAAAACAAGTTTATTAAACTATATATAACTTTTTGGAGTCACGAAAACACAATATGATCGACAATATTGGCCGTTTAACGTAGAATCGCTACAGTTTTTGTCCAAATATCAAGCTTAAAACCCATTTTTCGGTGTACTAATTGTATTCTAATTTGATTTCTAAACTTCTTCTACATGATAATGCATATATGAAGACAGATACACAAGAATGAAATCAAAAAAATATGTTTTAAACAACGAAATATGTTGTTCAATGTCGAACAATTTTGATCAAAATTTTAAAAAATTCACTAGTATGACCCACCTTAGGATGTGCTAAACCTATTTTTAACTTGATGTAATTATGTATTAATCATAAAAATATATTTATTAAACTATATATAACATTTTAGAGTCACGAAAACACAATTTGATCGACAATATTGGCCGTTCAACGTAGAATCGCAACAATTTTTGTCCAAATATCAAGATTAAAACCCATTTTTCGTTGTCCTAATTGTATGCTAATTTGATTTCTAAACTTCTTCTACATGATAATGCATATATGAAGACAGATACGCAAGAATGAAATCAAAAATATATGTTTTAAACAACCAAATATGTTGTTCAATGTCGAACAATTTTGATCAAAATTTGAAAAAATTCACGAGTATGACCCACCTTAGGATGTACTAAACCTATTTTTAACTTGATGTAATTATGTATTAATCATAAAAACATCTTTATTAAACTATATATAACATTTTAGAGTCACGAAAACACAATTTGATCGACAATATTGGCCGTTCAACGTAAAATCGCAACAGTTTTTGTCCAAATATTAAGCTTAAAACCCATTTTTCGTTGTCCTAATTGTATTCTAATTCGATTTGTAAATTTTTTCTACATGATAAAGCATAAATGAAGACAGATAGACAAGAATGAAATCAAAAAAATAAGTTTTAAACAATCAAATAGGTTGTTCAACGTCGAACAATTTTGATCAAAATTTTAAAAAATTAACGAGTATGACCCACCTTATGATGTACTAAACCTATTTTTAACTTGATTTAATTATGTATTAATCCTAAAAACAAGTTTATTAAACTATATATAACTGTTTGGAGTCACGAAAACACAATATGATCGACAATATTGGCCGTTTAACGTAGAATCGCTACAGTTTTTGTCCAAATATCAAGCTTAAAACCCATTTTTCGTTGTCCTAATTGTATTCTAATTTGATTTCTAAACTTCTTCTACATGATAATGCATATATGAAGACAGATACACAAGAATGAAATAAAAAAATATGTTTTAAACAATCAAATAGGTTGTTCAATGTCGAACAATTTTGATCAAAATTTTAAAAAATTCACGAGTATGACCCACCTTAGGATGTACTAAAGCTATTTTAAACTTGATTTAATTATGTATTAACCCTAAAAACAAGTTTATTAAACTATATATAACGGTTTTGAGTCACGAAAATACAATATGATCGACAATATTGGCCGTTTAACGTAGAATCGCTACTGTTTTTGTCCAAATATCAAGCTTAAAACCCATTTTTCGGTGTACTAATTGTATTCTAATTTGATTTCTAAACTTCTTCTACATGATAATGCATATATGAAGACAGATACACAAGAATGAAATCAAAAAATATGTTTTAAACAACCAAATATGTTGTTCAATGTCGAACAATTTTGATCAAAATTTTAAAAAATTTACGAGTATGACCCACCTTAGGATGTACTAAACCTTTTTTTAACTTGATGTAATTATGTATTAATCATAAAAACATGATTATTAAACTATATATAACATTTTAGAGTCACGAAAACACAATATGATCGACAATATTGGCCATGAAACGTAGAATCGATACAGTTTTTGTCAAAACATCAAACTTAAAACGTATTTTTCGTTGTCCTAATTGTATTCTAATTCGATTTCTAAACTTTTTCTACATGATAATAAATATATGAAGACAGATATACAAGAATGAAATAAAAAAATATGTTTTAAACAATCAAATAGGTTGTTCAATGTCGAACAATTTTGATCAAAATTTTAAAAAATTCACGAGTATGACCCACCTTAGGATGTACTAAAGCTATTTTTAACTTGATTTAATTATGTATTAACCCTAAAAACAAGTTTATTAAACTATATATAACGGTTTCGAGTCACGAAAATACAATATGATCGACAATATTGGCCGTTTAACGTAGAATCGCTACAGTTTTTTTCCAAATATCAAGCTTAAAACCCATTTTTCGGTGTACTAATTGTATTCTAATTTGATTTCTAAACTTCTTCTACATGATAATGCATATATGAAGACAGATACACAAGAATGAAATCAAAAAAATATGTTTTAAACAACGAAATATGTTGTTCAATGTCGAACAATTTTGATCAAAATTTTAAAAAATTCACGAGTATGACCCACCTTAGGATGTGCTAAACCTATTTTTAACTTGATGTAATTATGTATTAATCATAAAAACATGTTTATTAAACTATATATAACATTTTAGAGTCACGAAAACACAATTGGATCGACAATATTGGCCGTTCAACGTAGAATCGCAACAGTTTTTGTCCAAATATCAAGCTTAAAACCCATTTTTCGTTGTCCTAATTGTATGCTAATTTGATTTCTAAACTTCTTCTACATGATAATGCATATATGAAGACAGATACGCAAGAATGAAATCAAAAATATATGTTTTAAACAACCAAATATGTTGTTCAATGTCGAACAATTTTGATCAAAATTTGAAAAAATTCACGAGTATGACCCACCTTAGGATGTACTAAACCTATTTTTAACTTGATGTAATTATGTATTAATCATAAAAACATCTTTATTAAACTATATATAACATTTTAGAGACACGAAAACACAATTTGATCAACAATATTGGCCGTTCAACGTAGAATCGCAACAGTTTTTGTCCAAATATTAAGCTTAAAATCCATTTTTCGTTGTCCTAATTGTATTCTAATTCGATTTGTAAATTTTTTCTACATGATAAAGCATATATGAAGACAGATAGACAAGAATGAAATCAAAAAAAGTAAGTTTTAAACAATCAAATAGGTTGTTCAACGTCGAACAATTTTGATCAAAATTTTAAAAAATTAACGAGTATGACCCACCTTATGATGTACTAAACCTATTTTTAACTTGATTTAATTATGTATTAATCCTAAAAACAAGTTTATTAAACTATATATAACTTTTTGGAGTCACGAAAACACAATATGATCGACAATATTGGCCGTTTAACGTAGAATCGCTACAGTTTTTGTCCAAATATCAAGCTTAAAACCCATTTTTCGGTGTACTAATTGTATTCTAATTTGATTTCTAAACTTCTTCTACATGATAATGCATATATGAAGACAGATACACAAGAATGAAATCAAAAAAATATGTTTTAAACAACGAAATATGTTGTTCAATGTCGAACAATTTTGATCAAAATTTTAAAAAATTCACTAGTATGACCCACCTTAGGATGTGCTAAACCTATTTTTAACTTGATGTAATTATGTATTAATCATAAAAATATATTTATTAAACTATATATAACATTTTAGAGTCACGAAAACACAATTTGATCGACAATATTGGCCGTTCAACGTAGAATCGCAACAATTTTTGTCCAAATATCAAGATTAAAACCCATTTTTCGTTGTCCTAATTGTATGCTAATTTGATTTCTAAACTTCTTCTACATGATAATGCATATATGAAGACAGATACGCAAGAATGAAATCAAAAATATATGTTTTAAACAACCAAATATGTTGTTCAATGTCGAACAATTTTGATCAAAATTTGAAAAAATTCACGAGTATGACCCACCTTAGGATGTACTAAACCTATTTTTAACTTGATGTAATTATGTATTAATCATAAAAACATCTTTATTAAACTATATATAACATTTTAGAGTCACGAAAACACAATTTGATCGACAATATTGGCCGTTCAACGTAAAATCGCAACAGTTTTTGTCCAAATATTAAGCTTAAAACCCATTTTTCGTTGTCCTAATTGTATTCTAATTCGATTTGTAAATTTTTTCTACATGATAAAGCATAAATGAAGACAGATAGACAAGAATGAAATCAAAAAAATAAGTTTTAAACAATCAAATAGGTTGTTCAACGTCGAACAATTTTGATCAAAATTTTAAAAAATTAACGAGTATGACCCACCTTATGATGTACTAAACCTATTTTTAACTTGATTTAATTATGTATTAATCCTAAAAACAAGTTTATTAAACTATATATAACTGTTTGGAGTCACGAAAACACAATATGATCGACAATATTGGCCGTTTAACGTAGAATCGCTACAGTTTTTGTCCAAATATCAAGCTTAAAACCCATTTTTCGTTGTCCTAATTGTATTCTAATTTGATTTCTAAACTTCTTCTACATGATAATGCATATATGAAGACAGATACACAAGAATGAAATAAAAAAATATGTTTTAAACAATCAAATAGGTTGTTCAATGTCGAACAATTTTGATCAAAATTTTAAAAAATTCACGAGTATGACCCACCTTAGGATGTACTAAAGCTATTTTAAACTTGATTTAATTATGTATTAACCCTAAAAACAAGTTTATTAAACTATATATAACGGTTTTGAGTCACGAAAATACAATATGATCGACAATATTGGCCGTTTAACGTAGAATCGCTACTGTTTTTGTCCAAATATCAAGCTTAAAACCCATTTTTCGGTGTACTAATTGTATTCTAATTTGATTTCTAAACTTCTTCTACATGATAATGCATATATGAAGACAGATACACAAGAATGAAATCAAAAAATATGTTTTAAACAACCAAATATGTTGTTCAATGTCGAACAATTTTGATCAAAATTTTAAAAAATTTACGAGTATGACCCACCTTAGGATGTACTAAACCTTTTTTTAACTTGATGTAATTATGTATTAATCATAAAAACATGATTATTAAACTATATATAACATTTTAGAGTCACGAAAACACAATATGATCGACAATATTGGCCATGAAACGTAGAATCGATACAGTTTTTGTCAAAACATCAAACTTAAAACGTATTTTTCGTTGTCCTAATTGTATTCTAATTCGATTTCTAAACTTTTTCTACATGATAATAAATATATGAAGACAGATATACAAGAATGAAATAAAAAAATATGTTTTAAACAATCAAATAGGTTGTTCAATGTCGAACAATTTTGATCAAAATTTTAAAAAATTCACGAGTATGACCCACCTTAGGATGTACTAAAGCTATTTTTAACTTGATTTAATTATGTATTAACCCTAAAAACAAGTTTATTAAACTATATATAACGGTTTCGAGTCACGAAAATACAATATGATCGACAATATTGGCCGTTTAACGTAGAATCGCTACAGTTTTTGTCCAAATATCAAGCTTAAAACCCATTTTTCGGTGTACTAATTGTATTCTAATTTGATTTCTAAACTTCTTCTACATGATAATGCATATATGAAGACAGATACACAAGAATGAAATCAAAAAAATATGTTTTAAACAACGAAATATGTTGTTCAATGTCGAACAATTTTGATCAAAATTTGAAAAAATTCACGAGTATGACCCACCTTAGGATGTGCTAAACCTATTTTTAACTTGATGTAATTATGTATTAATCATAAAAACATGTTTATTAAACTATATATAACATTTTAGAGTCACGAAAACACAATTTGATCGACAATATTGGCCGTTCAACGTAGAATCGCAACAATTTTTGTCCAAATATCAAGCTTAAAACCCATTTTTCGTTGTCCTAATTGTATGCTAATTTGATTTCTAAACTTCTTCTACATGATAATGCATATATGAAGACAGATACGCAAGAATGAAATCAAAAATATATGTTTTAAACAACCAAATATGTTGTTCAATGTCGAACAATTTTGATCAAAATTTGAAAAAATTCACGAGTATGACCCACCTTAGGATGTACTAAACCTATTTTTAACTTGATGTAATTATGTATTAATCATAAAAACATCTTTATTAAACTATATATAACATTTTAGAGTCACGAAAACACAATTTGATCGACAATATTGGCCGTTCAACGTAAAATCGCAACAGTTTTTGTCCAAATATTAAGCTTAAAACCCATTTTTCGTTGTCCTAATTGTATTCTAATTCGATTTGTAAATTTTTTCTACATGATAAAGCATATATGAAGACAGATAGACAAGAATGAAATCAAAAAAATAAGTTTTAAACAATCAAATAGGTTGTTCAACGTCGAACAATTTTGATCAAAATTTTAAAAAATTAACGAGTATGACCCACCTTATGATGTACTAAACCTATTTTTAACTTGATTTAATTATGTATTAATCCTAAAAACAAGTTTATTAAACTATATATAACTGTTTGGAGTCACGAAAACACAATATGATCGACAATATTGGCCGTTTAACGTAGAATCGCTACAGTTTTTGTCCAAATATCAAGCTTAAAACCCATTTTTCGTTGTCCTAATTGTATTCTAATTTGATTTCTAAACTTCTTCTACATGATAATGCATATATGAAGACAGATACACAAGAATGAAATCAAAAAATATGTTTTAAACAATCAAATAGGTTGTTCAATGTCGAACAATTTTGATCAAAATTTTAAAAAATTCACGAGTATGACCCACCTTAGGATGTACTAAAGCTATTTTTAACTTGATTTAATTATGTATTAACCCTAAAAACAAGTTTATTAAACTATATATAACGGTTTTGAGTCACGAAAATACAATATGATCGACAATATTGGCCGTTTAACGTAGAATCGCTACTGTTTTTGTCCAAATATCAAGCTTAAAACCCATTTTTCGGTGTACTAATTGTATTCTAATTTGATTTCTAAACTTCTTCTACATGATAATGCATATATGAAGACAGATACACAAGAATGAAATCAAAAAATATGTTTTAAACAACCAAATATGTTGTTCAATGTCGAACAATTTTGATCAAAATTTTAAAAAATTTACGAGTATGACCCACCTTAGGATGTACTAAACCTTTTTTTAACTTGATGTAATTATGTATTAATCATAAAAACATGATTATTAAACTATATATAACATTTTAGAGTCACGAAAACACAATATGATCGACAATATTGGCCATGTAACGTAGAATCGATACAGTTTTTGTCAAAACATCAAACTTAAAACGTATTTTTCGTTGTCCTAATTGTATTCTAATTCGATTTCTAAACTTTTTCTACATGATAATAAATATATGAAGACAGATATACAAGAATGAAATAAAAAAATATGTTTTAAACAATCAAATAGGTTGTTCAATGTCGAACAATTTTGATCAAAATTTTAAAAAATTCACGAGTATGACCCACCTTAGGATGTACTAAAGCTATTTTTAACTTGATTTAATTATGTATTAACCCTAAAAACAAGTTTATTAAACTATATATAACGGTTTCGAGTCACGAAAATACAATATGATCGACAATATTGGCCGTTTAACGTAGAATCGCTACAGTTTTTTTCCAAATATCAAGCTTAAAACCCATTTTTCGGTGTACTAATTGTATTCTAATTTGATTTCTAAACTTCTTCTACATGATAATGCATATATGAAGACAGATACACAAGAATGAAATCAAAAAAATATGTTTTAAACAACGAAATATGTTGTTCAATGTCGAACAATTTTGATCAAAATTTTAAAAAATTCACGAGTATGACCCACCTTAGGATGTGCTAAACCTATTTTTAACTTGATGTAATTATGTATTAATCATAAAAACATGTTTATTAAACTATATATAACATTTTAGAGTCACGAAAACACAATTGGATCGACAATATTGGCCGTTCAACGTAGAATCGCAACAGTTTTTGTCCAAATATCAAGCTTAAAACCCATTTTTCGTTGTCCTAATTGTATGCTAATTTGATTTCTAAACTTCTTCTACATGATAATGCATATATGAAGACAGATACGCAAGAATGAAATCAAAAATATATGTTTTAAACAACCAAATATGTTGTTCAATGTCGAACAATTTTGATCAAAATTTGAAAAAATTCACGAGTATGACCCACCTTAGGATGTACTAAACCTATTTTTAACTTGATGTAATTATGTATTAATCATAAAAACATCTTTATTAAACTATATATAACATTTTAGAGTCACGAAAACACAATTTGATCAACAATATTGGCCGTTCAACGTAGAATCGCAACAGTTTTTGTCCAAATATTAAGCTTAAAATCCATTTTTCGTTGTCCTAATTGTATTCTAATTCGATTTGTAAATTTTTTCTACATGATAAAGCATATATGAAGACAGATAGACAAGAATGAAATCAAAAAAAGTAAGTTTTAAACAATCAAATAGGTTGTTCAACGTCGAACAATTTTGATCAAAATTTTAAAAAATTAACGAGTATGACCCACCTTATGATGTACTAAACCTATTTTTAACTTGATTTAATTATGTATTAATCCTAAAAACAAGTTTATTAAACTATATATAACTGTTTGGAGTCACGAAAACACAATATGATCGACAACATTGGCCGTTTAACGTAGAATCGCTACAGTTTTGTCCAAATATCAAGCTTAAAACCCATTTTTCGGTGTACTAATTGTATTCTAATTTGATTTCTAAACTTCTTCTACATGATAATGCATATATGAAGACAGATACACAAGAATGAAATCAAAAAAATATGTTTTAAACAACGAAATATGTTGTTCAATGTCGAACAATTTTGATCAAAATTTGAAAAAATTCACGAGTATGACCCACCTTAGGATGTGCTAAACCTATTTTTAACTTGATGTAATTATGTATTAATCATAAAAACATGTTTATTAAACTATATATAACATTTTAGAGTCACGAAAACACAATTTGATCGACAATATTGGCCGTTCAACGTAGAATCGCAACAATTTTTGTCCAAATATCAAGCTTAAAACCCATTTTTCGTTGTCCTAATTGTATGCTAATTTGATTTCTAAACTTCTTCTACATGATAATGCATATATGAAGACAGATACGCAAGAATGAAATCAAAAATATATGTTTTAAACAACCAAATATGTTGTTCAATGTCGAACAATTTTGATCAAAATTTGAAAAAATTCACGAGTATGACCCACCTTAGGATGTACTAAACCTATTTTTAACTTGATGTAATTATGTATTAATCATAAAAACATCTTTATTAAACTATATATAACATTTTAGAGTCACGAAAACACAATTTGATCGACAATATTGGCCGTTCAACGTAAAATCGCAACAGTTTTTGTCCAAATATTAAGCTTAAAACCCATTTTTCGTTGTCCTAATTGTATTCTAATTCGATTTGTAAATTTTTTCTACATGATAAAGAATATATGAAGACAGATAGACAAGAATGAAATCAAAAAAATAAGTTTTAAACAATCAAATAGGTTGTTCAACGTCGAACAATTTTGATCAAAATTTTAAAAAATTAACGAGTATGACCCACCTTATGATGTACTAAACCTATTTTTAACTTGATTTAATTATGTATTAATCCTAAAAACAAGTTTATTAAACTATATATAACTGTTTGGAGTCACGAAAACACAATATGATCGACAATATTGGCCGTTTAACGTAGAATCGCTACAGTTTTTGTCCAAATATCAAGCTTAAAACCCATTTTTCGTTGTCCTAATTGTATTCTAATTTGATTTCTAAACTTCTTCTACATGATAATGCATATATGAAGACAGATACACAAGAATGAAATCAAAAAATATGTTTTAAACAATCAAATAGGTTGTTCAATGTCGAACAATTTTGATCAAAATTTTAAAAAATTCACGAGTATGACCCACCTTAGGATGTACTAAAGCTATTTTTAACTTGATTTAATTATGTATTAACCCTAAAAACAAGTTTATTAAACTATATATAACGGTTTTGAGTCACGAAAATACAATATGATCGACAATATTGGCCGTTTAACGTAGAATCGCTACTGTTTTTGTCCAAATATCAAGCTTAAAACCCATTTTTCGGTGTACTAATTGTATTCTAATTTGATTTCTAAACTTCTTCTACATGATAATGCATATATGAAGACAGATACACAAGAATGAAATCAAAAAATATGTTTTAAACAACCAAATATGTTGTTCAATGTCGAACAATTTTGATCAAAATTTTAAAAAATTTACGAGTATGACCCACCTTAGGATGTACTAAACCTTTTTTTAACTTGATGTAATTATGTATTAATCATAAAAACATGATTATTAAACTATATATAACATTTTAGAGTCACGAAAACACAATATGATCGACAATATTGGCCATGTAACGTAGAATCGATACAGTTTTTGTCAAAACATCAAACTTAAAACGTATTTTTCGTTGTCCTAATTGTATTCTAATTCGATTTCTAAACTTTTTCTACATGATAATAAATATATGAAGACAGATATACAAGAATGAAATAAAAAAATATGTTTTAAACAATCAAATAGGTTGTTCAATGTCGAACAATTTTGATCAAAATTTTAAAAAATTCACGAGTATGACCCACCTTAGGATGTACTAAAGCTATTTTTAACTTGATTTAATTATGTATTAACCCTAAAAACAAGTTTATTAAACTATATATAACGGTTTCGAGTCACGAAAATACAATATGATCGACAATATTGGCCGTTTAACGTAGAATCGCTACAGTTTTTGTCCAAATATCAAGCTTAAAACCCATTTTTCGGTGTACTAATTGTATTCTAATTTGATTTCTAAACTTCTTCTACATGATAATGCATATATGAAGACAGATACACAAGAATCAAATCAAAAAAATATGTTTTAAACAACGAAATATGTTGTTCAATGTCGAACAATTTTGATCAAAATTTTAAAAAATTCACGAGTATGACCCACCTTAGGATGTACTAAACCTATTTTTAACTTGATGTAATTATGTATTAATCATAAAAACATCTTTATTAAACTATATATAACATTTTAGAGTCACGAAAACACAATTTGATCAACAATATTGGCCGTTCAACGTAGAATCGCAACAGTTTTTGTCCAAATATTAAGCTTAAAATCCATTTTTCGTTGTCCTAATTGTATTCTAATTCGATTTGTAAATTTTTTCTACATGATAAAGCATATATGAAGACAGATAGACAAGAATGAAATCAAAAAAAGTAAGTTTTAAACAATCAAATAGGTTGTTCAACGTCGAACAATTTTGATCAAAATTTTAAAAAATTAACGAGTATGACCCACCTTATGATGTACTAAACCTATTTTTAACTTGATTTAATTATGTATTAATCCTAAAAACAAGTTTATTAAACTATATATAACTGTTTGGAGTCACGAAAACACAATATGATCGACAACATTGGCCGTTTAACGTAGAATCGCTACAGTTTTTGTCCAAATATCAAGCTTAAAACCCATTTTTCGGTGTACTAATTGTATTCTAATTTGATTTCTAAACTTCTTCTACATGATAATGCATATATGAAGACAGATACACAAGAATGAAATCAAAAAAATATGTTTTAAACAACGAAATATGTTGTTCAATGTCGAACAATTTTGATCAAAATTTGAAAAAATTCACGAGTATGACCCACCTTAGGATGTGCTAAACCTATTTTTAACTTGATGTAATTATGTATTAATCATAAAAACATGTTTATTAAACTATATATAACATTTTAGAGTCACGAAAACACAATTTGATCGACAATATTGGCCGTTCAACGTAGAATCGCAACAATTTTTGTCCAAATATCAAGCTTAAAACCCATTTTTCGTTGTCCTAATTGTATGCTAATTTGATTTCTAAACTTCTTCTACTTGATAATGCATATATGAAGACAGATACGCAAGAATGAAATCAAAAATATATGTTTTAAACAACCAAATATGTTGTTCAATGTCGAACAATTTTGATCAAAATTTGAAAAAATTCACGAGTATGACCCACCTTAGGATGTACTAAACCTATTTTTAACTTGATGTAATTATGTATTAATCATAAAAACATCTTTATTAAACTATATATAACATTTTAGAGTCACGAAAACACAATTTGATCGACAATATTGGCCGTTCAACGTAAAATCGCAACAGTTTTTGTCCAAATATTAAGCTTAAAACCCATTTTTCGTTGTCCTAATTGTATTCTAATTCGATTTGTAAATTTTTTCTACATGATAAAGCATATATGAAGACAGATAGACAAGAATGAAATCAAAAAAATAAGTTTTAAACAATCAAATAGGTTGTTCAACGTCGAACAATTTTGATCAAAATTTTAAAAAATTAACGAGTATGACCCACCTTATGATGTACTAAACCTATTTTTAACTTGATTTAATTATGTATTAATCCTAAAAACAAGTTTATTAAACTATATATAACTGTTTGGAGTCACGAAAACACAATATGATCGACAATATTGGCCGTTTAACGTAGAATCGCTACAGTTTTTGTCCAAATATCAAGCTTAAAACCCATTTTTCGTTGTCCTAATTGTATTCTAATTTGATTTCTAAACTTCTTCTACATGATAATGCATATATGAAGACAGATACACAAGAATGAAATCAAAAAAATATGTTTTAAACAACGAAATATGTTGTTCAATGTCGAACAATTTTGATCAAAATTTGAAAAAATTCACGAGTATGACCCACCTTAGGATGTGCTAAACCTATTTTTAACTTGATGTAATTATGTATTAATCATAAAAACATGTTTATTAAACTATATATAACATTTTAGAGTCACGAAAACACAATTTGATCGACAATATTGGCCGTTCAACGTAGAATCGCAACAATTTTTGTCCAAATATCAAGCTTAAAACCCATTTTTCGTTGTCCTAATTGTATGCTAATTTGATTTCTAAACTTCTTCTACTTGATAATGCATATATGAAGACAGATACGCAAGAATGAAATCAAAAATATATGTTTTAAACAACCAAATATGTTGTTCAATGTCGAACAATTTTGATCAAAATTTGAAAAAATTCACGAGTATGACCCACCTTAGGATGTACTAAACCTATTTTTAACTTGATGTAATTATGTATTAATCATAAAAACATCTTTATTAAACTATATATAACATTTTAGAGTCACGAAAACACAATTTGATCGACAATATTGGCCGTTCAACGTAAAATCGCAACAGTTTTTGTCCAAATATTAAGCTTAAAACCCATTTTTCGTTGTCCTAATTGTATTCTAATTCGATTTGTAAATTTTTTCTACATGATAAAGCATATATGAAGACAGATAGACAAGAATGAAATCAAAAAAATAAGTTTTAAACAATCAAATAGGTTGTTCAACGTCGAACAATTTTGATCAAAATTTTAAAAAATTAACGAGTATGACCCACCTTATGATGTACTAAACCTATTTTTAACTTGATTTAATTATGTATTAATCCTAAAAACAAGTTTATTAAACTATATATAACTGTTTGGAGTCACGAAAACACAATATGATCGACAATATTGGCCGTTTAACGTAGAATCGCTACAGTTTTTGTCCAAATATCAAGCTTAAAACCCATTTTTCGTTGTCCTAATTGTATTCTAATTTGATTTCTAAACTTCTTCTACATGATAATGCATATATGAAGACAGATACACAAGAATGAAATCAAAAAATATGTTTTAAACAATCAAATAGGTTGTTCAATGTCGAACAATTTTGATCAAAATTTTAAAAAATTCACGAGTATGACCCACCTTAGGATGTACTAAAGCTATTTTTAACTTGATTTAATTATGTATTAACCCTAAAAACAAGTTTATTAAACTATATATAACGGTTTTGAGTCACGAAAATACAATATGATCGACAATATTGGCCGTTTAACGTAGAATCGCTACTGTTTTTGTCCAAATATCAAGCTTAAAACCCATTTTTCGGTGTACTAATTGTATTCTAATTTGATTTCTAAACTTCTTCTACATGATAATGCATATATGAAGACAGATACACAAGAATGAAATCAAAAAATATGTTTTAAACAACCAAATATGTTGTTCAATGTCGAACAATTTTGATCAAAATTTTAAAAAATTTACGAGTATGACCCACCTTAGGATGTACTAAACCTTTTTTTAACTTGATGTAATTATGTATTAATCATAAAAACAAGATTATTAAACTATATATAACATTTTAGAGTCACGAAAACACAATATGATCGACAATATTGGCCATGTAACGTAGAATCGATACAGTTTTTGTCAAAACATCAAACTTAAAACGTATTTTTCGTTGTCCTAATTGTATTCTAATTCGATTTCTAAACTTTTTCTACATGATAATAAATATATGAAGACAGATATACAAGAATGAAATAAAAAAATATGTTTTAAACAATCAAATAGGTTGTTCAATGTCGAACAATTTTGATCAAAATTTTAAAAAATTCACGAGTATGACCCACCTTAGGATGTACTAAAGCTATTTTTAACTTGATTTAATTATGTATTAACCCTAAAAACAAGTTTATTAAACTATATATAACGGTTTTGAGTCACGAAAATACAATATGATCGACAATATTGGCCGTTTAACGTAGAATCGCTACTGTTTTTGTCCAAATATCAAGCTTAAAACCCATTTTTCGGTGTACTAATTGTATTCTAATTTGATTTCTAAACTTCTTCTATATGATAATGCATATATGAAGACAGATACACAAGAATGAAATCAAAAAATATGTTTTAAACAACCAAATATGTTGTTCAATGTCGAACAATTTTGATCAAAATTTTAAAAAATTTACGAGTATGACCCACCTTAGGATGTACTAAACCTTTTTTTAACTTGATGTAATTATGTATTAATCATAAAAACAAGATTATTAAACTATATATAACATTTTAGAGTCACGAAAACACAATATGATCGACAATATTGGCCATGTAACGTAGAATCGATACAGTTTTTGTCAAAACATCAAACTTAAAACGTATTTTTCGTTTTCCTAATTGTATTCTAATTCGATTTCTAAACTTTTTCTACATGATAATAAATATATGAAGACAGATATACAAGAATGAAATAAAAAAATATGTTTTAAACAATCAAATAGGTTGTTCAATGTCGAACAATTTTGATCAAAATTTTAAAAAATTCACGAGTATGACCCACCTTAGGATGTACTAAAGCTATTTTTAACTTGATTTAATTATGTATTAACCCTAAAAACAAGTTTATTAAACTATATATAACGGTTTCGAGTCACGAAAATACAATATGATCGACAATATTGGCCGTTTAACGTAGAATCGCTACAGTTTTTGTCCAAATATCAAGCTTAAAACCCATTTTTCGGTGTACTAATTGTATTCTAATTTGATTTCTAAACTTCTTCTACATGATAATGCATATATGAAGACAGATACACAAGAATGAAATCAAAAAAATATGTTTTAAACAACGAAATATGTTGTTCAATGTCGAACAATTTTGATCAAAATTTTAAAAAATTCACGAGTATGACCCACCTTAGGATGTGCTAAACCTATTTTTAACTTGATGTAATTATGTATTAATCATAAAAACATGTTTATTAAACTATATATAACATTTTAGAGTCACGAAAACACAATTGGATCGACAATATTGGCCGTTCAACGTAGAATCGCAATAGTTTTTGTCCAAATATCAAGCTTAAAACCCATTTTTCGTTGTCCTAATTGTATGCTAATTTGATTTCTAAACTTCTTCTACATGATAATGCATATATGAAGACAGATACGCAAGAATGAAATCAAAAATATATGTTTTAAACAACCAAATATGTTGTTCAATGTCGAACAATTTTGATCAAAATTTGAAAAAATTCACGAGTATGACCCACCTTAGGATGTACTAAACCTATTTTTAACTTGATGTAATTATGTATTAATCATAAAAACATCTTTATTAAACTATATATAACATTTTAGAGTCACGAAAACACAATTTGATCAACAATATTGGCCGTTCAACGTAGAATCGCAACAGTTTTTGTCCAAATATTAAGCTTAAAATCCATTTTTCGTTGTCCTAATTGTATTCTAATTCGATTTGTAAATTTTTTATACATGATAAAGCATATATGAAGACAGATAGACACGAATGAAATCAAAAAAAGTAAGTTTTAAACAATCAAATAGGTTGTTCAACGTCGAACAATTTTGATCAAAATTTTAAAAAATTAACGAGTATGACCCACCTTATGATGTACTAAACCTATTTTTAACTTGATTTAATTATGTATTAATCCTAAAAACAAGTTTATTAAACTATATATAACTGTTTGGAGTCACGAAAACACAATATGATCGACAATATTGGCCGTTTAACGTAGAATCGCTACAGTTTTTGTCCAAATATCAAGCTTAAAACCCATTTTTCGGTGTACTAATTGTATTCTAATTTGATTTCTAAACTTCTTCTACATGATAATGCATATATGAAGACAGATACACAAGAATGAAATCAAAAAAATATGTTTTAAACAACGAAATATGTTGTTCAATGTCGAACAATTTTGATCAAAATTTTAAAAAATTAACTAGTATGACCCACCTTAGGATGTGCTAAACCTATTTTTAACTTGATGTAATTATGTATTAATCATAAAAACATCTTTATTAAACTATATATAACATTTTAGAGACACGAAAACACAATTTGATCAACAATATTGGCCGTTCAACGTAGAATCGCAACAGTTTTTGTCCAAATATTAAGCTTAAAATCCATTTTTCGTTGTTCTAATTGTATTCTAATTCGATTTGTAAATTTTTTCTACATGATAAAGAATATATGAAGACAGATAGACAAGAATGAAATCAAAAAAATAAGTTTTAAACAATCAAATAGGTTGTTCAACGTCGAACAATTTTGATCAAAATTTTAAAAAATTAACGAGTATGACCCACCTTATGATGTACTAAACCTATTTTTAACTTGATTTAATTATGTATTAATCCTAAAAACAAGTTTATTAAACTATATATAACTGTTTGGAGTCACGAAAACACAATATGATCGACAATATTGGCCGTTTAACGTAGAATCGCTACAGTTTTTGTCCAAATATCAAGCTTAAAACCCATTTTTCGTTGTCCTAATTGTATTCTAATTTGATTTCTAAACTGCTTCTACATGATAATGCATATATGAAGACAGATACACAAGAATGAAATCAAAAAATATGTTTTAAACAATCAAATAGGTTGTTCAATGTCGAACAATTTTGATCAAAATTTTAAAAAATTCACGAGTATGACCCACCTTAGGATGTACTAAAGCTATTTTTAACTTGATTTAATTATGTATTAATCATAAAAACATATTTATTAAACTATATATAACATTTTAGAGTCACGAAAACACAATTTGATCGACAATATTGGCCGTTCAACGTAGAATCGCAACAATTTTTGTCCAAATATCAAGCTTAAAACCCATTTTTCGTTGTCCTAATTGTATGCTAATTTGATTTCTAAACTTCTTCTACATGATAATGCATATATGAAGACAGATACGCAAGAATGAAATCAAAAATATATGTTTTAAACAACCAAATATGTTGTTCAATGTCGAACAATTTTGATCAAAATTTGAAAAAATTCACGAGTATGACCCACCTTAGGATGTACTAAACCTATTTTTAACTTGATGTAATTATGTATTAATCATAAAAACATCTTTATTAAACTATATATAACATTTTAGAGTCACGAAAACACAATTTGATCGACAATATTGGCCGTTCAACGTAAAATCGCAACAGTTTTTGTCCAAATATTAAGCTTAAAACCCATTTTTCGTTGTCCTAATTGTATTCTAATTCGATTTGTAAATTTTTTCTACATGATAAAGCATATATGAAGACAGATAGACAAGAATGAAATCAAAAAAATAAGTTTTAAACAATCAAATAGGTTGTTCAACGTCGAACAATTTTGATCAAAATTTTAAAAAATTAACGAGTATGACCCACCTTATGATGTACTAAACCTATTTTTAACTTGATTTAATTATGTATTAATCCTAAAAACAAGTTTATTAAACTATATATAACTGTTTGGAGTCACGAAAACACAATATGATCGACAATATTGGCCGTTTAACGTAGAATCGCTACAGTTTTTGTCCAAATATCAAGCTTAAAACCCATTTTTCGTTGTCCTAATTGTATTCTAATTTGATTTCTAAACTTCTTCTACATGATAATGCATATATGAAGACAGATACACAAGAATGAAATCAAAAAATATGTTTTAAACAATCAAATAGGTTGTTCAATGTCGAACAATTTTGATCAAAATTTTAAAAAATTCACGAGTATGACCCACCTTAGGATGTACTAAAGCTATTTTTAACTTGATTTAATTATGTATTAATCATAAAAACATATTTATTAAACTATATATAACATTTTAGAGTCACGAAAACACAATTTGATCGACAATATTGGCCGTTCAACGTAGAATCGCAACAATTTTTGTCCAAATATCAAGCTTAAAACCCATTTTTCGTTGTCCTAATTGTATGCTAATTTGATTTCTAAACTTCTTCTACATGATAATGCATATATGAAGACAGATACGCAAGAATGAAATCAAAAATATATGTTTTAAACAACCAAATATGTTGTTCAATGTCGAACAATTTTGATCAAAATTTGAAAAAATTCACGAGTATGACCCACCTTAGGATGTACTAAACCTATTTTTAACTTGATGTAATTCTGTATTAATCATAAAAACATCTTTATTAAACTATATATAACATTTTAGAGTCACGAAAACACAATTTGATCGACAATATTGGCCGTTCAACGTAAAATCGCAACAGTTTTTGTCCAAATATTAAGCTTAAAACCCATTTTTCGTTGTCCTAATTGTATTCTAATTCGATTTGTAAATTTTTTCTACATGATAAAGCATATATGAAGACAGATAGACAAGAATGAAATCAAAAAAATAAGTTTTAAACAATCAAATAGGTTGTTCAACGTCGAACAATTTTGATCAAAATTTTAAAAAATTAACGAGTATGACCCACCTTATGATGTACTAAACCTATTTTTAACTTGATTTAATTATGTATTAATCCTAAAAACAAGTTTATTAAACTATATATAACTGTTTGGAGTCACGAAAACACAATATGATCGACAATATTGGCCGTTTAACGTAGAATCGTTACAGTTTTTGTCCAAATATCAAGCTTAAAACCCATTTTTCGTTGTCCTAATTGTATTCTAATTTGATTTCTAAACTTCTTCTACATGATAATGCATATATGAAGACAGATACACAAGAATGAAATCAAAAAATATGTTTTAAACAATCAAATAGGTTGTTCAATGTCGAACAATTTTGATCAAAATTTTAAAAAATTCACGAGTATGACCCACCTTAGGATGTACTAAAGCTATTTTTAACTTGATTTAATTATGTATTAACCCTAAAAACAAGTTTATTAAACTATATATAACGGTTTTGAGTCACGAAAATACAATATGATCGACAATATTGGCCGTTTAACGTAGAATCGCTACTGTTTTTGTCCAAATATCAAGCTTAAAACCCATTTTTCGGTGTACTAATTGTATTCTAATTTGATTTCTAAACTTCTTCTACATGATAATGCATATATGAAGACAGATACACAAGAATGAAATCAAAAAATATGTTTTAAACAACCAAATATGTTGTTCAATGTCGAACAATTTTGATCAAAATTTTAAAAAATTTACGAGTATGACCCACCTTAGGATGTACTAAACCTTTTTTTAACTTGATGTAATTATGTATTAATCATAAAAACATGATTATTAAACTATATATAACATTTTAGAGTCACGAAAACACAATATGATCGACAATATTGGCCAGGTAACGTAGAATCGATACAGTTTTTGTCAAAACATCAAACTTAAAACGTATTTTTCGTTGTCCTAATTGTATTCTAATTCGATTTCTAAACTTTTTCTACATGATAATAAATATATGAAGACAGATATACAAGAATGAAATAAAAAAATATGTTTTAAACAATCAAATAGGTTGTTCAATGTCGAACAATTTTGATCAAAATTTTAAAAAATTCACGAGTATGACCCACCTTAGGATGTACTAAAGCTATTTTTAACTTGATTTAATTATGTATTAACCCTAAAAACAAGTTTATTAAACTATATATAACGGTTTCGAGTCACGAAAATACAATATGATCGACAATATTGGCCGTTTAACGTAGAATCGCTACAGATTTTGTCCAAATATCAAGCTTAAAACCCATTTTTCGGTGTACTAATTGTATTCTAATTTGATTTCTAAACTTCTTCTACATGATAATGCATATATGAAGACAGATACACAAGAATCAAATCAAAAAAATATGTTTTAAACAACGAAATATGTTGTTCAATGTCGAACAATTTTGATCAAAATTTTAAAAAATTCACGAGTATGACCCACCTTAGGATGTGCTAAACCTATTTTTAACTTGATGTAATTATGTATTAATCATAAAAACATGTTTATTAAACTATATATAACATTTTAGAGTCACGAAAACACAATTGGATCGACAATATTGGCCGTTCAACGTAGAATCGCAACAGTTTTTGTCCAAATATCAAGCTTAAAACCCATTTTTCGTTGTCCTAATTGTATGCTAATTTGATTTCTAAACTTCTTCTACATGATAATGCATATATGAAGACAGATACGCAAGAATGAAATCAAAAATATATGTTTTAAACAACCAAATATGTTGTTCAATGTCGAACAATTTTGATCAAAATTTGAAAAAATTCACGAGTATGACCCACCTTAGGATGTACTAAACCTATTTTTAACTTGATGTAATTATGTATTAATCATAAAAACATCTTTATTAAACTATATATAACATTTTAGAGTCACGAAAACACAATTTGATCAACAATATTGGCCGTTCAACGTAGAATCGCAACAGTTTTTGTCCAAATATTAAGCTTAAAACCCATTTTTCGTTGTCCTAATTATATTCTAATTCGATTTGTAAATTTTTTCTACATGATAAAGCATATATGAAGACAGATAGACAAGAATGAAATCAAAAAAATAAGTTTTAAACAATCAAATAGGTTGTTCAACGTCGAACAATTTTGATCAAAATTTTAAAAAATTAACGAGTATGACCCACCTTATGATGTACTAAACCTATTTTTAACTTGATTTAATTATGTATTAATCCTAAAAACAAGTTTATTAAACTATATATAACTGTTTGGAGTCACGAAAACACAATATGATCGACAATATTGGCCGTTTAACGTAGAATCGCTACAGTTTTTGTCCAAATATCAAGCTTAAAACCCATTTTTCGTTGTCCTAATTGTATTCTAATTTGATTTCTAAACTTCTTCTACATGATAATGCATATATGAAGACAGATACACAAGAATGAAATCAAAAAATATGTTTTAAACAATCAAATAGGTTGTTCAATGTCGAACAATTTTGATCAAAATTTTAAAAAATTCACGAGTATGACCCACCTTAGGATGTACTAAAGCTATTTTTAACTTGATTTAATTATGTATTAACCCTAAAAACAAGTTTATTAAACTATATATAACGGTTTTGAGTCACGAAAATACAATATGATCGACAATATTGGCCGTTTAACGTAGAATCGCTACTGTTTTTGTCCAAATATCAAGCTTAAAACCCCTTTTTCGGTGTACTAATTGTATTCTAATTTGATTTCTAAACTTCTTCTACATGATAATGCATATATGAAGACAGATACACAAGAATGAAATCAAAAAATATGTTTTAAACAACCAAATATGTTGTTCAATGTCGAACAATTTTGATCAAAATTTTAAAAAATTTACGAGTATGACCCACCTTAGGATGTACTAAACCTTTTTTTAACTTGATGTAATTATGTATTAATCATAAAAACATGATTATTAAACTATATATAACATTTTAGAGTCACGAAAACACAATATGATCGACAATATTGGCCATGTAACGTAGAATCGATACAGTTTTTGTCAAAACATCAAACTTAAAACGTATTTTTCGTTGTCCTAATTGTATTCTAATTCGATTTCTAAACTTTTTCTACATGATAATAAATATATGAAGACAGATATACAAGAATGAAATAAAAAAATATGTTTTAAACAATCAAATAGGTTGTTCAATGTCGAACAATTTTGATCAAAATTTTAAAAAATTCACGAGTATGACCCACCTTAGGATGTACTAAAGCTATTTTTAACTTGATTTAATTATGTATTAACCCTAAAAACAAGTTTATTAAACTATATATAACGGTTTCGAGTCACGAAAATACAATATGATCGACAATATTGGCCGTTTAACGTAGAATCGCTACAGTTTTTTTCCAAATATCAAGCTTAAAACCCATTTTTCGGTGTACTAATTGTATTCTAATTTGATTTCTAAACTTCTTCTACATGATAATGCATATATGAAGACAGATACACAAGAATCAAATCAAAAAAATATGTTTTAAACAACGAAATATGTTGTTCAATGTCGAACAATTTTGATCAAAATTTTAAAAAATTCACGAGTATGACCCACCTTAGGATGTGCTAAACCTATTTTTAACTTGATGTAATTATGTATTAATCATAAAAACATGTTTATTAAACTATATATAACATTTTAGAGTCACGAAAACACAATTGGATCGACAATATTGGCCGTTCAACGTAGAATCGCAACAGTTTTTGTCCAAATATCAAGCTTAAAACCCATTTTTCGTTGTCCTAATTGTATGCTAATTTGATTTCTAAACTTCTTCTACATGATAATGCATATATGAAGACAGATACGCAAGAATGAAATCAAAAATATATGTTTTAAACAACCAAATATGTTGTTCAATGTCGAACAATTTTGATCAAAATTTGAAAAAATTCACGAGTATGACCCACCTTAGGATGTACTAAACCTATTTTTAACTTGATGTAATTATGTATTAATCATAAAAACATGTTTATTAAACTATATATAACATTTTAGAGTCACGAAAACACAATTTGATCGACAATATTGGCCGTTCAACGTAGAATCGCAACAATTTTTGTCCAAATATCAAGCTTAAAACCCATTTTTCGTTGTCCTAATTGTATGCTAATTTGATTTCTAAACTTCTTCTACATGATAATGCATAAATGAAGACAGATACGCAAGAATGAAATCAAAAATATATGTTTTAAACAACCAAATATGTTGTTCAATGTCGAACAATTTTGATCAAAATTTGAAAAAATTCACGAGTATGACCCACCTTAGGATGTACTAAACCTAATTTTAACTTGATGTAATTATGTATTAATCATAAAAACATCTTTATTAAACTATATATAACATTTTAGAGTCACGAAAACACAATTTGATCGACAATATTGGCCGTTCAACGTAAAATCGCAACAGTTTTTGTCCAAATATTAAGCTTAAAACCCATTTTTCGTTGTCCTAATTATATTCTAATTCGATTTGTAAATTTTTTCTACATGATAAAGCATATATGAAGACAGATAGACAAGAATGAAATCAAAAAAATAAGTTTTAAACAATCAAATAGGTTGTTCAACGTCGAACAATTTTGATCAAAATTTTAAAAAATTAACGAGTATGACCCACCTTATGATGTACTAAACCTATTTTTAACATGATTTAATTATGTATTAATCCTAAAAACAAGTTTATTAAACTATATATAACTGTTTGGAGTCACGAAAACACAATATGATCGACAATATTGGCCGTTTAACGTAGAATCGCTACAGTTTTTGTCCAAATATCAAGCTTAAAACCCATTTTTCGTTGTCCTAATTGTATTCTAATTTGATTTCTAAACTTCTTCTACATGATAATGCATATATGAAGACAGATACACAAGAATGAAATCAAAAAATATGTTTTAAACAATCAAATAGGTTGTTCAATGTCGAACAATTTTGATCAAAATTTTAAAAAATTCACGAGTATGACCCACCTTAGGATGTACTAAAGCTATTTTTAACTTGATTTAATTATGTATTAACCCTAAAAACAAGTTTATTAAACTATATATAACGGTTTTGAGTCACGAAAATACAATATGATCGACAATATTGGCCGTTTAACGTAGAATCGCTACTGTTTTTGTCCAAATATCAAGCTTAAAACCCATTTTTCGGTGTACTAATTGTATTCTAATTTGATTTCTAAACTTCTTCTACATGATAATGCATATATGAAGACAGATACACAAGAATGAAATCAAAAAATATGTTTTAAACAACCAAATATGTTGTTCAATGTCGAACAATTTTGATCAAAATTTTAAAAAATTTACGAGTATGACCCACCTTAGGATGTACTAAACCTTTTTTTAACTTGATGTAATTATGTATTAATCATAAAAACATGATTATTAAACTATATATAACATTTTTGAGTCACGAAAACACAATATGATCGACAATATTGGCCATGTAACGTAGAATCGATACAGTTTTTGTCAAAACATCAAACTTAAAACGTATTTTTCGTTGTCCTAATTGTATTCTAATTCGATTTCTAAAATTTTTCTACATGATAATAAATATATGAAGACAGATATACAAGAATGAAATAAAAAAATATGTTTTAAACAATCAAATAGGTTGTTCAATGTCGAACAATTTTGATCAAAATTTTAAAAAATTCACGAGTATGACCCACCTTAGGATGTACTAAAGCTATTTTTAACTTGATTTAATTATGTATTAACCCTAAAAACAAGTTTATTAAACTATATATAACGGTTTCGAGTCACGAAAATACAATATGATCGACAATATTGGCCGTTTAACGTAGAATCGCTACAGTTTTTGTCCAAATATCAAGCTTAAAACCCATTTTTCGGTGTACTAATTGTATTCTAATTTGATTTCTAAACTTCTTCTACATGATAATGCATATATGAAGACAGATACACAAGAATCAAATCAAAAAAATATGTTTTAAACAACGAAATATGTTGTTCAATGTCGAACAATTTTGATCAAAATTTTAAAAAATTCACGAGTATGACCCACCTTAGGATGTGCTAAACCTATTTTTAACTTGATGTAATTATGTATTAATCATAAAAACATGTTTATTAAACTATATATAACATTTTAGAGTCACGAAAACACAATTGGATCGACAATATTGGCCGTTCAACGTAGAATCGCAACAGTTTTTGTCCAAATATCAAGCTTAAAACCCATTTTTCGTTGTCCTAATTGTATGCTAATTTGATTTCTAAACTTCTTCTACATGATAATGCATATATGAAGACAGATACGCAAGAATGAAATCAAAAATATATGTTTTAAACAACCAAATATGTTGTTCAATGTCGAACAATTTTGATCAAAATTTGAAAAAATTCACGAGTATGACCCACCTTAGGATGTACTAAACCTATTTTTAACTTGATGTAATTATGTATTAATCATAAAAACATGTTTATTAAACTATATATAACATTTTAGAGTCACGAAAACACAATTTGATCGACAATATTGGCCGTTCAACGTAGAATCGCAACAATTTTTGTCCAAATATCAAGCTTAAAACCCATTTTTCGTTGTCCTAATTGTATGCTAATTTGATTTCTAAACTTCTTCTACATGATAATGCATAAATGAAGACAGATACGCAAGAATGAAATCAAAAATATATGTTTTAAACAACCAAATATGTTGTTCAATGTCGAACAATTTTGATCAAAATTTGAAAAAATTCACGAGTATGACCCACCTTAGGATGTACTAAACCTAATTTTAACTTGATGTAATTATGTATTAATCATAAAAACATCTTTATTAAACTATATATAACATTTTAGAGTCACGAAAACACAATTTGATCGACAATATTGGCCGTTCAACGTAAAATCGCAACAGTTTTTGTCCAAATATTAAGCTTAAAACCCATTTTTCGTTGTCCTAATTATATTCTAATTCGATTTGTAAATTTTTTCTACATGATAAAGCATATATGAAGACAGATAGACAAGAATGAAATCAAAAAAATAAGTTTTAAACAATCAAATAGGTTGTTCAACGTCGAACAATTTTGATCAAAATTTTAAAAAATTAACGAGTATGACCCACCTTATGATGTACTAAACCTATTTTTAACATGATTTAATTATGTATTAATCCTAAAAACAAGTTTATTAAACTATATATAACTGTTTGGAGTCACGAAAACACAATATGATCGACAATATTGGCCGTTTAACGTAGAATCGCTACAGTTTTTGTCCAAATATCAAGCTTAAAACCCATTTTTCGTTGTCCTAATTGTATTCTAATTTGATTTCTAAACTTCTTCTACATGATAATGCATATATGAAGACAGATACACAAGAATGAAATCAAAAAATATGTTTTAAACAATCAAATAGGTTGTTCAATGTCGAACAATTTTGATCAAAATTTTAAAAAATTCACGAGTATGACCCACCTTAGGATGTACTAAAGCTATTTTTAACTTGATTTAATTATGTATTAACCCTAAAAACAAGTTTATTAAACTATATATAACGGTTTTGAGTCACGAAAATACAATATGATCGACAATATTGGCCGTTTAACGTAGAATCGCTACTGTTTTTGTCCAAATATCAAGCTTAAAACCCATTTTTCGGTGTACTAATTGTATTCTAATTTGATTTCTAAACTTCTTCTACATGATAATGCATATATGAAGACAGATACACAAGAATGAAATCAAAAAATATGTTTTAAACAACCAAATATGTTGTTCAATGTCGAACAATTTTGATCAAAATTTTAAAAAATTTACGAGTATGACCCACCTTAGGATGTACTAAACCTTTTTTTAACTTGATGTAATTATGTATTAATCATAAAAACATGATTATTAAACTATATATAACATTTTTGAGTCACGAAAACACAATATGATCGACAATATTGGCCATGTAACGTAGAATCGATACAGTTTTTGTCAAAACATCAAACTTAAAACGTATTTTTCGTTGTCCTAATTGTATTCTAATTCGATTTCTAAAATTTTTCTACATGATAATAAATATATGAAGACAGATATACAAGAATGAAATAAAAAAATATGTTTTAAACAATCAAATAGGTTGTTCAATGTCGAACAATTTTGATCAAAATTTTAAAAAATTCACGAGTATGACCCACCTTAGGATGTACTAAAGCTATTTTTAACTTGATTTAATTATGTATTAACCCTAAAAACAAGTTTATTAAACTATATATAACGGTTTCGAGTCACGAAAATACAATATGATCGACAATATTGGCCGTTTAACGTAGAATCGCTACAGTTTTTGTCCAAATATCAAGCTTAAAACCCATTTTTCGGTGTACTAATTGTATTCTAATTTGATTTCTAAACTTCTTCTACATGATAATGCATATATGAAGACAGATACACAAGAATCAAATCAAAAAAATATGTTTTAAACAACGAAATATGTTGTTCAATGTCGAACAATTTTGATCAAAATTTTAAAAAATTCACGAGTATGACCCACCTTAGGATGTGCTAAACCTATTTTTAACTTGATGTAATTATGTATTAATCATAAAAACATGTTTATTAAACTATATATAACATTTTAGAGTCACGAAAACACAATTGGATCGACAATATTGGCCGTTCAACGTAGAATCGCAACAGTTTTTGTCCAAATATCAAGCTTAAAACCCATTTTTCGTTGTCCTAATTGTATGCTAATTTGATTTCTAAACTTCTTCTACATGATAATGCATATATGAAGACAGATACGCAAGAATGAAATCAAAAATATATGTTTTAAACAACCAAATATGTTGTTCAATGTCGAACAATTTTGATCAAAATTTGAAAAAATTCACGAGTATGACCCACCTTAGGATGTACTAAACCTATTTTTAACTTGATGTAATTATGTATTAATCATAAAAACATCTTTATTAAACTATATATAACATTTTAGAGTCACGAAAACACAATTTGATCAACAATATTGGCCGTTCAACGTAGAATCGCAACAGTTTTTGTCCAAATATTAAGCTTAAAATCCATTTTTCGTTGTCCTAATTGTATTCTAATTCGATTTGTAAATTTTTTCTACATGATAAAGCATATATGAAGACAGATAGACAAGAATGAAATCAAAAAAAGTAAGTTTTAAACAATCAAATAGGTTGTTCAACGTCGAACAATTTTGATCAAAATTTTAAAAAATTAACGAGTATGACCCACCTTATGATGTACTAAACCTATTTTTAACTTGATTTAATTATGTATTAATCCTAAAAACAAGTTTATTAAACTATATATAACTGTTTGGAGTCACGAAAACACAATATGATCGACAACATTGGCCGTTTAACGTAGAATCGCTACAGTTTTTGTCCAAATATCAAGCTTAAAACCCATTTTTCGGTGTACTAATTGTATTCTAATTTGATTTCTAAACTTCTTCTACATGATAATGCATATATGAAGACAGATACACAAGAATGAAATCAAAAAATATGTTTTAAACAACCAAATATGTTGTTCAATGTCGAACAATTTTGATCAAAATTTTAAAAAATTTACGAGTATGACCCACCTTAGGATGTACTAAACCTTTTTTTAACTTGATGTAATTATGTATTAATCATAAAAACATGATTATTAAACTATATATAACATTTTTGAGTCACGAAAACACAATATGATCGACAATATTGGCCATGTAACGTAGAATCGATACAGTTTTTGTCAAAACATCAAACTTAAAACGTATTTTTCGTTGTCCTAATTGTATTCTAATTCGATTTCTAAAATTTTTCTACATGATAATAAATATATGAAGACAGATATACAAGAATGAAATAAAAAAATATGTTTTAAACAATCAAATAGGTTGTTCAATGTCGAACAATTTTGATCAAAATTTTAAAAAATTCACGAGTATGACCCACCTTAGGATGTACTAAAGCTATTTTTAACTTGATTTAATTATGTATTAACCCTAAAAACAAGTTTATTAAACTATATATAACGGTTTCGAGTCACGAAAATACAATATGATCGACAATATTGGCCGTTTAACGTAGAATCGCTACAGTTTTTGTCCAAATATCAAGCTTAAAACCCATTTTTCGGTGTACTAATTGTATTCTAATTTGATTTCTAAACTTCTTCTACATGATAATGCATATATGAAGACAGATACACAAGAATCAAATCAAAAAAATATGTTTTAAACAACGAAATATGTTGTTCAATGTCGAACAATTTTGATCAAAATTTTAAAAAATTCACGAGTATGACCCACCTTAGGATGTGCTAAACCTATTTTTAACTTGATGTAATTATGTATTAATCATAAAAACATGTTTATTAAACTATATATAACATTTTAGAGTCACGAAAACACAATTGGATCGACAATATTGGCCGTTCAACGTAGAATCGCAACAGTTTTTGTCCAAATATCAAGCTTAAAACCCATTTTTCGTTGTCCTAATTGTATGCTAATTTGATTTCTAAACTTCTTCTACATGATAATGCATATATGAAGACAGATACGCAAGAATGAAATCAAAAATATATGTTTTAAACAACCAAATATGTTGTTCAATGTCGAACAATTTTGATCAAAATTTGAAAAAATTCACGAGTATGACCCACCTTAGGATGTACTAAACCTATTTTTAACTTGATGTAATTATGTATTAATCATAAAAACATCTTTATTAAACTATATATAACATTTTAGAGTCACGAAAACACAATTTGATCAACAATATTGGCCGTTCAACGTAGAATCGCAACAGTTTTTGTCCAAATATTAAGCTTAAAATCCATTTTTCGTTGTCCTAATTGTATTCTAATTCGATTTGTAAATTTTTTCTACATGATAAAGCATATATGAAGACAGATAGACAAGAATGAAATCAAAAAAAGTAAGTTTTAAACAATCAAATAGGTTGTTCAACGTCGAACAATTTTGATCAAAATTTTAAAAAATTAACGAGTATGACCCACCTTATGATGTACTAAACCTATTTTTAACTTGATTTAATTATGTATTAATCCTAAAAACAAGTTTATTAAACTATATATAACTGTTTGGAGTCACGAAAACACAATATGATCGACAACATTGGCCGTTTAACGTAGAATCGCTACAGTTTTTGTCCAAATATCAAGCTTAAAACCCATTTTTCGGTGTACTAATTGTATTCTAATTTGATTTCTAAACTTTTTCTACATGATAATGCATATATGAAGACAGATACACAAGAATGAAATCAAAAAAATATGTTTTAAACAACGAAATATGTTGTTCAATGTCGAACAATTTTGATCAAAATTTGAAAAAATTCACGAGTATGACCCACCTTAGGATGTGCTAAACCTATTTTTAACTTGATGTAATTATGTATTAATCATAAAAACATGTTTATTAAACTATATATAACATTTTAGAGTCACGAAAACACAATTTGATCGACAATATTGGCCGTTCAACGTAGAATCGCAACAATTTTATTCCAAATATCAAGCTTAAAACCCATTTTTCGTTGTCCTAATTGTATGCTAATTTGATTTCTAAAATTCTTCTACATGATAATGCATATATGAAGACAGATACGCAAGAATGAAATCAAAAATATATGTTTTAAACAACCAAATATGTTGGTCAATGTCGAACAATTTTGATCAAAAATTGAAAAAATTCACGAGTATGACCCACCTTAGGATGTACTAAACCTATTTTTAACTTGATGTAATTATGTATTAATCATAAAAACATCTTTATTAAACTATATATAACATTTTAGAGTCACGAAAACACAATTTGATCGACAATATTGGCCGTTCAACGTAAAATCGCAACAGTTTTTGTCCAAATATTAAGCTTAAAACCCATTTTTCGTTGTCCTAATTGTATTCTAATTCGATTTGTAAATTTTTTCTACATGATAAAGCATATATGAAGACAGATAGACAAGAATGAAATCAAAAAAATAAGTTTTAAACAATCAAATAGGTTGTTCAACGTCGAACAATTTTGATCAAAATTTTAAAAAATTAACGAGTATGACCCACCTTATGATGTACTAAACCTATTTTTAACTTGATTTAATTATGTATTAATCCTAAAAACAAGTTTATTAAACTATATATAACTGTTTGGAGTCACGAAAACACAATATGATCGACAATATTGGCCGTTTAACGTAGAATCGCTACAGTTTTTGTCCAAATATCAAGCTTAAAACCCATTTTTCGTTGTCCTAATTGTATTCTAATTTGATTTCTAAACTTCTTCTACATGATAATGCATATATGAAGACAGATACACAAGAATGAAATCAAAAAATATGTTTTAAACAATCAAATAGGTTGTTCAATGTCGAACAATTTTGATCAAAATTTTAAAAAATTCACGAGTATGACCCACCTTAGGATGTACTAAAGCTATTTTTAACTTGATTTAATTATGTATTAACCCTAAAAACAAGTTTATTAAACTATATATAACGGTTTTGAGTCACGAAAATACAATATGATCGACAATATTGGCCGTTTAACGTAGAATCGCTACTGTTTTTGTCCAAATATCAAGCTTAAAACCCATTTTTCGGTGTACTAATTGTATTCTAATTTGATTTCTAAACTTCTTCTACATGATAATGCATATATGAAGACAGATACACAAGAATGAAATCAAAAAATATGTTTTAAACAACCAAATATGTTGTTCAATGTCGAACAATTTTGATCAAAATTTTAAAAAATTTACGAGTATGACCCACCTTAGGATGTACTAAACCTTTTTTTAACTTGATGTAATTATGTATTAATCATAAAAACATGATTATTAAACTATATATAACATTTTAGAGTCACGAAAACACAATATGATCGACAATATTGGCCATGTAACGTAGAATCGATACAGTTTTTGTCAAAACATCAAACTTAAAACGTATTTTTCGTTGTCCTAATTGTATTCTAATTCGATTTCTAAACTTTTTCTACATGATAATAAATATATGAAGACAGATATACAAGAATGAAATAAAAAAATATGTTTTAAACAATCAAATAGGTTGTTCAATGTCGAACAATTTTGATCAAAATTTTAAAAAATTCACGAGTATGACCCACCTTAGGATGTACTAAAGCTATTTTTAACTTGATTTAATTATGTATTAACCCTAAAAACAAGTTTATTAAACTATATATAACGGTTTCGAGTCACGAAAATACAATATGATCGACAATATTGGCCGTTTAACGTAGAATCGCTACAGTTTTTGTCCAAATATCAAGCTTAAAACCCATTTTTCGGTGTACTAATTGTATTCTAATTTGATTTCTAAACTTCTTCTACATGATAATGCATATATGAAGACAGATACACAAGAATCAAATCAAAAAAATATGTTTTAAACAACGAAATATGTTGTTCAATGTCGAACAATTTTGATCAAAATTTTAAAAAATTCACGAGTATGACCCACCTTAGGATGTGCTAAACCTATTTTTAACTTGATGTAATTATGTATTAATCATAAAAACATGTTTATTAAACTATATATAACATTTTAGAGTCACGAAAACACAATTGGATCGACAATATTGGCCGTTCAACGTAGAATCGCAACAGTTTTTGTCCAAATATCAAGCTTAAAACCCATTTTTCGTTGTCCTAATTGTATGCTAATTTGATTTCTAAACTTCTTCTACATGATAATGCATATATGAAGACAGATACGCAAGAATGAAATCAAAAATATATGTTTTAAACAACCAAATATGTTGTTCAATGTCGAACAATTTTGATCAAAATTTGAAAAAATTCACGAGTATGACCCACCTTAGGATGTACTAAACCTATTTTTAACTTGATGTAATTATGTATTAATCATAAAAACATCTTTATTAAACTATATATAACATTTTAGAGTCACGAAAACACAATTTGATCAACAATATTGGCCGTTCAACGTAGAATCGCAACAGTTTTTGTCCAAATATTAAGCTTAAAATCCATTTTTCGTTGTCCTAATTGTATTCTAATTCGATTTGTAAATTTTTTCTACATGATAAAGCATATATGAAGACAGATAGACAAGAATGAAATCAAAAAAAGTAAGTTTTAAACAATCAAATAGGTTGTTCAACGTCGAACAATTTTGATCAAAATTTTAAAAAATTAACGAGTATGACCCACCTTATGATGTACTAAACCTATTTTTAACTTGATTTAATTATGTATTAATCCTAAAAACAAGTTTATTAAACTATATATAACTGTTTGGAGTCACGAAAACACAATATGATCGACAACATTGGCCGTTTAACGTAGAATCGCTACAGTTTTTGTCCAAATATCAAGCTTAAAACCTATTTTTCGGTGTACTAATTGTATTCTAATTTGATTTCTAAACTTCTTCTACATGATAATGCATATATGAAGACAGATACACAAGAATGAAATCAAAAAAATATGTTTTAAACAACGAAATATGTTGTTCAATGTCGAACAATTTTGATCAAAATTTGAAAAAATTCACGAGTATGACCCACCTTAGGATGTGCTAAACCTATTTTTAACTTGATGTAATTATGTATTAATCATAAAAACATGTTTATTAAACTATATATAACATTTTAGAGTCACGAAAACACAATTTGATCGACAATATTGGCCGTTCAACGTAGAATCGCAACAATTTTTGTCCAAATATCAAGCTTAAAACCCATTTTTCGTTGTCCTAATTGTATGCTAATTTGATTTCTAAACTTCTTCTACATGATAATGCATATATGAAGACAGATACGCAAGAATGAAATCAAAAATATATGTTTTAAACAACCAAATATGTTGTTCAATGTCGAACAATTTTGATCAAAATTTGAAAAAATTCACGAGTATGACCCACCTTAGGATGTACTAAACCTATTTTTAACTTGATGTAATTATGTATTAATCATAAAAACATCTTTATTAAACTATATATAACATTTTAGAGTCACGAAAACACAATTTGATCAACAATATTGGCCGTTCAACGTAGAATCGCAACAGTTTTTGTCCAAATATTAAGCTTAAAATCCATTTTTCGTTGTCCTAATTGTATTCTAATTCGATTTGTAAATTTTTTCTACATGATAAAGCATATATGAAGACAGATAGACAAGAATGAAATCAAAAAAAGTAAGTTTTAAACAATCAAATAGGTTGTTCAACGTCGAACAATTTTGATCAAAATTTTAAAAAATTAACGAGTATGACCCACCTTATGATGTACTAAACCTATTTTTAACTTGATTTAATTATGTATTAATCCTAAAAACAAGTTTATTAAACTATATATAACTGTTTGGAGTCACGAAAACACAATATGATCGACAACATTGGCCGTTTAACGTAGAATCGCTACAGTTTTTGTCCAAATATCAAGCTTAAAACCCATTTTTCGGTGTACTAATTGTATTCTAATTTGATTTCTAAACTTCTTATACATGATAATGCATATATGAAGACAGATACACAAGAATGAAATCAAAAAAATATGTTTTAAACAACGAAATATGTTGTTCAATGTCGAACAATTTTGATCAAAATTTGAAAAAATTCACGAGTATGACCCACCTTAGGATGTGCTAAACCTATTTTTAACTTGATGTAATTATGTATTAATCATAAAAACATGTTTATTAAACTATATATAACATTTTAGAGTCACGAAAACACAATTTGATCGACAATATTGGCCGTTCAACGTAGAATCGCAACAATTTTTGTCCAAATATCAAGCTTAAAACCCATTTTTCGTTGTCCTAATTGTATGCTAATTTGATTTCTAAACTTCTTCTACATGATAATGCATATATGAAGACAGATACGCAAGAATGAAATCAAAAATATATGTTTTAAACAACCAAATATGTTGTTCAATGTCGAACAATTTTGATCAAAATTTGAAAAAATTCACGAGTATGACCCACCTTAGGATGTACTAAACCTATTTTTAACTTGATGTAATTATGTATTAATCATAAAAACATCTTTATTAAACTATATATAACATTTTAGAGTCACGAAAACACAATTTGATCGACAATATTGGCCGTTCAACGTAAAATCGCAACAGTTTTTGTCCAAATATTAAGCTTAAAACCCATTTTTCGTTGTCCTAATTGTATTCTAATTCGATTTGTAAATTTTTTCTACATGATAAAGCATATATGAAGACAGATAGACAAGAATGAAATCAAAAAAATAAGTTTTAAACAATCAAATAGGTTGTTCAACGTCGAACAATTTTGATCAAAATTTTAAAAAATTAACGAGTATGACCCACCTTATGATGTACTAAACCTATTTTTAACTTGATTTAGTTATGTATTAATCCTAAAAACAAGTTTATTAAACTATATATAACTGTTTGGAGTCACGAAAACACAATATGATCGACAATATTGGCCGTTTAACGTAGAATCGCTACAGTTTTTGTCCAAATATCAAGCTTAAAACCCATTTTTCGTTGTCCTAATTGTATTCTAATTTGATTTCTAAACTTCTTCTACATGATAATGCATATATGAAGACAGATACACAAGAATGAAATCAAAAAATATGTTTTAAACAATCAAATAGGTTGTTCAATGTCGAACAATTTTGATCAAAATTTTAAAAAATTCACGAGTATGACCCACCTTAGGATGTACTAAAGCTATTTTTAACTTGATTTAATTATGTATTAACCCTAAAAACAAGTTTATTAAACTATATATAACGGTTTTGAGTCACGAAAATACAATATGATCGACAATATTGGCCGTTTAACGTAGAATCGCTACTGTTTTTGTCCAAATATCAAGCTTAAAACCCATTTTTCGGTGTACTAATTGTATTCTAATTTGATTTCTAAACTTCTTCTACATGATAATGCATATATGAAGACAGATACACAAGAATGAAATCAAAAAATATGTTTTAAACAACCAATATGTTGTTCAATGTCGAACAATTTTGATCAAAATTTTAAAAAATTTACGAGTATGACCCACCTTAGGATGTACTAAACCTTTTTTTAACTTGATGTAATTATGTATTAATCATAAAAACATGATTATTAAACTATATATAACATTTTAGAGTCACGAAAACACAATATGATCGACAATATTGGCCATGTAACGTAGAATCGATACAGTTTTTGTCAAAACATCAAACTTAAAACGTATTTTTCGTTGTCCTAATTGTATTCTAATTCGATTTCTAAACTTTTTCTACATGATAATAAATATATGAAGACAGATATACAAGAATGAAATAAAAAAATATGTTTTAAACAATCAAATAGGTTGTTCAATGTCGAACAATTTTGATCAAAATTTTAAAAAATTCACGAGTATGACCCACCTTAGGATGTACTAAAGCTATTTTTAACTTGATTTAATTATGTATTAACCCTAAAAACAAGTTTATTAAACTATATATAACGGTTTCGAGTCACGAAAATACAATATGATCGACAATATTGGCCGTTTAACGTAGAATCGCTACAGTTTTTTTCCAAATATCAAGCTTAAAACCCATTTTTCGGTGTACTAATTGTATTCTAATTTGATTTCTAAACTTCTTCTACATGATAATGCATATATGAAGACAGATACACAAGAATCAAATCAAAAAAATATGTTTTAAACAACGAAATATGTTGTTCAATGTCGAACAATTTTGATCAAAATTTTAAAAAATTCACGAGTATGACCCACCTTAGGATGTGCTAAACCTATTTTTAACTTGGTGTAATTATGTATTAATCATAAAAACATGTTTATTAAACTATATATAACATTTTAGAGTCACGAAAACACAATTGGATCGACAATATTGGCCGTTCAACGTAGAATCGCAACAGTTTTTGTCCAAATATCAAGCTTAAAACCCATTTTTCGTTGTCCTAATTGTATGCTAATTTGATTTCTAAACTTCTTCTACATGATAATGCATATATGAAGACAGATACGCAAGAATGAAATCAAAAATATATGTTTTAAACAACCAAATATGTTGTTCAATGTCGAACAATTTTGATCAAAATTTGAAAAAATTCACGAGTATGACCCACCTTAGGATGTACTAAACCTATTTTTAACTTGATGTAATTATGTATTAATCATAAAAACATCTTTATTAAACTATATATAACATTTTAGAGTCACGAAAACACAATTTGATCAACAATATTGGCCGTTCAACGTAGAATCGCAACAGTTTTTGTCCAAATATTAAGCTTAAAATCCATTTTTCGTTGTCCTAATTGTATTCTAATTCGATTTGTAAATTTTTTCTACATGATAAAGCATATATGAAGACAGATAGACAAGAATGAAATCAAAAAAAGTAAGTTTTAAACAATCAAATAGGTTGTTCAACGTCGAACAATTTTGATCAAAATTTTAAAAAATTAACGAGTATGACCCACCTTATGATGTACTAAACCTATTTTTAACTTGATTTAATTATGTATTAATCCTAAAAACAAGTTTATTAAACTATATATAACTGTTTGGAGTCACGAAAACACAATATGATCGACAACATTGGCCGTTTAACGTAGAATCGCTATAGTTTTTGTCCAAATATCAAGCTTAAAACCCATTTTTCGGTGTACTAATTGTATTCTAATTTGATTTCTAAACTTCTTCTACATGATAATGCATATATGAAGACAGATACACAAGAATGAAATCAAAAATATATGTTTTAAACATCCAAATATGTTGTTCAATGTCGAACAATTTTGATCAAAATTTGAAAAAATTCACGAGTATGACCCACCTTAGGATGTACTAAACCTATTTTTAACTTGATGTAATTATGTATTAATCATAAAAACATCTTTATTAAACTATATATAACATTTTAGAGTCACGAAAACACAATTTGATCGACAATATTGGCCGTTCAACGTACAATCGCAACAGTTTTTGTCCAAATATTAAGCTTAAAACCCATTTTTCGTTGTCCTAATTGTATTCTAATTCGATTTGTAAATTTTTTCTACATGATAAAGCATATATGAAGACAGATAGACAAGAATGAAATCAAAAAAATAAGTTTTAAACAATCAAATAGGTTGTTCAACGTCGAACAATTTTGATCAAAATTTTAAAAAATTAACGAGTATGACCCACCTTATGATGTACTAAACCTATTTTTAACTTGATTTAATTATGTATTAATCCTAAAAACAAGTTTATTAAACTATATATAACTGTTTGGAGTCACGAAAACACAATATGATCGACAATATTGGCCGTTTAACGTAGAATCGCTACAGTTTTTGTCCAAATATCAAGCTTAAAACCCATTTTTCGTTGTCCTAATTGTATTCTAATTTGATTTCTAAACTTCTTCTACATGATAATGCATATATGAAGACAGATACACAAGAATGAAATCAAAAAATATGTTTTAAACAATCAAATAGGTTGTTCAATGTCGAACAATTTTGATCAAAATTTTAAAAAATTCACGAGTATGACCCACCTTAGGATGTACTAAAGCAATTTTTAACTTGATTTAATTATGTATTAACCCTAAAAACAAGTTTATTAAACTATATATAACGGTTTTGAGTCACGAAAATACAATATGATCGACAATATTGGCCGTTTAACGTAGAATCGCTACTGTTTTTGTCCAAATATCAAGCTTAAAACCCATTTTTCGGTGTACTAATTGTATTCTAATTTGATTTCTAAACTTCTTCTACATGATAATGCATATATGAAGACAGATACACAAGAATGAAATCAAAAAATATGTTTTAAACAACCAAATATGTTGTTCAATGTCGAACAATTTTGATCAAAATTTTAAAAAATTTACGAGTATGACCCACCTTAGGATGTGCTAAACCTATTTTTAACTTGATGTAATTATGTATTAATCATAAAAACATGATTATTAAACTATAAATAACATTTTAGAGTCACGAAAACACAATATGATCAACAATATTGGCCGTTCAACGTAGAATCGCAACAGTTTTTGTCCAAATATTAAGCTTAAAATCCATTTTTCGTTGTCCTAATTGTATTCTAATTCGATTTGTAAATTTTTTCTACATGATAAAGCATATATGAAGACAGATAGACAAGAATGAAATCAAAAAAAGTAAGTTTTAAACAATCAAATAGGTTGTTCAACGTCGAACAATTTTGATCAAAATTTTAAAAAATTAACGAGTATGACCCACCTTATGATGTACTAAACCTATTTTTAACTTGATTTAATTATGTATTAATCCTAAAAACAAGTTTATTAAACTATATATAACTGTTTGGAGTCACGAAAACACAATATGATCGACAATATTGGCCGTTTAACGTAGAATCGCTACAGTTTTTGTCCAAATATCAAGCTTAAAACCCATTTTTCGGTGTACTAATTGTATTCTAATTTGATTTCTAAACTTCTTCTACATGATAATGCATATATGAAGACAGATACACAAGAATGAAATCAAAAAAATATGTTTTAAACAACGAAATATGTTGTTCAATGTCGAACAATTTTGATCAAAATTTTAAAAAATTCACGAGTATGACCCACCTTAGGATGTGCTAAACCTATTTTTAACTTGATGTAATTATGTATTAATCATAAAAACATGTTTATTAAACTATATATAACATTTTAGAGTCACGAAAACACAATTGGATCGACAATATTGGCCGTTCAACGTAGAATCGCAACAGTTTTTGTCCAAATATCAAGCTTAAAACCCATTTTTCGTTGTCCTAATTGTATGCTAATTTGATTTCTAAACTTCTTCTACATGATAATGCATATATGAAGACAGATACGCAAGAATGAAATCAAAAATATATGTTTTAAACAATCAAATAGGTTGTTCAATGTCGAACAATTTTGATCAAAATTTGAAAAAATTCACGAGTATGACCCACCTTAGGATGTACTAAACCTATTTTTAACTTGATGTAATTATGTATTAATCATAAAAACATCTTTATTAAACTATATATAACATTTTAGAGTCACGAAAACACAATTTGATCGACAATATTGGCCGTTCAACGTAAAATCGCAACAGTTTTTGTCCAAATATTAAGCTTAAAACCCATTTTTCGTTGTCCTAATTGTATTCTAATTCGATTTGTAAATTTTTTCTACATGATAAAGCATATATGAAGACAGATAGACAAGAATGAAATCAAAAAAATAAGTTTTAAACAATCAAATAGGTTGTTCAACGTCGAACAATTTTGATCAAAATTTTAAAAAATTAACGAGTATGACCCACCTTATAATGTACTAAACCTATTTTTAACTTGATTTAATTATGTATTAATCCTAAAAACAAGTTTATTAAACTATATATAACTGTTTGGAGTCACGAAAACACAATATGATCGACAATATTGGCCGTTTAACGTAGAATCGCTACAGTTTTTGTCCAAATATCAAGCTTAAAACCCATTTTTCGTTGTCCTAATTGTATTCTAATTTGATTTCTAAACTTCTTCTACATGATAATGCATATATGAAGACAGATACACGAGAATGAAATCAAAAAATATGTTTTAAACAATCAAATAGGTTGTTCAATGTCGAACAATTTTGATCAAAATTTTAAAAAATTCACGAGTATGACCCACCTTAGGATGTACTAAAGCTATTTTTAACTTGATTTAATTATGTATTAACCCTAAAAACAAGTTTATTAAACTATATATAACGGTTTTGAGTCACGAAAATACAATATGATCGACAATATTGGCCGTTTAACGTAGAATCGCTACTGTTTTTGTCCAAATATCAAGCTCAAAACCCATTTTTCGGTGTACTAATTGTATTCTAATTTGATTTCTAAACTTCTTCTACATGATAATGCATTTATGAAGACAGATACACAAGAATGAAATCAAAAAATATGTTTTAAACAACCAAATATGTTGTTCAATGTCGAACAATTTTGATCAAAATTTTAAAAAATTTACGAGTATGACCCACCTTAGGATGTACTAAACCTTTTTTTAACTTGATGTAATTATGTATTAATCATAAAAACATGATTATTAAACTATATATAACATTTTAGAGTCACGAAAACACAATATGATCGACAATATTGGCCATGTAACGTAGAATCGATACAGTTTTTGTCAAAACATCAAACTTAAAACGTATTTTTCGTTGTCCTAATTGTATTCTAATTCGATTTCTAAACTTTTTCTACATGATAATAAATATATGAAGACAGATATACAAGAATGAAATAAAAAAATATGTTTTAAACAATCAAATAGGTTGTTCAATGTCGAACAATTTTGATCAAAATTTTAAAAAATTCACGAGTATGACCCACCTTAGGATGTACTAAAGCTATTTTTAACTTGATTTAATTATGTATTAACCCTAAAAACAAGTTTATTAAACTATATATAACGGTTTCGAGTCACGAAAATACAATATGATCGACAATATTGGCCGTTTAACGTAGAATCGCTACAGTTTTTGTCCAAATATCAAACTTAAAACCCATTTTTCGGTGTACTAATTGTATTCTAATTTGATTTCTAAACTTCTTCTACATGATAATGCATATATGAAGACAGATACACAAGAATCAAATCAAAAAAATATGTTTTAAACAACGAAATATGTTGTTCAATGTCGAACAATTTTGATCAAAATTTTAAAAAATTCACGAGTATGACCCACCTTAGGATGTGCTAAACCTATTTTTAACTTGATGTAATTATGTATTAATCATAAAAACATCTTTATTAAACTATATATAACATTTTAGAGTCACGAAAACACAATTTGATCAACAATATTGGCCATTCAACGTAGAATCGCAACAGTTTTTGTCCAAATATTAAGCTTAAAATCCATTTTTCGTTGTCCTAATTGTATTCTAATTCGATTTGTAAATTTTTTCTACATGATAAAGCATATATGAAGACAGATAGACAAGAATGAAATCAAAAAAAGTAAGTTTTAAACAATCAAATAGGTTGTTCAACGTCGAACAATTTTGATCAAAATTTTAATAAATTAACGAGTATGACCCACCTTATGATGTACTAAACCTATTTTTAACTTGATTTAATTATGTATTAATCCTAAAAACAAGTTTATTAAACTATATATAACTGTTTGGAGTCACGAAAACACAATATGATCGACAATATTGGCCGTTTAACGTAGAATCGCTACAGTTTTTGTCCAAATATCAAGCTTAAAACCCATTTTTCGGTGTACTAATTGTATTCTAATTTGATTTCTAAACTTCTTCTACATGATAATGCATATATGAAGACAGATACACAAAAATGAAATCAAAAAAATATGTTTTAAACAACGAAATATGTTGTTCAATGTCGAACAATTTTGATCAAAATTTTAAAAAATTCACGAGTATGACCCACCTTAGGATGTGCTAAACCTATTTTTAACTTGATGTAATTATGTATTAATCATAAAAACATGTTTATTAAACTATATATAACATTTTAGAGTCACGAAAACACAATTGGATCGACAATATTGGCCGTTCAACGTAGAATCGCAACAGTTTTTGTCCAAATATCAAGCTTAAAACCCATTTTTCGTTGTCCTAATTGTATGCTAATTTGATTTCTAAACTTCTTCTACATGATAATGCATATATGAAGACAGATACGCAAGAATGAAATCAAAAATATATGTTTTAAACAACCAAATATGTTGTTCAATGTCGAACAATTTTGATCAAAATTTGAAAAAATTCACGAGTATGACCCACCTTAGGATGTACTAAACCTATTTTTAACTTGATGTAATTATGTATTAATCATAAAAACATCTTTATTAAACTATATATAACATTTTAGAGTCACGAAAACACAATTTGATCAACAATATTGGCCGTTAAACGTAGAATCGCAACAGTTTTTGTCCAAATATTAAGCTTAAAATCCATTTTTCGTTGTCCTAATTGTATTCTAATTCGATTTGTAAATTTTTTCTACATGATAAAGCATATATGAAGACAGATAGACAAGAATGAAATCAAAAAAAGTAAGTTTTAAACAATCAAATAGGTTGTTCAACGTCGAACAATTTTGATCAAAATTTTAAAAAATTAACGAGTATGACCCACCTTATGATGTACTAAACCTATTTTTAACTTGATTTAATTATGTATTAATCCTAAAAACAAGTTTATTAAACTATATATAACTGTTTGGAGTCACGAAAACACAATATGATCGACAATATTGGCCGTTTAACGTAGAATCGCTACAGTTTTTGTCCAAATATCAAGCTTAAAACCCATTTTTCGGTGTACTAATTGTATTCTAATTTGATTTCTAAACTTCTTCTACATGATAATGCATATATGAAGACAGATACACAAGAATGAAATCAAAAAAATATGTTTTAAACAACGAAATATGTTGTTCAATGTCGAACAATTTTGATCAAAATTTTAAAAAATTCACGAGTATGACCCACCTTAGGATGTGCTAAACCTATTTTTAACTTGATGTAATTATGTATTAATCATAAAAACATGTTTATTAAACTATATATAACATTTTAGAGTCACGAAAGCACAATTTGATCGACAATATTGGCCGTTCAACGTAGAATCGCAACAATTTTTGTCCAAATATCAAGCTTAAAACCCATTTTTCGTTGTCCTAATTGTATGCTAATTTGATTTCTAAACTTCTTCTACATGATAATGCATATATGAAGACAGATACGCAAGAATGAAATCAAAAATATATGTTTTAAACAACCAAATATGTTGTTCAATGTCGAACAATTTTGATCAAAATTTGAAAAAATTCACGAGTATGACCCACCTTAGGATGTACTAAACCTATTTTTAACTTGATGTAATTATGTATTAATCATAAAAACATCTTTATTAAACTATATATAACATTTTAGAGTCACGAAAACACAATTTGATCGACAATATTGGCCGTTCAACGTAAAATCGCAACAGTTTTTGTCCAAATATTAAGCTTAAAACCCATTTTTCGTTGTCCTAATTGTATTCTAATTCGATTTGTAAATTTTTTCTACATGATAAAGCATATATGAAGACAGATAGACAAGAATGAAATCAAAAAAATAAGTTTTAAACAATCAAATAGGTTGTTCAACGTCGAACAATTTTGATCAAAATTTTAAAAACTTAACGAGTATGACCCACCTTATAATGTACTAAACCTATTTTTAACTTGATTTAATTATGTATTAATCCTAAAAACAAGTTTATTAAACTATATATAACTGTTTGGAGTCACGAAAACACAATATGATCGACAATATTGGCCGTTTAACGTAGAATCGCTACAGTTTTTGTCCAAATATCAAGCTTAAAACCCATTTTTCGTTGTCCTAATTGTATTCTAATTTGATTTCTAAACTTCTTCTACATGATAATGTATATATGAAGACAGATACACAAGAATGAAATCAAAAAATATGTTTTAAACAATCAAATAGGTTGTTCAATGTCGAACAATTTTGATCAAAATTTTAAAAAATTCACGAGTATGACCCACCTTAGGATGTACTAAAGCTATTTTTAACTTGATTTAATTATGTATTAACCCTAAAAACAAGTTTATTAAACTATATATAACGGTTTTGAGTCACGAAAATACAATATGATCAACAATATTGGCCGTTTAACGTAGAATCGCTACTGTTTTTGTCCAAATATCAAGCTTAAAACCCATTTTTCGGTGTACTAATTGTATTCTAATTTGATTTCTAAACTTCTTCTACATGATAATGCATATATGAATACAGATACACAAGAATGAAATCAAAAAAATATGTTTTAAACAACGAAATATGTTGTTCAATGTCGAACAATTTTGATCAAAATTTTAAAAAATTCACGAGTATGACCCACCTTAGGATGTGCTAAACCTATTTTTAACTTGATGTAATTATGTATTAATCATAAAAACATGTTTATTAAACTATATATAACATTTTAGAGTCACGAAAACACAATTGGATCGACAATATTGGCCGTTCAACGTAGAATCGCAACAGTTTTTGTCCAAATATCAAGCTTAAAACCCATTTTTCGTTGTCCTAATTGTATGCTAATTTGATTTCTAAACTTCTTCTACATGATAATGCATATATGAAGACAGATACGCAAGAATGAAATCAAAAATATATGTTTTAAACAACCAAATATGTTGTTCAATGTCGAAAAATTTTGATCAAAATTTGAAAAAATTCACGAGTATGACCCACCTTAGGATGTACTAAACCTATTTTTAACTTGATGTAATTATGTATTAATCATAAAAACATCTTTATTAAACTATATATAACATTTTAGAGTCACGAAAACAAAATTTGATCAACAATATTGGCCGTTCAACGTAGAATCGCAACAGTTTTTGTCCAAATATTAAGCTTAAAATCCGTTTTTCGTTGTCCTAATTGTATTCTAATTCGATTTGTAAATTTTTTCTACATGATAAAGCATATATGAAGACAGATAGACAAGAATGAAATCAAAAAAAGTAAGTTTTAAACAATCAAATAGGTTGTTCAACGTCGAACAATTTTGATCAAAATTTTAAAAAATTAACGAGTATGACCCACCTTATGATGTACTAAACCTATTTTTAACTTGATTTAATTATGTATTAATCCTAAAAACAAGTTTATTAAACTATATATAACTGTTTGGAGTAACGAAAACACAATATGATCGACAATATTGGCCGTTTAACGTAGAATCGCTACAGTTTTTGTCCAAATATCAAGCTTAAAACCCATTTTTCGTTGTCCTAATTGTATTCTAATTTGATTTCTAAACTTCTTCTACATGATAATGCATATATGAAGACAGATACACAAGAATGAAATCAAAAAATATGTTTTAAACAATCAAATAGGTTGTTCAATGTCGAACAATTTTGATCAAAATTTTAAAAAATTCACGAGTATGACCCACCTTAGGATGTACTAAAGCTATTTTTAACTTGATTTAATTATGTATTAACCCTAAAAACAAGTTTATTAAACTATAGATAACGGTTTCGAGTCACGAAAATACAATATGATCGACAATATTGGCCGTTTAACGTAGAATCGCTACTATTTTTGTCCAAATATCAAGCTTAAAACCCATTTTTCGGTGTACTAATTGTATTCTAATTTGATTTCTAAACTTCTTCTACATGATAATGCATATATGAAGACAGATACACAAGATTGAAATCAAAAAATATGTTTTAAACAACCAAATATGTTGTTCAATGTCGAACAATTTTGATCAAAATTTGAAAAAATTTACGAGTATGACCCACCTTAGGATGTACTAAACCTTTTTTTAACTTGATGTAATTATGTATTAATCGTAAAAACATGATTATTAAACTATATATAACATTTTAGAGTCACGAAAACACAATATGATCGACAATATTGGCCATTTAACGTAGAATCGATACAGTTTTTGTCAAAACATCAAACTTAAAACGTATTTTTCGTTGTCCTAATTGTATTCTAATTCGATTTCTAAACTTTTTCTACATGATAATAAATATATGAAGACAGATATACAAGAATGAAATAAAAAAATATGTTTTAAAAAATCAAATAGGTTGTTCAATGTCGAACAATTTTGATCAAAATTTTAAAAAATTCACGAGTATGACCCACCTTAGGATGTACTAAAGCTATTTTTAACTTGATTTAATTATGTATTAACCCTAAAAACAAGTTTATTAAACTATATATAACGGTTTCGAGTCACGAAAATACAATATGATCGACAATATTGGCCGTTTAACGTAGAATCGCTACAGTTTTTGTCCAAATATCAAGCTTAAAACCCATTTTTCGGTGTACTAATTGTATTCTAATTTCATTTCTAAACTTCTTCTACATGATAATGCATATATGAAGACAGATACACAAGAATGAAATCAAAAAAATATGTTTTAAACAACGAAATATGTTGTTCAATGTCGAACAATTTTGATCAAAATTTTAAAAAATTCACGAGTATGACCCACCTTAAGATGTGCTAAACCTATTTTTAACTTGATGTAATTGTATATTAATCATAAAAACATGTTTATTAAACTATATATAACATTTTAGAGTCACGAAAACACAATTTGATCGACAATATTGGCCGTTCAACGTAGAATCGCAACAGTTTTTGTCCAAATATCAAGCTTAAAACCCATTTTTCATTGTCCTAATTGTATGCTAATTTGATTTCTAAACTTATTCTACATGATAATATATACCTGAAGACAGATACGCAAGAATGAAATCAAAAAAATATGTTTTAAACAACCAAATATGTTGTTCAATGTCGAACAATTTTGATCAAAATTTTAAAAAATTCACGAGTATGACCCACCTTAGGATGTACTAAACCTATTTTTAATTTGATTTAATTATGTATTAATCCTAAAAAAAAGTTTATTAAACTATATATAACCATTTGGAGTCACGAAAACACAATATGATCGATAATATTGGCCGTTTAACGTAGAATCGCTACAGTTATTGTCCAAATATCAAGCTTAAAACGCATTTTTCGGTGTACTAATTGTATTCTAATTTGATTTCTAAACTTCTTCTACATGATAATGCATATACGAAGACAGATACACAAGAATGAAATCAAAAAAAATATGTTTTGAACAACGAAATATGTTGTTCAATGTCGAACAATTTTGATCAAAATTTTAAAAAATTCACGAGTATGACCCATCTTAGGATGTGCTAAACCTATTTTTAACTTGATTTAATTATGTATTAATCATAAAAACATGTTTATTAAACTATATATAACATTTTAGAATCACGAAAACACAATTTGATCGACAATATTGGCCGTTCAACGTAGAATCGCAACAGTTTTTGTCCAAATATCAAGCTTAAAACCCATTTTTCGTTGTCCTAATTGTATGCTAATTTGATTTCTAAACATCTTCTACATGATAATGCATATATGAAGACAGATACGCAAGAATGAAATCAAAAATATATGTTTTAAACAACCAAATATGTTGTTCAATGTCGAAAATTTTGATCAAAATTTGAAAAAATTCACGAGTATGACCCACCTTAGGATGTACTAAACCTATTTTTAACTTGATGTAATTATGTATTAATCATAAAAACATCTTTATTAAACTATATATAACATTTTAGAGTCACGAAAACACAATTTGTTCGACAATATTGGCCGTTCAACGTAGAATCGCAACAGTTTTTGTCCAAATATCTAGCTTAAAACCCATTTTTCGTTGTCCTAATTGTATGCTAATTTGATTTCTAAACTTCTTCTACATGATAATGCATATATGAAGACAGATACGCAAGAATGAAATCAAAAATATATGTTTTAAACAACCAAATATGTTGTTCAATGTCGAACAATTTTGATCAAAATTTGAAAAAATTCACGAGTATGACCCACCTTAGGATGTACTAAACCTATTTTTAACTTGATGTAATTATGTATTAATCATAAAAACATATTTATTAAACTATATATAACATTTTAGAGTCACGAAAACACAATTTGATCGACAATATTGGCCGTTCAACGTAGAATCGCAACAGTTTTTGTCCAAATATTAAGCTTAAAACCCATTTTTCGTGGTCCTAATTGTATTCTAATTCGATTTGTAAATTTTTTCTACATGATAAAGCATATATGAAGACAGATAGACAAGAATGAAATCAAAAAAATAAGTTTTAAACAATCAAATAGGTTGTTCAACGTCGAACAATTTTGATCAAAATTTTAAAAAATTAACGAGTATGACCCACCTTATGATGTACTAAACCTATTTTTAACTTGATTTAATTATGTATTAATCCTAAAAACAAGTTTATTAAACTATATATAACTGTTTGGAGTCACGAAAACACAATATGATAGACAATATTGGCCGTTTAACGTAGAATCGCTACAGTTTTTGTCCAAATATAAAGCTTAAAACCCATTTTTCGTTGTCCTAATTGTATTCTAATTTGATTTCTAAACTTCTTCTACATGATAATGCATATATGAAGACAGATACACAAGAATGAAATCAAAAAATATGTTTTAAACAACGAAATATGTTGTTCAATGTCGAACAATTTTGATCAAAATTTTAAAAAATTCACGAGTATGACCCACCTTAGGATGTACTAAAGCTATTTTTAACTTTATTTAATTATGTATTAACCCTAAAAACAAGTTTATTAAACTATACATAACGGTTTCGAGTCACGAAAATACAATATGATCGACAATATTGGCCGTTTAACGTAGAATCGCTACTGTTTTTGTCCAAATATCAAGCTTAAAACCCATTTTTCAGTGTACTAATTGTATTCTAATTTGATTTCTAAACTTCTTCTACATGATAATGCGTATATGAAGACAGATACACAAGAATGAAATCAAAAAATATGTTTTAAACAACCAAATATGTTGTTCAATGTCGAACAATTTTGATCAAAATTTTAAAAAATTTACGAGTATGACCCACCTTAGGATGTACTAAACCTTTTTTTAAATTGATGTAATTATGTATTAATCATAAAAACATGACTATTAAACTATATATAACATTTTAGAGTCACGAAAACACAATATGATCGACAATATTGGCCATTTAACGTAGAATCGATACAGTTTTTGTCAAAACATCAAACTTAAAACGTATTTTTCGTTGTCCTAATTGTATTCTAATTCGATTTCTAAACTTTTTCTACATGATAATAAATATATGAAGATAGATATACAAGAATGAAATAAAAAAATATGTTTTAAACAATCAAATAGGTTGTTCAATGTCGAACAATTTTGATCAAAATTTTAAAAAATTCACGAGTATGACCCACCTTAGGATGTACTAAAGCTATTTTTAACTTGATTTAATTATGTATTAACCCTAAAAACAAGTTTATTAAACTATATATAACGGTTTCGAGTCACGAAAATACAATATGATCGACAATATTGGCCGTTTAACGTAGAATCGCTACAGTTTTTGTCCAAATATCAAGCTTAAAACCCATTTTTCGGTGTACTAATTGTATTCTAATTTGATTTCTAAACTTCTTCTACATGATAATGCATATATGAAGACAGATACACAAGAATGAAATCAAAAAAATATGTTTTAAACAACGAAATATGTTGTTCAATGTCGAACAATTTTGATCAAAATTTTAAAAAATTCACGAGTATGACCCACCTTAGGATGTGCTAAACCTATTTTAACTTGATGTAATTATGTATTAATCATAAAAACATGTTTATTAAACTATATACAACATTTTAGAGTCACGAAAACACAATTTGATCGACAATATTGGCCGTTCAACGTAGAATCGCAACAGTTTTTGTCCAAATATCAAGCTTAAAACCCATTTTTCATTGTCCTAATTGTATGCTAATTTGATTTCTAAACTTATTCTACATGATAATACATACCTGAAGACAGATACGCAAGAATGAAATCAAAAAAATATGTTTTAAACAACCAAATATGTTGTTCAATGTCGAACAATTTTGATCAAAATTTTAAAAAATTCACGAGTATGACCCACCTTAGGATGTACTAAACCTATTTTTAATTTGATTTAATTATGTATTAATCCTAAAAAAAAAGTTTATTAAACTATATATAACTATTTGGAGTCACGAAAACACAATATGATCGATAATATTGGCCGTTTAACGTAGAATCGCTACAGTTTTTGTCCAAATATCAAGCTTAAAACGCATTTTTCGGTGTACTAATTGTATTCTAATTTTATTTCTAAACTTCTTCTACATGATAATGCATATATGAAGACAGATACACAAGAATGAAATCAAAAAAATATGTTTTAAACAACGAAATATGTTGTTCAATGTCGAACAATTTTGATCAAAATTTTAAAAAATTCACGAGTATGACCCATCTTAGGATGTGCTAAACCTATTTTTAACTTGATTTAATTATGTATTAATCATAAAAACATGTTTATTAAACTATATATAACATTTTAGAATCACGAAAACACAATTTGATCGACAATATTGGCTGTTCAACGTAGAATCGCAACAGTTTTTGTCCAAATATCAAGCTTAAAACCCATTTTTCGTTGTCCTAATTGTATGCTAATTTGATTTCTAAACATCTTCTACATGATAATGCATATATGAAGACAGATACGCAAGAATGAAATCAAAAATATATGTTTTAAACAACCAAATATGTTGTTCAATGTCGAAAATTTTGATCAAAATTTGAAAAAATTCATGAGTATGACCCACCTTAGGATGTACTAAACCTATTTTTAACTTGATGTAATTATGTATTAATCATAAAAACATATTTATTAAACTATATATAACATTTTAGAGTCACGAAAACACAATTTGATCGACAATATTGGCCGTTCAACGTAGAATCGCAACAGTTTTTGTCCAAATATTAAGCTTAAAACCCATTTTTCGTTGTCCTAATTGTATTCTAATTCGATTTGTAAATTTTTTCTACATGATAAAGCATATATGAAGACAGATAGACAAGAATGAAATCAAAAAAATAAGTTTTAAACAATCAAATAGGTTGTTCAACGTCGAACAATTTTGATCAAAATTTTAAAAAATTAACGAGTATGACCCACCTTATGATGTACTAAACCTATTTTTAACTTGATTTAATTATGTATTAATCCCAAAAACAAGTTTATTAAACTATATATAACTGTTTGGAGTCACGAAAACACAATATGATAGACAATATTGGCCGTTTAACGTAGAATGGCTACAGTTTTTGTCCAAATATAAAGCTTAAAACCCATTTTTCGTTGTCCTAATTGTATTCTAATTTGATTTCTAAACTTCTTCTACATGATAATGCATATATGAAGACAGATACACAAGAATGAAATCAAAAAAATATGTTTTAAACAACGAAATATGTTGTTCAATGTCGAACAATTTTGATCAAAATTTTAAAAAATTCACGAGTATGACCCACCTTAGGATGTGCTAAACCTATTTTAACTTGATGTAATTATGTATTAATCATAAAAACATGTTTATTAAACTATATACAACATTTTAGAGTCACGAAAACACAATTTGATCGACAATATTGGCCGTTCAACGTAGAATCGCAACAGTTTTTGTCCAAATATCAAGCTTAAAACCCATTTTTCATTGTCCTAATTGTATGCTAATTTGATTTCTAAACTTATTCTACATGATAATACATACCTGAAGACAGATACGCAAGAATGAAATCAAAAAAATATGTTTTAAACAACCAAATATGTTGTTCAATGTCGAACAATTTTGATCAAAATTTTAAAAAATTCACGAGTATGACCCACCTTAGGATGTACTAAACCTATTTTTAATTTGATTTAATTATGTATTAATCCTAAAAAAAAAGTTTATTAAACTATATATAACTATTTGGAGTCACGAAAACACAATATGATCGATAATATTGGCCGTTTAACGTAGAATCGCTACAGTTTTTGTCCAAATATCAAGCTTAAAACGCATTTTTCGGTGTACTAATTGTATTCTAATTTTATTTCTAAACTTCTTCTACATGATAATGCATATATGAAGACAGATACACAAGAATGAAATCAAAAAAATATGTTTTAAACAACGAAATATGTTGTTCAATGTCGAACAATTTTGATCAAAATTTTAAAAAATTCACGAGTATGACCCATCTTAGGATGTGCTAAACCTATTTTTAACTTGATTTAATTATGTATTAATCATAAAAACATGTTTATTAAACTATATATAACATTTTAGAATCACGAAAACACAATTTGATCGACAATATTGGCCGTTCAACGTAGAATCGCAACAGTTTTTGTCCAAATATCAAGCTTAAAACCCATTTTTCGTTGTCCTAATTGTATGCTAATTTGATTTCTAAACATCTTCTACATGATAATGCATATATGAAGACAGATACGCAAGAATGAAATCAAAAATATATGTTTTAAACAACCAAATATGTTGTTCAATGTCGAAAATTTTGATCAAAATTTGAAAAAATTCATGAGTATGACCCACCTTAGGATGTACTAAACCTATTTTTAACTTGATGTAATTATGTATTAATCATAAAAACATATTTATTAAACTATATATAACATTTTAGAGTCACGAAAACACAATTTGATCGACAATATTGGCCGTTCAACGTAGAATCGCAACAGTTTTTGTCCAAATATTAAGCTTAAAACCCATTTTTCGTTGTCCTAATTGTATTCTAATTCGATTTGTAAATTTTTTCTACATGATAAAGCATATATGAAGACAGATAGACAAGAATGAAATCAAAAAAATAAGTTTTAAACAATCAAATAGGTTGTTCAACGTCGAACAATTTTGATCAAAATTTTAAAAAATTAACGAGTATGACCCACCTTATGATGTACTAAACCTATTTTTAACTTGATTTAATTATGTATTAATCCCAAAAACAAGTTTATTAAACTATATATAACTGTTTGGAGTCACGAAAACACAATATGATAGACAATATTGGCCGTTTAACGTAGAATGGCTACAGTTTTTGTCCAAATATAAAGCTTAAAACCCATTTTTCGTTGTCCTAATTGTATTCTAATTTGATTTCTAAACTTCTTCTACATGATAATGCATATATGAAGACAGATACACAAGAATGAAATCAAAAAATATGTTTTAAACAATCAAATAGGTTGTTCAATGTCGAACAATTTTGATCAAAATTTTAAAAAATTCACGAGTATGACCCACCTTAGGATGTACTAAAGCTATTTTTAACTTGATTTAATTATGTATTAACCCTAAAAACAAGTTTATTAAACTATACATAACGGTTTCGAGTCACGAAAATACAATATGATCGACAATATTGGCCGTTTAACGTAGAATCGCTAATGTTTTTGTCCAAATATTAAGCTTAAAACCCATTTTTCGTTGTCCTAATTGTATTCTAATTCGATTTGTATATTTTTTCTACATGATAAAGGATATATGAAGACAGATAGACAAGAATGAAATCAAAAAAATAAGTTTTAAACAATCAAATAGGTTGTTCAACGTCGAACAATTTTGATCAAAATTTTAAAAAATTCACGAGTATGACCCATCTTAGGATGTGCTAAACCTATTTTTAACTTGATTTAATTATGTATTAATCATGAAAACATGTTTATTAAACTATATATAACATTTTAGAATCACGAAAACACAATTCGATCGACAATATTGGCCGTTCAACGTAGAATCGCAACAGTTTTTGTCCAAATATCAAGCTTAAAACCCATTTTTCGTTGTCCTAATTGTATGCTAATTTGATTTCTAAACATCTTCTACATGATAATGCATATATGAAGACAGATACGCAAGAATGAAATCAAAAATATATGTTTTAAACAACCAAATATGTTGTTCAATGTCGAAAATTTTGATCAAAATTTGAAAAAATTCACGAGTATGACCCACCTTAGGATGTACTAAACCTATTTTTAACTTGATGTAATTATGTATTAATCATAAAAACATCTTTATTAAACTATATATAACATTTTAGAGTCAAGAAAACACAATTTGATCGACAATATTGGCCGTTCAACGTAGAATCGCAACAGTTTTTGTCCAAATATTAAGCTTAAAACCCATTTTTCGTTGTCCTAATTGTATTCTAATTCGATTTGTAAATTTTTTCTACATGATAAAGCATATATGAAGACAGATAGACAAGAATGAAATCAAAAAAATAAGTTTTAAACAATCAAATAGGTTGTTCAACGTCGAACAATTTTGATCAAAATTTTAAAAAATTAACGAGTATGACCCACCTTATGATGTACTAAACCTATTTTTAACTTGATTTAATTATGTATTAATCCTAAAAACAAGTTTATTAAACTATATATAACTGTTTGGAGTCACGAAAACACAATATGATCGACAGTATTGGCCGTCTAACGTAGAATCGCTATCGTTTTTGTCCAAATATCAAGCTTAAAACCCATTTTTCGTTGTCCTAATTGTATTCTAATTTGATTTCTAAACTTCTTCTACATGATAATGCATATATGAAGACAGATACACAAGAATGAAATCAAAAAAATATGTTTTAAACAATCAAATAGGTTGTTCAATGTCGAACAATTTTGATCAAAATTTTAAAAAATTCACGAGTATGACCCACCTTAGGATGTACTAAAGCTATTTTTAACTTGATTTAATTATGTATTAACCCTAAAAACAAGTTTATTAAACTATACATAACGGTTTCGAGTCACGAAAATACAATATGATCGACAATATTGGCCGTTTAACGTAGAATCGCTACTGTTTTTGTCCAAATATCAAGCTTAAAACCCATTTTTCGGTGTACTAATTGTATTCTAATTTGATTTCTAAACTTCTTCTACATGATAATGCATATATGAAGACAGATACACAAGAATGAAATCAAAAAAATATGTTTTAAACAACGAAATATGTTGTTCAATGTCGAACAATTTTGATCAAAATTTTAAAAAATTCACGAGTATGACCCACCTTAGGATGTACTAAACCTTTTTTTAACTTGATGTAATTATGTATTAATCATAAAAACATGATTATTAAACTATATATAACATTTTAGAGTCACGAAAACACAATATGATCGACAATATTGGCCATTTAACGTAGAATCGATACAGTTTTTGTCAAAACATCAAACTTAAAACGTATTTTTCGTTGTCCTAATTGTATTCTAATTCGATTTCTAAACTTTTTCTACATGATAATAAATATATGAAGACAGATATACAAGAATGAAATAAAAAAATATGTTTTAAACAATCAAATAGGTTGTTCAATGTCGAACAATTTTGATCAAAATTTTAAAAAATTCACGAGTATGACCCACCTTAGGATGTACTAAAGCTATTTTTAACTTGATTTAATTACGTATTAACCCTAAAAATAAGTTTATTAAACTATATATAACGGTTTCGAGTCACGAAAATACAATATGATCGACAATATTGGCCGTTTAACGTAGAATCGCTACAGTTTTTGTCCAAATATCAAGCTTAAAACCCATTTTTCGGTGTACTAATTGTATTCTAATTTGATTTCTAAACTTCTTCTACATGATAATGCATATATGAAGACAGATACACAAGAATGAAATCAAAAAAATATGTTTTAAACAACGAAATATGTTGTTCAATGTCGAACAATTTTGATCAAAATTTTAAAAAATTCACGAGTATGACCCACCTTAGGATGTGCTAAACCTATTTTTAACTTGATGTAATTATGTATTAATCAAAAAAACATGTTTATTAAACTATATATAACATTTTAGAGTCACGAAAACACAATTTGATCGACAATATTGACCGTTCAACGTAGAATCACAACAGTTTTTGTCCAAATATCAAGCTTAAAACCCATTTTTCGTTGTCCTAATTGTATGCTAATTTGATTTCTAAACTTCTTCTACATGATAATGCATATATGAAGACAGATACGCAAGAATGAAATCAAAAATATATGTTTTAAAAAACCAAATATGTTGTTCAATGTCGAACAATTTTGATCAAAATTTGAAAAAATTCACGAGTATGACACACCTTAGGATGTACTAAACCTATTTTTAACTTGATGTAATTATGTATTAATCATAAAAACATATTTATTAAACTATATATAACATTTTAGAGTCACGAAAACACAATTTGATCGACAATATTGGCCGTTCAACGTAGAATCGCAACAGTTTTTGTCCAAATATTAAGCTTAAAACCCATTTTTCGTTGTCCTAATTGTATTCTAATTCGATTTGTAAATTTTTTCTACATGATAAAGCATATATGAAGACAGATAGACAAGAATGAAATCAAAAAAATAAGTTTTAAACAATCAAATAGGTAGTTCAACGTCGAACAATTTTGATCAAAATTTTAAAAAATTAACGAGTATGACCCACCTTATGATGTACTAAACCTATTTTTAACTTGATTTAATTATGTATTAATCCTAAAAACAAGTTTATTAAACTATATATAACTGTTTGGAGTCACGAAAACACAATATGATAGACAATATTGGCCGTTTAACGTAGAATCGCTACAGTTTTTGTCCAAATATAAAGCTTAAAACCTATTTTTCGTTGTCCTAATTGTATTCTAATTTGATTTCTAAACTTCTTCTACATGATAATGCATATATGAAGACAGATACACAAGAATGTAATCAAAAAATATGTTTTAAACAATCAAATAGGTTGTTCAATGTCGAACAATTTTGATCAAAATTTTAAAAAATTCACGAGTATGACCCACCTTAGGATGTACTAAAGCTATTTTTAACTTGATTTAATTATGTATTAACCCTAAAAACAAGTTTATTAAACTATATATAACGGTTTCGAGTCACGAAAATACAATATGATCGACAATATTGGCCGTTTAACGTAGAATCGCTACTGTTTTTGTCCAAATATCAAGCTTAAAACCCATTTTTCGGTGTACTAATTGTATTCTAATTTGATTTCTAAACTTCTTTTACATGATAATGCATATATGAAGACAGATACACAAGAATGAAATCAAAAAATATGTTTTAAACAATCAAATATGTTGTTCAATGTCGAACAATTTTGATCAAAATTTTAAAAAATTCACGAGTATGACCCACCTTAGGATGTTCTAAACCTTTTTTTAACTTGATGTAATTATGTATTAATCATAAAAACATGATTATTAAACTATATATAACATTTTAGAGTCACGAAAACACAATATGATCGACAATATTGGCCATTTAACGTAGAATCGATACAGTTTTTGTCAAAACATCAAACTTAAAACGTATTTTTCATTGTCCTAATTGTATTCTAATTCGATTTCTAAACTTTTTCTACATGATAATAAATATATGAAGACAGATATACAAGAATGAAATAAAAAAATATGTTTTAAACAATCAAATAGGTTGTGCAATGTCGAACAATTTTGATCAAAATTTTAAAAAATTCACGAGTATGACCCACCTTAGGATGTACTAAAGCTATTTTTAACTTGATTTAATTATGTATTAACCCTAAAAACAAGTTTATTAAACTATATATAACGGTTTCGAGTCACGAAAATACAATATGATCGACAATATTGGCCGTTTAACGTAGAATCGCTACTGTTTTTGTCCAAATATCAAGCTTAAAACCCATTTTTCGATGTACTAATTGTATTCTAATTTGATTTCTAAACTTCTTTTACATGATAATGCATATATGAAGACAGATACACAAGAATGAAATCAAAAAATATGTTTTAAACAATCAAATATGTTGTTCAATGTCGAACAATTTTGATCAAAATTTTAAAAAATTCACGAGTATGACCCACCTTAGGATGTTCTAAACCTTTTTTTAACTTGATGTAATTATGTATTAATCATAAAAACATGATTATTAAACTATATATAACATTTTAGAGTCACGAAAACACAATATGATCGACAATATTGGCCATTTAACGTAGAATCGATACAGTTTTTGTCAAAACATCAAACTTAAAACGTATTTTTCGTTGTCCTAATTGTATTCTAATTCGATTTCTAAACTTTTTCTACATGATAATAAATATATGAAGACAGATATACAAGAATGAAATAAAAAAATATGTTTTAAACAATCAAATAGGTTGTTCAATGTCGAACAATTTTGATCAAAATTTTAAAAAATTCACGAGTATGACCCACCTTAGGATGTACTAAAGCTATTTTTAACTTGATTTAATTATGTATTAATCCTAAAAACAAGTTTATTAAACTATATATAACTATTTGGAGTCACGAAAACACAATATGATCGACAATATTGGCCGTTTAACGTAGAATCGCTACAGTTTTTGTCCAAATATCAAGCTTAAAACCCATTTTTCGTTGTCCTAATTGTATTCTAATTTGATTTCTAAACTTCTTCTACATGATAATGCATATATGAAGATAGATACACAAGAATGAAATCAAAAAAATATGTTTTAAACAACCAAATATGTTGTTCAATGTCGAACAATTTTGATCAAAATTTTAAAAAATTTACGAGTATGACCCACCTTAGGATATACTAAACCTTTTTTTAACTTGATGTAATTATGTATTAATTATAAAAACATGATTATGAAACTATATATAACATTTTAGAGTCACGAAAACACAATATGATCGACAATATTTGCCATTTAACGTAGAATTGATACAGTTTTTGTCAAAACATCAAACTTAAAACGTATATTTCGTTGTCCTAATTGTATTCTAATTCAATTTCTAAAATTTTTCTACATGATAATAAATATATGAAGACAGATAGACAAGAATGAAATAAAAAAATATGTTTTAAACAATCAAATAGGTTGTTCAATGCCGAACAATTTTGATCAAAATTTTAAAAATTCACGAGTATGACCCACCTTAGGATGTGCTAAACCTATTTTTAACTTGATGTACTTATGTATTAATCATAAAAACATGTTTATTAAACTATATATAACATTTTAGAGTCACGAAAACACAATTTGATCGACAATATTGGCCGTTCAACGTAGAATCGCAACAGTTTTTGTCCAAATATCAAGCTTAAAACCCATTTTTCGTTGTCCTAATTGTATGCTAATTTGATTTCTAAACTTCTTCTACATGATAATGCATATATGAAGACAGATACGCAAGAATGAAATCAAAAATATATGTTTTAAACAACCAAATATGTTGTTCAATGTCGAACAATTTTGATCAAAATTTGAAAAAATTCACGAGTATGACCCACCTTAGGATGTACTAAACCTATTTTTAACTTGATGTAATTATGTATTAATCATAAAAACATATTTATTAAACTATATATAACATTTTAGAGTCACGAAAACACAATTTGATCGAGAATATTGGCCGTTCAACGTAGAATCGCAACAGTTTTTGTCCAAATATTAAGCTTAAAACCCATTTTTCGTTGTCCTAATTGTATTCTAATTCGATTTGTAAATTTTTTCTACATGATAAAGCATATATGAAGACAGATAGACAAGAATGAAATCAAAAAAATAAGTTTTAAACAATCAAATAGGTTGTTCAATGTCGAACAATTTTGATCAAAATTTTAAAAAATTAACGAGTATGACCCACCTTATGATGTACTAAACCTATTTTTAACTTGATTTAATTATGTATTAATCCTAAAAACAAGTTTATTAAACTATATATAACTGTTTGGAGTCACGAAAACACAATATGATAGACAATATTGGCCGTTTAACGTAGAATCGCTACAGTTTTTGTCCAAATATAAAGCTTAAAACCCATTTTTCGTTGTCCTAATTGTATTCTAATTTGATTTCTAAACTTCTTCTACATGATAATGCATACATGAAGACAGATACACAAGAATGAAATCAAAAAATATGTTTTAAACAATCAAATAGGTTGTTCAATGTCGAACAATTTTGATCAAAATTTTAAAAAATTCACGAGTATGACCCACCTTAGGATGTACTAAAGCTATTTTTAACTTGATTTAATTATGTATTAACCCTAAAAACAAGTTTATTAAACTATATATAACGGTTTCGAGTCACGAAAATACAATATGATCGACAATATTGGCCGTTTAACGTAGAATCGCTACTGTTTTTGTCCAAATATCAAGCTTAAAACCCATTTTTCGGTGTACTAATTGTATTCTAATTTGATTTCTAAACTTCTTTTACATGATAATGCATATATGAAGACAGATACACAAGAATGAAATCAAAAAATATGTTTTAAACAATCAAATATGTTGTTCAATGTCGAACAATTTTGATCAAAATTTTAAAAAATTTACGAGTATGACCCACCTTAGGATGTTCTAAACCTTTTTTTAAATTGATGTAATTATGTATTAATCATAAAAACATGATTATTAAACTATATATAACATTTTAGAGTCACGAAAACAAAATATGATCGACAATATTGGCCATTTAACGTAGAATCGATACAGTTTTTGTCAAAACATCAAACTTAAAACGTATTTTTCGTTGTCCTAATTGTATTTTCTAATTTGATTTATAAACTTCTTCTACATGATAATGCATACATGAAGACAGATACACAAGAATGAAATCAAAAAATATGTTTTAAACAATCAAATAGGTTGTTCAATGTCGAACAATTTTGATCAAAATTTTAAAAAATTTACGAGTATGACCCACCTTAGGATGTTCTAAACCTTTTTTTAACTTGATGTAATTATGTATTAATCATAAAAACATGATTATTAAACTATATATAACATTTTAGAGTCACGAAAACACAATATGATCGACAATATTGGCCATTTAACGTAGAATCGATACAGTTTTTGTCAAAACATCAAACTTAAAACGTATTTTTCGTTGTCCTAATTGTATTCTAATTCGATTTCTAAACTTTTTCTACATGATAATAAATATATGAAGACAGATATACAAGAATGAAATAAAAAAATATGTTTTAAACAATCAAATAGGTTGTTCAATGTCGAACAATTTTGATCAAAATTTTAAAAAATTCACGAGTATGACCCACCTTAGGATGTACTAAATCTATTTTTAACTTGATTTAATTATGTATTAACCCTAAAAATAAGTTTATTAAACTATATATAACGGTTTCGAGTCACGAAAATACAATATGATCGACAATATTGGCCGTTTAACGTAGAATCGCTACAGTTTTTGTCCAAATATCAAGCTTAAAACCCATTTTTCGGTGTACTAATTGTATTCTAATTTGATTTCTAAACTTCTTCTACATGATAATGCATACATGAAGACAGATACACAAGAATGAAATCAAAAAAATATGTTTTAAACAACGAAATATGTTGTTCAATGTCGAACAATTTTGATCAAAATTTTAAAAAATTCACGAGTATGACCCACCTTAAGATGTGCTAAACCTATTTTTAACTTGATGTAATTATGTATTAATCATAAAAACATGTTTATTAAACTATATATAACATTTTAGAGTCACGAAAACACAATTTGATCGACAATATTGGCCGTTCAACGTAGAATCGCAACAGTTTTTGTCCAAATATCAAGCTTAAAACCCATTTTTCGTTGTCCTAATTGTATGCTAATTTGATTTCTAAACTTCTTCTACATGATAATGCATACCTGAAGACAGATACGCAAGAATGAAATCAAAAAAATATGTTTTAAACAACCAAATATGTTGTTCAATGTCGAACAATTTTGATCAAAATTTGAAAAAATTCACGAGTATGACCCACCTTAGGATGTACTAAACCTATTTTAAACTTGATGTAATTATGTATTAATCATAAAAACATATTTATTAAACTATATATAACATTTTAGAGTCACGAAAACACAATTTGATCGAGAATATTGGCCGTTCAACGTAGAATCGCAACAGTTTTTGTCCAAATATTAAGCTTAAAACCCATTTTTCGTTGTCCTAATTGTATTCTAATTCGATTTGTAAATTTTTTCTACATGATAAAGCATATATGAAGACAGATAGACAAGAATGAAATCAAAAAAATAAGTTTTAAACAATCGAATAGGTTGTTCAACGTCGAACAATTTTGATCAAAATTTTAAAAAATTAACGAGTATGACCCACCTTATGATGTACTAAACCTATTTTTAACTTGATTTAATTATGTATTAATCCTAAAAACAAGTTTATTAAACTATATATAACTGTTTGGAGTCACGAAAACACAATATGATAGACAATATTGGCCGTTTAACGTAGAATCGCTACAGTTTTTGTCCAAATATAAAGCTTAAAACCAATTTTTCGTTGTCCTAATTGTATTCTAATTTGATTTCTAAACTTCTTCTACATGATAATGCATACATGAAGACAGATACACAAGAATGAAATCAAAAAATATGTTTTAAACAATCAAATAGGTTGTTCAATGTCGAACAATTTTGACCAAAATTTTAAAAAATTCACGAGTATGACCCACCTTAGGATGTACTAAAGCTATTTTTAACTTGATTTAATTATGTATTAACCCTAAAAACAAGTTTATTAAACTATATATAACGGTTTCGAGTCACGAAAATACAATATGATTGACAATATTGGCCGTTTAACGTAGAATCGCTACTGTTTTTGTCCAAATATCAAGCTTAAAACCCATTTTTCGGTGTACTAATTGTATTCTAATTTGATTTCTAAACTTATTTTACATGATAATGCATATATGAAGACAGATACACAAGAATGAAATCAAAAAATATGTTTTAAACAATCAAATATGTTGTTCAATGTCGAACAATTTTGATCAAAATTTTAAAAAATTTACGAGTATGACCCACCTTAGGATGTTCTAAACCTTTTTTTAAATTGATGTAATTATGTATTAATCATAAAAACATGATTATTAAACTATATATAACATTTTAGAGTCACGAAAACACAATATGATCGACAATATTGGCCATTTAACGTAGAATCGATACAGTTTTTGTCAAAACATCAAACTTAAAACGTATTTTTCGTTGTCCTAATTGTATTCTAATTTGATTTATAAACTTCTTCTACATGATAATGCATACATGAAGACAGATACACAAGAATGAAATCAAAAAATATGTTTTAAACAATCAAATAGGTTGTTCAATGTCGAACAATTTTGATCAAAATTTTAAAAAATTTACGAGTATGACCCACCTTAGGATGTTCTAAACCTTTTTTTAACTTGATGTAATTATGTATTAATCATAAAAACATGATTATTAAACTATATATAACATTTTAGAGTCACGAAAACACAATATGATCGACAATATTGGCCATTTAACGTAGAATCGATACAGTTTTTGTCAAAACATCAAACTTAAAACGTATTTTTCGTTGTCCTAATTGTATTCTAATTTGATTTATAAACTTCTTCTACATGATAATGCATACATGAAGACAGATACACAAGAATGAAATCAAAAAATAAGTTTTAAACAATCAAATAGGTTGTTCAACGTCGAACAATTTTGATCAAAATTTTAAAAAATTAACGAGTATGACCCACCTTATGATGTACTAAACCTATTTTTAACTTGATTTAATTATGTATTAATCCTAAAAACAAGTTTATTAAACTATATATAACTGTTTGGAGTCACGAAAACACAATATGATAGACAATATTGGCCGTTTAACGTAGAATCGCTACAGTTTTTGTCCAAATATAAAGCTTTAAACCCATTTTTCGTTGTCCTAATTGTATTCTAATTTGATTTCTAAACTTCTTCTACATGATAATGCATACATGAAGACAGATACACAAGAATGAAATCAAAAAAATAAGTTTTAAACAATCAAATAGGTTGTTCAACGTCGAACAATTTTGATCAAAATTTTAAAAAATTAACGAGTATGACCCACCTTATGATGTACTAAACCTATTTTTAACTTGATTTAATTATGTATTAATCCTAAAAACAAGTTTATTAAACTATATATAACTGTTTGGAGTCACGAAAACACAATATGATAGACAATATTGGCCGTTTAACGTAGAATCGCTACAGTTTTTGTCCAAATATAAAGCTTAAAACCCATTTTTCGTTGTCCTAATTGTATTCTAATTTGATTTCTAAACTTCTTCTACATGATAATGCATACATGAAGACAGATACACAAGAATGAAATCAAAATATATGTTTTAAACAATCAAATAGGTTGTTCAATGTCGAACAATTTTGATCAAAATTTTAAAAAATTCACGAGTATGACCCACCTTAGGATGTACTAAAGCTATTTTTAACTTGATTTAATTATGTATTAACCCTAAAAACAAGTTTATTAAACTATATATAACGGTTTCGAGTCACGAAAATACAATATGATCGACAATATTGGCCGTTTAACGTAGAATCGCTACTGTTTTTGTCCAAATATCAAGCTTAAAACCCATTTTTCGGTGTACTAATTGTATTCTAATTTGATTTCTAAACTTCTTTTACATGATAACGCATATATGAAGACAGATACACAAGAATGAAATCAAAAAATATGTTTTAAACAATCAAATATGTTGTTCAATGTCGAACAATTTTGATCAAAATTTTAAAAAATTTACGAGTATGACCCACCTTAGGATGTTCTAAACCTTTTTTTAAAATGATGTAATTATGTATTAATCATAAAAACATGATTATTAAACTATATATAACATTTTAGAGTCACGAAAACACAATATGATCGACAATATTGGCCATTTAACGTAGAATCGATACAGTTTTTGTCAAAACATCAAACTTAAAACGTATTTTTCGTTGTCCTAATTGTATTCTAATTTGATTTATAAACTTCTTCTACATGATAATGCATACATGAAGACAGATACACAAGAATGAAATCAAAAAATATGTTTTAAACAATCAAATAGGTTGTTCAATGTCGAACAATTTTGATCAAAATTTTAAAAAATTTACGAGTATGACCCACCTTAGGATGTTCTAAACCTTTTTTTAACTTGATGTAATTATGTATTAATCATAAAAACATGATTATTAAACTATATATAACATTTTAGAGTCACGAAAACACAATATGATCGACAATATTGGCCATTTAACGTAGAATCGATACAGTTTTTGTCAAAACATCAAACTTAAAACGTATTTTTCGTTGTCCTAATTGTATTCTAATTTGATTTATAAACTTCTTCTACATGATAATGCATACATGAAGACAGATACACAAGAATGAAATCAAAAAATAAGTTTTAAACAATCAAATAGGTTGTTCAACGTCGAACAATTTTGATCAAAATTTTAAAAAATTAACGAGTATGACCCACCTTATGATGTACTAAACCTATTTTTAACTTGATTTAATTATGTATTAATCCTAAAAACAAGTTTATTAAACTATATATAACTGTTTGGAGTCACGAAAACACAATATGACAGACAATATTGGCCGTTTAACGTAGAATCGCTACAGTTTTTGTCCAAATATAAAGCTTAAAACCCATTTTTCGTTGTCCTAATTGTATTCTAATTTGATTTCTAAACTTCTTCTACATGATAATGCATACATGAAGACAGATACACAAGAATGAAATCAAAAAATATGTTTTAAACAATCAAATAGGTTGTTCAATGTCGAACAATTTTGATCAAAATTTTAAAAAATTCACGAGTATGACCCACCTTAGGATGTACTAAAGCTATTTTTAACTTGATTTAATTATGTATTAACCCTAAAAATAAGTTTATTAAACTATATATAACGGTTTCGAGTCACGAAAATACAATATGATCGACAATATTGGCCGTTTAACGTAGAATCGCTACAGTTTTTGTCCAAATATCAAGCCTAAAACCCATTTTTCGGTGTACTAATTGTATTCTAATTTGATTTCTAAACTTCTTCTACATGATAATGCATACATGAAGACAGATACACAAGAATGAAATCAAAAAAATATGTTTTAAACAACGAAATATGTTGTTCAATGTCGAACAATTTTGATCAAAATTTTAAAAAATTCACGAGTATGACCCACCTTAGGATGTGCTAAACCTATTTTTAACTTGATGTAATTATGTATTAATCATAAAAACATGTTTATTAAACTATATATAACATTTTAGAGTCACGAAAACACAATTTGATCGACAATATTGGCCGTTCAACGTAGAATCGCAACAGTTTTTGTCCAAATATCAAGCTTAAAACCCATTTTTCGTTGTCCTAATTGTATGCTAATTTGATTTCTAAACTTCTTCTACATGATAATGCATACCTGAAGACAGATACGCAAGAATGAAATCAAAAAAATATGTTTTAAACAACCAAATATGTTGTTCAATGTCGAACAATTTTGATCAAAATTTTAAAAAATTCACGAGTATGACCCACCTTAGGATGTACTAAACCTATTTTTAACTTGATTTAATTATGTATTAATCCTAAAAACAAGTTTATTAAACTATATATAACTATTTGGAGTCACGAAAACACAATATGATCGACAATATTGGCCGTTTAACGTATAATCGCTACAGTTTTTGTCCAAATATCAAGTTTAAAACCCATTTTTCGTTGTCCTAATTGTATTCTAATTTGATTTCTAAACTTCTTCTACATGATAATGCATATATGAAGATAGATACACAAGAATGAAATCAAAAAAATATGTTTTAAACAACCAAATATGTTGTTCAATGTCGAACAATTTTGATCAAAATTTTTAAAAATTTACGAGTATGACCCACCTTAGGATATACTAAACCTTTTTTTAACTTGATGTAATTATGTATTAATCATAAAAACATGATTATGAAACTATATATAACATTTTAGAGTCACGAAAACACAATATGATCGACAATATTGGCCATTTAACGTAGAATCGATACAGTTTTTGTCAAAACATCAAACTTAAAACGTATATTTCGTTGTCCTAATTGTATTCTAATTCAATTTCTAAACTTTTTCTACATGATAATAAATATATGAAGACAGATATACAAGAATAAAATAAAAAAATATGTTTTAAACAATCAAATAGGTTGTTCAATGCCGAACAATTTTGATCAAAATTTTAAAAAATTCACGAGTATGACCCACCTTAGGATGTGCTAAACCTATTTTTAACTTGATGTAATTATGTATTAATCATAAAAACATGTTTATAAAACTATATATAACATTTTAGAGTCACGAAAACACAATTTGATCGACAATATTGGCCGTTCAACGTAGAATCGCAACAGTTTTTGTCCAAATATTAAGCTTAAAACCCATTTTTCGTTGTCCTAATTGTATTCTAATTCGATTTGTAAATTTTTTCTACATGATAAAGCATATATGAAGACAGATAGACAAGAATCAAATCAAAAAAATAAGTTTTAAACAATCAAATAAGTTGTTCAACGTCGAACAATTTTGATCAAAATTTTAAAAAATTAACGAGTATGACCCACCTTATGATGTACTAAACCTATTTTTAGATTTAATTATGTATTAATCCTAAAAACAAGTTTATTAAACTATATATAACTGTTTGGAGTCACGAAAACACAATATGATAAACAATATTGGCCGTTTAACGTAGAATCGCTACAGTTTTTGTCCAAATATAAAGCTTAAAACCCATTTTTCGTTGTCCTAATTGTATTCTAATTTGATTTCTAAACTTCTTCTACATGATAATGCATATATGAAGATAGATACACAAGAATGAAATCAAAAAAATATGTTTTAAACAATCAAATAGGTTGTTCAATGTCGAACAATTTTGATCAAAATTTTAAAAAATTCACGAGTATGACCCACCTTAGGATGTACTAAAGCTATTTTTAACTTGATTTAATTATGTATTAACCCTAAAAATAAGTTTATTAAACTATATATAACGGTTTGGAGTCACGAAAATACAATATGATCGACAATATTGGCCGTTTAACGTAGAATCGCTACAGTTTTTGTCCAAATATCAAGCTTAAAACCCATTTTTCGGTGTACTAATTGTATTCTAATTTGATTTCTAAACTTCTTCTACATGATAATGCATACATGAAGACAGATACACAAGAATGAAATCAAAAAAATATGTTTTAAACAACGAAATATGTTGTTCAATGTCGAACAATTTTGATCAAAATTTTAAAAAATTCACGAGTATGACCCACCTTAGGATGTGCTAAACCTATTTTTAACTTGATGTAATTATGTATTAATCATAAAAACATGTTTATTAAACTATATATAACATTTTAGAGTCACGAAAACACAATTTGATCGACAATATTGGCCGTTCAACGTAGAATCGCAACAGTTTTTGTCCAAATATCAAGCTTAAAACCCATTTTTCGTTGTCCTAATTGTATGCTAATTTGATTTCTAAACTTCTTCTACATGATAATGCATACCTGAAGACAGATACGCAAGAATGAAATCAAAAAAATATGTTTTAAACAACCAAATATGTTGTTCAATGTCGAACAATTTTGATCAAAATTTTAAAAAATTCACGAGTATGACCCACCTTAGGATGTACTAAACCTATTTTTAACTTGATTTAATTATGTATTAATCCTAAAAACAAGTTTATTAAACTATATATAACTATTTGGAGTCACGAAAACACAATATGATCGACAATATTGGCCGTTTAACGTATAATCGCTACAGTTTTTGTCCAAATATCAAGTTTAAAACCCATTTTTCGTTGTCCTAATTGTATTCTAATTTGATTTCTAAACTTCTTCTACATGATAATGCATATATGAAGATAGATACACAAGAATGAAATCAAAAAAATATGTTTTAAACAACCAAATATGTTGTTCAATGTCGAACAATTTTGATCAAAATTTTTAAAAATTTACGAGTATGACCCACCTTAGGATCTACTAAACCTTTTTTTAACTTGATGTAATTATGTATTAATCATAAAAACATGATTATGAAACTATATATAACATTTTAGAGTCACGAAAACACAATATGATCGACAATATTGGCCATTTAACGTAGAATCGATACAGTTTTTGTCAAAACATCAAACTTAAAACGTATATTTCGTTGTCCTAATTGTATTCTAATTCAATTTCTAAACTTTTTCTACATGATAATAAATATATGAAGACAGATATACAAGAATAAAATAAAAAAATATGTTTTAAACAATCAAATAGGTTGTTCAATGCCGAACAATTTTGATCAAAATTTTAAAAAATTCACGAGTATGACCCACCTTAGGATGTGCTAAACCTATTTTTAACTTGATGTAATTATGTATTAATCATAAAAACATGTTTATAAAACTATATATAACATTTTAGAGTCACGAAAACACAATTTGATCGACAATATTGGCCGTTCAACGTAGAATCGCAACAGTTTTTGTCCAAATATTAAGCTTAAAACCCATTTTTCGTTGTCCTAATTGTATTCTAATTCGATTTGTAAATTTTTTCTACATGATAAAGCATATATGAAGACAGATAGACAAGAATCAAATCAAAAAAATAAGTTTTAAACAATCAAATAAGTTGTTCAACGTCGAACAATTTTGATCAAAATTTTAAAAAATTAACGAGTATGACCCACCTTATGATGTACTAAACCTATTTTTAGATTTAATTATGTATTAATCCTAAAAACAAGTTTATTAAACTATATATAACTGTTTGGAGTCACGAAAACACAATATGATAAACAATATTGGCCGTTTAACGTAGAATCGCTACAGTTTTTGTCCAAATATAAAGCTTAAAACCCATTTTTCGTTGTCCTAATTGTATTCTAATTTGATTTCTAAACTTCTTCTACATGATAATGCATACATGAAGACAGATACACAAGAATGAAATCAAAAAATATGTTTTAAACAATCAAATAGGTTGTTCAATGTCGAACAATTTTGATCAAAATTTTAAAAAATTCATGAGTATGACCCACCTTAGGATGTACTAAAGCTATTTTTAACTTGATTTAATTATGTATTAACCCTAAAAATAAGTTTATTAAACTATATATAACGGTTTCGAGTCACGAAAATACAATATGATCGACAATATTGGCCGTTTAACGTAGAATCGCTACTGTTTTTGTCCAAATATCAAGCTTAAAACCCATTTTTCGGTGTACTAATTGTATTCTAATTTGATTTCTAAACTTCTTTTACATGATAATGCATATATGAAGACAGATACACAAGAATGAAATCAAAAAATATGTTTTAAACAATCAAATATGTTGTTCAATGTCGAACAATTTTGATCAAAATTTTAAAAAATTTACGAGTATGACCCACCTTAGGATGTTCTAAACCTTTTTTTAACTTGATGTAATTATGTATTAATCATAAAAACATGATTATTAAACTATATATAACATTTTAGAGTCACGAAAACACAATATGATCGACAATATTGGCCATTTAACGTAGAATCGATACAGTTTTTGTCAAAACATCAAACTTAAAACGTATTTTTCGTTGTCCTAATTGTATTCTAATTCGATTTCTAAACTTTTTCTACATGATAATAAATATATGAAGACAGATATACAAGAATGAAATAAAAAAATATGTTTTAAACAATCAAATAGGTTGTTCAATGTCGAACAATTTTGATCAAAATTTTAAAAAATTCACGAGTATGACCCACCTTAGGATGTACTAAAGCTATTTTTAACTTGATTTAATTATGTATTAACCCTAAAAACAAGTTTATTAAACTATATATAACGGTTTCGAGTCACGAAAATACAATATGATCGACAATATTGGCCGTTTAACGTAGAATCGCTACAGTTTTTGTCCAAATATCAAGCTTAAAACCCATTTTTCGGTGTACTAATTGTATTCTAATTTGATTTCTAAACTTATTCTACATGATAATGTATATATGAAGACAGATACACAAGAATGAAATCAACAAAATATGATTTAAACAACGAAATATGTTGTTCAATGTCGAACAATTTTGATCAAAATTTTAAAAAATTCACGAGTATGACCTACCTTAGGATGTGCTAAACCTATTTTTAACTTGATGTAATTATGTATTAATCATAAAAACATGTTTATTAAACTATATATAACATTTTAGAGTCACGAAAACACAATTTGATCGACAATATTGGCCGTTCAACGTAGAATCGCAACAGTTTTTGTCCAAATATTAAGCTTAAAACCCATTTTTCGTTGTCCTAATTGTATTCTAATTCGATTTGTAAATTTTTTCTACATGATAAAGCATATATGAAGACAGATAGACAAGAATCAAATCAAAAAAATAAGTTTTAAACAATCAAATAAGTTGTTCAACGTCGAACAATTTTGATCAAAATTTTAAAAAATTAACGAGTATGACCCACCTTATGATGTACTAAACCTATTTTTAGATTTAATTATGTATTAATCCTAAAAACAAGTTTATTAAACTATATATAACTGTTTGGAGTCACGAAAACACAATATGATAAACAATATTGGCCGTTTAACGTAGAATCGCTACAGTTTTTGTCCAAATATAAAGCTTAAAACCCATTTTTCGTTGTCCTAATTGTATTCTAATTTGATTTCTAAACTTCTTCTACATGATAATGCATACATGAAGACAGATACACAAGAATGAAATCAAAAAATATGTTTTAAACAATCAAATAGGTTGTTCAATGTCGAACAATTTTGATCAAAATTTTAAAAAATTCACGAGTATGACCCACCTTAGGATGTACTAAAGCTATTTTTAACTTGATTTAATTATGTATTAACCCTAAAAATAAGTTTATTAAACTATATATAACGGTTTCGAGTCACGAAAATACAATATGATCGACAATATTGGCCGTTTAACGTAGAATCGCTACTGTTTTTGTCCAAATATCAAGCTTAAAACCCATTTTTCGGTGTACTAATTGTATTCTAATTTGATTTCTAAACTTATTCTACATGATAATGTATATATGAAGACAGATACACAAGAATGAAATCAACAAAATATGATTTAAACAACGAAATATGTTGTTCAATGTCGAACAATTTTGATCAAAATTTTAAAAAATTCACGAGTATGACCTACCTTAGGATGTGCTAAACCTATTTTTAACTTGATGTAATTATGTATTAATCATAAAAACATGTTTATTAAACTATATATAACATTTTAGAGTCACGAAAACACAATTTGATCGACAATATTGGCCGTTCAACGTAGAATCGCAACAGTTTTTGTCCAAATATTAAGCTTAAAACCCATTTTTCGTTGTCCTAATTGTATTCTAATTCGATTTGTAAATTTTTTCTACATGATAAAGCATATATGAAGACAGATAGACAAGAATCAAATCAAAAAAATAAGTTTTAAACAATCAAATAAGTTGTTCAACGTCGAACAATTTTGATCAAAATTTTAAAAAATTAACGAGTATGACCCACCTTATGATGTACTAAACCTATTTTTAGATTTAATTATGTATTAATCCTAAAAACAAGTTTATTAAACTATATATAACTGTTTGGAGTCACGAAAACACAATATGATAAACAATATTGGCCGTTTAACGTAGAATCGCTACAGTTTTTGTCCAAATATAAAGCTTAAAACCCATTTTTCGTTGTCCTAATTGTATTCTAATTTGATTTCTAAACTTCTTCTACATGATAATGCATACATGAAGACAGATACACAAGAATGAAATCAAAAAATATGTTTTAAACAATCAAATAGGTTGTTCAATGTCGAACAATTTTGATCAAAATTTTAAAAAATTCACGAGTATGACCCACCTTAGGATGTACTAAAGCTATTTTTAACTTGATTTAATTATGTATTAACCCTAAAAATATGTTTATTAAACTATATATAACAGTTTCGAGTCACGAAAATACAATATGATCGACAATATTGGCCGTTTAACGTAGAATCGCTACTGTTTTTGTCCAAATATAAAGCTTAAAACCCATTTTTCGGTGTACTAATTGTATTCTAATTTGATTTCTAAACTTCTTTTACATGATAATGCATATATGAAGACAGATACACAAGAATGAAATCAAAAAAATATATTTTAAACAACGAAATATGTTGTTCAATGTCGAACAATTTTGATCAAAATTTTAAAAAATTCACGAGTATGACCCACCTTAGGATGTGCTAAACCTATTTTTAACTTGATGTAATTATGTATTAATCATAAAAACATGTTTATTAAACTATATATAACATTTTAGAGTCACGAAAACACAATTTGATCGACAATATTGGCCGTTCAACGTAGAATCGCAACAGTTTTTGTCCAAATATTAAGCTTAAAACCCATTTTTCGTTGTCCTAATTGTATTCTAATTCGATTTGTAAATTTTTTCTACATGATAAAGCATATATGAAGACAGATAGACAAGAATCAAATCAAAAAAATAAGTTTTAAACAATCAAATAAGTTGTTCAACGTCGAACAATTTTGATCAAAATTTTAAAAAATTAACGAGTATGACCCACCTTATGATGTACTAAACCTATTTTTAGATTTAATTATGTATTAATCCAAAAAACAAGTTTATTAAACTATATATAACTGTTTGGAGTCACGAAAACACAATATGATAAACAATATTGGCCGTTTAACGTAGAATCGCTACAGTTTTTGTCCAAATATAAAGCTTAAAACCCATTTTTCGTTGTCCTAATTGTATTCTAATTTGATTTCTAAACTTCTTCTACATGATAATGCATACATGAAGACAGATACACAAGAATGAAATCAAAAAATATGTTTTAAACAATCAAATAGGTTGTTCAATGTCGAACAATTTTGATCAAAATTTTAAATAATTCACGAGTATGACCCACCTTAGGATGTACTAAAGCTATTTTTAACTTGATTTAATTATGTATTAACCCTAAAAATATGTTTATTAAACTATATATAACGGTTTCGAGTCACGAAAATACAATATGATCGACAATATTGGCCGTTTAACGTAGAATCGCTACTGTTTTTGTCCAAATATAAAGCTTAAAACCCATTTTTCGGTGTACTAATTGTATTCTAATTTGATTTCTAAACTTCTTTTACATGATAATGCATATATGAAGACAGATACACAAGAATGAAATCAAAAAATATGTTTTAAACAATCAAATATGTTGTTCAATGTCGAACAATTTTGATCAAAATTTTAAAAAATTTACGAGTATGACCCACCTTAGGATGTTCTAAACCTTTTTTTAATTTGATGTAATTATGTATTAATCATAAAAACATGATTATTAAACTATATATAACATTTTAGAGTCACGAAAACACAATATGATCGACAATATTGGCCATTTAACGTAGAATCGATACAGTTTTTGTCAAAACATCAAACTTAAAACGTATTTTTCGTTGTCCTAATTGTATTCTAATTCGATTTCTAAACTTTTTCTACATGATAATAAATATATGAAGACAGATATACAAGAATGAAATAAAAAAATATGTTTTAAACAATCAAATAGGTTGTTCAATGTCGAACAATTTTGATCAAAATTTTAAAAAATTCACGAGTATGACCCACCTTAGGATGTACTAAAGCTATTTTTAACTTGATTTAATTATGTATTAACCCTAAAAACAAGTTTATTAAACTATATATAACAGTTTCGAGTCACGAAAATACAATATGATCGACAATATTGGCCGTTCAACGTAGAATCGCTACAGTTTTTGTCCAAATATCAAGCTTAAAACCCATTTTTCGGTGTACTAATTGTATTCTAATTTGATTTCTAAACTTATTCTACATGATAATGTATATATGAAGACAGATACACAAGAATGAAATCAAAAAAATATGTTTTAAACAACGAAATATGTTGTTCAATGTCGAACAATTTTGATCAAAATTTTAAAAAATTCACGAGTATGACCTACCTTAGGATGTGCTAAACCTATTTTTAACTTGATGTAATTATGTATTAATCATAAAAACATGTTTATTAAACTATATATAAAATTTTAGAGTCACGAAAACACAATTTGATCGACAATATTGGCCGTTCAACGTAGAATCGCAAAAGTTTTTGTACAAATATCAAGCTTAAAACCCATTTTTCGTTGTCCTAATTGTATGCTAATTTGATTTCTAAACTTCTTCTACATGATAATGCATACCTGAAGACAGATACGCAAGAATGAAATCAAAAAAATATGTTTTAAACAACCAAATATGTTGTTCAATGTCGAACAATTTTGATCAAAATTTTAAAAAATTCACGAGTATGACCCACCTTAGGATGTACTAAACCTATTTTTAACTTGATTTAATTATGTATTAATCCTAAAAACAAGTTTATTAAACTATATATAACTATTTGGAGTCACGAAAACACAATATGATCGACAATATTGGCCGTTTAACGTAGAATCGCTACAGTTTTTGTCCAAATATCAAGCTTAAAACCCATTTTTCGTTGTCCTAATTGTATTCTAATTTGATTTCTAAACATCTTCTACATGATAATGCATATATGAAGATAGATACACAAGAATGAAATCAAAAAAATATGTTTTAAACAACCAAATATGTTGTTCAATGTCGAACAATTTTGATCAAAATTTTAAAAAATTTACGAGTATGACCCACCTTAGGATATACTAAACCTTTTTTTAACTTGATGTAATTATGTATTAATCATAAAAACATGATTATGAAACTATATATAACATTTTAGAGTCACGAAAACACAATATGATCGACAATATTGGCCATTTAACGTAGAATCGATACAGTTTTTGTCAAAACATCAAACTTAAAACGTATATTTCGTTGTCCTAATTGTATTCTAATTCAATTTCTAAACTTTTTCTACATGATAATGCATACCTGAAGACAGATACGCAAGAATGAAATAAAAAAATATGTTTTAAACAATCAAATATGTTGTTCAATGTCGAACAATTTTGATCAAAATTTTAAAAAATTCACGAGTATGACCCACCTTAGGATGTACTAAAGCTATTTTTAACTTGATTTAATTATGTATTAACCCTAAAAAAAAGTTTATTAAACTATATATAGCGGTTTCGAGTCACGAAAATACAATATGATCGACAATATTGGCCGTTTAACGTAGAATCGCTACAGTTTTTGTCCAAATATCAAGCTTAAAACCCATTTTTCGGTGTACTAATTGTATTCTAATTTGATTTCTAAACTTCTTCTACATGATAATGCATATATGAAGACAGATACACAAGAATGAAATCAAAAAAATAAGTTTTAAACAACGAAATATGTTGTTCAATGTCGAACAATTTTGATCAAAATTTTAAAAAATTCACGAGTATGACCCACCTTAGGATGTGCTGAACCTATTTTTAACTTGATGTAATTATGTATTAATCATAAAAACATGTTTATTAAACTATATATAACATTTTAGAGTCACGAAAACACAATTTGATCGACAATATTGGCCGTTCAACGTAGAATCGCAACAGTTTTTGTCCAAATATTAAGCTTAAAACCCATTTTTCGTTGTCCTAATTGTATTCTAATTCGATTTGTAAATTTTTTCTACATGATAAAGCATATATGAAGACAGATAGACAAGAAAGAAATAAAAAAATAAGTTTTAAACAATCAAATAGGTTGTTCAACGTCGAACAATTTTGATCAAAATTTTAAAAAATTAACGAGTATGACCCACCTTATGATGTACTAAACCTATTTTTAACTTGATTTAATTATGTATTAATCCTAAAAACAAGTTTATTAAACTATATATAACTGTTTGGAGTCACGAAAACACAATATGATCGACAATATTGGCCGTTTAACGTAGAATCGCTACAGTTTTTGTCCAAATATCAAGCTTAAAACCCATTTTTCGTTGTCCTAATTGTATTCTAATTTGATTTCTAAACTTCTTCTACATGATAATGCATATATGAAGACAGATACACAAGAATGAAATCAAAAAATATGTTTTAAACAATCAAATAGGTTATTCAATGTCGAACAATTTTGATCAAAATTTTAAAAAATTCACGAGTATGACCCACCTTAGGATGTACTAAAGCTATTTTTAACTTGATTTAATTATGTATTAACCCTAAAAAAAGTTTATTAAACTATAGATAACGGTTTCGAGTCACGAAAATACAATATGATCGACAATATTGACCGTTTAACGTAGAATCGCTACTGTTTTTGTCCAAATATCAAGCTTAAAACCCATTTTTCGGTGTACTAATTGTATTCTAATTTGATTTCTAAACTTCTTCTACATGATAATGCATATATGAAGACAGATACACAAGAATGAAATCAAAAAATATGTTTTAAACATCCAAATATGTTGTTCAATGTCGAACAATTTTGATCAAAATTTTAAAAAATTTACGAGTATGACCCACCTTAGGATGTTCTAAACCTTTTTTTAACTTGATGTAATTATGTATTAATCATAAAAACATGATTATTAAACTATATATAACATTTTAGAGTCACGAAAACACAATATGATCGACAATATTGGCCATTTAACGTAGAATCGATACAGTTTTTGCCAAAACATCAAACTTAAAACGTATTTTTCGTTGTCCTAATTGTATTCTAATTCGATTTCTAAACTTTTTCTACATGATAATAAATATATGAAGACAGATATACAAGAATGAAATAAAAAAATATGTTTTAAACAATCAAATAGGTTGTTCAATGTCGAACAATTTTGATCAAAATTTTAAAAAATTCACGAGTATGACCCACCTTAGGATGTACTAAAGCTATTTTTAACTTGAATTAATTATGTATTAACCCTAAAAACAAGTTTATTAAACTATATATAACGGTTTCGAGTCACGAAAATACAATATGATCGACAATATTGGCCGTTTAACGTAGAATCGCTACAGTTTTTGTCCAAATATCAAGCTTAAAACCCATTTTTCGGTGTACTAATTGTATTCTAATTTGATTTCTAAACTTCTTCTACATGATAATGCATATATGAAGACAGATACACAAGAATGAAATCAAAAAAATATGTTTTAAACAACCAAATATGTTGTTCAATGTCGAACAATTTTGATCAAAATTTTAAAAAATTCACGAGTATGACCCACCTTAGGATGTACTAAACCTATTTTTAACTTGATTTAATTATGTATTAATCCTAAAAACAAGTTTATTAAACTATATATAACTATTTGGAGTCACGAAAACACAATATGATCGACAATATTGGCCGTTTAACGTAGAATCGCTACAATTTTTGTCCAAATATCAAGCTTAAAACCCATTTTTCGTTGTCCTAATTGTATTCTAATTTGATTTCTAAACTTCTTCTACATGATAATGCATATATGAAGATAGATACACAAGAATGAAATCAAAAAAATATGTTTTAAACAACCAAATATGTTGTTCAATGTCGAACAATTTTGATCAAAATTTTAAAAAATTTACGAGTACGACCCACCTTAGGATGTTCTAAACCTTTTTTTAACTTGATGTAATTATGTATTAATCATAAAAACATGATTATTAAACTATATATAACATTTTAGAGTCACGAAAACACAATATGATCGACAATATTGGCCATTTAACGTAGAATCGATACAGTTTTTGTCAAAACATCAAACTCAAAACGTATTTTTCGTTGTCCTAATTGTATTCTAATTCGATTTCTAAACTTTTTCTACATGATAATAAATATATGAAGACAGATATACAAGAATGAAATAAAAAAATATGTTTTAAACAATCAAATAGGTTGTTCAATGTCGAACAATTTTGATCAAAATTTTAAAAAATTCACGAGTATGACCCACCTTAGGATGTACTAAAGCTATTTTTAACTTGATTTAATTATGTATTAACCCTAAAAACAAGTTTATTAAACTATATATAACGGTTTCGAGTCACGAAAATACAATATGATCGACAATATTGGCCGTTTAACGTAGAATCGCTACAGTTTTTGTCCAAATATCAAGCTTAAAACCCATTTTTCAGTGTACTAATTGTATTCTAATTTGATTTCTAAACTTCTTCTACATGATAATGCATATATGAAGACAGATACACAAGAATGAAATCAAAAAAATATGTTTTAAACAACCAAATATGTTGTTCAATGTCGAACAATTTTGATCAAAATTTTAAAAAATTCACGAGTATGACCCACCTTAGGATGTACTAAACCTATTTTTAACTTGATTTAATTATGTATTAATCCTAAAAACAAGTTTATTAAACTATATATAACTATTTGGAGTCACGAAAACACAATATGATCGACAATATTGGCCGTTTAACGTAGAATCGCTACAATTTTTGTCCAAATATCAAGCTTAAAACCCATTTTTCGTTGTCCTAATTGTATTCTAATTTGATTTCTAAACTTCTTCTACATGATAATGCATATATGAAGATAGATACACAAGAATGAAATCAAAAAAATATGTTTTAAACAACCAAATATGTTGTTCAATGTCGAACAATTTTGATCAAAATTTTAAAAAATTTACGAGTATTACCCACCTTAGGATATACTAAACCTTTTTTTAACTTGATGTAATTATGTATTAATCATAAAAACATGATTATGAAACTATATATAACATTTTAGAGTCACAAAAACACAATATGATCGACAATATTGGCCATTTAACGTAGAATCGATACAGTTTTTGTCAAAACATCAAACTTAAAACGTATATTTCGTTGTCCTAATTGTATTCTAATTCAATTTCTAAACTTTTTCTACATGATAATAAATATATGAAGACAGATATACAAGAATGAAATAAAAAAATATGTTTTAAACAATCAAATAGGTTGTTCAATGCCGAACAATTTTGATCAAAATTTTAAAAAATTCACGAGTATGACCCACCTTAGGATGTGCTAAACCTATTTTTAACTTGATGTAATTATGTATTAATCATAAAAACATGTTTATTAAACTATATATAACATTTTAGAGTCACGAAAACACAATTTGATCGACAATATTGGCCGTTCAACGTAGAATCGCAACAGTTTTTGTCCAAATATTAAGCTTAAAACCCATTTTTCGTTGTCCTAATTGTATTCTAATTCGATTTGTAAATTTTTTCTACATGATAATGCATATATGAAGATAGATACACAAGAATGAAATCAAAAAAATATGTTTTAAACAACCAAATATGTTGTTCAATGTCGAACAATTTTGATCAAAATTTTAAAAAATTTACGAGTATGACCCACCTTAGGATATACTAAACCTTTTTTTAACTTGATGTAATTATGTATTAATCATAAAAACATGATTATGAAACTATATATAACATTTTAGAGTCACGAAAACACAATATGATCGACAATATTGGCCATTTAACGTAGAATCGATACAGTTTTTGTCAAAACATCAAACTTAAAACGTATATTTCGTTGTCCTAATTGTATTCTAATTCAATTTCTAAACTTTTTCTACATGATAATAAATATATGAAGACAGATATACAAGAATGAAATAAAAAAATATGTTTTAAACAATCAAATAGGTTGTTCAATGTCGAACAATTTTGATCAAAATTTTAAAAAATTCACGAGTATGACCCACCTTAGGATGTACTAAAGCTATTTTTAACTTGATTTAATTATGTATTAACCCTAAAAACAAGTTTATTAAACTATATATAGCGGTTTCGAGTCACGAAAATACAATATGATCGACAATATTGGCCGTTTAACGTAGAATCGCTACAGTTTTTGTCCAAATATCAAGCTTAAAACCCATTTTTCGGTGTACTAATTGTATTCTAATTTGATTTCTAAACTTCTTCTACATGATAATGAATATATGAAGACAGATACACAAGAATGAAATCAAAAAAATAAGTTTTAAACAACGAAATATGTTGTTCAATGTCGAACAATTTTGATCAAAATTTTAAAAAATTCACGAGTATGACCCACCTTAGGATGTGCTGAACCTATTTTTAACTTGATGTAATTATGTATTAATCATAAAAACATGTTTATTAAACTATATATAACATTTTAGAGTCACGAAAACACAATTTGATCGACAATATTGGCCGTTCAACGTAGAATCGCAACAGTTTTTGTCCAAATATCAAGCTTAAAACTCATTTTTCGTTGTCCTAATTGTATGCTAATTTGATTTCTAAACTTCTTCTACATGATAATGCATATATGAAGACAGATACGCAAGAATGAAATCAAAAATATATGTTTAAAACAACCAAATATGTTGTTCAATGTCGAACAATTTTGATCAAAATTTTAAAAAATTCACGAGTATGACCCACCTTAGGATATACTAAACCTATTTTTAACTTGATGTAATTATGTATTAATGATAAAAACATATTTATTAAACTATAAATAACATTTTAGAGTCACGAAAACACAATTTGATCGACAATATTGGCCGTTCAACGTAGAATCGCAACAGTTTTTGTCCAAATATTAAGCTTAAAACCCATTTTTCGTTGTCCTAATTGTATTCAAATTCGATTTGTAAATTTTTTATACATGATAAAGCATATATGAAGACAGATAGACAAGAAAGAAATAAAAAAATAAGTTTTAAACAATCAAATAGGTTGTTCAACGTCGAACAATTTTGATCAAAATTTTAAAAAATTAACGAGTATGACCCACCTTATGATGTACTAAACCTATTTTTAACTTGATTTAATTATGTATTAATCCAAAAAAACAAGTTTATTAAACTATATATAACTGTTTGGAGTCACGAAAACACAATATGATCGACAATATTGGCCGTTTAACGTAGAATCGCTACAGTTTTTGTCCAAATATCAAGCTTAAAACCCATTTTTCGTTGTCCTAATTGTATTCTAATTTGATTTCTAAACTTCTTCTACATGATAATGCATATATGAAGACAGATACACAAGAATGAAATCAAAAAATATGTTTTAAACAATCAAATAGGTTGTTCAATGTCGAACAATTTTGATCAAAATTTTAAAAAATTCACGAGTATGACCCACCTTAGGATGTAGTAAAGCTATTTTTAACTTGATTTAATTATGTATTAACCCTAAAAAAAAGTTTATTAAACTATAGATAACGGTTTCGAGTCACGAAAATACAATATGATCGACAATATTGACCGTTTAACGTAGAATCGCTACTGTTTTTGTCCAAATATCAAGCTTAAAACCCATTTTTCGGTGTACTAATTGTATTCTAATTTGATTTCTAAACTTCTTCTACATGATAATACATATATGAAGACAGATACACAAGAATGAAATAAAAAAATATGTTTTAAACATCCAAATATGTTGTTCAATGTCGAACAATTTTGATCAAAATTTTAAAAAATTTACGAGTATGACCCACCTTAGGATGTTCTAAACCTTTTTTTAACTTGATGTAATTATGTATTAATCATAAAAACATGATTATTAAACTATATATAACATTTTAGAGTCACGAAAACACAATATGATCGACAATATTGGCCATTTAACGTAGAATCGATACAGTTTTTGTCAAAACATCAAACTCAAGACGTATTTTTCGTTGTCCTAATTGTATTCTAATTCGATTTCTAAACTTTTTCTACATGATAATAAATATATGAAGACAGATATACAAGAATGAAATAAAAAAATATGTTTTAAACAATCAAATAGGTTGTTCAATGTCGAACAATTTTGATCAAAATTTTAAAAAATTCACGAGTATGACCCACCTTAGGATGTACTAAAGCTATTTTTAACTTGATTTAATTATGTATTAACCCTAAAAACAAGTTTATTAAACTATATATAACGGTTTCGAGTCACGAAAATACAATATGATCGACAATATTGGCCGTTTAACGTAGAATCGCTACAGTTTTTGTCCAAATATCAAGCTTAAAACCCATTTTTCGGTGTACTAATTGTATTCTAATTTGATTTCTAAACTTCTTCTACATGATAATGCATATATGAAGACAGATACACAAGAATGAAATCAAAAAAATATGTTTTAAACAACCAAATATGTTGTTCAATGTCGAACAATTTTGATCAAAATTTTAAAAAATTCACGAGTATGACCCACCTTAGGATGTACTAAACCTATTTTTAACTTGATTTAATTATGTATTAATCCTAAAAACAAGTTTATTAAACTATATATAACTATTTGGAGTCACGAAAACACAATATGATCGACAATATTGGCCGTTTAACGTAGAATCGCTACAATTTTTGTCCAAATATCAAGCTTAAAACCCATTTTTCGTTGGCCTAATTGTATTCTAATTTGATTTCTAAACTTCTTCTACATGATAATGCATATATGAAGATAGATACACAAGAATGAAATCAAAAAAATATGTTTTAAACAACCAAATATGTTGTTCAATGTCGAACAATTTTGATCAAAATTTTAAAAAATTTACGAGTATTACCCACCTTAGGATATACTAAACCTTTTTTTAACTTGATGTAATTATGTATTAATCATAAAAACATGATTATGAAACTATATATAACATTTTAGAGTCACGAAAACACAATATGATCGACAATATTGGCCATTTAACGTAGAATCGATACAGTTTTTGTCAAAACATCAAACTTAAAACGTATATTTCGTTGTCCTAATTGTATTCTAATTCAATTTCTAAACTTTTTCTACATGATAATAAATATATGAAGACAGATAGACAAGAATGAAATAAAAAAATAGGTTTTAAACAATCAAATAGGTTGTTCATTGCCGAACAATTTTGATCAAAATTTTAAAAAATTCACGAGTATGACCCACCTTAGGATGTGCTAAACCTATTTTTAACTCGATTTAATTATGTATTAACCCTAAAAACAAGTTTATTAAACTATATATAGCGGTTTCGAGTCACGAAAATACAATATGATCGACAATATTGGCCGTTTAACGTAGAATCGCTACAGTTTTTGTCCAAATATCAAGCTTAAAACCCATTTTTCGGTGTACTAATTGTATTCTAATTTGATTTCTAAACTTCTTCTACATGATAATGCATATATGAAGACAGATACACAAGAATGAAATCAAAAAAATATGTTTTAAACAACCAAATATGTTGTTCAATGTCGAACAATTTTGATCAAAATTTTAAAAAATTTACGAGTATTACCCACCATAGGATATACTAAACCTTTTTTTAACTTGATGTAATTATGTATTAATCATAAAAACATGATTATGAAACTATATATAACATTTTAGAGTCACGAAAACACAATATGATCGACAATATTGGCCATTTAACGTAGAATCGATACAGTTTTTGTCAAAACATCAAACTTAAAACGTATATTTCGTTGTCCTAATTGTATTCTAATTCAATTTCTAAACTTTTTCTACATGATAATAAATATATGAAGACAGATATACAAGAATGAAATAAAAAAATAGGTTTTAAACAATCAAATAGGTTGTTCATTGCCGAACAATTTTGATCAAAATTTTAAAAAATTCACGAGTATGACCCACCTTAGGATGTGCTAAACCTATTTTTAACTCGATTTAATTATGTATTAACCCTAAAAACAAGTTTATTAAACTATATATAGCGGTTTCGAGTCACGAAAATACAATATGATCGACAATATTGGCCGTTTAACGTAGAATCGCTACAGTTTTTGTCCAAATATCAAGCTTAAAACCCATTTTTCGGTGTACTAATTGTATTCTAATTTGATTTCTAAACTTCTTCTACATGATAATGCATATATGAAGACAGATACACAAGAATGAAATCAAAAAAATATGTTTTAAACAACCAAATATGTTGTTCAATGTCGAACAATTTTGATCAAAATTTTAAAAAATTTACGAGTATTACCCACCTTAGGATATACTAAACCTTTTTTTAACTTGATGTAATTATGTATTAATCATAAAAACATGATTATGAAACTATATATAACATTTTAGAGTCACGAAAACACAATATGATCGACAATATTGGCCATTTAACGTAGAATCGATACAGTTTTTGTCAAAACATCAAACTTAAAACGTATATTTCGTTGTCCTAATTGTATTCTAATTCAATTTCTAAACTTTTTCTACATGATAATAAATATATGAAGACAGATATACAAGAATGAAATAAAAAAATAGGTTTTAAACAATCAAATAGGTTGTTCATTGCCGAACAATTTTGATCAAAATTTTAAAAAATTCACGAGTATGACCCACCTTAGGATGTGCTAAACCTATTTTTAACTCGATTTAATTATGTATTAACCCTAAAAACAAGTTTATTAAACTATATATAGCGGTTTCGAGTCACGAAAATACAATATGATCGACAATATTGGCCGTTTAACGTAGAATCGCTACAGTTTTTGTCCAAATATCAAGCTTAAAACCCATTTTTCGGTGTACTAATTGTATTCTAATTTGATTTCTAAACTTATTCTACATGATAATGCATATATGAAGACAGATACACAAGAATGAAATCAAAAAAATAAGTTTTAAACAACGAAATATGTTGTTCAATGTCGAACAATTTTGATCAAAATTTTAAAAAATTCACGAGTCTGACCCACCTTAGGATGTGCTGAACCTATTTTTAACTTGATGTAATTATGTATTAATCATAAAAACATGTTTATTAAACTATATATAACATTTTAGAGTCACGAAAACACAATTTGATCGACAATATTGGCCGTTCAACGTAGAATCGCAACAGTTTTTGTCCAAATATCAAGCTTAAAACTCATTTTTCGTTGTCCTAATTGTATGCTAATTTGATTTCTAAACTTCTTCTACATGATAATGCATATATGAAGACAGATACGCAAGAATGAAATCAAAAATATATGTTTAAAACAACCAAATATGTTGTTCAATGTCGAACAATTTTGATCAAAATTTGAAAAAATTCACGAGTATGACCCACCTTAGGATGTACTAAACCTATTTTTAACTTGATGTAATTATGTATTAATCATAAAAACATATTTATTAAACTATAAATAACATTTTAGAGTCACGAAAACACAATTTGATCGACAATATTGGCCGTTCAACGTAGAATCGCAACAGTTTTTGTCCAAATATTAAGCTTAAAACCCATTTTTCGTTATCCTAATTGTATTCTAATTCGATTTGTAAATTTTTTCTACATGATAAAGCATATATGAAGACAGATAGACAAGAAGGAAATAAAAAAATAAGTTTTAAACAATCAAATAGGTTGTTCAACGTCGAACAATTTTGATCAAAATTTTAAAAAATTAACGAGTATGACCCACCTTATGATGTACTAAACCTATTTTTAACTTGATTTAATTATGTATTAATCCTAAAAACAAGTTTATTAAACTATATATAACTGTTTGGAGTCACGAAAACACAATATGATCGACAATATTGGCCGTTTAACGTAGAATCGCTACAGTTTTTGTCCAAATATCAAGCTTAAAACCCATTTTTCGTTGTCCTAATTGTATTCTAATTTGATTTCTAAACTTCTTCTACATGATAATGCATATATGAAGACAGATACACAAGAATGAAATCAAAAAATATGTTTTAAACAATCAAATAGGTTGTTCAATGTCGAACAATTTTGATCAAAATTTTAAAAAATTCACGAGTATGACCCACCTTAGGATGTACTAAACCTATTTTTTAACTTGATTTAATTATGTATTAATCCTAAAAACAAGTTTATTAAACTATATATAACTATTTGGAGTCACGAAAACACAATATGATCGACAATATTGGCCGTTTAACGTAGAATCGCTACAGTTTTTGTCCAAATAACAAGCTTAAAACCCATTTTTCGTTGTCCTAATTGTATTCTAATTTGATTTCTAAACATCTTCTACATGATAATGCATATATGAAGATAGATACACAAGAATGAAATCAAAAAAATATGTTTTAAACAACCAAATATGTTGTTCAATGTCGAACAATTTTGATCAAAATTTTAAAAAATTTACGAGTATGACCCACCTTAGGATGTTCTAAACCTTTTTTTAACTTGATGTAATTATGTATTAATCATAAAAACATGATTATTAAACTATATATAACATTTTAGAGTCACGAAAACACAATATGATCGACAATATTGGCCATTTAACGTAGAATCGATACAGTTTTTGTCAAAACATCAAACTTAAAACGTATATTTCGTTGTCCTAATTGTATTCTAATTCAATTTCTAAACTTTTTCTACATGATAATAAATATATGAAGACAGATATACAAGAATGAAATAAAAAAATATGTTTTAAACAATCAAATAGGTTGTTCAATGTCGAACAATTTTGATCAAAATTTTAAAAAATTCACGAGTATGACCCACCTTAGGATGTACTAAAGCTATTTTTAACTTGATTTAATTATGTATTAACCCTAAAAACAAGTTTATTAAACTATATATAGCGGTTTCGAGTCACGAAAATACAATATGATCGACAATATTGGCCGTTTAACGTAGAATTGCTACAGTTTTTGTCCAAATATCAAGCTTAAAACCCATTTTTCGGTGTACTATTTGTATTCTAATTTGATTTCTAAACTTTTTCTACATGATAATGCATATATGAAGACAGATACACAAGAATGAAATCAAAAAAATAAGTTTTAAACAACGAAATATGTTGTTCAATGTCGAACAATTTTGATCAAAATTTTAAAAAATTCACGAGTATGACCCACCTTAGGATGTGCTGAACCTATTTTTAACTTGATGTAATTATGTATTAATCATAAAAACATGTTTATTAAACTATATATAACATTTTAGAGTCACGAAAACACAATTTGATCGACAATATTGGCCGTTCAACGTAGAATCGCAACAGTTTTTGTCCAAATATCAAGCTTAAAACTCATTTTTCGTTGTCCTAATTGTATGCTAATTTGATTTCTAAACTTCTTCTACATGATAATGCATATATGAAGACAGATACGCAAGAATGAAATCAAAAATATATGTTTAAAACAACCAAATATGTTGTTCAATGTCGAACAATTTTGATCAAAATTTGAAAAAATTCACGAGTTTGACCCACCTTAGGATGTACTAAACCTATTTTTAACTTGATGTAATTATGTATTAATCATAAAAACATATTTATTAAACTATAAATAACATTTTAGAGTCACGAAAACACAATTTGATCGACAATATTGGCCGTTCAACGTAGAATCGCAACAGTTTTTGTCCAAATATTAAGCTTAAAACCCATTTTTCGTTGTCCTAATTGTATTCTAATTCGATTTGTAAATTTTTTCTACATGATAAAGCATATATGAAGACAGATAGACAAGAAGGAAATAAAAAAATAAGTTTTAAACAATCAAATAGGTTGTTCAACGTCGAACAATTTTGATCAAAATTTTAAAAAATTAACGAGTATGACCCACCTTATGATGTACTAAACCTATTTTTAACTTGATTTAATTATGTATTAATCCTAAAAACAAGTTTATTAAACTATATATAACTGTTTGGAGTCACGAAAACACAATATGATCGACAATATTATCCGTTTAACGTAGAATCGCTACAGTTTTTGTCCAAATATCAAGCTTAAAACCCATTTTTCGTTGTCCTAATTGTATTCTAATTTGATTTCTAAACTTCTTCTACATGATAATGCATATATGAAGACAGATACACAAGAATGAAATCAAAAAATATGTTTTAAACAATCAAATAGGTTGTTCAATGTCGAACAATTTTGATCAAAATTTTAAAAAATTCACGAGTATGACCCACCTTAGGATGTACTAAACCTATTTTTAACTTGATTTAATTATGTATTAATCCTAAAAACAAGTTTATTAAACTATATATAACTATTTGGAGTCACGAAAACACAATATGATCGACAATATTGGCCGTTTAACGTAGAATCGCTACAGTTTTTGTCCAAATATCAAGCTTAAAACCCATTTTTCGTTGTCCTAATTGTATTCTAATTTGATTTCTAAACATCTTCTACATGATAATGCATATATGAAGATAGATACACAAGAATGAAATCAAAAAAATATGTTTTAAACAACCAAATATGTTGTTCAATGTCGAACAATTTTGATCAAAATTTTAAAAAATTTACGAGTATGACCCACCTTAGGATGTTCTAAACCTTTTTTTAACTTGATGTAATTATGTATTAATCATAAAAACATGATTATTAAACTATATATAACATTTTAGAGTCACGAAAACACAATATGATCGACAATATTGGCCATTTAACGTAGAATCGATACAGTTTTTGTCAAAACATCAAACTTAAAACGTATATTTCGTTGTCCTAATTGTATTCTAATTCAATTTCTAAACTTTTTCTACATGATAATAAATATATGAAGACAGATATACAAGAATGAAATAAAAAAATATGTTTTAAACAATCAAATAGGTTGTTCAATGTCGAACAATTTTGATCAAAATTTTAAAAAATTCACGAGTATGACCCACCTTAGGATGTACTAAAGCTATTTTTAACTTGATTTAATTATGTATTAACCCTAAAAACAAGTTTATTAAACTATATATAGCGGTTTCTAGTCACGAAAATACAATATGATCGACAATATTGGCCGTTTAACGTAGAATTGCTACAGTTTTTGTCCAAATATCAAGCTTAAAACCCATTTTTCGGTGTACTAATTGTATTCTAATTTGATTTCTAAACTTCTTCTACATGATAATGCATATATGAAGACAGATACACAAGAATGAAATCAAAAAAATAAGTTTTAAACAACGAAATATGTTGTTCAATGTCGAACAATTTTGATCAAAATTTTAAAAAATTCACGAGTATGACCCACCTTAGGATGTGCTGAACCTATTTTTAACTTGATGTAATTATGTATTAATCATAAAAACATGTTTATTAAACTATATATAACATTTTAGAGTCACGAAAACACAATTTGATCGACAATATTGGCCGTTCAACGTAGAATCGCAACAGTTTTTGTCCAAATATCAAGCTTAAAACTCATTTTTCGTTGTCCTAATTGTATGCTAATTTGATTTCTAAACTTCTTCTACATGATAATGCATATATGAAGACAGATACGCAAGAATGAAATCAAAAATATATGTTTAAAACAACCAAATATGTTGTTCAATGTCGAACAATTTTGATCAAAATTTGAAAAAATTCACGAGTTTGACCCACCTTAGGATGTACTAAACCTATTTTTAACTTGATGTAATTATGTATTAATCATAAAAACATATTTATTAAACTATAAATAACATTTTAGAGTCACGAAAACACAATTTGATCGACAATATTGGCCGTTCAACGTAGAATCGCAACAGTTTTTGTCCAAATATTAAGCTTAAAACCCATTTTTCGTTGTCCTAATTGTATTCTAATTCGATTTGTAAATTTTTTCTACATGATAAAGCATATATGAAGACAGATAGACAAGAAGGAAATAAAAAAATAAGTTTTAAACAATCAAATAGGTTGTTCAACGTCGAACAATTTTGATCAAAATTTTAAAAAATTAACGAGTATGACCCACCTTATGATGTACTAAACCTATTTTTAACTTGATTTAATTATGTATTAATCCTAAAAACAAGTTTATTAAACTATATATAACTGTTTGGAGTCACGAAAACACAATATGATCGACAATATTATCCGTTTAACGTAGAATCGCTACAGTTTTTGTCCAAATATCAAGCTTAAAACCCATTTTTCGTTGTCCTAATTGTATTCTAATTTGATTTCTAAACTTCTTCTACATGATAATGCATATATGAAGACAGATACACAAGAATGAAATCAAAAAATATGTTTTAAACAATCAAATAGGTTGTTCAATGTCGAACAATTTTGATCAAAATTTTAAAAAATTCACGAGTATGACCCACCTTAGGATGTACTAAACCTATTTTTAACTTGATTTAATTATGTATTAATCCTAAAAACAAGTTTATTAAACTATATATAACTATTTGGAGTCACGAAAACACAATATGATCGACAATATTGGCCGTTTAACGTAGAATCGCTACAGTTTTTGTCCAAATATCAAGCTTAAAACCCATTTTTCGTTGTCCTAATTGTATTCTAATTTGATTTCTAAACATCTTCTACATGATAATGCATATATGAAGATAGATACACAAGAATGAAATCAAAAAAATATGTTTTAAACAACCAAATATGTTGTTCAATGTCGAACAATTTTGATCAAAATTTTAAAAAATTTACGAGTATGACCCACCTTAGGATGTTCTAAACCTTTTTTTAACTTGATGTAATTATGTATTAATCATAAAAACATGATTATTAAACTATATATAACATTTTAGAGTCACGAAAACACAATATGATCGACAATATTGGCCATTTAACGTAGAATCGATACAGTTTTTGTCAAAACATCAAACTTAAAACGTATATTTCGTTGTCCTAATTGTATTCTAATTCAATTTCTAAACTTTTTCTACATGATAATAAATATATGAAGACAGATATACAAGAATGAAATAAAAAAATATGTTTTAAACAATCAAATAGGTTGTTCAATGTCGAACAATTTTGATCAAAATTTTAAAAAATTCACGAGTATGACCCACCTTAGGATGTACTAAACCTATTTTTAACTTGATTTAATTATGTATTAACCCTAAAAACAAGTTTATTAAACTATATATAGCGGTTTCGAGTCACGAAAATACAATATGATCGACAATATTGGCCGTTTAACGTAGAATTGCTACAGTTTTTGTACAAATATCAAGCTTAAAACCCATTTTTCGGTGTACTAATTGTATTCTAATTTGATTTCTAAACTTCTTCTACATGATAATGCATATATGAAGACAGATACACAAGAATGAAATCAAAAAAATAAGTTTTAAACAACGAAATATGTTGTTCAATGTCGAACAATTTTGATCAAAATTTTAAAAAATTCACGAGTATGACCCACCTTAGGATGTACTAAACCTATTTTTAACTTGATGTAATTATGTATTAATCATAAAAACATATTTATTAAACTATAAATAACATTTTAGAGTCACGAAAACACAATTTGATCGACAATATCGGCTGTTCAACGTAGAATCGCAACAGTTTTTGTCCAAATATTAAGCTTAAAACCCATTTTTCGTTGTCCTAATTGTATTCTAATTCGATTTGTAAATTTTTTCTACATGATAAAGCATATATGAAGACAGATAGACAAGAAAGAAATAAAAAAATATGTTTGAAACAATCATATAGGTTGTTCAACGTCGAACAATTTTGATCAAAATTTTAAAAAATTAACGAGTATGACCCACCTTATGATGTACTAAACCTATTTTTAACTTGATTTAATTATGTATTAATCCTAAAAACAAGTTTATTAAACTATATATAACTGTTGGGAGTCACGAAAACACAATATGATCGACAATATTGGCCGTTTAACGTAGAATCGCTACAGTTTTTGTCCAAATATCAAGCTTAAAACCCATTTTTCGTTGTCCTAATTGTATTCTAATTTGATTTCTAAACTTCTTCTACATGATAATGCATATATGAAGACAGATACGCAAGAATGAAATCAAAAAAATATGTTTTAAACAACCAAATATGTTGTTCAATGTCGAACAATTTTGATCAAAATTTTAAAAAATTCACGAGTATGACCCACCTTAGGATGTACTAAACCTATTTTTAACTTGATTTAATTATGTATTAATCCTAAAAACAAGTTTATTAAACTATATATAACTATTTGGAGTCACGAAAACACAATATGATCGACAATATTGGCCGTTTAACTTAGAATCGCTACAGTTTTTGTCCAAATATCAAGCTTAAAACCCATTTTTCGGTGTACTAATTGTATTCTAATTTGATTTCTAAACTTCTTCTACATGATAATGCATATATGAAGACAGATACGCAAGAATGAAATCAAAAATATATGTTTAAAACAACCAAATATGTTGTTCAATGTCGAACAATTTTGATCAAAATTTGAAAAAATTCACGAGTTTGACCCACCTTAGGATGTACTAAACCTATTTTTAACTTGATGTAATTATGTATTAATCATAAAAACATATTTATTAAACTATAAATAACATTTTAGAGTCACGAAAACACAATTTGATCGACAATATTGGCCGTTCAACGTAGAATCGCAACAGTTTTTGTCCAAATATTAAGCTTAAAACCCATTTTTCGTTGTCCTAATTGTATTCTAATTCGATTTGTAAATTTTTTCTACATGATAAAGCATATATGAAGACAGATAGACAAGAAGGAAATAAAAAAATAAGTTTTAAACAATCAAATAGGTTGTTCAACGTCGAACAATTTTGATCAAAATTTTAAAAAATTAACGAGTATGACCCACCTTATGATGTACTAAACCTATTTTTAACTTGATTTAATTATGTATTAATCCTAAAAACAAGTTTATTAAACTATATATAACTGTTTGGAGTCACGAAAACACAATATGATCGACAATATTATCCGTTTAACGTAGAATCGCTACAGTTTTTGTCCAAATATCAAGCTTAAAACCCATTTTTCGTTGTCCTAATTGTATTCTAATTTGATTTCTAAACTTCTTCTACATGATAATGCATATATGAAGACAGATACACAAGAATGAAATCAAAAAATATGTTTTAAACAATCAAATAGGTTGTTCAATGTCGAACAATTTTGATCAAAATTTTAAAAAATTCACGAGTATGACCCACCTTAGGATGTACTAAACCTATTTTTAACTTGATTTAATTATGTATTAATCCTAAAAACAAGTTTATTAAACTATATATAACTATTTGGAGTCACGAAAACACAATATGATCGACAATATTGGCCGTTTAACGTAGAATCGCTACAGTTTTTGTCCAAATATCAAGCTTAAAACCCATTTTTCGTTGTCCTAATTGTATTCTAATTTGATTTCTAAACATCTTCTACATGATAATGCATATATGAAGATAGATACACAAGAATGAAATCAAAAAAATATGTTTTAAACAACCAAATATGTTGTTCAATGTCGAACAATTTTGATCAAAATTTTAAAAAATTTACGAGTATGACCCACCTTAGGATGTTCTAAACCTTTTTTTAACTTGATGTAATTATGTATTAATCATAAAAACATGATTATTAAACTATATATAACATTTTAGAGTCACGAAAACACAATATGATCGACAATATTGGCCATTTAACGTAGAATCGATACAGTTTTTGTCAAAACATCAAACTTAAAACGTATATTTCGTTGTCCTAATTGTATTCTAATTCAATTTCTAAACTTTTTCTACATGATAATAAATATATGAAGACAGATATACAAGAATGAAATAAAAAAATATGTTTTAAACAATCAAATAGGTTGTTCAATGTCGAACAATTTTGATCAAAATTTTAAAAAATTCACGAGTATGACCCACCTTAGGATGTACTAAACCTATTTTTAACTTGATTTAATTATGTATTAACCCTAAAAACAAGTTTATTAAACTATATATAGCGGTTTCGAGTCACGAAAATACAATATGATCGACAATATTGGCCGTTTAACGTAGAATTGCTACAGTTTTTGTACAAATATCAAGCTTAAAACCCATTTTTCGGTGTACTAATTGTATTCTAATTTGATTTCTAAACTTCTTCTACATGATAATGCATATATGAAGACAGATACACAAGAATGAAATCAAAAAAATAAGTTTTAAACAACGAAATATGTTGTTCAATGTCGAACAATTTTGATCAAAATTTTAAAAAATTCACGAGTATGACCCACCTTAGGATGTACTAAACCTATTTTTAACTTGATGTAATTATGTATTAATCATAAAAACATATTTATTAAACTATAAATAACATTTTAGAGTCACGAAAACACAATTTGATCGACAATATCGGCTGTTCAACGTAGAATCGCAACAGTTTTTGTCCAAATATTAAGCTTAAAACCCATTTTTCGTTGTCCTAATTGTATTCTAATTCGATTTGTAAATTTTTTCTACATGATAAAGCATATATGAAGACAGATAGACAAGAAAGAAATAAAAAAATATGTTTGAAACAATCATATAGGTTGTTCAACGTCGAACAATTTTGATCAAAATTTTAAAAAATTAACGAGTATGACCCACCTTATGATGTACTAAACCTATTTTTAACTTGATTTAATTATGTATTAATCCTAAAAACAAGTTTATTAAACTATATATAACTGTTGGGAGTCACGAAAACACAATATGATCGACAATATTGGCCGTTTAACGTAGAATCGCTACAGTTTTTGTCCAAATATCAAGCTTAAAACCCATTTTTCGTTGTCCTAATTGTATTCTAATTTGATTTCTAAACTTCTTCTACATGATAATGCATATATGAAGACAGATACGCAAGAATGAAATCAAAAAAATATGTTTTAAACAACCAAATATGTTGTTCAATGTCGAACAATTTTGATCAAAATTTTAAAAAATTCACGAGTATGACCCACCTTAGGATGTACTAAACCTATTTTTAACTTGATTTAATTATGTATTAATCCTAAAAACAAGTTTATTAAACTATATATAACTATTTGGAGTCACGAAAACACAATATGATCGACAATATTGGCCGTTTAACTTAGAATCGCTACAGTTTTTGTCCAAATATCAAGCTTAAAACCCATTTTTCGGTGTACTAATTGTATTCTAATTTGATTTCTAAACTTCTTCTACATGATAATGCATATATGAAGACAGATACGCAAGAATGAAATCAAAAAAATATGTTTTAAACAACCAAATATGTTGTTCAATGTCGAACAATTTTGATCAAAATTTTAAAAAATTCACGAGTATGACCCACCTTAGGATGTACTAAACCTATTTTTAACTTGATTTAATTATGTATTAATCCTAAAAACAAGTTTATTAAACTATATATAACTATTTGGAGTCACGAAAACACAATATGATCGACAATATTGGCCGTTTAACTTAGAATCGCTACAGTTTTTGTCCAAATATCAAGCTTAAAACCCATTTTTCGGTGTACTAATTGTATTCTAATTTGATTTCTAAACTTCTTCTACATGATAATGCATATATGAAGACAGATACGCAAGAATGAAATCAAAAAAATATGTTTTAAACAACCAAATATGTTGTTCAATGTCGAACAATTTTGATCAAAATTTTAAAAAATTCACGAGTATGACCCACCTTAGGATGTACTAAACCTATTTTTAACTTGATGTAATTATGTATTAATCATAAAAACATATTTATTAAACTATAAATAACATTTTAGAGTCACGAAAACACAATATGATCGACAATATTGGCCATTTAACGTAGAATCGATACAGTTTTTGTCAAAACATCAAACTTAAAACGTATATTTCGTTGTCCTAATTGTATTCTAATTCAATTTCTAAACTTTTTCTACATGATAATAAATATATGAAGACAGATATACAAGAATGAAATAAAAAAATATGTTTTAAACAATCAAATAGGTTGTTCAATGTCGAACAATTTTGATCAAAATTTTAAAAAATTCACGAGTATGACCCACCTTAGGATGTACTAAAGCTATTTTTAACTTGATTTAATTATGTATTAACCCTAAAAACAAGTTTATTAAACTATATATAGCGGTTTCGAGTCACGAAAATACAATATGATCGACAATATTGGCCGTTTAACGTAGAATTGCTACAGTTTTTGTCCAAATATCAAGCTTAAAACCCATTTTTCGGTGTACTAATTGTATTCTAATTTGATTTCTAAACTTCTTCTACATGATAATGCATATATGAAGACAGATACACAAGAATGAAATCAAAAAAATAAGTTTTAAACAACGAAATATGTTGTTCAATGTCGAACAATTTTGATCAAAATTTTAAAAAATTCACGAGTATGACCCACCTTAGGATGTGCTGAACCTATTTTTAACTTGATGTAATTATGTATTAATCATAAAAACATGTTTATTAAACTATATATAACATTTTAGAGTCACGAAAACACAATTTGATCGACAATATTGGCCGTTCAACGTAGAATCGCAACAGTTTTTGTCCAAATATCAAGCTTAAAACTCATTTTTCGTTGTCCTAATTGTATGCTAATTTGATTTCTAAACTTCTTCTACATGATAATGCATATATGAAGACAGATACGCAAGAATGAAATCAAAAATATATGTTTAAAACAACCAAATATGTTGTTCAATGTCGAACAATTTTGATCAAAATTTGAAAAAATTCACGAGTTTGACCCACCTTAGGATGTACTAAACCTATTTTTAACTTGATGTAATTATGTATTAATCATAAAAACATATTTATTAAACTATAAATAACATTTTAGAGTCACGAAAACACAATTTGATCGACAATATTGGCCGTTCAACGTAGAATCGCAACAGTTTTTGTCCAAATATTAAGCTTAAAACCCATTTTTCGTTGTCCTAATTGTATTCTAATTCGATTTGTAAATTTTTTCTACATGATAAAGCATATATGAAGACAGATAGACAAGAAGGAAATAAAAAAATAAGTTTTAAACAATCAAATAGGTTGTTCAACGTCGAACAATTTTGATCAAAATTTTAAAAAATTAACGAGTATGACCCACCTTATGATGTACTAAACCTATTTTTAACTTGATTTAATTATGTATTAATCCTAAAAACAAGTTTATTAAACTATATATAACTGTTTGGAGTCACGAAAACACAATATGATCGACAATATTATCCGTTTAACGTAGAATCGCTACAGTTTTTGTCCAAATATCAAGCTTAAAACCCATTTTTCGTTGTCCTAATTGTATTCTAATTTGATTTCTAAACTTCTTCTACATGATAATGCATATATGAAGACAGATACACAAGAATGAAATCAAAAAATATGTTTTAAACAATCAAATAGGTTGTTCAATGTCGAACAATTTTGATCAAAATTTTAAAAAATTCACGAGTATGACCCACCTTAGGATGTACTAAACCTATTTTTAACTTGATTTAATTATGTATTAATCCTAAAAACAAGTTTATTAAACTATATATAACTATTTGGAGTCACGAAAACACAATATGATCGACAATATTGGCCGTTTAACGTAGAATCGCTACAGTTTTTGTCCAAATATCAAGCTTAAAACCCATTTTTCGTTGTCCTAATTGTATTCTAATTTGATTTCTAAACATCTTCTACATGATAATGCATATATGAAGATAGATACACAAGAATGAAATCAAAAAAATATGTTTTAAACAACCAAATATGTTGTTCAATGTCGAACAATTTTGATCAAAATTTTAAAAAATTTACGAGTATGACCCACCTTAGGATGTTCTAAACCTTTTTTTAACTTGATGTAATTATGTATTAATCATAAAAACAAGATTATTAAACTATATATAACATTTTAGAGTCACGAAAACACAATATGATCGACAATATTGGCCATTTAACGTAGAATCGATACAGTTTTTGTCAAAACATCAAACTTAAAACGTATATTTCGTTGTCCTAATTGTATTCTAATTCAATTTCTAAACTTTTTCTACATGATAATAAATATATGAAGACAGATATACAAGAATGAAATAAAAAAATATGTTTTAAACAATCAAATAGGTTGTTCAATGTCGAACAATTTTGATCAAAATTTTAAAAAATTCACGAGTATGACCCACCTTAGGATGTACTAAACCTATTTTTAACTTGATTTAATTATGTATTAATCCTAAAAACAAGTTTATTAAACTATATATAACTATTTGGAGTCACGAAAACACAATATGATCGACAATATTGGCCGTTTAACTTAGAATCGCTACAGTTTTTGTCCAAATATCAAGCTTAAAACCCATTTTTCGGTGTACTAATTGTATTCTAATTTGATTTCTAAACTTCTTCTACATGATAATGCATATATGAAGACAGATACCCAAGAATGAAATCAAAAAAATATGTTTTAAACAACCAAATATGTTGTTCAATGTCGAACAATTTTGATCAAAATTTTAAAAAATTCACGAGTATGACCCACCTTAGGATGTACTAAACCTATTTTTAACTTGATTTAATTATGTATTAATCCTAAAAACAAGTTTATTAAACTGTATATAACTATTTGGAGTCACGAAAACACAATATGATCGACAATATTGGCCGTTTAACTTAGAATCGCTACAGTTTTTGTCCAAATATCAAGCTTAAAACCCATTTTTCGGTGTACTAATTGTATTCTAATTTGATTTCTAAACTTCTTCTACATGATAATGCATATATGAAGACAGATACGCAAGAATGAAATCAAAAAAATATGTTTTAAACAACCAAATATGTTGTTCAATGTCGAACAATTTTGATCAAAATTTTAAAAAATTCACGAGTATGACCCACCTTAGGATGTACTAAACCTATTTTTAACTTGATTTAATTATGTATTAATCCTAAAAACAAGTTTATTAAACTATATATAACTATTTGGAGTCACGAAAACACAATATGATCGACAATATTGGCCGTTTAACTTAGAATCGCTACAGTTTTTGTCCAAATATCAAGCTTAAAACCCATTTTTCGGTGTACTAATTGTATTCTAATTTGATTTCTAAACTTCTTCTACATGATAATGCATATATGAAGACAGATACCCAAGAATGAAATCAAAAAAATATGTTTTAAACAACCAAATATGTTGTTCAATGTCGAACAATTTTGATCAAAATTTTAAAAAATTCACGAGTATGACCCACCTTAGGATGTACTAAACCTATTTTTAACTTGATTTAATTATGTATTAATCCTAAAAACAAGTTTATTAAACTGTATATAACTATTTGGAGTCACGAAAACACAATATGATCGACAATATTGGCCGTTTAACTTAGAATCGCTACAGTTTTTGTCCAAATATCAAGCTTAAAACCCATTTTTCGGTGTACTAATTGTATTCTAATTTGATTTCTAAACTTCTTCTACATGATAATGCATATATGAAGACAGATACGTAAGAATGAAATCAAAAAAATATGTTTTAAACAACCAAATATGTTGTTCAATGTCGAACAATTTTGATCAAAATTTTAAAAAATTCACGAGTATGACCCACCTTAGGATGTACTAAACCTATTTTTAACTTGATGTAATTATGTATTAATCATAAAAACATATTTATTAAACTATAAATAACATTTTAGAGTCACGAAAACACAATTTGATCGACAATATCGGCTGTTCAACGTAGAATCGCAACAGTTTTTGTCCAAATATTAAGCTTAAAACCCATTTTTCGTTGTCCTAATTGTATTCTAATTCGATTTGTAAATTTTTTCTACATGATAAAGCATATATGAAGACAGATAGACAAGAAAGAAATAAAAAAATATGTTTGAAACAATCATATAGGTTGTTCAACGTCGAACAATTTTGATCAAAATTTTAAAAAATTAACGAGTATGACCCACCTTATGATGTACTAAACCTATTTTTAACTTGATTTAATTATGTATTAATCCTAAAAACAAGTTTATTAAACTATATATAACTGTTGGGAGTCACGAAAACACAATATGATCGACAATATTGGCCGTTTAACGTAGAATCGCTACAGTTTTTGTCCAAATATCAAGCTTAAAACCCATTTTTCGTTGTCCTAATTGTATTCTAATTTGATTTCTAAACTTCTTCTACATGATAATGCATATATGAAGACAGATACAAAAGAATGAAATCAAAAAATATGTTTTAAACAATCAAATAGGTTGTTCAATGTCGAACAATTTTGATCAAAATTTTAAAAAATTCACGAGTATGACCCACCTTAGGATTTACTAAAGCAATTTTTAACTTGATTTAATTATGTATTAACCCTAAAAAAAAGTTTATTAAACTATAGATAACGGTTTCGAGTCACGAAAATACAATATGATCGACAATATTGGCCGTTTAACGTAGAATCGCTACTGTTTTTGTCCAAATATCAAGCTTAAAACCCATTTTTCGGTGTACTAATTGTATTCTAATTTGATTTCTAAACTTCTTCTACATGATAATGCATATATGAAGACAGATACACAAGAATGAAATCAAAAAATATGTTTTAAACATCCAAATATGTTGTTCAATGTCGAACAATTTTGATCAAAATTTTAAAAAATTTACGAGTATGTCCCATCTTAGGATGTACTAAACCTTTTTTTAACTTGATGTAATTATGTATTAATCATAAAAACATGATTATTAAACTATATATAACATTTTAGAGTCACGAAAACACAATATGATCGACAATATTGGCCATTTAACGTAGAATCGATACAGTTTTTGTCAAAACATCAAACTTAAAACGTATTTTTGGTTGTCCTAATTGTATTCTAATTCGATTTCTAAACTTTTTCCACATGATAATAAATATATGAAGACAGATATACGAGAATGAAATAAAAAAATATGTTTTAAACAATCAAATAGTTTGTTCAATGTCGAACAATTTTGATCAAAATTTTAAAAAATTCACGAGTATGACCCACCTTAGGATGTACTAAAGCTATTTTTAACTTGATTTAATTATGTATTAACCCTAAAAACAAGTTTATTAAACTATATATAACGGTTTCGAGTCACGAAAATACAATATGATCGACAATATTGGCCGTTTAACGTAGAATCGCTACAGTTTTTGTCCAAATATCAAGCTTAAAACCCATTTTTCGGTGTACTAATTGTATTCTAATTTGATTTCTAAACTTCTTCTACATGATAATGCATATATGAAGACAGATACACAAGAATGAAATCAAAAAAATATGATTTAAACAACGAAATATGTTGTTCAATGTCGAACAATTTTGATCAAAATTTTCAAAAATTCACGAGTATGACCCACCTTAGGATGTGCTAAACCTATTTTTAACTTGATGTAATTATGTATTAATCATAAAAACATGTTTATTAAACTATATATAACATTTTAGAGTCACGAAAACACAATTTGATCGACAATATTGGCCGTTCAACGTAGAATCGCAACAGTTTTTGTCCAAATATCAAGCTTAAAACCCATTTTTCGTTGTCCTAATTGTATACTAATTTGATTTCTAAACTTCTTCTACATAATAAAGCATATATGAAGACAGATAGACAAGAATGAAATCAAAAAAATAAGTTTTAAACAATCAAATAGGTTGTTCAATGTCGAACAATTTTGATCAAAATTTTAAAAAATTCACGAGTATGACCCACCTTAGGATGTACTAAACCTATTTTTAACTTGATGTAATTATGTATTAATCATAAAAACATATTTATTAAACTATAAATAACATTTTAGAGTCACGAAAACACAATTTGATCGACAATATCGGCTGTTCAACGTAGAATCGCAACAGTTTTTGTCCAAATATTAAGCTTAAAACCCATTTTTCGTTGTCCTAATTGTATTCTAATTCGATTTGTAAATTTTTTCTACATGATAAAGCATATATGAAGACAGATAGACAAGAAAGAAATAAAAAAATATGTTTGAAACAATCATATAGGTTGTTCAACGTCGAACAATTTTGATCAAAATTTTAAAAAATTAACGAGTATGACCCACCTTATGATGTACTAAACCTATTTTTAACTTGATTTAATTATGTATTAATCCTAAAAACAAGTTTATTAAACTATATATAACTGTTGGGAGTCACGAAAACACAATATGATCGACAATATTGGCCGTTTAACGTAGAATCGCTACAGTTTTTGTCCAAATATCAAGCTTAAAACCCATTTTTCGTTGTCCTAATTGTATTCTAATTTGATTTCTAAACTTCTTCTACATGATAATGCATATATGAAGACAGATACAAAAGAATGAAATCAAAAAATATGTTTTAAACAATCAAATAGGTTGTTCAATGTCGAACAATTTTGATCAAAATTTTAAAAAATTCACGAGTATGACCCACCTTAGGATTTACTAAAGCAATTTTTAACTTGATTTAATTATGTATTAACCCTAAAAAAAAGTTTATTAAACTATAGATAACGGTTTCGAGTCACGAAAATACAATATGATCGACAATATTGGCCGTTTAACGTAGAATCGCTACTGTTTTTGTCCAAATATCAAGCTTAAAACCCATTTTTCGGTGTACTAATTGTATTCTAATTTGATTTCTAAACTTCTTCTACATGATAATGCATATATGAAGACAGATACACAAGAATGAAATCAAAAAATATGTTTTAAACATCCAAATATGTTGTTCAATGTCGAACAATTTTGATCAAAATTTTAAAAAATTTACGAGTATGTCCCATCTTAGGATGTACTAAACCTTTTTTTAACTTGATGTAATTATGTATTAATCATAAAAACATGATTATTAAACTATATATAACATTTTAGAGTCACGAAAACACAATATGATCGACAATATTGGCCATTTAACGTAGAATCGATACAGTTTTTGTCAAAACATCAAACTTAAAACGTATTTTTGGTTGTCCTAATTGTATTCTAATTCGATTTCTAAACTTTTTCCACATGATAATAAATATATGAAGACAGATATACGAGAATGAAATAAAAAAATATGTTTTAAACAATCAAATAGGTTGTTCAATGTCGAACAATTTTGATCAAAATTTTAAAAAATTCACGAGTATGACCCACCTTAGGATGTACTAAAGCTATTTTTAACTTGATTTAATTATGTATTAACCCTAAAAACAAATTTAATAAACTATATATAACGGTTTCGAGTCACGAAAATACAATATGATCGACAATATTGGCCGTTTAACGTAGAATCGCTACAGTTTTTGTCCAAATATCAAGCTTAAAACCCATTTTTCGGTGTACTAATTGTATTCTAATTTGATTTCTAAACTTCTTCTACATGATAATGCATATATGAAGACAGATACACAAGAATGAAATCAAAAAAATATGATTTAAACAACCAAATATGTTGTTCAATGTCGAACAATTTTGATCAAAATTTTCAAAAATTCACGAGTATGACCCACCTTAGGATGTGCTAAACCTATTTTTAACTTGATGTAATTATGTATTAATCATAAAAACATGTTTATTAAACTATATATAACATTTTAGAGTCACGAAAACACAATTTGATCGACAATATTGGCCGTTCAACGTAGAATCGCAACAGTTTTTGTCCAAATATCAAGCTTAAAACCCATTTTTCGTTGTCCTAATTGTATACTAATTTGATTTCTAAACTTCTTCTACATAATAAAGCATATATGAAGACAGATAGACAAGAATGAAATCAAAAAAATAAGTTTTAAACAATCAAATAGGTTGTTCAACGTCGAACAATTTTGATCAAAATTTTAAAAAATTAACGAGTATGACCCACCTTATGATGTACTAAACCTATTTTTAACTTGATTTAATTATGTATTAATCCTAAAAACAAGTTTATTAAACTATATATAACTGTTTGGAGTCACGAAAACACAATATGATCGACAATATTGGCCGTTTAACGTAGAATCGCTACAGTTTTTGTCCAAATATCAAGCTTAAAACCCATTTTTCGTTGTCCTAATTGTATTCTAATTTGATTTCTAAACTTCTTCTACATGACAATGCATATATGAAGACAGATACGCAAGAATGAAATCAAAAAAATATGTTTTAAACAACCAAATATGATGTTCAATGTCGAACAATTTTGATCAAAATTTTAAAAAATTTACGAGTATGACCCACCTTAGGATGTACTAAACCTTTTTTTAACTTGATGTAATTATGTATTAATCATAAAAACATGATTATGAAACTATATATAACATTTTAGAGTCACGAAAACACAATATGATCGACAATATTGGCTATTTAACGTAGAATCGATATAGTTTTTGTCAAAACATCAAACTTAAAACATATTTTTCGTTGTCCTAATTGTAGTCTAATTCGATTTCTAAACTTTTTCTACATGATAATAAATATATGAAGACAGATATACAAGAATGAAATAAAAAAATATGTTTTAAACAATCAAATAGGTTGTTCAATGTCGAACAATTTTGATCAAAATTTTAAAAAATTCACGAGTATGACCCACCTTAGGATGTACTAAAGCTATTTTTAACTTGATTTAATTATGTATTAACCCTAAAAACAAGTTTATTAAACTATATATAACGGTTTCGAGCCACGAAAATACAATATGATCGACAATATTGGCCGTTTAACATAGAATCGCTACAGTTTTTGTCCAAATATCAAGCTTAAAACCCATTTTTCGGTGTACTAATTGTATTCTAATTTGATTTCTAAACTTCTACATGATAATGCATATATGAAGACAGATACACAAGAATGAAATCATAAAAATATGTTTTAAACAACGAAATATGTTGTTCAATGTCGAACAATTTTGATCAAAATTTTAAAAAATTCACGAGTATGACCCACCTTAGGATGTACTAAACCTATTTTTAACTTTATTTAATTTTGTATTAATGCTAAAAACAAGTTTATTAAACTATATATAACTGTTTGGAGTCACGAAAATACAATATGATCGACAATATTGACCGTTTAACGTAGAATCGCTACAGTTTTTGTCCAAATATCAATCTTAAAACCCATTTTTCGTTGTCCTAATTGTATTCTAATTTGATTTCTAAACTTTTCTACATGATAATGCATATATGAAGACAGTTACACAAGAATGAAATCAAAAAAATATGTTTTAAACAACCAAATATGATGTTCAATGTCGAACAATTTTGATCAAAATTTTAAAAAATTTACGAGTATGACCCACCTTAGGATGTACTAAACCTTTTTTTAACTTGATGTAATTATGTATTAATCATAAAAACATGATTATGAAACTATATATAACATTTTAGAGTCACGAAAACACAATATGATCGACAATATTGGCCATTTAACGTAGAATCGATACAGTTTTTGTCAAAACATCAAACTTAAAACGTATTTTTCGTTGTCCTAATTGTATTCTAATTCGATTTCTAAACTTTTTCTACATGATAATAAATATATGAAGACAGATATACAAGAATGAAATAAAAAAAATATGTTTTAAACAATCAAATAGGTTGTTCAATGTCGAACAATTTTGATCAAAATTTTAAAAAATTCACGAGTATGACCCACCTTAGGATGTACTAAAGCTATTTTTAACTTGATTTAATTATGTATTAACCCTAAAAACAAGTTTATTAAACTATATATAACGGTTTCGAGTCACGAAAATATAATATGATCGACAATATTGGCCGTTTAACGTAGAATCGCTACAGTTTTTGTCCAAATATCAAGCTTAAAACCCATTTTTCGTTGTCCTAATTGTATTCTAATTTGATTTCTAAACTTCTTCTACATGATAATGCATATATGAAGACAGATACGCAAGAATGAAATCAAAAAAATATGTTTTAAACAACCAAATATGATGTTCAATGTCGAACAATTTTGATCAAAATTTTAAAAAATTTACGAGTATGACCCACCTTAGGATGTACTAAACCTTTTTTTAACTTGATGTAATTATGTATTAATCATAAAAACATGATTATGAAACTATATATAACATTTTAGAGTCACGAAAACACAATATGATCGACAATATTGGCCATTTAACGTAGAATCGATACAGTTTTTGTCAAAACGTCAAACTTAAAACGTATTTTTCGTTGTCCTAATTGTATTCTAATTCGATTTCTAAACTTTTTCTACATGATAATAAATATATGAAGACAGATATACAAGAATGAAATAAAAAAATAAGTTTTAAACAATCAAATAGGTTGTTCAATGTCGAACAATTTTGATCAAAATTTTAAAAAATTCACGAGTATGACCCACCTTAGGATGTACTAAAGCTATTTTTAACTTGATTTAATTGTGTATTAACCCTAAAAACAAGTTTATTAAACTATATATAATGGTTTCGAGTCACGAAAATACAATATGATCGACAATATTGGCCGTTTAACGTAGAATCGCTACAGTTTTTGTCTAAATATCAAGCTTAAAACCTATTTTTCGGTGTACTAATTGTATTCTAATTTGATTTCTAAACTTCTTCTACATGATAATGCATATATGAAGACAGATACACAAGAATGAATTCAAACAAATATGTTTTAAACAACGAAATATGTTGTTCAATGTCGAACAATTTTGATCAAAATTTTAAAAAATTCACGAGTATGACCCACCTTAGGATGTGCTAAACCTATTTTTCACTTGATGTAATTATGTATTAATCATAAAAACATGTTTATTAAACTATATATAACATTTTAGAGTCACGAAAACACAATTTGATCGACAATATTGGCCGTTCAACGTATAATCGCAACAGTTTTTGTCCAAATATCAAGCTTAAAACCTATTTTTCGTTGTCCTAATTGTATGCTAATTTGATTTCTAAACTTCTTCTACATGATAATGCATATATGAAGACAGATACGCAAGAATGAAATCAAAAAAATATGTTTTAAACAACCAAATATGTTGTTCAATGTCGAACAATTTTGATCAAAATTTTAAAAAATTCACGAGTATGACCCACCTTAGGATGTACTAAACATATTTTTAACTTGATGTAATTATGTATTAATCATAAAAACATATTTATTAAACTATATATAACATTTTAGAGTCACGAAAACACAATTTGATCGACATTATTGGCCGTTCAACGTAGAATCGCAACGGTTTTTGTCCAAATATTAAGCTTAAAACCCATTTTTCGTTGTCCTAATTGTATTCTAATTCGATTTGTAAATTTTTTCTACATGATAAAGCATATATGAAGACATATAGACAAGAATGAAATCAAAAAAATATGTTTTAAACAATCAAATAGGTTGTTCAACGTCGAACAATTTTGATCAAAATTTTAAAAAATTAACGAGTATGACCCACCTTATGATGTACTAAACCTATTTTTAACTTGATTTAATTATGTATTAATTCTAAAAACAAGTTTATTAAACTATATATAACTATTTGGAGTCACGAAAACACAATATGATCGACAATATTGGCCGTTTAACATAGAATCGCTACAGTTTTTGTCCAAATATCAATCTTAAAACCCATTTTTCGTTGTCCTAATTGTATTCTAATTTGATTTCTAAACTTTTCTAAATGATAATGCATATATGAAGACAGTTACACAAGAATGAAATCAAAAAAATATGTTTTAAACAACCAAATATGATGTTCAATGTCGAACAATTTTGATCAAAATTTTAAAAAATTTACGAGTATGACCCACCTTAGGATGTACTAAACCTTTTTTTAACTTGATGTAATTATGTATTAATCATAAAAACATGATTATGAAACTATATATAACATTTTAGAGTCACGAAAACACAATATGATCGACAATATTGGCCATTTAACGTAGAATCGATACAGTTTTTGTCAAAACATCAAACTTAAAACGTATTTTTCGTTGTCCTAATTGTATTCTAATTCGATTTCTAAACTTTTTCTACATGATAATAAATATATGAAGACAGATATACAAGAATGAAATAAAAAAAATATGTTTTAAACAATCAAATAGGTTGTTCAATGTCGAACAATTTTGATCAAAATTTTAAAAAATTCACGAGTATGACCCACCTTAAGATGTACTAAAGCTATTTTTAACTTGATTTAATTATGTATTAACCCTAAAAACAAGTTTATTAAACTATATATAACGGTTTCGAGTCACGAAAATATAATATGATCGACAATATTGGCCGTTTAACGTAGAATCGCTACAGTTTTTGTCCAAATATCAAGCTTAAAACCCATTTTTCGTTGTCCTAATTGTATTCTAATTTGATTTCTAAACTTCTTCTACATGATAATGCATATATGAAGACAGATACGCAAGAATGAAATCAAAAAAATATGTTTTAAACAACCAAATATGATGTTCAATGTCGAACAATTTTGATCAAAATTTTAAAAAATTTACGAGTATGACCCACCTTAGGATGTACTAAACCTTTTTTTAACTTGATGTAATTATGTATTAATCATAAAAACATGATTATGAAACTATATATAACATTTTAGAGTCACGAAAACACAATATGATCGACAATATTGGCCATTTAACGTAGAATCGATACAGTTTTTGTCAAAACGTCAAACTTAAAACGTATTTTTCGTTGTCCTAATTGTATTCTAATTCGATTTCTAAACTTTTTCTACATGATAATAAATATATGAAGACAGATATACAAGAATGAAATAAAAAAATAAGTTTTAAACAATCAAATAGGTTGTTCAATGTCGAACAATTTTGATCAAAATTTTAAAAAATTCACGAGTATGACCCACCTTAGGATGTACTAAAGCTATTTTTAACTTGATTTAATTGTGTATTAACCCTAAAAACAAGTTTATTAAACTATATATAATGGTTTCGAGTCACGAAAATACAATATGATCGACAATATTGGCCGTTTAACGTAGAATCGCTATAGTTTTTGTCTAAATATCAAGCTTAAAACCTATTTTTCGGTGTACTAATTGTATTCTAATTTGATTTCTAAACTTCTTCTACATGATAATGCATATATGAAGACAGATACACAATAATGAAATCAAACAAATATGTTTTAAACAACGAAATATGTTGTTCAATGTCGAACAATTTTGATCAAAATTTTAAAAAATTCACGAGTATGACCCACCTTAGGATGTACTAAACATATTTTTAACTTGATGTAATTATGTATTAATCATAAAAACATATTTATTAAACTATATATAACATTTTAGAGTCACGAAAACACAATTTGATCGACATTATTGGCCGTTCAACGTAGAATCGCAACAGTTTTTGTCCAAATATCAAGCTTAAAACCTATTTTTCGTTGTCCTAATTGTATGCTAATTTGATTTCTAAACTTCTTCTACATGATAATGCATATATGAAGACAGATACGCAAGAATGAAATCAAAAAAATATGTTTTAAACAACCAAATATGTTATTCAATGTCGAACAATTTTGATCAAAATTTTAAAAAATTCACGAGTATGACCCACCTTAGGATGTACTAAACATATTTTTAACTTGATGTAATTATGTATTAATCATAAAAACATATTTATTAAACTATATATAACATTTTAGAGTCACGAAAACACAATTTGATCGACATTATTGGCCGTTCAACGTAGAATCGCAACGGTTTTTGTCCAAATATTAAGCTTAAAACCCATTTTTCGTTGTCCTAATTGTATTCTAATTCGATTTGTAAATTTTTTCTACATGATAAAGCATATATGAAGACATATAGACAAGAATGAAATCAAAAAAATATGTTTTAAACAATCAAATAGGTTGTTCAACGTCGAACAATTTTGATCAAAATTTTAAAAAATTAACGAGTATGACCCACCTTATGATGTACTAAACCTATTTTTAACTTGATTTAATTATGTATTAATTCTAAAAACAAGTTTATTAAACTATATATAACTGTTTGGAGTCACGAAAACACAATATGATCGACAATATTGGCCGTTTAACGTAGAATCGCTACAGTTTTTGTCCAAATATCAAGCTTAAAATCCATTTTTCGTTGTCCTAATTGTATTCTAATTTGATTTCTAAACTTCTTCTACATGACAATGCATATATGAAGACAGATACGCAAGAATGAAATCAAAAAAATATGTTTTAAACAACCAAATATGATGTTCAATGTCGAACAATTTTGATCAAAATTTTAAAAAATTTACGAGTATGACCCACCTTAGGATGTACTAAACCTTTTTTTAACTTGATGTAATTATGTATTAATCATAAAAACATGATTATGAAACTATATATAACATTTTAGAGTCATGAAAACACAATATGATCGACAATATTGGCCATTTAACGTAGAATCGATATAGTTTTTGTCAAAACATCAAACTTAAAACATATTTTTCGTTGTCCTAATTGTATTCTAATTCGATTTCTAAACTTTTTCTACATGATAATAAATATATGAAGACAGATATACAAGAATGAAATAAAAAAATATGTTTTAAACAATCAAATAGGTTGTTCAATGTCGAACAATTTTGATCAAAATTTTAAAAAATTCACGAGTATGACCCACCTTAGGATGTACGAAAGCTATTTTTAACTTGATTTAATTATGTATTAACCCTAAAAACAAGTTTATTAAACTATATATAACGGTTTCGAGCCACAAAAATACAATATGATCGACAATATTGGCCGTTTAACATAGAATCGCTACAGTTTTTGTCCAAATATCAAGCTTAAAACCCATTTTTCGGTGTACTAATTGTATTCTAATTTGATTTCTAAACTTCTACATGATAATGCATATATGAAGACAGATACACAAGAATGAAATCATAAAAATATGTTTTAAACAACGAAATATGTTGTTCAATGTCGAACAATTTTGATCAAAATTTTAAAAAATTCACGAGTATGACCCACTTTAGGATGTACTAAACCTATTTTTAACTTTATTTAATTTTGTATTAATGCTAAAAACAAGTTTATTAAACTATATATAACTGTTTGGAGTCACGAAAATACAATATGATCGACAATATTGACCGTTTAACGTAGAATCGCTACAGTTTTTGTCCAAATATCAATCTTAAAACCCATTTTTCGTTGTCCTAATTGTATTCTAATTTGATTTCTAAACTTTTCTACATGATAATGCATATATGAAGACAGTTACACAAGAATGAAATCAAAAAAATATGTTTTAAACAACCAAATATGATGTTCAATGTCGAACAATTTTGATCAAAATTTTAAAAAATTTACGAGTATGACCCACCTTAGGATGTACTAAACCTTTTTTTAACTTGATGTAATTATGTATTAATCATAAAAACATATTTATTAAACTATATATAACATTTTAGAGTCACGAAAACACAATTTGATCGACATTATTGGCCGTTCAACGTAGAATCGCAACGGTTTTTGTCCAAATATTAAGCTTAAAACCCATTTTTCGTTGTCCTAATTGTATTCTAATTCGATTTGTAAATTTTTTCTACATGATAAAGCATATATGAAGACATATAGACAAGAATGAAATCAAAAAAATATGTTTTAAACAATCAAATAGGTTGTTCAACGTCGAACAATTTTGATCAAAATTTTAAAAAATTAACGAGTATGACCCACCTTATGATGTACTAAACCTATTTTTAACTTGATTTAATTATGTATTAATTCTAAAAACAAGTTTATTAAACTATATATAACTGTTTGGAGTCACGAAAACACAATATGATCGACAATATTGGCCGTTTAACGTAGAATCGCTACAGTTTTTGTCCAAATATCAAGCTTAAAATCCATTTTTCGTTGTCCTAATTGTATTCTAATTTGATTTCTAAACTTCTTCTACATGACAATACATATATGAAGACAGATACGCAAGAATGAAATCAAAAAAATATGTTTTAAACAACCAAATATGATGTTCAATGTCGAACAATTTTGATCAAAATTTTAAAAAATTTACGAGTATGACCCACCTTAGGATGTACTAAACCTTTTTTTAACTTGATGTAATTATGTATTAATCATAAAAACATGATTATGAAACTATATATAACATTGTAGAGTCACGAAAACACAATATGATCGACAATATTGGCCATTTAACGTAGAATCGATATAGTTTTTGTCAAAACATCAAACTTAAACATATTTTTCGTTGTCCTAATTGTATTCTAATTCGATTTCTAAACTTTTTCTACATGATAATAAATATATGAAGACAGATATACAAGAATGAAATAAAAAAATATGTTTTAAACAATCAAATAGGTTGTTCAATGTCGAACAATTTTGATCAAAATTTTAAAAAATTCACGAGTATGACCCACCTTAGGATGTACTAAAGCTATTTTTAACTTGATTTAATTATGTATTAACCCTAAAAACAAGTTTATTAAACTATATATAACGGTTTCGAGCCACGAAAATACAATATGATCGACAATATTGGCCGTTTAACATAGAATCGCTACAGTTTTTGTCCAAATATCAAGCTTAAAACCCATTTTTCGGTGTACTAATTGTATTCTAATTTGATTTCTAAACTTCTACATGATAATGCATATATGAAGACAGATACACAAGAATGAAATCATAAAAATATGTTTTAAACAACGAAATATGTTGTTCAATGTCGAACAATTTTGATCAAAATTTTAAAAAATTCACGAGTATGACCCACCTTAGGATGTACTAAACCTATTTTTAACTTTATTTAATTTTGTATTAATGCTAAAAACAAGTTTATTAAACTATATATAACTGTTTGGAGTCACGAAAATACAAAATGATCGACAATATTGGCCGTTTAACGTAGAATCGATATAGTTTTTGTCAAAACATCAAACTTAAAACATATTTTTCGTTGTCCTAATTGTATTCTAATTCGATTTCTAAACTTTTTCTACATGATAATAAATATATGAAGACAGATATACAAGAATGAAATAAAAAAATATGTTTTAAACAATCAAATAGGTTGTTCAATGTCGAACAATTTTGATCAAAATTTTAAAAAATTCACGAGTATGACCCACCTTAGGATGTACTAAAGCTATTTTTAACTTGATTTAATTATGTATTAACCCTAAAAACAAGTTTATTAAACTATATATAACGGTTTCGAGCCACGAAAATACAATATGATCGACAATATTGGCCGTTTAACATAGAATCGCTACAGTTTTTGTCCAAATATCAAGCTTAAAACCCATTTTTCGGTGTACTAATTGTATTCTAATTTGATTTCTAAACTTCTACATGATAATGCATATATGAAGACAGATACACAAGAATGAAATCATAAAAATATGTTTTAAACAACGAAATATGTTGTTCAATGTCGAACAATTTTGATCAAAATTTTAAAAAATTCACGAGTATGACCCACCTTAGGATGTACTAAACCTATTTTTAACTTTATTTAATTTTGTATTAATGCTAAAAACAAGTTTATTAAACTATATATAACTGTTTGGAGTCACGAAAATACAAAATGATCGACAATATTGGCCGTTTAACGTAGAATCGATATAGTTTTTGTCAAAACATCAAACTTAAAACATATTTTTCGTTGTCCTAATTGTATTCTAATTCGATTTCTAAACTTTTTCTACATGATAATAAATATATGAAGACAGATATACAAGAATGAAAAAAAAAAATATGTTTTAAACAATCAAATAGGTTGTTCAATGTCGAACAATTTTGATCAAAATTTTAAAAAATTCACGAGTATGACCCACCTTAGGATGTACTAAAGCTATTTTTAACTTGATTTAATTATGTATTAACCCTAAAAACAAGTTTATTAAACTATATATAACGGTTTCGAGCCACAAAAATACAATATGATCGACAATATTGGCCGTTTAACATAGAATCGCTACAGTTTTTGTCCAAATATCAAGCTTAAAACCCATTTTTCGGTGTACTAATTGTATTCTAATTTGATTTCTAAACTTCTACATGATAATGCATATATGAAGACAGATACACAAGAATGAAATCATAAAAATATGTTTTAAACAACGAAATATGTTGTTCAATGTCGAACAATTTTGATCAAAATTTTAAAAAATTCACGAGTATGACCCACCTTAGGATGTACTAAACCTATTTTTAACTTTATTTAATTTTGTATTAATGCTAAAAACAAGTTTATTAAACTATATATAACTGTTTGGAGTCACGAAAATACAATATGATCGACAATATTGACCGTTTAACGTAGAATCGCTACAGTTTTTGTCCAAATATCAATCTTAAAACCCATTTTTCGTTGTCCTAATTGTATTCTAATTTGATTTCTAAACTTTTCTACATGATAATGCATATATGAAGACAGTTACACAAGAATGAAATCAAAAAAATATGTTTTAAACAACCAAATATGATGTTCAATGTCGAACAATTTTGATCAAAATTTTAAAAAATTTACAAGTACGACCCACCTTAGGATGTACTAAACCTTTTTTTAACTTGATGTAATTATGTATTAATCATAAAAACATGATTATGAAACTATATATAACATTTTAGAGTCACGAAAACACAATATGATCGACAATATTGGCCATTTAACGTTGAATCGATACAGTTTTTGTCAAAACATCAAACTTAAAACGTATTTTTCGTTGTCCTAATTGTATTCTAATTCGATTTCTAAACTTTTTCTACATGATAATAAATATATGAAGACAGATATACAAGAATGAAATAAAAAAATATGTTTTAAACAATCAAATAGGTTGTTCAATGTCGAACAATTTTGATCAAAATTTTAAAAAATTCACGAGTATGACCCACCTTAGGATGTACTAAAGCTATTTTTAACTTGATTTAATTATGTATTAAACCTAAAAACAAGTTTATTAAACTATATATAACGGTTTCGAGTCACGAAAATACAATATGATCGACAATATTGGCCGTTTAACGTAGAATCGCTATAGTTTTTGTCCAAATATCAAGCTTAAAACCCATTTTTCGGTGTACTAATTGTATTCTAATTTGATTTCTAAACTTCTTCTACATGATAATGCATATATGAAGACAGATACACAAGAATGAAATAAAAAAAAAATGTTTTAAACAACGAAATATGTTGTTCAAGGTCGAACAATTTTGATCAAAATTTTAAAAAATTCACGAGTATGACCCACCTTAGGATGTGCTAAACCTATTTTTAACTTGATGTAATTATGTATTAATCATAAAAACATGTTTATTAAACTATATATAACATTTTGGAGTCACGAAAACACAATTTGACCGACAATATTGGCCGTTCAACGTAGAATCGCAACAGTTTTTGTCCAAATATCAAGCTTAAAACCCATTTTTCGTTGTCCTAATTGTATGCTAATTTGATTTCTAAACTTCTTCTACATGATAATGCATATATGAAGACAGATACGCAAGAATGAAATCAAAAAAATATGTTTTAAACAACCAAATATGTTGTTCAATGTCGAACAATTTTGATCAAAATTTTAAAAAATTCACGAGTATGACCCACCTTAGGATGTACTAAACCTATTTTTAACTTGATGTAATTATGTATTAATAATAAAAACATGTTTATTAAACTATATATAACATTTTAGAGTCACGAAAACACAATTTGATCGAAAATATTGGCCGTTCAACGTAGAATCGCAACAGTTTTTGTCCAAATATCAAGCTTAAAACCTATTTTTCGTTGTCCTAATTGTATGCTAATTTGATTTCTAAACTTCTTCTACATGATAATGCATATATGAAGACAGATACGCAAGAATGAAATCAAAAAAATATGTTTTAAACAACCAAATATGTTGTTCAATGTCAAACAATTTTGATCAAAATTTTAAAAAATTCACGAGTATGACCCACCTTAGGATGTACTAAACCTATTTTTAACTTGATGTAATTATGTATTAATCATAAAAACATATTTATTAAACTATATATAACATTTTAGAGTCACGAAAACACAATTTGATCGACAATATTGGCCGTTCAACGTAAAATCGCAACGGTTTTTGTCCAAATATTAAGCTTCAATGTCGAACAATTTTGATCAAAATTTTAAAAAATTTACGAGTATGACGCACCTTAGGATGTACTAAACCTTTTTTTAACTTGATGTAATTATGTATTAATCATAAAAACATGATTATGAAACTATATATAACATTTTAGAGTCACGAAAACACAATATGATCGACAATATTGGCCATTTAACGTAGAATCGATACAGTTTTTGTCAAAACATCAAACTTAAAACGTATTTTTCGTTGTCCTAATTGTATTCTAATTCGATTTCTAAACTTTTTCTACATGATAATAAATATATGAAGACAGATATACAAGAATGAAATAAAAAAATATGTTTTAAACAATCAAATAGGTTGTTCAATGTCGAACAATTTTGATCAAAATTTTAAAAAATTCACGAGTATGACCCACCTTAGGATGTACTAAAGCTATTTTTAACTTGATTTAATTATGTATTAACCCTAAAAACAAGTTTATTAAACTATATATAACGGTTTCGAGCCACAAAAATACAATATGATCGACAATATTGGCCGTTTAACATAGAATCGCTACAGTTTTTGTCCAAATATCAAGCTTAAAACCCATTTTTCGGTGTACTAATTGTATTCTAATTTGATTTCTAAACTTCTACATGATAATGCATATATGAAGACAGATACACAAGAATGAAATCATAAAAATATGTTTTAAACAACGAAATATGTTGTTCAATGTCGAACAATTTTGATCAAAATTTTAAAAAATTCACGAGTATGACCCACCTTAGGATGTACTAAACCTATTTTTAACTTTATTTAATTTTGTATTAATGCTAAAAACAAGTTTATTAAACTATATATAACTGTTTGGAGTCACGAAAATACAATATGATCGACAATATTGACCGTTTAACGTAGAATCGCTACAGTTTTTGTCCAAATATCAATCTTAAAACCCATTTTTCGTTGTCCTAATTGTATTCTAATTTGATTTCTAAACTTTTCTACATGATAATGCATATATGAAGACAGTTACACAAGAATGAAATCAAAAAAATATGTTTTAAACAACCAAATATGATGTTCAATGTCGAACAATTTTGATCAAAATTTTAAAAAATTTACAAGTACGACCCACCTTAGGATGTACTAAACCTTTTTTTAACTTGATGTAATTATGTATTAATCATAAAAACATGATTATGAAACTATATATAACATTTTAGAGTCACGAAAACACAATATGATCGACAATATTGGCCATTTAACGTTGAATCGATACAGTTTTTGTCAAAACATCAAACTTAAAACGTATTTTTCGTTGTCCTAATTGTATTCTAATTCGATTTCTAAACTTTTTCTACATGATAATAAATATATGAAGACAGATATACAAGAATGAAATAAAAAAATATGTTTTAAACAATCAAATAGGTTGTTCAATGTCGAACAATTTTGATCAAAATTTTAAAAAATTCACGAGTATGACCCACCTTAGGATGTACTAAAGCTATTTTTAACTTGATTTAATTATGTATTAACCCTAAAAACAAGTTTATTAAACTATATATAACGGTTTCGAGTCACGAAAATACAATATGATCGACAATATTGGCCGTTTAACGTAGAATCGCTATAGTTTTTGTCCAAATATCAAGCTTAAAACCCATTTTTCGGTGTACTAATTGTATTCTAATTTGATTTCTAAACTTCTTCTACATGATAATGCATATATGAAGACAGATACACAAGAATGAAATAAAAAAAAAATGTTTTAAACAACGAAATATGTTGTTCAAGGTCGAACAATTTTGATCAAAATTTTAAAAAATTCACGAGTATGACCCACCTTAGGATGTGCTAAACCTATTTTTAACTTGATTTAATTATGTATTAATCATAAAAACATGTTTATTAAACTATATATAACATTTTGGAGTCACGAAAACACAATTTGACCGACAATATTGGCCGTTCAACGTAGAATCGCAACAGTTTTTGTCCAAATATCAAGCTTAAAACCCATTTTTCGTTGTCCTAATTGTATGCTAATTTGATTTCTAAACTTCTTCTACATGATAATGCATATATGAAGACAGATACGCAAGAATGAAATCAAAAAAATATGTTTTAAACAACCAAATATGTTGTTCAATGTCGAACAATTTTGATCAAAATTTTAAAAAATTCACGAGTATGACCCACCTTAGGATGTACTAAACCTATTTTTAACTTGATGTAATTATGTATTAATAATAAAAACATGTTTATTAAACTATATATAACATTTTAGAGTCACGAAAACACAATTTGATCGAAAATATTGGCCGTTCAACGTAGAATCGCAACAGTTTTTGTCCAAATATCAAGCTTAAAACCTATTTTTCGTTGTCCTAATTGTATGCTAATTTGATTTCTAAACTTCTTCTACATGATAATGCATATATGAAGACAGATACGCAAGAATGAAATCAAAAAAATATGTTTTAAACAACCAAATATGTTGTTCAATGTCAAACAATTTTGATCAAAATTTTAAAAAATTCACGAGTATGACCCACCTTAGGATGTACTAAACCTATTTTTAACTTGATGTAATTATGTATTAATCATAAAAACATGATTATGAAACTATATATAACATTTTAGAGTCACGAAAACACAATATGATCGACAATATTGGCCATTTAACGTAGAATCGATACAGTTTTTGTCAAAACATCAAACTTAAAACGTATTTTTCGTTGTCCTAATTGTATTCTAATTCGATTTCTAAACTTTTTCTACATGATAATAAATATATGAAGACAGATATACAAGAATGAAATAAAAAAATATGTTTTAAACAATCAAATAGGTTGTTCAATGTCGAACAATTTTGATCAAAATTTTAAAAAATTCACGAGTATGACCCACCTTAGGATGTACTAAAGCTATTTTTAACTTGATTTAATTATGTATTAACCCTAAAAACAAGTTTATTAAACTATATATAACGGTTTCGAGCCACAAAAATACAATATGATCGACAATATTGGCCGTTTAACATAGAATCGCTACAGTTTTTGTCCAAATATCAAGCTTAAAACCCATTTTTCGGTGTACTAATTGTATTCTAATTTGATTTCTAAACTTCTACATGATAATGCATATATGAAGACAGATACACAAGAATGAAATCATAAAAATATGTTTTAAACAACGAAATATGTTGTTCAATGTCGAACAATTTTGATCAAAATTTTAAAAAATTCACGAGTATGACCCACCTTAGGATGTACTAAACCTATTTTTAACTTTATTTAATTTTGTATTAATGCTAAAAACAAGTTTATTAAACTATATATAACTGTTTGGAGTCACGAAAATACAATATGATCGACAATATTGACCGTTTAACGTAGAATCGCTACAGTTTTTGTCCAAATATCAATCTTAAAACCCATTTTTCGTTGTCCTAATTGTATTCTAATTTGATTTCTAAACTTTTCTACATGATAATGCATATATGAAGACAGTTACACAAGAATGAAATCAAAAAAATATGTTTTAAACAACCAAATATGATGTTCAATGTCGAACAATTTTGATCAAAATTTTAAAAAATTTACAAGTACGACCCACCTTAGGATGTACTAAACCTTTTTTTAACTTGATGTAATTATGTATTAATCATAAAAACATGATTATGAAACTATATATAACATTTTAGAGTCACGAAAACACAATATGATCGACAATATTGGCCATTTAACGTTGAATCGATACAGTTTTTGTCAAAACATCAAACTTAAAACGTATTTTTCGTTGTCCTAATTGTATTCTAATTCGATTTCTAAACTTTTTCTACATGATAATAAATATATGAAGACAGATATACAAGAATGAAATAAAAAAATATGTTTTAAACAATCAAATAGGTTGTTCAATGTCGAACAATTTTGATCAAAATTTTAAAAAATTCACGAGTATGACCCACCTTAGGATGTACTAAAGCTATTTTTAACTTGATTTAATTATGTATTAACCCTAAAAACAAGTTTATTAAACTATATATAACGGTTTCGAGTCACGAAAATACAATATGATCGACAATATTGGCCGTTTAACGTAGAATCGCTATAGTTTTTGTCCAAATATCAAGCTTAAAACCCATTTTTCGGTGTACTAATTGTATTCTAATTTGATTTCTAAACTTCTTCTACATGATAATGCATATATGAAGACAGATACACAAGAATGAAATAAAAAAAAAATGTTTTAAACAACGAAATATGTTGTTCAAGGTCGAACAATTTTGATCAAAATTTTAAAAAATTCACGAGTATGACCCACCTTAGGATGTGCTAAACCTATTTTTAACTTGATTTAATTATGTATTAATCATAAAAACATGTTTATTAAACTATATATAACATTTTGGAGTCACGAAAACACAATTTGACCGACAATATTGGCCGTTCAACGTAGAATCGCAACAGTTTTTGTCCAAATATCAAGCTTAAAACCCATTTTTCGTTGTCCTAATTGTATGCTAATTTGATTTCTAAACTTCTTCTACATGATAATGCATATATGAAGACAGATACGCAAGAATGAAATCAAAAAAATATGTTTTAAACAACCAAATATGTTGTTCAATGTCGAACAATTTTGATCAAAATTTTAAAAAATTCACGAGTATGACCCACCTTAGGATGTACTAAACCTATTTTTAACTTGATGTAATTATGTATTAATAATAAAAACATGTTTATTAAACTATATATAACATTTTAGAGTCACGAAAACACAATTTGATCGAAAATATTGGCCGTTCAACGTAGAATCGCAACAGTTTTTGTCCAAATATCAAGCTTAAAACCTATTTTTCGTTGTCCTAATTGTATGCTAATTTGATTTCTAAACTTCTTCTACATGATAATGCATATATGAAGACAGATACGCAAGAATGAAATCAAAAAAATATGTTTTAAACAACCAAATATGTTGTTCAATGTCAAACAATTTTGATCAAAATTTTAAAAAATTCACGAGTATGACCCACCTTAGGATGTACTAAACCTATTTTTAACTTGATGTAATTATGTATTAATCATAAAAACATGATTATGAAACTATATATAACATTTTAGAGTCACGAAAACACAATATGATCGACAATATTGGCCATTTAACGTAGAATCGATACAGTTTTTGTCAAAACATCAAACTTAAAACGTATTTTTCGTTGTCCTAATTGTATTCTAATTCGATTTCTAAACTTTTTCTACATGATAATAAATATATGAAGACAGATATACAAGAATGAAATAAAAAAATATGTTTTAAACAATCAAATAGGTTGTTCAATGTCGAACAATTTTGATCAAAATTTTAAAAAATTCACGAGTATGACCCACCTTAGGATGTACTAAAGCTATTTTTAACTTGATTTAATTATGTATTAACCCTAAAAACAAGTTTATTAAACTATATATAACGGTTTCGAGCCACAAAAATACAATATGATCGACAATATTGGCCGTTTAACATAGAATCGCTACAGTTTTTGTCCAAATATCAAGCTTAAAACCCATTTTTCGGTGTACTAATTGTATTCTAATTTGATTTCTAAACTTCTACATGATAATGCATATATGAAGACAGATACACAAGAATGAAATCATAAAAATATGTTTTAAACAACGAAATATGTTGTTCAATGTCGAACAATTTTGATCAAAATTTTAAAAAATTTACAAGTATGACCCACCTTAGGATGTACTAAACCTTTTTTTAACTTGATGTAATTATGTATTAAACATAAAAACATGATTATGAAACTATATATAACATTTTAGAGTCACGAAAACACAATATGATCGACAATATTGGCCATTTAACGTTGAATCGATACAGTTTTTGTCAAAACATCAAACTTAAAACGTATTTTTCGTTGTCCTAATTGTATTCTAATTCGATTTCTAAACTTTTTCTACATGATAATAAATATATGAAGACAGATATACAAGAATGAAATAAAAAAATATGTTTTAAACAATCAAATAGGTTGTTCAATGTCGAACAATTTTGATCAAAATTTTAAAAAATTCACGAGTATGACCCACCTTAGGATGTACTAAAGCTATTTTTAACTTGATTTAATTATGTATTAACCCTAAAAACAAGTTTATTAAACTATATATAACGGTTTCGAGTCACGAAAATACAATATGATCGACAATATTGGCCGTTTAACGTAGAATCGCTACAGTTTTTGTCCAAATATCAAGCTTAAAACCCATTTTTCGGTGTACTAATTGTATTCTAATTTGATTTCTAAACTTCTTCTACATGATAATGCATATATGAAGACAGATACACAAGAATGAAATCAAAAAAAAATGTTTTAAACAACGAAATATGTTGTTCAAGGTCGAACAATTTTGATCAAAATTTTAAAAAATTCACGAGTATGACCCACCTTAGGATGTGCTAAACCTATTTTTAACTTGATGTAATTATGTATTAATCATAAAAACATGTTTATTAAACTATATATAACATTTTGGAGTCACGAAAACACAATTTGACCGACAATATTGGCCGTTCAACGTAGAATCGCAACAGTTTTTGTCCAAATATCAAGCTTAAAACCCATTTTTCGTTGTCCTAATTGTATGCTAATTTGATTTCTAAACTTCTTCTACATGATAATGCATATATGAAGACAGATACGCAAGAATGAAATCAAAAAAATATGTTTTAAACAACGAAATATGTTGTTCAATGTCGAACAATTTTGATCAAAATTTTAAAAAATTCACGAGTATGACCCACCTTAGGATGTACTAAACCTATTTTTAACTTGATGTAATTATGTATTAATAATAAAAACACGTTTATTAAACTATATATAACATTTTAGAGTCACGAAAACACAATTTGATCGACAATATTGGCCGTTCAACGTAGAATCGCAACAGTTTTTGTCCAAATATCAAGCTTAAAACCTATTTTTCGTTGTCCTAATTGTATGCTAATTTGATTTCTAAACTTCTTCTACATGATAATGCATATATGAAGACAGATACGCAAGAATGAAATCAAAAAAATATGTTTTAAACAACCAAATATGTTGTTCAATGTCAAACAATTTTGATCAAAATTTTTAAAAATTCACGAGTATGACCCACCTTAGGATGTACTAAACCTATTTTTAACTTGATGTAATTATGTATTAATCATAAAAACAAATTTATTAAACTATATATAACATTTTAGAGTCACGAAAACACAATTTGATCGACAATATTGGCCGTTCAACGTAAAATCGCAACGGTTTTTGTCCAAATATTAAGCTTCAATGTCGAACAATTTTGATCAAAATTTTAAAAAATTTACGAGTATGACGCACCTTAGGATGTACTAAACCTTTTTTTAACTTGATGTAATTATGTATTAATCATAAAAACATGATTATGAAACTATATATAACATTTTAGAGTCACGAAAACACAATATGATCGACAATATTGGCCATTTAACGTAGAATCGATACAGTTTTTGTCAAAACATCAAACTTAAAACGTATTTTTCGTTGTCCTAATTGTATTCTAATTCGATTTCTAAACTTTTTCTACATGATAATAAATATATGAAGACAGATATACAAGAAAGAAATAAAAAAATATGTTTTAAACAATCAAATAGGTTGTTCAATGTCGAACAATTTTGATCAAAATTTTAAAAAATTCACGAGTATGACCCACCTTAGGATGTACTAAAGCTATTTTTAACTTGATTTAATTATGTATTAACCCTAAAAACAAGTTTATTAAACTATATATAACGGTTTCGAGTCACGAAAATACAATATGATCGACAATATTGGCCGTTTAACGTAGAATCGCTACAGTTTTTGTCCAAATATCAAGCTTAAAACCCATTTTTCGGTGTACTAATTGTATTCTAATTTGATTTCTAAACTTCTTCTACATGATAATGCATATATGAAGACAGATACACAAGATTGAAATCAAAAAAAAATGTTTTAAACAACGAAATATGTTGTTCAAGGTCGAACAATTTTGATCAAAATTTTAAAAAATTCACGAGTATGACCCACCTTAGGATGTGCTAAACCTATTTTTAACTTGATGTAATTATGTATTAATCATAAAAACATGTTTATTAAACTATATATAACATTTTAGAGTCACGAAAACACAATTTGATCGACAATATTGGCCGTTCAACGTAGAATCGCAACAGTTTTTGTCCAAATATCAAGCTTAAAACCCATTTTTCGTTGTCCTAATTGTATGCTAATTTGATTTCTAAACTTCTTCTACATGATAATGCATATATGAAGACAGATACGCAAGAATGAAATCAAAAAAATATGTTTTAAACAACCAAATATGTTGTTCAATGTCGAACAATTTTGATCAAAATTTTAAAAAATTCACGAGTATGACCCACCTTAGGATGTACTAAACCTATTTTTAACTTGATGTAATTATGTATTAATAATAAAAACATGTTTATTAAACTATATATAACATTTTAGAGTCACGAAAACACAATTTGATCGACAATATTGGCCGTTCAACGTAGAATCGCAACAGTTTTTGTCCAAATATCAAGCTTAAAACCTATTTTTCGTTGTCCTAATTGTATGCTAATTTGATTTCTAAACTTCTTCAACATGATAATGCATATATGAAGACAAATACGCTAGAATGAAATCAAAAAAATATGTTTTAAACAACCAAATATGTTGTTCAATGTCAAACAATTTTGATCAAAATTTTAAAAAATTCACGAGTATGACCCACCTTAGGATGTACTAAACCTATTTTTAACTTGATGTAATTATGTATTAATCATAAAAACATATTTATTAAACTATATATAACATTTTAGAGTTACGAAAACACAATTTGATCGACAATATTGGCCGTTCAACGTAAAATCGCAACGGTTTTTGTCCAAATATTAAGCTTAAAACCCATTTTTCGTTGTCCTAATTGTATTCTAATTCGATTTGTAAACTTTTTCTACATGATAATAAATATATGAAGACAGATATACAAGAATGAAATCAAAAAAATATGTTTTAAACAACCAAATATGATGTTCAATGTCGAACAATTTTGATCAAAATTTTAAAAAATTTACGAGTATGACGCACCTTAGGATGTACTAAACCTTTTTTTAACTTGATGTAATTATGTATTAATCATAAAAACATGATTATGAAACTATATATAACATTTTAGAGTCACGAAAACACAATATGATCGACAATATTGGCCATTTAACGTAGAATCGATACAGTTTTTGTCAAAACATCAAACTTAAAACGTATTTTTCGTTGTCCTAATTGTATTCTAATTCGATTTCTAAACTTTTTCTACATGATAATAAATATATGAAGACAGATATACAAGAATGAAATAAAAAAAATATGTTTTAAACAATCAAATAGGTTGTTCAATGTCGAACAATTTTGATCAAAATTTTAAAAAATTAACGAGTATGACCCACCTTAGGATGTACTAAACCTATTTTTAACTTGATTTAATTATGTATTAACCCTAAAAACAAGTTTATTAAACTATATATAACTGTTTGGAGTCACGAAAACACAATATGATCGACAATATTGGCCGTTTAACGTAGAATCGCTACAGTTTTTGTCCAAATATCAAGCTTAAAACCCATTTTTCGTTGTCCTAATTGTATTCTAATTTGATTTCTAAACTTCTTCTACATGATAATGCATATATGAAGACAGATACGCAAGAATGAAATCAAAAAATTATGTTTTAAATAACCAAATATGTTGTTCAATGTCGAACAATTTTGATCAAAATTTTAAAAAATTTACGAGTATGACCCACCTTAGGATGTACTAAACCTTTTTTTAACTTGATGTAATTATGTATTAATCATAAAAACATGATTATGAAACTATATTTAACATTTTAGAGTCACGAAAACACAATATGATAGACAATATTGGCCATTTAACGTAGAATCGATACAGTTTTTGTCAAAACGTCAAACTTAAAACGTATTTTTCGTTGTCCTAATTGTATTCTAATTCGATTTCTAAACTTTTTCTACATGATAATAAATATATGAAGACAGATATACAAGAATGAAATAAAAAAAATATGTTTTAAACAATCAAATAGGTTGTTCAATGTCGAACAATTTTGATCAAAATTTTAAAAAATTCACGAGTATGACCCACCTTAGGATGTACTAAAGCTATTTTTAACTTGATTTAATTGTGTATTAACCCTAAAAACAAGTTTATTAAACTATATATAACGGTTTCGAGTCACGAAAATACAATATGATCGACAATATTGGCCGTTTAACGTAGAATCGCTACAGTTTTTGTCCAAATATCAAGCTTAAAACCCATTTTTCGATGTACTAATTGTATTCTAATTTGATTTCTAAACTTCTTCTACATGATAATGCATATATGAAGACAGATACACAAGAATGAAATCAAAAAAATATGTTTTAAACAACGAAATATGTTGTTCAATGTCGAACAATTTTGATCAAAATTTTAAAAAATTCACGAGTATGACCCACCTTAGGATGTGCTAAACCTATTTTTAACTTGATTTAATTATGTATTAACCCTAAAAACAAGTTTATTAAACTATATATAACGGTTTCGAGCCACGAAAATACAATATGATCGACAATATTGGCCGTTTAACATAGAATCGCAACAGTTTTTGTCCAAATATCAAGCTTAAAACCCATTTTTCGGTGTACTAATTGTATTCTAATTTGATTTCTAAACTTCTACATGATAATGCATATATGAAGACAGATACACAAGAATGAAATCATAAAAATATGTTTTAAACAACCAAATATGTTGTTCAATGTCGAACAATTTTGATCAAAATTTTAAAAAATTCACGAGTATGACCCACCTTAGGATGTACTAAACCTATTTTTAACTTGATGTAATTATGTATTAATCATAAAAACATATTTATTAAACTATATATAACATTTTAGAGTTACGAAAACACAATTTGATCGACAATATTGGCCGTTCAACGTAAAATCGCAACGGTTTTTGTCCAAATATTAAGCTTAAAACCCATTTTTCGTTGTCCTAATTGTATTCTAATTCGATTTGTAAACTTTTTCTACATGATAATAAATATATGAAGACAGATATACAAGAATGAAATCAAAAAAATATGTTTTAAACAACCAAATATGATGTTCAATGTCGAACAATTTTGATCAAAATTTTAAAAAATTTACGAGTATGACGCACCTTAGGATGTACTAAACCTTTTTTTAACTTGATGTAATTATGTATTAATCATAAAAACATGATTATGAAACTATATATAACATTTTAGAGTCACGAAAACACAATATGATCGACAATATTGGCCATTTAACGTAGAATCGATACAGTTTTTGTCAAAACATCAAACTTAAAACGTATTTTTCGTTGTCCTAATTGTATTCTAATTCGATTTCTAAACTTTTTCTACATGATAATAAATATATGAAGACAGATATACAAGAATGAAATAAAAAAAATATGTTTTAAACAATCAAATAGGTTGTTCAATGTCGAACAATTTTGATCAAAATTTTAAAAAATTAACGAGTATGACCCACCTTAGGATGTACTAAACCTATTTTTAACTTGATTTAATTATGTATTAACCCTAAAAACAAGTTTATTAAACTATATATAACTGTTTGGAGTCACGAAAACACAATATGATCGACAATATTGGCCGTTTAACGTAGAATCGCTACAGTTTTTGTCCAAATATCAAGCTTAAAACCCATTTTTCGTTGTCCTAATTGTATTCTAATTTGATTTCTAAACTTCTTCTACATGATAATGCATATATGAAGACAGATACGCAAGAATGAAATCAAAAAATTATGTTTTAAATAACCAAATATGTTGTTCAATGTCGAACAATTTTGATCAAAATTTTAAAAAATTTACGAGTATGACCCACCTTAGGATGTACTAAACCTTTTTTTAACTTGATGTAATTATGTATTAATCATAAAAACATGATTATGAAACTATATTTAACATTTTAGAGTCACGAAAACACAATATGATAGACAATATTGGCCATTTAACGTAGAATCGATACAGTTTTTGTCAAAACGTCAAACTTAAAACGTATTTTTCGTTGTCCTAATTGTATTCTAATTCGATTTCTAAACTTTTTCTACATGATAATAAATATATGAAGACAGATATACAAGAATGAAATAAAAAAAATATGTTTTAAACAATCAAATAGGTTGTTCAATGTCGAACAATTTTGATCAAAATTTTAAAAAATTCACGAGTATGACCCACCTTAGGATGTACTAAAGCTATTTTTAACTTGATTTAATTGTGTATTAACCCTAAAAACAAGTTTATTAAACTATATATAACGGTTTCGAGTCACGAAAATACAATATGATCGACAATATTGGCCGTTTAACGTAGAATCGCTACAGTTTTTGTCCAAATATCAAGCTTAAAACCCATTTTTCGATGTACTAATTGTATTCTAATTTGATTTCTAAACTTCTTCTACATGATAATGCATATATGAAGATAGATACACAAGAATGAAATCAAAAAAATATGTTTTAAACAACGAAATATGTTGTTCAATGTCGAACAATTTTGATCAAAATTTTAAAAAATTCACGAGTATGACCCACCTTAGGATGTGCTAAACCTATTTTTAACTTGATTTAATTATGTATTAACCCTAAAAACAAGTTTATTAAACTATATATAACGGTTTCGAGCCACGAAAATACAATATGATCGACAATATTGGCCGTTTAACATAGAATCGCAACAGTTTTTGTCCAAATATCAAGCTTAAAACCCATTTTTCGGTGTACTAATTGTATTCTAATTTGATTTCTAAACTTCTACATGATAATGCATATATGAAGACAGATACACAAGAATGAAATCATAAAAATATGTTTTAAACAACCAAATATGTTGTTCAATGTCGAACAATTTTGATCAAAATTTTAAAAAATTCACGAGTATGACCCACCTTAGGATGTACTAAACCTATTTTTAACTTGATGTAATTATGTATTAATCATAAAAACATATTTATTAAACTATATATAACATTTTAGAGTTACGAAAACACAATTTGATCGACAATATTGGCCGTTCAACGTAAAATCGCAACGGTTTTTGTCCAAATATTAAGCTTAAAACCCATTTTTCGTTGTCCTAATTGTATTCTAATTCGATTTGTAAACTTTTTCTACATGATAATAAATATATGAAGACAGATATACAAGAATGAAATCAAAAAAATATGTTTTAAACAACCAAATATGATGTTCAATGTCGAACAATTTTGATCAAAATTTTAAAAAATTTACGAGTATGACGCACCTTAGGATGTACTAAACCTTTTTTTAACTTGATGTAATTATGTATTAATCATAAAAACATGATTATGAAACTATATATAACATTTTAGAGTCACGAAAACACAATATGATCGACAATATTGGCCATTTAACGTAGAATCGATACAGTTTTTGTCAAAACATCAAACTTAAAACGTATTTTTCGTTGTCCTAATTGTATTCTAATTCGATTTCTAAACTTTTTCTACATGATAATAAATATATGAAGACAGATATACAAGAATGAAATAAAAAAAATATGTTTTAAACAATCAAATAGGTTGTTCAATGTCGAACAATTTTGATCAAAATTTTAAAAAATTAACGAGTATGACCCACCTTAGGATGTACTAAACCTATTTTTAACTTGATTTAATTATGTATTAACCCTAAAAACAAGTTTATTAAACTATATATAACTGTTTGGAGTCACGAAAACACAATATGATCGACAATATTGGCCGTTTAACGTAGAATCGCTACAGTTTTTGTCCAAATATCAAGCTTAAAACCCATTTTTCGTTGTCCTAATTGTATTCTAATTTGATTTCTAAACTTCTTCTACATGATAATGCATATATGAAGACAGATACGCAAGAATGAAATCAAAAAAATATGTTTTAAATAACCAAATATGTTGTTCAATGTCGAACAATTTTGATCAAAATTTTAAAAAATTTACGAGTATGACCCACCTTAGGATGTACTAAACCTTTTTTTAACTTGATGTAATTATGTATTAATCATAAAAACATGATTATGAAACTATATTTAACATTTTAGAGTCACGAAAACACAATATGATAGACAATATTGGCCATTTAACGTAGAATCGATACAGTTTTTGTCAAAACGTCAAACTTAAAACGTATTTTTCGTTGTCCTAATTGTATTCTAATTCGATTTCTAAACTTTTTCTACATGATAATAAATATATGAAGACAGATATACAAGAATGAAATAAAAAAAATATGTTTTAAACAATCAAATAGGTTGTTCAATGTCGAACAATTTTGATCAAAATTTTAAAAAATTCACGAGTATGACCCACCTTAGGATGTACTAAAGCTATTTTTAACTTGATTTAATTGTGTATTAACCCTAAAAACAAGTTTATTAAACTATATATAACGGTTTCGAGTCACGAAAATACAATATGATCGACAATATTGGCCGTTTAACGTAGAATCGCTACAGTTTTTGTCCAAATATCAAGCTTAAAACCCATTTTTCGATGTACTAATTGTATTCTAATTTGATTTCTAAACTTCTTCTACATGATAATGCATATATGAAGACAGATACACAAGAATGAAATCAAAAAAATATGTTTTAAACAACGAAATATGTTGTTCAATGTCGAACAATTTTGATCAAAATTTTAAAAAATTCACGAGTATGACCCACCTTAGGATGTGCTAAACCTATTTTTAACTTGATTTAATTATGTATTAACCCTAAAAACAAGTTTATTAAACTATATATAACGGTTTCGAGCCACGAAAATACAATATGATCGACAATATTGGCCGTTTAACATAGAATCGCAACAGTTTTTGTCCAAATATCAAGCTTAAAACCCATTTTTCGGTGTACTAATTGTATTCTAATTTGATTTCTAAACTTCTACATGATAATGCATATATGAAGACAGATACACAAGAATGAAATCATAAAAATATGTTTTAAACAACCAAATATGTTGTTCAATGTCGAACAATTTTGATCAAAATTTTAAAAAATTCACGAGTATGACCCACCTTAGGATGTACTAAACCTATTTTTAACTTTATTTAATTTTGTATTAATGCTAAAAACAAGTTTATTAAACTATATATAACTGTTTGGAGTCACGAAAACACAATTTGATCGACAATATTGGCCGTTCAACGTAGAATCGCTACAGTTTTTGTCCAAATATCAAGCTTAAAACCCATTTTTCGGTGTACTAATTGTATTCTAATTTGATTTCTAAACTTCTTCTACATGATAATGCATATATGAAGACATATAGACAAGAATGAAATCAAAAAAATATGTTTTAAACAATCAAATAGGTTGTTCAACGTCGAACAATTTTGATCAAAATTTTAAAAAATTCACGAGTATGACCCACCTTATGATGTGCTAAACCTATTTTTAACTTGATGTAATTACGTATTAATCATAAAAACAAGTTTATTAAACTATATATAACTGTTTGGAGTCACGAAAACACAATTTGATCGACAATATTGGCCGTTTAACGTAGAATCGCTACAGTTTTTGTCCAAATATCAAGCTTAAAACCTATTTTTCGTTGTCCTAATTGTATGCTAATTTGATTTCTAAACTTCTTCTACATGATAATGCATATATGAAGACAGATACGCAAGAATGAAATCAAAAAAATATGTTTTAAACAACCAAATATGATGTTCAATGTCGAACAATTTTGATCAAAATTTTAAAAAATTTACGAGTATGACCCACCTTAGGATGTACTAAACCTATTTTTAACTTGATGTAATTATGTATTAATCATAAAAACATGATTATGAAACTATATATAACATTTTAGAGTCACGAAAACACAATATGATCGACAATATTGGCCGTTCAACGTAGAATCGATACAGTTTTTGTCAAAACATCAAGCTTAAAACCCATTTTTCGGTGTACTAATTGTATTCTAATTTGATTTCTAAAATTCTTCTACATGATAATGCATATATGAAGACAGATACACAAGAATGAAATCAAAAAAATATGTTTTAAACAACGAAATATGTTGTTCAATGTCGAACAATTTTGATCAAAATTTTAAAAAATTCACGAGTATGACCCACCTTAGGATGTGCTAAACCTATTTTTAACTTGATGTAATTATGTAGTAATCATAAAAACATGTTTATTAAACTATCTATAACATTTTAGAGTCACGAAAACACAATTTGATCGACAATATTGGCCGTTCAACGTAGAATCGCAACAGTTTTTGTCCAAATATCAAGCTTAAAACCCATTTTTCGTTGTCCTAATTGTATGCTAATTTGATTTCTAAACTTCTTCTACATGATAATGCATATATGAAGACAGATACGCAAGAATGAAATCGAAAAAATATGTTTTAAACAACCAAATATGTTGTTCAATGTCAAACAATTTTGATCAAAATTTTAAAAAATTCACGAGTATGACCCACCTTAGGATGTACTAAACCTATTTTTAACTTGATGTAATTATGTATTAATAATAAAAACATGTTTATTAAACTATATATAACATTTTAGAGTCACGAAAACACAATTTGATCGACAATATTGGCCGTTCAACGTAGAATCGCTACAGTTTTTGTCCAAATATCAAGCTTAAAACCCATTTTTCGGTGTACTAATTGTATTCTAATTTGATTTCTAAACTTCTTCTACATGATAATGCATATATGAAGACAGATACACAAGAATGAAATCAAAAAAATATATTTTAAACAACGAAATATGTTGTTCAATGTCGAACAATTTTGATCAAAATTTTAAAAAATTCACGAGTATGACCCACCTTAGGATGTGCTAAACCTATTTTTAACTTGAGGTAATTATGTATTAATCATAAAGACATGTTTATTAAACTATCTATAACATTTTAGAGTCACGAAAACACAATTTGATCGACAATATTGGCCGTTCAACGTAGAATCGCAACAGTTTTTGTCCAAATATCAAGCTTAAAACCCATTTTTCGTTGTCCTAATTGTATGCTAATTTGATTTCTAAACTTCTTCTACATGATAATGCATATATGAAGACAGATACGCAAGAATGAAATCAAAAAAATATGTTTTAAACAACCAAATATGTTGTTCAATGTCGAACAATTTTGATCAAAATTTTAAAAAATTCACGAGTATGACCCACCTTAGGATGTACAAAACCTATTTTTAACTTGATGTAATTATGTATTAATAATAAAAACATGTTTATTAAACTATATATAACATTTTAGAGTCACGAAAACACAATTTGATCGACAATATTGGCCGTTCAACGTAGAATCGCTACAGTTTTTGTCCAAATATCAAGCTTAAAACCCATTTTTCGGTGTACTAATTGTATTCTAATTTGATTTCTAAACTTCTTCTACATGATAATGCATATATGAAGACAGATACACAAGAATGAAATCAAAAAAATATGTTTTAAACAACGAAATATGTTGTTCAATGTCGAACAATTTTGATCAAAATTTTAAAAAATTCACGAGTATGACCCACCTTAGGATGTGCTAAACCTATTTTTAACTTGATGTAATTATGTATTAATCATAAAAACATGTTTATTAAACTATATATAACATTTTAGAGTCACGAAAACACAATTTGATCGACAATATTGGCCGTTCAACGTAGAATCGCAACAGTTTTTGTCCAAATATCAAGCTTAAAACCCATTTTTCGTTGTCCTAATTGTATGCTAATTTGATTTCTAAACTTCTTCTACATGATAATGCATATATGAAGACAGATACGCAAGAATGAAATCAAAAAAATATGTTTTAAACAACCAAATATGTTGTTCAATGTCGAACAATTTTGATCAAAATTTTAAAAAATTCACGAGTATGACCCACCTTAGGATGTACTAAACCTATTTTTAACTTGATGTAATTATGTATTAATAATAAAAACATGTTTATTAAACTATATATAACATTTTAGAGTCACGAAAACACAATTTGATCGACAATATTGGCCGTTCAACGTAGAATCGCAACAGTTTTTGTCCAAATATCAAGCTTAAAACCTATTTTTCGTTGTCCTAATTGTATGCTAATTTGATTTCTAAACTTCTTCTACATGATAATGCATATATGAAGACAGATACGCAAGAATGAAATCAAAAAAATATGTTTTAAACAACCAAATATGTTGTTCAATGTCGAACAATTTTGATCAAAATTTTAAAAAATTCACGAGTATGACCCACCTTAGGATGTACTAAACCTATTTTTAACTTGATGTAATTATGTATTAATAATAAAAACATGTTTATTAAACTATATATAACATTTTAGAGTCACGAAAACACAATTTGATCGACAATATTGGCCGTTCAACGTAGAATCGCTACAGTTTTTGTCCAAATATCAAGCTTAAAACCCATTTTTCGGTGTACTAATTGTATTCTAATTTGATTTCTAAACTTCTTCTACATGATAATGCATATATGAAGACAGATACACAAGAATGAAATCAAAAAAATATGTTTTAAACAAGGAAATATGTTGTTCAATGTCGAACAATTTTGATCAAAATTTTAAAAAATTCACGAGTATGACCCACCTTAGGATGTGCTAAACCTATTTTTAACTTGATGTAATTATGTATTAATCATAAAAACATGTTTATTAAACTATATATAACATTTTGGAGTCACGAAAACACAATTTGACCGACAATATTGGCCGTTCAACGTAGAATCGCAACAGTTTTTGTCCAAATATCAAGCTTAAAACCCATTTTTCGTTGTCCTAATTGTATGCTAATTTGATTTCTAAACTTCTTCTACATGATAATGCATATATGAAGACAGATACGCAAGAATGAAATCAAAAAAATATGTTTTAAACAACCAAATATGATGTTCAATGTCGAACAATTTTGATCAAAATTTTAAAAAATTTACGAGTATGACCCACCTTAGGATGTACTAAACCTTTTTTTAACTTGATGTAATTATGTATTAATCATAAAAACATATTTATTAAACTATATATAACATTTTAGAGTCACGAAAACACAATTTGATCGACAATATTGGCCGTTCAACGTAAAATCGCAACGGTTTTTGTCCAAATATTAAGCTTAAAACCCATTTTTCGTTGTCCTAATTGTATTCTAATTCGATTTGTAAACTTTTTCTACATGATAATAAATATATGAAGACAGATATACAAGAATGAAATCAAAAAAATATGTTTTAAACAACCAAATATGATGTTCAATGTCGAACAATTTTGATCAAAATTTTAAAAAATTCACGAGTATGACCCACCTTAGGATGTGCTAAACCTATTTTTAACTTGATGTAATTATGTATTAATCACAAAAACATGTTTATTAAACTATATATAACATTTTGGAGTCACGAAAACACAATTTGACCGACAATATTGGCCGTTCAACGTAGAATCGCAACAGTTTTTGTCCAAATATCAAGCTTAAAACCCATTTTTCGTTGTCCTAATTGTATGCTAATTTGATTTCTAAACTTCTTCTACATGATAATGCATATATGAAGACAGATACGCAAGAATGAAATCAAAAAAATATGTTTTAAACAACCAAATATGTTGTTCAATGTCGAACAATTTTGATCAAAATTTTAAAAAATTCACGAGTATGACCCACCTTAGGATGTACTAAACCTATTTTTAACTTGATGTAATTATGTATTAATAATAAAAACATGTTTATTAAACTATATATAACATTTTAGAGTCACGAAAACACAATTTGATCGACAATATTGGCCGTTCAACGTAGAATCGCAACAGTTTTTGTCCAAATATCAAGCTTAAAACCTATTTTTCGTTGTCCTAATTGTATGCTAATTTGATTTCTAAACTTCTTCTACATGATAATGCATATATGAAGACAGATACGCAAGAATGAAATCAAAAAAATATGTTTTAAACAACCAAATATGTTGTTCAATGTCGAACAATTTTGATCAAAATTTTAAAAAATTCACGAGTATGACCCACCTTAGGATGTACTAAACCTATTTTTAACTTGATGTAATTATGTATTAATAATAAAAACATGTTTATTAAACTATATATAACATTTTAGAGTCACGAAAACACAATTTGATCGACAATATTGGCCGTTCAACGTAGAATCGCTACAGTTTTTGTCCAAATATCAAGCTTAAAACCCATTTTTCGGTGTACTAATTGTATTCTAATTTGATTTCTAAACTTCTTCTACATGATAATGCATATATGAAGACAGATACACAAGAATGAAATCAAAAAAATATGTTTTAAACAAGGAAATATGTTGTTCAATGTCGAACAATTTTGATCAAAATTTTAAAAAATTCACGAGTATGACCCACCTTAGGATGTGCTAAACCTATTTTTAACTTGATGTAATTATGTATTAATCATAAAAACATGTTTATTAAACTATATATAACATTTTGGAGTCACGAAAACACAATTTGACCGACAATATTGGCCGTTCAACGTAGAATCGCAACAGTTTTTGTCCAAATATCAAGCTTAAAACCCATTTTTCGTTGTCCTAATTGTATGCTAATTTGATTTCTAAACTTCTTCTACATGATAATGCATATATGAAGACAGATACGCAAGAATGAAATCAAAAAAATATGTTTTAAACAACCAAATATGATGTTCAATGTCGAACAATTTTGATCAAAATTTTAAAAAATTTACGAGTATGACCCACCTTAGAATGTACTAAACCTTTTTTTAACTTGATGTAATTATGTATTAATCATAAAAACATATTTATTAAACTATATATAACATTTTAGAGTCACGAAAACACAATTTGATCGACAATATTGGCCGTTCAACGTAAAATCGCAACGGTTTTTGTCCAAATATTAAGCTTAAAACCCATTTTTCGTTGTCCTAATTGTATTCTAATTCGATTTGTAAACTTTTTCTACATGATAATAAATATATGAAGACAGATATACAAGAATGAAATCAAAAAAATATGTTTTAAACAACCAAATATGATGTTCAATGTCGAACAATTTTGATCAAAATTTTAAAAAATTCACGAGTATGACCCACCTTAGGATGTGCTAAACCTATTTTTAACTTGATGTAATTATGTATTAATCATAAAAACATGTTTATTAAACTATATATAACATTTTGGAGTCACGAAAACACAATTTGACCGACAATATTGGCCGTTCAACGTAGAATCGCAACAGTTTTTGTCCAAATATCAAGCTTAAAACCCATTTTTCGTTGTCCTAATTGTATGCTAATTTGATTTCTAAACTTCTTCTACATGATAATGCATATATGAAGACAGATACGCAAGAATGAAATCAAAAAAATATGTTTTAAACAACCAAATATGTTGTTCAATGTCGAACAATTTTGATCAAAATTTTAAAAAATTCACGAGTATGACCCACCTTAGGATGTACTAAACCTATTTTTAACTTGATGTAATTATGTATTAATAATAAAAACATGTTTATTAAACTATATATAACATTTTAGAGTCACGAAAACACAATTTGATCGACAATATTGGCCGTTCAACGTAGAATCGCTACAGTTTTTGTCCAAATATCAAGCTTAAAACCCATTTTTCGGTGTACTAATTGTATTCTAATTTGATTTCTAAACTTCTTCTACATGATAATGCATATATGAAGACAGATACACAAGAATGAAATCAAAAAAATATGTTTTAAACAAGGAAATATGTTGTTCAATGTCGAACAATTTTGATCAAAATTTTAAAAAATTCACGAGTATGACCCACCTTAGGATGTGCTAAACCTATTTTTAACTTGATGTAATTATGTATTAATCATAAAAACATGTTTATTAAACTATATATAACATTTTGGAGTCACGAAAACACAATTTGACCGACAATATTGGCCGTTCAACGTAGAATCGCAACAGTTTTTGTCCAAATATCAAGCTTAAAACCCATTTTTCGTTGTCCTAATTGTATGCTAATTTGATTTCTAAACTTCTTCTACATGATAATGCATATATGAAGACAGATACGCAAGAATGAAATCAAAAAAATATGTTTTAAACAACCAAATATGATGTTCAATGTCGAACAATTTTGATCAAAATTTTAAAAAATTTACGAGTATGACCCACCTTAGGATGTACTAAACCTTTTTTTAACTTGATGTAATTATGTATTAATCATAAAAACATATTTATTAAACTATATATAACATTTTAGAGTCACGAAAACACAATTTGATCGACAATATTGGCCGTTCAACGTAAAATCGCAACGGTTTTTGTCCAAATATTAAGCTTAAAACCCATTTTTCGTTGTCCTAATTGTATTCTAATTCGATTTGTAAACTTTTTCTACATGATAATAAATATATGAAGACAGATATACAAGAATGAAATCAAAAAAATATGTTTTAAACAACCAAATATGATGTTCAATGTCGAACAATTTTGATCAAAATTTTAAAAAATTCACGAGTATGACCCACCTTAGGATGTGCTAAACCTATTTTTAACTTGATGTAATTATGTATTAATCATAAAAACATGTTTATTAAACTATATATAACATTTTGGAGTCACGAAAACACAATTTGACCGACAATATTGGCCGTTCAACGTAGAATCGCAACAGTTTTTGTCCAAATATCAAGCTTAAAACCCATTTTTCGTTGTCCTAATTGTATGCTAATTTGATTTCTAAACTTCTTCTACATGATAATGCATATATGAAGACAGATACGCAAGAATGAAATCAAAAAAATATGTTTTAAACAACCAAATATGTTGTTCAATGTCGAACAATTTTGATCAAAATTTTAAAAAATTCACGAGTATGACCCACCTTAGGATGTACTAAACCTATTTTTAACTTGATGTAATTATGTATTAATCATAAAAACATGTTTATTAAACTATATATAGCATTTTAGAGTCACGAAAACACAATTTGACCGACAATATTGGCCGTTCAACGTAGAATCGCAACAGTTTTTGTCCAAATATCAAGCTTAAAACCCATTTTTCGTTGTCCTAATTGTATGCTAATTTGATTTCTAAACTTCTTCTACATGATAATGCATATATGAAGACAGATACGCAAGAATGAAATCAAAAAAATATGTTTTAAACAACCAAATATGTTGTTCAATGTCGAACAATTTTGATCAAAATTTTAAAAAATTCACGAGTATGACCCACCTTAGGATGTACTAAACCTATTTTTAACTTGATGTAATTATGTATTAATAATAAAAACATGTTTATTAAACTATATATAGCATTTTAGAGTCACGAAAACACAATTTGATCGACAATATTGGCCGTTCAACGTAAAATCGCAACGGTTTTTGTCCAAATATTAAGCTTCAATGTCGAACAATTTTGATCAAAATTTTAAAAAATTTACGAGTATGACGCACCTTAGGATGTACTAAACCTTTTTTTAACTTGATGTAATTATGTATTAATCATAAAAACATGATTATGAAACTATATATAACATTTTAGAGTCACGAAAACAGAATATGATCGACAATATTGGCCATTTAACGTAGAATCGATACAGTTTTTGTCAAAACATCAAACTTAAAACGTATTTTTCGTTGTCCTAATTGTATTCTAATTCGATTTCTAAACTTTTTCTACATGATAATAAATATATGAAGACAGATATACAAGAAAGAAATAAAAAAATATGTTTTAAACAATCAAATAGGTTGTTCAATGTCGAACAATTTTGATCAAAATTTTAAAAAATTCACGAGTATGACCCACCTTAGGATGTACTAAAGCTATTTTTAACTTGATTTAATTATGTATTAACCCTAAAAACAAGTTTATTAAACTATATATAACGGTTTCGAGTCACGAAAATACAATATGATCGACAATATTGGCCGTTTAACGTAGAATCGCTACAGTTTTTGTCCAAATATCAAGCTTAAAACCCATTTTTCGGTGTACTAATTGTATTCTAATTTGATTTCTAAACTTCTTCTACATGATAATGCATATATGAAGACAGATACACGAGAATGAAATCAAAAAAATATGTTTTAAACAACGAAATATGTTGTTCAAGGTCGAACAATTTTGATCAAAATTTTAAAAAATTCACGAGTATGACCCACCTTAGATTGTGCTAAACCTATTTTTAACTTGATGTAATTATGTATTAATCATAAAAACATGTTTATTAAACTATATATAACATTTTAGAGTCACGAAAACACAGTTTGATCGACAATATTGGCCGTTCAACGTAGAATCGCAACAGTTTTTGTCCAAATATCAAGCTTAAAACCCATTTTTCGTTGTCCTAATTGTATGCTAATTTGATTTCTAAACTTCTTCTACATGATAATGCATATATGAAGACAGATACGCAAGAATGAAATCAAAAAAATATGTTTTAAACAACCAAATATGTTGTTCAATGTCGAACAATTTTGATCAAATTTTAAAAAATTTACGAGTATGACCCACCTTAGGATGTACTAAACCTTTTTTTAACTTGATGTAATTATGTATTAATCATAAAAACATATTTATTAAACTATATATAACATTTTAGAGTCACGAAAACACAATTTGATCGACAATATTGGCCGTTCAACGTAAAATCGCAACGGTTTTTGTCCAAATATTAAGCTTAAAACCCATTTTTCGTTGTCCTAATTGTATTCTAATTCGATTTGTAAACTTTTTCTACATGATAATAAATATATGAAGACAGATATACAAGAATGAAATCAAAAAAATATGTTTTAAACAACCAAATATGATGTTCAATGTCGAACAATTTTGATCAAAATTTTAAAAAATTCACGAGTATGACCCACCTTAGGATGTGCTAAACCTATTTTTAACTTGATGTAATTATGTATTAATCATAAAAACATGTTTATTAAACTATATATAACATTTTGGAGTCACGAAAACACAATTTGACCGACAATATTGGCCGTTCAACGTAGAATCGCAACAGTTTTTGTCCAAATATCAAGCTTAAAACCCATTTTTCGTTGTCCTAATTGTATGCTAATTTGATTTCTAAACTTCTTCTACATGATAATGCATATATGAAGACAGATACGCAAGAATGAAATCAAAAAAATATGTTTTAAACAACCAAATATGTTGTTCAATGTCGAACAATTTTGATCAAAATTTTAAAAAATTCACGAGTATGACCCACCTTAGGATGTACTAAACCTATTTTTAACTTGATGTAATTATGTATTAATAATAAAAACATGTTTATTAAACTATATATAACATTTTAGAGTCACGAAAACACAATTCGATCGACAATATTGGCCGTTCAACGTAGAATCGCAACAGTTTTTGTCCAAATATCAAGCTTAAAACCTATTTTTCGTTGTCCTAATTGTATGCTAATTTGATTTCTTAACTTCTTCTACATGATAATGCATATATGAAGACAGATACGCAAGAATGAAATCAAAAAAATATGTTTTAAACAACCAAATATGTTGTTCAATGTCAAACAATTTTGATCAAAATTTTAAAAAATTCACGAGTATGACCCACCTTAGGATGTACTAAACCTATTTTTAACTTGATGTAATTATGTATTAATCATAAAAACATATTTATTAAACTATATATAACATTTTAGAGTCACGAAAACACAATTTGATCGACAATATTGGCCGTTCAACGTAAAATCGCAACGGTTTTTGTCCAAATATTAAGCTTCAATGTCGAACAATTTTGATCAAAATTTTAAAAAATTTACGAGTATGACGCACCTTAGGATGTACTAAACCTTTTTTTAACTTGATGTAATTATGTATTAATCATAAAAACATGATTATGAAACTATATATAACATTTTAGAGTCACGAAAACACAATATGATCGACAATATTGGCCATTTAACGTAGAATCGATACAGTTTTTGTCAAAACATCAAACTTAAAACGTATTTTTCGTTGTCCTAATTGTATTCTAATTCGATTTCTAAACTTTTTCTACATGATAATAAATATATGAAGACAGATATACAAGAAAGAAATAAAAAAATATGTTTTAAACAATCAAATAGGTTGTTCAATGTCGAACAATTTTGATCAAAATTTTAAAAAATTCACGAGTATGACCCACCTTAGGATGTACTAAAGCTATTTTTAACTTGATTTAATTATGTATTAACCCTAAAAACAAGTTTATTAAACTATATATAACGGTTTCGAGTCACGAAAATACAATATGATCGACAATATTGGCCGTTTAACGTAGAATCGCTACAGTTTTTGTCCAAATATCAAGCTTAAAACCCATTTTTCGGTGTACTAATTGTATTCTAATTTGATTTCTAAACTTCTTCTACATGATAATGCATATATGAAGACAGATACACGAGAATGAAATCAAAAAAATATGTTTTAAACAACGAAATATGTTGTTCAAGGTCGAACAATTTTGATCAAAATTTTAAAAAATTCACGAGTATGACCCACCTTAGATTGTGCTAAACCTATTTTTAACTTGATGTAATTATGTATTAATCATAAAAACATGTTTATTAAACTATATATAAAATTTTAGAGTCACGAAAACACAATTTGATCGACAATATTGGCCGTTCAACGTAGAATCGCAACAGTTTTTGTCCAAATATCAAGCTTAAAACCCATTTTTCGTTGTCCTAATTGTATGCTAATTTGATTTCTAAACTTCTTCTACATGATAATGCATATATGAAGACAGATACGCAAGAATGAAATCAAAAAAATATGTTTTAAACAACCAAATATGTTGTTCAATGTCGAACAATTTTGATCAAAATTTTAAAAAATTCAAGAGTATGACCCACCTTAGGATGTACTAAACCTATTTTTAACTTGATGTAATTATGTATTAATAATAAAAACATGTTTATTAAACTATATATAACATTTTAGAGTCACGAAAACACAATTTGATCGACAATATTGGCCGTTCAACGTAGAATCGCAACAGTTTTTGTCCAAATATCAAGCTTAAAACCTATTTTTCGTTGTCCTAATTGTATGCTAATTTGATTTCTAAACTTCTTCTACATGATAATGCAGATATGAAGACAGATACGCTAGAATGAAATCAAAAAAATATGTTTTAAACAACCAAATATGTTGTTCAATGTCAAACAATTTTGATCAAAATTTTAAAAAATTCACGAGTATGACCCACCTTAGGATGTACTAAACCTATTTTTAACTTGATGTAATTATGTATTAATCATAAAAACATATTTATTAAACTATATATAACATTTTAGAGTCACGAAAACACAATTTGATCGACAATATTGGCCGTTCAACATAAAATCGCAACGGTTTTTGTCCAAATATTAAGCTTAAAACCCATTTTTCGTTGTCCTAATTGTATTCTAATTCGATTTGTAAACTTTTTCTACATGATAATAAATATATGAAGACAGATATACAAGAATGAAATCAAAAAAATATGTTTTAAACAACCAAATATGATGTTCAATGTCGAACAATTTTGATCAAAATTTTAAAAAATTTACGAGTATGACGCACCTTAGGATGTACTAAACCTTTTTTTAACTTGATGTAATTATGTATTAATCATAAAAACATGATTATGAAACTATATATAACATTTTAGAGTCACGAAAACACAATATGATCGACAATATTGGCCATTTAACGTAGAATCGATACAGTTTTTGTCAAAACATCAAACTTAAAACGTATTTTTCGTTGTCCTAATTGTATTCTAATTCGATTTCTAAACTTTTTCTACATGATAATAAATATATGAAGACAGATATACAAGAATGAAATGAAAAAAATATGTTTTAAACAATCAAATAGGTTGTTCAATGTCGAACAATTTTGATCAAAATTTTAAAAAATTAACGAGTATGACCCACCTTAGGATGTACTAAACCTATTTTTAACTTGATTTAATTATGTATTAACCCTAAAAACAAGTTTATTAAACTATATATAACTGTTTGGAGTCACGAAAACACAATATGATCGACAATATTGGCCGTTTAACGTAGAATCGCTACAGTTTTTGTCCAAATATCAAGCTTAAAACCCATTTTTCGTTGTCCTAATTGTATTCTAATTTGATTTCTAAACTTCTTCTACATGATAATGCATATATGAAGACAGATACGCAAGAATGAAATCAAAAAATTATGTTTTAAATAACCAAATATGTTGTTCAATGTCGAACAATTTTGATCAAAATTTTAAAAAATTTACGAGTATGACCCACCTTAGGATGTACTAAACCTTTTTTTAACTTGATGTAATTATGTATTAATCATAAAAACATGATTATGAAACTATATTTAACATTTTAGAGTCACGAAAACACAATATGATAGACAATATTGGCCATTTAACGTAGAATCGATACAGTTTTTGTCAAAACGTCAAACTTAAAACGTATTTTTCGTTGTCCTAATTGTATTCTAATTCGATTTCTAAACTTTTTCTACATGATAATAAATATATGAAGACAGATATACAAGAATGAAATAAAAAAAATATGTTTTAAACAATCAAATAGGTTGTTCAATGTCGAACAATTTTGATCAAAATTTTAAAAAATTCACGAGTATGACCCACCTTAGGATGTACTAAAGCTATTTTTAACTTGATTTAATTGTGTATTAACCCTAAAAACAAGTTTATTAAACTATATATAACGGTTTCGAGTCACGAAAATACAATATGATCGACAATATTGGCCGTTTAACGTAGAATCGCTACAGTTTTTGTCCAAATATCAAGCTTAAAACCCATTTTTCGGTGTACTAATTGTATTCTAATTTGATTTCTAAACTTCTTCTACATGATAATGCATATATGAAGACAGATACACAAGAATGAAATCAAAAAAATATGTTTTAAACAACGAAATATGTTGTTCAATGTCGAACAATTTTGATCAAAATTTTAAAAAATTCACGAGTATGACCCACCTTAGGATGTGCTAAACCTATTTTTAACTTGATTTAATTATGTATTAACCCTAAAAACAAGTTTATTAAACTATATATAACGGTTTCGAGCCACGAAAATACAATATGATCGACAATATTGGCCGTTTAACATAGAATCGCAACAGTTTTTGTCCAAATATCAAGCTTAAAACCCATTTTTCGGTGTACTAATTGTATTCTAATTTGATTTCTAAACTTCTACATGATAATGCATATATGAAGACAGATACACAAGAATGAAATCATAAAAATATGTTTTAAACAACCAAATATGTTGTTCAATGTCGAACAATTTTGATCAAAATTTTAAAAAATTCACGAGTATGACCCACCTTAGGATGTACTAAACCTATTTTTAACTTTATTTAATTTTGTATTAATGCTAAAAACAAGTTTATTAAACTATATATAACTGTTTGGAGTCACGAAAACACAATTTGATCGACAATATTGGCCGTTCAACGTAGAATCGCTACAGTTTTTGTCCAAATATCAAGCTTAAAACCCATTTTTCGTTGTCCTAATTGTATGCTAATTTGATTTCTAAACTTCTTCTACATGATAATGCATATATGAAGACAGATACGCAAGAATGAAATCAAAAAAATATGTTTTAAGCAACCAAATATGATGTTCAATGTCGAACAATTTTGATCAAAATTTTAAAAAATTTACGAGTATGACCCACCTTAGGATGTACTAAACCTATTTTTAACTTGATGTAATTATGTATTAATCATAAAAACATGATTATGAAACTATATATAACATTTTAGAGTCACGAAAACACAATATGATCGACAATATTGGCCGTTCAACGTAGAATCGATACAGTTTTTGTCAAAACATCAAGCTTAAAACCCATTTTTCGGTGTACTAATTGTATTCTAATTTGATTTCTAAACTTCTTCTACATGATAATGCATATATGAAGACAGATACACAAGAATGAAATCAAAAAAATATGTTTTAAACAACGAAATATGTTGTTCAATGTCGAACAATTTTGATCAAAATTTTAAAAAATTCACGAGTATGACCCACCTTAGGATGTGCTAAACCTATTTTTAACTTGATGTAATTATGTATTAATCATAAAAACATGTTTATTAAACTATCTATAACATTTTAGAGTCACGAAAACACAATTTGATCGACAATATTGGCCGTTCAACGTAGAATCGCAACAGTTTTTGTCCAAATATCAAGCTTAAAACCCATTTTTCGTTGTCCTAATTGTATGCTAATTTGATTTCTAAACTTCTTCTACATGATAATGCATATATGAAGACAGATACGCAAGAATGAAATCGAAAAAATATGTTTTAAACAACCAAATATGTTGTTCAATGTCAAACAATTTTGATCAAAATTTTAAAAAATTCACGAGTATGACCCACCTTAGGATGTACTAAACCTATTTTTAACTTGATGTAATTATGTATTAATAATAAAAACATGTTTATTAAACTATATATAACATTTTAGAGTCACGAAAACACAATTTGATCGACAATATTGGCCGTTCAACGTAGAATCGCTACAGTTTTTGTCCAAATATTAAGCTTAAAACCCATTTTTCGGTGTACTAATTGTATTCTAATTTGATTTCTAAACTTCTTCTACATGATAATGCATATATGAAGACAGATACACAAGAATGAAATCAAAAAAATATGTTTTAAACAACGAAATATGTTGTTCAATGTCGAACAATTTTGATCAAAATTTTAAAAAATTCACGAGTATGACCCACCTTAGGATGTGCTAAACCTATTTTTAACTTGATGTAATTATGTATTAATCATAAAAACATGTTTATTAAACTATCTATAACATTTTAGAGTCACGAAAACACAATTTGATCGACAATATTGGCCGTTCAACGTAGAATCGCAACAGTTTTTGTCCAAATATCAAGCTTAAAACCCATTTTTCGTTGTCCTAATTGTATGCTAATTTGATTTCTAAACTTCTTCTACATGATAATGCATATATGAAGACAGATACGCAAGAATGAAATCAAAAAAATATGTTTTAAACAACCAAATATGTTGTTCAATGTCGAACAATTTTGATCAAAATTTTAAAAAATTCACGAGTATGACCCACCTTAGGATGTACTAAACCTATTTTTAACTTGATGTAATTATGTATTAATAATAAAAACATGTTTATTAAACTATATATAACATTTTAGAGTCACGAAAACACAATTTGATCGACAATATTGGCCGTTCAACGTAGAATCGCTACAGTTTTTGTCCAAATATCAAGCTTAAAACCCATTTTTCGGTGTACTAATTGTATTCTAATTTGATTTCTAAACTTCTTCTACATGATAATGCATATATGAAGACAGATACACAAGAATGAAATCAAAAAAATATGTTTTAAACAACGAAATATGTTGTTCAATGTCGAACAATTTTGATCAAAATTTTAAAAAATTCACGAGTATGACCCACCTTAGGATGTGCTAAACCTATTTTTAACTTGATGTAATTATGTATTAATCATAAAAACATGTTTATTAAACTATATATAACATTTTAGAGTCACGAAAACACAATTTGATCGACAATATTGGCCGTTCAACGTAGAATCGCAACAGTTTTTGTCCAAATATCAAGCTTAAAACCCATTTTTCGTTGTCCTAATTGTATGCTAATTTGATTTCTAAACTTCTTCTACATGATAATGCATATATGAAGACAGATACGCAAGAATGAAATCAAAAAAATATGTTTTAAACAACCAAATATGTTGTTCAATGTCGAACAATTTTGATCAAAATTTTAAAAAATTCACGAGTATGACCCACCTTAGGATGTACTAAACCTATTTTTAACTTGATGTAATTATGTATTAATAATAAAAACATGTTTATTAAACTATATATAACATTTTAGAGTCACGAAAACACAATTTGATCGACAATATTGGCCGTTCAACGTAGAATCGCAACAGTTTTTGTCCAAATATCAAGCTTAAAACCTATTTTTCGTTGTCCTAATTGTATGCTAATTTGATTTCTAAACTTCTTCTACATGATAATGCATATATGAAGACAGATACGCAAGAATGAAATCAAAAAAATATGTTTTAAACAACCAAATATGTTGTTCAATGTCGAACAATTTTGATCAAAATTTTAAAAAATTCACGAGTATGACCCACCTTAGGATGTACTAAACCTATTTTTAACTTGATGTAATTATGTATTAATAATAAAAACATGTTTATTAAACTATATATAACATTTTAGAGTCACGAAAACACAATTTGATCGACAATATTGGCCGTTCAACGTAGAATCGCTACAGTTTTTGTCCAAATATCAAGCTTAAAACCCATTTTTCGGTGTACTAATTGTATTCTAATTTGATTTCTAAACTTCTTCTACATGATAATGCATATATGAAGACAGATACACAAGAATGAAATCAAAAAAATATGTTTTAAACAAGGAAATATGTTGTTCAATGTCGAACAATTTTGATCAAAATTTTAAAAAATTCACGAGTATGACCCACCTTAGGATGTACTAAACCTATTTTTAACTTGATGTAATTATGTATTAATAATAAAAACATGTTTATTAAACTATATATAACATTTTAGAGTCACGAAAACACAATTTGATCGACAATATTCGCCGTTCAACGTAGAATCGCTACAGTTTTTGTCCAAATATCAAGCTTAAAACCCATTTTTCGGTGTACTAATTGTATTCTAATTTGATTTCTAAACTTCTTCTACATGATAATGCATATATGAAGACAGATACACAAGAATGAAATCAAAAAAATATGTTTTAAATAAGGAAATATGTTGTTCAATGTCGAACAATTTTGATCAAAATTTTAAAAAATTCACGAGTATGACCCACCTTAGGATGTGCTAAACCTATTTTTAACTTGATGTAATTATGTATTAATCATAAAAACATGTTTATTAAACTATCTATAACATTTTAGAGTCACAAGAACACAATTTGATCGACAATATTGGCCGTTCAACGTAGAATCGCAACAGTTTTTGTCCAAATATCAAGCTTAAAACCCATTTTTCGTTGTCCTAATTGTATGCTAATTTGATTTCTAAACTTCTTCTACATGATAATGCATATATGAAGACAGATACACAAGAATGAAATCAAAAAAATATGTTTTAAACAACCAAATATGTTGTTCAATATCGAACAATTTTGATCAAAATTTTAAAAAATTTACGAGTATGACCCACCTTAGGATGTACTAAACCTATTTTTAACTTGATGTAATTATGTATTAATAATAAAAACATGTTTATTAAACTATATATAACATTTTAGAGTCACGAAAACACAATTTGATCGACAATATTGGCCGTTCAACGTAGAATCGCTACAGTTTTTGTCCAAATATCAAGCTTAAAACCCATTTTTCGGTGTACTAATTGTATTCTAATTTGATTTCTAAACTTCTTCTACATGATAATGCATATATGAAGACAGATACACAAGAATGAAATCAAAAAAATATGTTTTAAACAAGGAAATATGTTGTTCAATGTCGAACAATTTTGATCAAAATTTTAAAAAATTCACGAGTATGACCCACCTTAGGATGTACTAAACCTATTTTTAACTTGATGTAATTATGTATTAATAATAAAAACATGTTTATTAAACTATATATAACATTTTAGAGTCACGAAAACACAATTTGATCGACAATATTCGCCGTTCAACGTAGAATCGCTACAGTTTTTGTCCAAATATCAAGCTTAAAACCCATTTTTCGGTGTACTAATTGTATTCTAATTTGATTTCTAAACTTCTTCTACATGATAATGCATATATGAAGACAGATACACAAGAATGAAATCAAAAAAATATGTTTTAAATAAGGAAATATGTTGTTCAATGTCGAACAATTTTGATCAAAATTTTAAAAAATTCACGAGTATGACCCACCTTAGGATGTGCTAAACCTATTTTTAACTTGATGTAATTATGTATTAATCATAAAAACATGTTTATTAAACTATCTATAACATTTTAGAGTCACAAAAACACAATTTGATCGACAATATTGGCCGTTCAACGTAGAATCGCAACAGTTTTTGTCCAAATATCAAGCTTAAAACCCATTTTTCGTTGTCCTAATTGTATGCTAATTTGATTTCTAAACTTCTTCTACATGATAATGCATATATGAAGACAGATACGCAAGAATGAAATCAAAAAAATATGTTTTAAACAACCAAATATGTTGTTCAATATCGAACAATTTTGATCAAAATTTTAAAAAATTCACGAGTATGACCCATCTTAGGATGTACTAAACCTATTTTTAACTTGATGTAATTATGTATTAATAATAAAAACATGTTTATTGAACTATATATAACATTTTAGAGTCACGAAAACACAATATGATTGACAATATTGGCCGTTCAACGTAGAATCGCAACTGTTTTTGTCCAAATATCAAGCTTAAAACCTATTTTTCGTTGTCCTAATTGTATGCTAATTTGATTTCTAAACTTCTTCTACATGATAATGCATATATGAAGACAGATACCCAAGAATGAAATCAAAAAAATATGTTTTAAACAACCAAATATGTTGTTCAATGTCGAACAATTTTGATCAAAATTTTAAAACATTCACGAGTATGACCCACCTTAGGATGTACTAAACCTATTTTTAACTTGATGTAATTATGTATTAATCATAAAAACATATTTATTAAACTATATATAACATTTTAGAGTCACGAAAACACAATTTGATCGACAATATTGGCCGTTCAACGTAGAATCGCAACGGTTTTTGTCCAAATATTAAGCTTGAAGCCCATTTTTCGTTGTCCTAATTGTATTCTAATTCGATTTGTAAATTTTTTCTACATGATAAAGCATATATGAAGACAGATAGACAAGAATGAAATCAAAAACATATGTTTTAAACAATCAAATAGGTTGTTCAACGTCGAACAATTTTGATCAAAATTTTAAAAAATTAACGAGTATGACCCACCTTATGATGTACTAAACCTATTTTTAACTTGATTTAATTATGTATTAATTCTAAAAACAAGTTTATTAAACTATATATAACTGTTTGGAGTCACGAAAACACAATATGATCGACAATATTGGCCGTTTAACGTAGAATCGCTACAGTTTTTGTCCAAATATCAAGCTTAAAACCCATTTTTCGTTGTCCTAATTGTATTCTAATTTGATTTCTAAACTTCTTCTACATGATAATGCATATATGAAGACAGTTACACAAGAATGAAATCAAAAAATTATGTTTTAAATAACCAAATATGTTGTTCAATGTCGAACAATTTTGATCAAAATTTCAAAAAATTTACGAGTATGACCCACCTTAGGATGTACTAAACCTTTTTTTAACTTGATGTAATTATGTATTAATCATAAAAACATGATTATGAAACTATATTTAACATTTTAGAGTCACGAAAACACAATATGATAGACAATATTGGCCATTTAACGTAGAATCGATACAGTTTTTGTCAAAACATCAAACTTAAAACGTATTTTTCGTTGTCCTAATTGTATTCTAATTCGATTTCTAAACTTTTTCTACATGATAATAAATATATGAAGACAGATATACAAGAATGAAATAAAAAAATATGTTTTAAACAATCAAATAGGTTGTTCAATGTCGAACAATTTTGATCAAAATTTTAAAAAATTCACGAGTATGACCCACCTTAGGATGTACTAAAGCTATTTTTAACTTGATTTAATTATGTATTAACCCTAAAAACAAGTTTATTAAACTATATATAACGGTTTCGAGTCACGAAAATACAATATGATCGACAATATTGGCCGTTTAACGTAGAATCGCTACAGTTTTTGTCCAAATATCAAGCTTAAAACCCATTTTTCGGTGTACTAATTGTATTCTAATTTGATTTCTAAACTTCTTCTACATGATAATGCATATATGAAGACAGATACGCAAGAATGAAATCAAAAAAATATGTTTTAAATAACCAAATATGTTGTTCAATATCGAACAATTTTGATCAAAATTTTAAAAAATTCACGAGTATGACCCACCTTAGGATGTACTAAACCTATTTTTAACTTGATGTAATTATGTATTAATAATAAAAACATGTTTATTAAACTATATATAACATTTTAGAGTCACGAAAACACAATTTGATTGACAATATTGGCCGTTCAACGTAGAATCGCAACAGTTTTTGTCCAAATATCAAGCTTAAAACCTATTTTTCGTTGTCCTAATTGTATGCTAATTTGATTTCTAAACTTCTTCTACATGATAATGCATATATGAAGACAGATACCCAAGAATGAAATCAAAAAAATATGTTTTAAACAACCAAATATGTTGTTCAATGTCGAACAATTTTGATCAAAATTTTAAAAAATTCACGAGTATGACCCACCTTAGGATGTACTAAACCTATTTTTAACTTGATGTAATTATGTATTAATCATAAAAACATATTTATTAAACTATATATAACATTTTAGAGTCACGAAAACACAATTTGATCGACAATATTGGCCGTTCAACGTAGAATCGCTACAGTTTTTGTCCAAATATCAAGCTTAAAACCCATTTTTCGGTGTACTAATTGTATTCTAATTTGATTTCTAAACTTCTTCTACATGATAATGCATATATGAAGACAGATACACAAGAATGAAATCAAAAAAATATATTTTAAACAACGAAATATGTTGTTCAATGTCGAACAATTTTGATCAAAATTTTAAAAAATTCACGAGTATGACCCACCTTAGGATGTGCTAAACCTATTTTTAACTTGATGTAATTATGTATTAATCATAAAAACATGTTTATTAAACTATATATAACATTTTAGAGTCACGAAAACACAATTTGATCGACAATATTGGCCGTTCAACGTAGAATCGCAACAGTTTTTGTCCAAATATCAAGCTTAAAACCCATTTTTCATTGTCCTAATTGTATGCTAATTTGATTTCTAAACTTCTTCTACATGATAATGCATATATGAAGACAGATACGCAAGAATGAAATCAAAAAAATATGTTTTAAACAACCAAATATGTTGTTCAATGTCGAACAATTTTGATCAAAATTTTAAAAAATTCACGAGTATGACCCACCTTAGGATGTGCTAAACCTATTTTTAACTTGATGTAATTATGTATTAATCATAAAAACATGTTTATTAAACTATATATAACATTTTAGAGTCACGAAAACACAATTTGATCGACAATATTGGCCGTTCAACGTAGAATCGCAACAGTTTTTGTCCAAATATCAAGCTTAAAACCTATTTTTTGTTGTCCTAATTGTATGCTAATTTGATTTGTAAACTTCTTCTACATGATAATGCATATATGAAGACAGATACGGAAGAATGAAATCAAAAAAATATGTTTTAAACAACCAAATATGTTGTTCAATGTCGAACAATTTTGATCAAAATTTTAAAAAATTCACGAGTATGACCCACCTTAGGATGTACTAAACCTATTTTTAACTTGATGTAATTATGTATTAATCATAAAAACATATTTATTAAACTATATATAACATTTTAGAGTCACGAAAACACAATTTGATCGACAATATTGGCCGTTCAACGTAAAATCGCAACGGTTTTTGTCCAAATATTAAGCTTAAAACCCATTTTCGTTGTCCTAATTGTATTCTAATTCGATTTGTAAATTTTTTCTACATGATAAAGCATATATGAAGACAGATAACTAAACCTATTTTTAACTTGAGACAAGAATGAAATCAAAAAAATATGTTTTAAACAATCAAAAGGTTGTTTCGAACAATTTTGATCAAAATTAAAAAATTAACGAGTATGACCCACCTTATGATGTACTAAACCTATTTTTAACTTGATTTAATTATGTATTAATTCTAAAAACAAGTTTATTAAACTATATATAACTGTTTGGAGTCACGAAAACACAATATGATCGACAATATTGGCCGTTTAACGTAGAATCGCTACAGTTTTTGTCCAAATATCAAGCTTAAAACCCATTTTTCGTTGTCCTAATTGTATTCTAATTTGATTTCTAAACTTCTTCTACATGATAATGCATATATGAAGACAGATACGCAAGAATGAAATCGAAAAAATATGTTTTAAACAACCAAATATGTTGTTCAATGTCAAACAATTTTGATCAAAATTTTAAAAAATTCACGAGTATGACCCACCTTAGGATGTGCTAAACCTATTTTTAACTTGATGTAATTATGTATTAATCATAAAAACATGTTTATTAAACTATATATAACATTTTAGAGTCACGAAAACACAATTTGATCGACAATATTGGCCGTTCAACGTAGAATCGCAACAGTTTTTGTCCAAATATCAAGCTTAAAACCCATTTTTCATTGTCCTAATTGTATGCTAATTTGATTTCTAAACTTCTTCTACATGATAATGCATATATGAAGACAGATACGCAAGAATGAAATCAAAAAAATATGTTTTAAACAACCAAATATGTTGTTCAATGTCGAACAATTTTGATCAAAATTTTAAAAAATTCACGAGTATGACCCACCTTAGGATGTGCTAAACCTATTTTTAACTTGATGTAATTATGTATTAATCATAAAAACATGTTTATTAAACTATATATAACATTTTAGAGTCACGAAAACACAATTTGATCGACAATATTGGCCGTTCAACGTAGAATCGCAACAGTTTTTGTCCAAATATCAAGCTTAAAACCCATTTTTCATTGTCCTAATTGTATGCTAATTTGATTTCTAAACTTCTTCTACATGATAATGCATATATGAAGACAGATACGCAAGAATGAAATCAAAAAAATATGTTTTAAACAACCAAATATGTTGTTCAATGTCGAACAATTTTGATCAAAATTTTAAAAAATTCACGAGTATGACCCACCTTAGGATGTGCTAAACCTATTTTTAACTTGATGTAATTATGTATTAATCATAAAAACATGTTTATTAAACTATATATAACATTTTAGAGTCACGAAAATACAATTTGATCGACAATATTGGCCGTTCAACGTAGAATCGCAACAGTTTTTGTCCAAATATCAAGCTTAAAACCTATTTTTTGTTGTCCTAATTGTATGCTAATTTGATTTCTAAACTTCTTCTACATGATAATGCATATATGAAGACAGATACGGAAGAATGAAATCAAAAAAATATGTTTTAAACAACCAAATATGTTGTTCAAAGTCGAACAATTTTGATCAAAATTTTAAAAAATTCACGAGTATGACCCACCTTAGGATGTACTAAACCTATTTTTAACTTGATGTAATTATGTATTAATCATAAAAACATATTTATTAAACTATATATAACATTTTAGAGTCACGAAGACACAATTTGATCGACAATATTGGCCGTTCAACGTAAAATCGCAACGGTTTTTGTCCAAATATTAAGCTTAAAACCCATTTTTCGTTGTCCTAATTGTATTCTAATTCGATTTGTACATTTTTTCTACATGATAAAGCATATATGAAGACAGATAGACAAGAATGAAATCAAAAAAATATGTTTTAAACAATCAAATAGGTTGTTCAACGTCGAACAATTTTGATCAAAATTTTAAAAAATTAACGAGTATGACCCACCTTATGATGTACTAAACCTATTTTTAACTTGATTTAATTATGTATTAATTCTAAAAACAAGTTTATTAAACTATATATAACTGTTTGGAGTCACGAAAACACAATATGATCGACAATATTGGCCGTTTAACGTAGAATCGCTACAGTTTTTGTCCAAATATCAAGCTTAAAACCCATTTTTCGTTGTCCTAATTGTATTCTAATTTGATTTCTAAACTTCTTCTACATGATAATGCATATATGAAGACAGTTACACAAGAATGAAATCAAAAAATTATGTTTTAAATAACCAAATATGTTGTTCAATGTCGAACAATTTTGATCAAAATTTTAAAAAATTTACGAGTATGACCCACCTTAGGATGTACTAAACCTTTTTTTAACTTGATGTAATTATGTATTAATCATAAAAACATGATTATGAAACTATATTTAACATTTTAGAGTCACGAAAACACAATATGATAGACAATATTGGCCATTTAACGTAGAATCGATACAGTTTTTGTCAAAACATCAAACTTAAAACGTATTTTTCGTTGTTCTAATTGTATTCTAATTCGATTTCTAAACTTTTTCTACATGATAATAAATATATGAAGACAGATATACAAGAATGAAATAAAAAAATATGTTTTAAACAATCAAATAGGTTGTTCAATGTCGAACAATTTTGATCAAAATTTTAAAAAATTCACGAGTATGACCCACCTTAGGATGTACTAAAGCTATTTTTAACTTGATTTAATTATGTATTAACCCTAAAAACAAGTTTATTAAACTATATATAACGGTTTCGAGTCACGAAAATACAATATGATCGACAATATTGGCCGTTTAACGTAGAATCGCTACAGTTTTTGTCCAAATATCAAGCTTAAAACCCATTTTTCGGTGTACTAATTGTATTCTAATTTGATTTCTAAACTTCTTCTACATGATAATGCATATATGAAGACAGATACACAAGAATGAAATCAAAAAAATATGTTTTAAACAACGAAATATGTTGTTCAATGTCGAACAATTTTGATCAAAATTTTAAAAAATTCACGAGTATGACCCACCTTAGGATGTGCTAAACCTATTTTTAACTTGATGTAATTATGTATTAATCATAAAAACATGTTTATTAAACTATATATAACATTTTAGAGTCACGAAAACACAATTTGATCGACAATATTGGCCGTTCAACGTAGAATCGCAACAGTTTTTGTCCAAATATCAAGCTTAAAACCCATTTTTCATTGTCCTAATTGTATGCTAATTTGATTTCTAAACTTCTTCTACATGATAATGCATATATGAAGACAGATACGCAAGAATGAAATCAAAAAAATATGTTTTAAACAACCAAATATGTTGTTCAATGTCGAACAATTTTGATCAAAATTTTAAAAAATTCACGAGTATGACCCACCTTAGGATGTGCTAAACCTATTTTTAACTTGATGTAATTATGTATTAATCATAAAAACATGTTTATTAAACTATATATAACATTTTAGAGTCACGAAAACACAATTTGATCGACAATATTGGCCGTTCAACGTAGAATCGCAACAGTTTTTGTCCAAATATCAAGCTTAAAACCTATTTTTCGTTGTCCTAATTGTATGCTAATTTGATTTCTAAACTTCTTCTACATGATAATGCATATATGAAGACAGATACGGAAGAATGAAATCAAAAAAATATGTTTTAAACAACCAAATATGTTGTTCAATGTCGAACAATTTTGATCAAAATTTTAAAAAATTCACGAGTATGACCCACCTTAGGATGTACTAAACCTATTTTTAACTTGATGTAATTATGTATTAATCATAAAAACATATTTATTAAACTATATATAACATTTTAGAGTCACGAAAACACAATTTGATCGACAATATTGGCCGTTCAACGTAAAATCGCAACGGTTTTTGTCCAAATATTAAGCTTAAAACCCATTTTTCGTTGTCCTAATTGTATTCTAATTCGATTTGTAAATTTTGTCTACATGATAAAGCATATATGAAGACAGATAGACAAGAATGAAATCAAAAAAATATGTTTTAAACAATCAAATAGGTTGTTCAACGTCGAACAATTTTGAACAAAATTTTAAAAAATTAACGAGTATGACCCACCTTATGATGTACTAAACCTATTTTTAACTTGATTTAATTATGTATTAATTCTAAAAACAAGTTTATTAAACTATATATAACTGTTTGGAGTCACGAAAACACAATATGATCGACAATATTGGCCGTTTAACGTAGAATCGCTACAGTTTTTGTCCAAATATCAAGCTTAAAACCCATTTTTCGTTGTCCTAATTGTATTCTAATTTGATTTCTAAACCTCTTCTACATGATAATGCATATATGAAGACAGTTACACAAGAATGAAATCAAAAAATTATGTTTTAAATAACCAAATATGTTGTTCAATGTCGAACAATTTTGATCAAAATTTTAAAAAATTCACGAGTATGACCCACCTTAGGATGTGCTAAACCTATTTTTAACTTGATGTAATTATGTATTAATCATAAAAACATGTTTATTAAACTATATATAACATTTTAGAGTCACGAAAACACAATTTGATCGACAATATTGGCCGTTCAACGTAGAATCGCAACAGTTTTTGTCCAAATATCAAGCTTAAAACGTATTTTTCGTTGTCCTAATTGTATTCTAATTCGATTTCTAAACTTTTTCTACATGATAATAAATATATGAAGACAGATATACAAGAATGAAATAAAAAAATATGTTTTAAACAATCAAATAGGTTGTTTAATGTCGAACAATTTTGATCAAAATTTTAAAAAATTCACGAGTATGACCCACCTTAGGATGTACTAAAGCTATTTTTAACTTGATTTATTTATGTATTAACCCTAAAAACAAGTTTATTAAACTATATATAACGGTTTCGAGTCACGAAAATACAATATGATCGACAATATTGGCCGTTTAACGTAGAATCGCTACAGTTTTTGTCCAAATATCAAGCTTAAAACCATTTTTCGGTGTACTAATTGTATTCTAATTTGATTTCTAAACTTCTTCTACATGATAATGCATATATGAAGACAGATACACAAGAATGAAATCAAAAAAATATGTTTTAAACAACGAAATATGTTGTTCAATGTCGAACAATTTTGATCAAAATTTTAAAAAATTCACGAGTATGACCCACCTTAGGATGTGCTAAACCTATTTTTAACTTGATGTAATTATGTATTAATCATAAAAACATGTTTATTATAACATTTTAGAGTCACGAAAACACAATTTGATCGACAATATTGGCCGTTCAACGTAGAATCGCAACAGTTTTTGTCCAAATATCAAGCTTAAAACCCATTTTTCGTTGTCCTAATTGTATGCTAATTTGATTTCTAAACTTCTTCTACATGATAATGCATATATGAAGACAGATACGCAAGAATGAAATCAAAAAAATATGTTTTAAACAACCAAATATGTTGTTCAATGTCGAACAATTTTGATCAAAATTTTAAAAAATTCACGAGTATGACCCACCTTAGGATGTACTAAACCTATTTTTAACTTGATGTAATTATGTATTAATAATAAAAACATGTTTATTAAACTATATATAACATTTTAGAGTCACGAAAACACAATTTGATCGACAATATTGGCCGTTCAACGTAGAATCGCAACAGTTTTTGTCCAAATATCAAGCTTAAAACCTATTTTTCGTTGTCCTAATTGTATGCTAATTTGATTTCTAAACTTCTTCTACATGATAATGCATATATGAAGACAGATACGCAAGAATGAAATCAAAAAAATATGTTTTAAACAACCAAATATGTTGTTCAATGTCGAACAATTTTGATCAAAATTTTAAAAAATTCACGAGTATGACCCACCTTAGGATGTACTAAACCTATTTTTAACTTGATGTAATTATGTATTAATCATAAAAACATATTTATTAAACTATATATAACATTTTAGAGTCACGAAAACACAATTTGATCGACAATATTGGCCGTTCAACGTAAAATCGCAACGGTTTTTGTTCAAATATTAAGCTTGAAACCCATTTTTCGTTGTCCTAATTGTATTCTAGTTCGATTTGTAAATTTTTTCTACATGATAAAGCATATATGAAGACAGATAGACAAGAATGAAATCAAAAACATATGTTTTAAACAATCAAATAGGTTGTTCAACGTCGAACAATTTTGATCAAAATTTTAAAAAATTAACGAGTATGACCCACCTTATGGTGTACTAAACCTATTTTTAACTTGATTTAATTATGTATTAATTCTAAAAACAAGTTTATTAAACTATATATAACTGTTTGGAGTCACGAAAACACAATATGATCGACAATATTGGCCGTTTAACGTACAATCGCTACAGTTTTTGTCCAAATATCAAGCTTAAAACCCATTTTTCGTTGTTCTAATTGTATTCTAATTTGATTTCTAAACTTCTTCTACATGATAATGCATATATGAAGACAGTTACACAAGAATGAAATCAAAAAATTATGTTTTAAATAACCAAATATGTTGTTCAATGTCGAACAATTTTGATCAAAATTTTAAAAAATTTACGAGTATGACCCACCTTAGGATGTACTAAACCTTTTTTTAATTTGATGTAATTATGTATTAATCATAAAAACATGATTATGAAACTATATATAACATTTTAGAGTCACGAAAACACAATATGATCGACAATATTGGCCATTTAACGTAGAATCGATACAGTTTTTGTCAAAACATCAAACTTAAAACGTATTTTTCGTTGTCCTAATTGTATTCTAATTCGATTTCTAAACTTTTTCTACATGATAATAAATATATGAAGACAGATATACAAGAATGAAATAAAAAAATATGTTTTAAACAATCAAATAGGTTGTTCAATGTCGAACAATTTTGATCAAAATTTTAAAAAATTCACGAGTATGACCCACCTTAGGATGTGCTAAACCTATTTTTAACTTGATGTAATTATGTATTAATCATAAAATCATGTTTATTAAACTATATATAACATTTTAGAGTCACGAAAACACAATTTGATCGACAATATTGGCCGTTCAACGTAGAATCGCAACAGTTTTTGTCCAAATATCAAGCTTAAAACCCATTTTTCATTGTCCTAATTGTATGCTAATTTTGATTTCTAAACTTCTTCTACATGATAATGCATATGTGAAGACAGATACGCAAGAATGAAATCAAAAAAATATGTTTTAAACAACCAAATATGTTGTTCAATGTCGAACAATTTTGATCAAAATTTTAAAAAATTCACGAGTATGACCCACCTTAGGATGTGCTAAACCTATTTTTAACTTGATGTAATTATGTATTAATCATAAAAACATGTTTATTAAACTATATATAACATTTTAGAGTCACGAAAACACAATTTGATCGACAATATTGGCCGTTCAACGTAGAATCGCAACAGTTTTTGTCCAAATATCCAGCTTAAAACCCATTTTTCATTGTCCTAGTTGTATGCTAATTTGATTTCTAAACTTCTTCTACATGATAATGCATATATGAAGACAGATACGCAAGAATGAAATCAAAAAAATATGTTTTAAACAACCAAATATGTTGTTCAATGTCGAACAATTTTGATCAAAATTTTAAAAAATTCACGAGTATGACCCACCTTAGGATGTACTAAACCTATTTTTAACTTGATGTAATTATGTATTAATAATAAAAACATGTTTATTAAACTATATATAACATTTTAGAGTCACGAAAACACAATTTGATCGACAATATTGGCCGTTCAACGTAGAATCGCTACAGTTTTTGTCCAAATATCAAGCGTAAACCCATTTTTTGGTGTACTAATTGTATTCTAATTTGATTTCTAAACTTCTTCTACATGATAATGCATATATGAAGACAGATACACAAGAATGAAATCAAAAAAATATGTTTTAAACAACGAAATATGTTGTTCAATGTCGAACAATTTTGATCAAAATTTTAAAAAATTCACGAGTATGACCCACCTTAGGATGTAATAAAGCTATTTTTAACTTGATTTAATTATGTATTAACCCTAAAAACAAGTTTATTAAACTATATATAACGGTTTCGAGTCACGAAAATACAATATGTTCGACAATATTGGCCGTTTAACGTAGAATCGCTACAGTTTTTGTCCAAATATCAAGCTTAAAACCCATTTTTCGGTGTACTAATTGTATTCTAATTTGATTTCTAAACTTCTTCTACATGATAATGCATATATGAAGACAGATACACAAGAATGAAATCAAAAAAAATATGTTTTAAACAATCAAATAGGTTGTTCAACGTCGAACAATTTTGATCAAAATTTTAAAAAATTAACGAGTATGACCCACCTTATGATGTACTAAACCTATTTTTAACTTGATTTAATTATGTATTAATTCTAAAAACAAGTTTATTAAACTATATATAACTGTTTGGAGTCACGAAAACACAATATGATCGACAATATTGGCCGTTTAACGTAGAATCGCTACAGTTTTTGTCCAAATATCAAGCTTAAAACCCATTTTTCGTTTTCCTAATTGTATTCTAATTTGATTTCTAAACTTCTTCTACATGATAATGCATATATGAAGACAGTTACACAAGAATGAAATCAAAAAATTATGTTTTAAATAACCAAATATGTTGTTCAATGTCGAACAAATTTGATCAAAATTTTAAAAAATTTACGAGTATGACCCACCTTAGGATGTACTAAACCTTTTTTTAACTTGATGTAATTATGTATTAATCATAAAAACATGATTATGAAACTATATTTAACATTTTAGAGTCACGAAAACACAATATGATAGACAATATTGGCCATTTAACGTAGAATAGATACAGTTTTTGTCAAAACATCAAACTTAAAACGTATTTTTCGTTGTCCTAATTGTATTCTAATTCGATTTCTAAACTTTTTCTACATGATAATAAATATATGAAGACAGATATACAAGAATGAAATAAAAAAATATGTTTTAAACAATCAAATAGGTTGTTCAATGTCGAACAATTTTGATCAAAATTTTAAAAAATTCACGAGTATGACCCACCTTAGGATGTACTAAAGCTATTTTTAACTTGATTTATTTATGTATTAACCCTAAAAACAAGTTTATTAAACTATATATAACGGTTTCGAGTCACGAAAATACAATATGATCGACAATATTGGCCGTTTAACGTAGAATCGCTACAGTTTTTGTCCAAATATCAAGCTTAAAACCCATTTTTCGGTGTACTAATTGTATTCTAATTTGATTTCTAAACTTCTTCTACATGATAATGCATATATGAAGACAGATACACAAGAATGAAATCAAAAAAATATGTTTTAAACAACGAAATATGTTGTTCAATGTCGAACAATTTTGATCAAAATTTTAAAAAATTCACGAGTATGACCCACCTTAGGATGTGTTAAACCTATTTTTAACTTGATGTAATTATGTATTAATCATAAAAACATGTTTATTAAACTATATATAACATTTTAGAGTCACGAAAACACAATTTGATCGACAATATTGGCCGTTCAATGTAGAATCGCAACAGTTTTTGTCCAAATATTAAGCTTAAAACCCATTTTTCGTTGTCCTAATTGTATGCTAATTTGATTTCTAAACTTCTTCTACATGATAATGCATATATGAAGACAGATACGCAAGAATGAAATCAAAAAAATATGTTTTAAACAACCAAATATGTTGTTCAATGTCGAACAATTTTGATCAAAATTTTAAAAAATTCACGAGTATGACCCACCTTAGGATGTACTAAACCTATTTTTAACTTGATGTAATTATGTATTAATAATAAAAACATGTTTATTAAACTATATATAACATTTTAGAGTCACGAAAACACAATTTGATCGACAATATTGGTCGTTCAACGTAGAATCGCAACAGTTTTTGTCCAAATATCAAGCTTAAAACCTATTTTTCGTTGTCCTAATTGTATGCTAATTTGATTTCTAAACTTCTTCTACATGATAATGCATATATGAAGACAGATACGCAAGAATGAAATCAAAAAAATATGTTTTAAACAACCAAATATGTTGTTCAATGTCGAACAATTTTGATCAAAATTTTAAAAAATTCACGAGTATTACCCACCTTAGGATGTACTAAACCTATTTTTAACTTGATGTAATTATGTATTAATCATAAAAACATGTTTATTAAACTATATATAACATTTTAGAGTCACGAAAACACAATTTGATCGACAATATTGGCCGTTCAACGTAGAATCGCAACAGTTTTTGTCCAAATATCCAGCTTAAAACCCATTTTTCATTGTCCTAGTTGTATGCTAATTTGATTTCTAAACTTCTTCTACATGATAATGCATATATGAAGACAGATACGCAAGAATGAAATCAAAAAAATATGTTTTAAACAACCAAATATGTTGTTCAATGTCGAACAATTTTGATCAAAATTTTAAAAAATTCACGAGTATGACCCACCTTAGGATGTACTAAACCTATTTTTAACTTGATGTAATTATGTATTAATAATAAAAACATGTTTATTAAACTATATATAACATTTTAGAGTCACGAAAACACAATTTGATCGACAATATTGGCCGTTCAACGTAGAATCGCAACAGTTTTTGTCCAAATATCAAGCTTAAAACCTATTTTTCGTTGTCCTAATTGTATTCTAATTTGATTTCTAAACTTTTCTACATGATAATGCATATATGAAGACAGTTACACAAGAATGAAATCAAAAAAATATGTTTTAAACAACCAAATATGATATTCAATGTCGAACAATTTTGATCAAAATTTTAAAAAATTTACGAGTATGACCCACCTTAGGATGTACTAAACCTTTTTTTAACTTGATGTAATTATGTATTAATCATAAAAACATGATTATGAAACTATATATAACATTTTAGAGTCACGAAAACACAATATGATCGACAATATTGGCCATTTAACGTAGAATCGATACAGTTTTTGTCAAAACATCAAACTTAAAACGTATTTTTCGTTGTCCTAATTGTATTCTAATTCGATTTCTAAACTTTTTCTACATGATAATAAATATATGAAGACAGATATACAAGAATGAAATAAAAAAATATGTTTTAAACAATCAAATAGGTTGTTCAATGTCGAACAATTTTGATCAAAATTTTAAAAAATTCATGAGTATGACCCACCTTAGGATGTACTAAAGCTATTTTTAACTTGATTTAATTATGTATTAACCCTAAAAACAAGTTTATTAAACTATATATAACGGTTTCGAGTCACGAAAATACAATATGATCGACAATATTGGCCGTTTAACGTAGAATCGCTACAGTTTTTGTCCAAATATCAAGCTTAAAACCCATTTTTCGGTGTACTAATTGTATTCTAATTTGATTTCTAAACTTCTTCTACATGATAATGCATATATGAAGACAGATACACAAGAATGAAATCAAAAAAATATGTTTTAAACAACGAAATATGTTGTTCAATGTCGAACAATTTTGATCAAAATTTTAAAAAATTCACGAGTATGACCCACCTTAGGATGTGTTAAACCTATTTTTAACTTGATGTAATTATGTATTAATCATAAAAACATGTTTATTAAACTATATATAACATTTTAGAGTCACGAAAACACAATTTGATCGACAATATTGGCCGTTCAATGTAGAATCGCAACAGTTTTTGTCCAAATATTAAGCTTAAAACCCATTTTTCGTTGTCCTAATTGTATGCTAATTTGATTTCTAAACTTCTTCTACATGATAATGCATATATGAAGACAGATACGCAAGAATGAAATCAAAAAAATATGTTTTAAACAACCAAATATGTTGTTCAATGTCGAACAATTTTGATCAAAATTTTAAAAAATTCACGAGTATGACCCACCTTAGGATGTACTAAACCTATTTTTAACTTGATGTAATTATGTATTAATAATAAAAACATGTTTATTAAACTATATATAACATTTTAGAGTCACGAAAACACAATTTGATCGACAATATTGGTCGTTCAACGTAGAATCGCAACAGTTTTTGTCCAAATATCAAGCTTAAAACCTATTTTTCGTTGTCCTAATTGTATGCTAATTTGATTTCTAAACTTCTTCTACATGATAATGCATATATGAAGACAGATACGCAAGAATGAAATCAAAAAAATATGTTTTAAACAACCAAATATGTTGTTCAATGTCGAACAATTTTGATCAAAATTTTAAAAAATTCACGAGTATTACCCACCTTAGGATGTACTAAACCTATTTTTAACTTGATGTAATTATGTATTAATCATAAAAACATGTTTATTAAACTATATATAACATTTTAGAGTCACGAAAACACAATTTGATCGACAATATTGGCCGTTCAACGTAGAATCGCAACAGTTTTTGTCCAAATATCCAGCTTAAAACCCATTTTTCATTGTCCTAGTTGTATGCTAATTTGATTTCTAAACTTCTTCTACATGATAATGCATATATGAAGACAGATACGCAAGAATGAAATCAAAAAAATATGTTTTAAACAACCAAATATGTTGTTCAATGTCGAACAATTTTGATCAAAATTTTAAAAAATTCACGAGTATGACCCACCTTAGGATGTACTAAACCTATTTTTAACTTGATGTAATTATGTATTAATAATAAAAACATGTTTATTAAACTATATATAACATTTTAGAGTCACGAAAACACAATTTGATCGACAATATTGGCCGTTCAACGTAGAATCGCAACAGTTTTTGTCCAAATATCAAGCTTAAAACCTATTTTTCGTTGTCCTAATTGTATTCTAATTTGATTTCTAAACTTTTCTACATGATAATGCATATATGAAGACAGTTACACAAGAATGAAATCAAAAAAATATGTTTTAAACAACCAAATATGATATTCAATGTCGAACAATTTTGATCAAAATTTTAAAAAATTTACGAGTATGACCCACCTTAGGATGTACTAAAGCTATTTTTAACTTGATTTATTTATGTATTAACCCTAAAAACAAGTTTATTAAACTATATATAACTGTTTGGAGTCACGAAAACACAATATGATCGACAATATTGGCCGTTTAACGTACAATCGCTACAGTTTTTGTCCAAATATCAAGCTTAAAACCCATTTTTCGGTGTACTAATTGTATTCTAATTTGATTTCTAAACTTCTTCTACATGATAATGCATATATGAAGACAGATACACAAGAATGAAATCAAAAAAATATGTTTTAAACAACGAAATATGTTGTTCAATGTCGAACAATTTTGATCAAAATTTTAAAAAATTCACGAGTATGACCCACCTTAGGATGTGTTAAACCTATTTTTAACTTGATGTAATTATGTATTAATCATAAAAACATGTTTATTAAACTATATATAACATTTTAGAGTCACGAAAACACAATTTGATCGACAATATTGGCCGTTCAACGTAGAATCGCAACAGTTTTTGTCCAAATATTAAGCTTAAAACCCATTTTTCGTTGTCCTAATTGTATGCTAATTTGATTTCTAAACTTCTTCTACATGATAATGCATATATGAAGACAGATACGCAAGAATGAAATCAAAAAAATATGTTTTAAACAACCAAATATGTTGTTCAATGTCGAACAATTTTGATCAAAATTTTAAAAAATTCACGAGTATGACCCACCTTAGGATGTACTAAACTTATTTTTAACTTGATGTAATTATGTATTAATAATAAAAACATGTTTATTAAACTATATATAACATTTTAGAGTCACGAAAACACAATTTGATCGACAATATTGGTCGTTCAACGTAGAATCGCAACAGTTTTTGTCCAAATATCAAGCTTAAAACCTATTTTTCGTTGTCCTAATTGTATGCTAATTTGATTTCTAAACTTCTTCTACATGATAATGCATATATGAAGACAGATACGCAAGAATGAAATCAAAAAAATATGTTTTAAACAACCAAATATGTTGTTCAATGTCGAACAATTTTGATCAAAATTTTAAAAAATTCACGAGTATTACCCACCTTAGGATGTACTAAACCTATTTTTAACTTGATGTAATTATGTATTAATCATAAAAACATATTTATTAAACTATATATAACATTTTAGAGTCACGAAAACACAATTTGATCGACAATATTGGCCGTTCAACGTAAAATCGCAACGGTTTTTGTTCAAATATTAAGCTTGAAACCCATTTTTCGTTGTCCTAATTGTATTCTAGTTCGATTTGTAAATTTTTTCTACATGATAAAGCATATATGAAGACAGATAGACAAGAATGAAATCAAAAACATATGTTTTAAACAATCAAATAGGTTGTTCAACGTCGAACAATTTTGATCAAAATTTTAAAAAATTAACGAGTATGACCCACCTTATGGTGTACTAAACCTATTTTTAACTTGATTTAATTATGTATTAATTCTAAAAACAAGTTTATTAAACTATATATAACTGTTTGGAGTCACGAAAACACAATATGATCGACAATATTGGCCGTTTAACGTACAATCGCTACAGTTTTTGTCCAAATATCAAGCTTAAAACCCATTTTTCGTTGTTCTAATTGTATTCTAATTTGATTTCTAAACTTCTTCTACATGATAATGCATATATGAAGACAGTTACACAAGAATGAAATCAAAAAATTATGTTTTAAATAACCAAATATGTTGTTCAATGTCGAACAATTTTGATCAAAATTTTAAAAAATTTACGAGTATGACCCACCTTAGGATGTACTAAACCTTTTTTTAACTTGATGTAATTATGTATTAATCATAAAAACATGATTATGAAACTATATTTAACATTTTAGAGTCACGAAAACACAATATGATCGACAATATTGGCCATTTAACGTAGAATCGATACAGTTTTTGTCAAAACATCAAACTTAAAACGTATTTTTCGTTGTCCTAATTGTATTCTAATTCGATTTCTAAACTTTTTCTACATGATAATAAATATATGAAGACAGATATACAAGAATGAAATAAAAAAATATGTTTTAAACAATCAAATAGGTTGTTCAATGTCGAACAATTTTGATCAAAATTTTAAAAAATTCACGAGTATGACCCACCTTAGGATGTACTAAAGCTATTTTTAACTTGATTTATTTATGTATTAACCCTAAAAACAAGTTTATTAAACTATATATAACGGTTTCGAGTCACGAAAATACAATATGATCGACAATATTGGCCGTTTAACGTAGAATCGCTACAGTTTTTGTCCAAATATCAAGCTTAAAACCCATTTTTCGGTGTACTAATTGTATTCTAATTTGATTTCTAAACTTCTTCTACATGATAATGCATATATGAAGACAGATACACAAGAATGAAATCAAAAAAATATGTTTTAAACAACCAAATATGTTGTTCAATGTCGAACAATTTTGATCAAAATTTTAAAAAATTCACGAGTATGACCCACCTTAGGATGTGCTAAACCTATTTTTAACTTGATGTAATTATGTATTAATCATAAAAACATGTTTATTAAACTATATATAACATTTTAGAGTCACGAAAACACAATTTGATCGACAATATTGGCCGTTCAACGTAGAATCGCAACAGTTTTTGTCCAAATATCAAGCTTAAAACCCATTTTTCGTTGTCCTAATTGTATGCTAATTTGATTTCTAAACTTCTTCTACATGATAATGCATATATGAAGACAGATACGCAAGAATGAAATCAAAAAAATATGTTTTAAACAACCAAATATGTTGTTCAATGTCGAACAATTTTGATCAAAATTTTAAAAAATTCACGAGTATGACCCACCTTAGGATGTACTAAACCTATTTTTAACTTGATGTAATTATGTATTAATAATAAAAACATGTTTATTAAACTATATATAACATTTTAGAGTCACGAAAACACAATTTGATCGACAATAATGGCCGTTCAACGTAGAATCGCAACAGTTTTTGTCCAAATATCAAGCTTAAAACCTATTTTTCGTTGTCCTAATTGTATGCTAATTTGATTTCTAAACTTATTCTACATGATAATGCATATATGAAGACAGATACGCAAGAATGAAATCAAAAAAATATGTTTTAAACAACCAAATATGTTGTTCAATGTCGAACAATTTTGATCAAAATTTTAAAAAATTCACGAGTATGACCCACCTTAGGATGTACTAAACCTATTTTTAACTTGATGTAATTATGTATTAATCATAAAAACATATTTATTAAACTATATATAACATTTTAGAGTCACGAAAACACAATTTGATCGACAATATTGGCCGTTCAACGTAAAATCGCAACGGTTTTTGTTCAAATATTAAGCTTGAAACCCATTTTTCGTTGTCCTAATTGTATTCTAGTTCGATTTGTAAATTTTTTCTACATGATAAAGCATATATGAAGACAGATAGACAAGAATGAAATCAAAAACATATGTTTTAAACAATCAAATAGGTTGTTCAACGTCGAACAATTTTGATCAAAATTTTAAAAAATTAACGAGTATGACCCACCTTATGGTGTACTAAACCTATTTTTAACTTGATTTAATTATGTATTAATTCTAAAAACAAGTTTATTAAACTATATATAACTCTTTGGAGTCACGAAAACACAATATGATCGACAATATTGGCCGTTTAACGTAGAATCGCTACAGTTTTTGTCCAAATATCAAGCTTAAAACCCATTTTTCGTTGTTCTAATTGTATTCTAATTTGATTTCTAAACTTCTTCTACATGATAATGCATATATGAAGACAGTTACACAAGAATGAAATCAAAAAATTATGTTTTAAATAACCAAATATGTTGTTCAATGTCGAACAATTTTGATCAAAATTTTAAAAAATTTACGAGTATGACCCACCTTAGGATGTACTAAACCTTTTTTTAACTTGATGTAATTATGTATTAATCATAAAAACATGATTATGAAACTATATATAACATTTTAGAGTCACGAAAACACAATATGATCGACAATATTGGCCATTTAACGTAGAATCGATACAGTTTTTGTCAAAACATCAAACTTAAAACGTATTTTTCGTTGTCCTAATTGTATTCTAATTCGATTTCTAAACTTTTTCTACATGATAATAAATATATGAAGACAGATATACAAGAATGAAATAAAAAAATATGTTTTAAACAATCAAATAGGTTGTTCAATGTCGAACAATTTTGATCAAAATTTTAAAAAATTCACGAGTATGACCCACCTTAGGATGTACTAAAGCTATTTTTAACTTGATTTAATTATGTATTAACCCTAAAAACAAGTTTATTAAACTATATATAACGGTTTCGAGTCACGAAAATACAATATGATCGACAATATTGGCCGTTTAACGTAGAATCGCTACAATTTTTGTCCAAATATCAAGCTTAAAATCCATTTTTCGGTGTACTAATTGTATTCTAATTTGATTTCTAAACTTCTTCTACATGATAATGCATATATGAAGACAGATACACAAGAATGAAATCAAAAAAATATGTTTTAAACAACGAAATATGTTGTTCAATGTCGAACAATTTTGATCAAAATTTTAAAAAATTCACGAGTATGACCCACCTTAGGATGTGCTAAACCTATTTTTAACTTGATGTAATTATGTATTAATCATAAAAACATGTTTATTAAACTATATATAACATTTTAGAGTCACAAAAACACAATTTGATCGACAATATTGGCCGTTCAACGTAGAATCGCAACAGTTTTTGTCCAAATATCAAGCTTAAAACCCATTTTTCATTGTCCTAATTGTATGCTAATTTTGATTTCTAAACTTCTTCTACATGATAATGCATATATGAAGACAGATACGCAAGAATGAAATCAAAAAAATATGTTTTAAACAACCAAATATGTTGTTCAATGTCGAACAATTTTGATCAAAATTTTAAAAAATTCACGAGTATGACCCACCTTAGGATGTGCTAAACCTATTTTTAACTTGATGTAATTATGTATTAATCATAAAAACATGTTTATTAAACTATATATAACATTTTAGAGTCACGAAAACACAATTTGATCGACAATATTGGCCGTTCAACGTAGAATCGCAATAGTTTTTGTCCAAATATCCAGCTTAAAACCCATTTTTCATTGTCCTAATTGTATGCTAATTTGATTTCTAAACTCCTTCTACATGATAATGCATATATGAAGACAGATACGCAAGAATGAAATCAAAAAAATATGTTTTAAACAACCAAATATGTTGTTCAATGTCGAACAATTTTGATCAAAATTTTAAAAAATTCACGAGTATGACCCACCTTAGGATGTACTAAACCTATTTTTAACTTGATGTAATTATGTATTAATAATAAAAACATGTTTATTAAACTATATATAACATTTTAGAGTCACGAAAACACAATTTGATCGACAATATTGGCCGTTCAACGTAGAATCGCAACAGTTTTTGTCCAAATATCAAGCTTAAAACCTATTTTTCGTTGTCCTAATTGTATTCTAATTTGATTTCTAAACTTCTTCTACATGATAATGCATATATGAAGACAGTTACACAAGAATGAAATCAAAAAATTATGTTTTAAATAACCAAATATGTTGTTCAATGTCGAACAATTTTGATCAAAATTTTAAAAAATTTACGAGTATGACCCACCTTAGGATGTACTAAACCTTTTTTTAACTTGATGTAATTATGTATTAATCATAAAAACATGATTATGAAACTATATATAACATTTTAGAGTCACGAAAACACAATATGATCGACAATATTGGCCATTTAACGTAGAATCGATACAGTTTTTGTCAAAACATCAAACTTAAAACGTATTTTTCGTTGTCCTAATTGTATTCTAATTCGATTTCTAAACTTTTTCTACATGATAATAAATATATGAAGACAGATATACAAGAATGAAATAAAAAAATATGTTTTAAACAATCAAATAGGTTGTTCAATGTCGAACAATTTTGATCAAAATTTTAAAAAATTCACGAGTATGACCCACCTTAGGATGTACTAAAGCTATTTTTAACTTGATTTAATTATGTATTAACCCTAAAAACAAGTTTATTAAACTATATATAACGGTTTCGAGTCACGAAAATACAATAAGATCGACAATATTGGCCGTTTAACGTAGAATCGCTACAGTTTTTGTCCAAATATCAAGCTTAAAACCCATTTTTCGGTGTACTAATTGTATTCTAATTTGATTTCTAAACTTCTTCTACATGATAATGCATATATGAAGACAGATACACAAGAATGAAATCACAAAAATATGTTTTAAACAACGAAATATGTTGTTCAATGTCGAACAATTTTGATCAAAACTTTAAAAAATTCACGAGTATGACCCACCTTAGGATGTACTAAACCTTTTTTTAACTTGATGTAATTATGTATTAATCATAAAAACATGTTTATTAAACTATATATAACATTTTAGAGTCACGAAAACACAATTTGATCGACAATATTGGCCGTTCAACGTAGAATCGCAACAGTTTTTGTCCAAATATCAAGCTTAAAACCTATTTTTCGTTGTCCTAATTGTATGCTAATTGGATTTCTAAAAATTTTCTACATGATAATACATATATGAAGACAGATACGCAAGAATGAAATCAAAAAAATATATTTTAAACAACCAAATATGTTGTTCAATGTCGAACAATTTTGATCAAAATTTGAAAAAATTCACGAGTATGACCCACCTTAGGATGTACTAAACCTATTTTTAACTTGATGTAATTATGTATTAATCATAAAAACATATTTATTAAACTATATATAACATTTTAGAGTCACGAAAACACAATTTGATCGACAATATTGGCCGTTCAACGTAGAATCGCAACAGTTTTTGTCCAAATATCAAGCTTAAAACCTATTTTTCGTTGTCCTAATTGTATGCTAATTTGATTTCTAAACTTCTTCTACATGATAATGCATATATGAAGACAGATACGCAAGAATGAAATCAAAAAAATATGTTTTAAACAACGAAATATGTTGTTCAATGTCGAACAATTTTGATCAAAATTTTAAAAAATTCACGAGTATGACCCACCTTAGGATGTACTAAACCTATTTTTAACTTGATGTAATTATGTATTAATAATAAAAACATGTTTATTAAACTATATATAACATTTTAGAGTCACGAAAACACAATTTGATCGACAATATTGGCCGTTCAACGTAGAATCGCAACAGTTTTTGTCCAAATATCAAGCTTAAAACCTATTTTTCGTTGTCCTAATTGTATGCTAATTTGATTTCTAAACTTCTTCTACATGATAATGCATATATGAAGACAGATACACAAGAATGAAATCAAAAAAATATGTTTTAAACAACCAAATATGTTGTTCAATGTCGAACAATTTTGATCAAAATTTTAAAAAATTCACGAGTATGACCCACCTTAGGATGTACTAAACCTATTTTTAACTTGATGTAATTATGTATTAATCATAAAAACATATTTATTAAACTATATATAACATTTTAGAGTCACGAAAACACAATTTGATCGACAATATTGGCCGTTCAACGTAGAATCGCAACAGTTTTTGTCCAAATATCAAGCTTAAAACCTATTTTTCGTTGTCCTAATTGTATGCTAATTGGATTTCTAAAAATTTTCTACATGATAATACATATATGAAGACAGATACGCAAGAATGAAATCAAAAAAAATATATTTTAAACAACCAAATATGTTGTTCAATGTCGAACAATTTTGATCAAAATTTTAAAAAATTCACGAGTATGACCCACCTTAGGATGTACTAAACCTATTTTTAACTTGATGTAATTATGTATTAATAATAAAAACATGTTTATTAAACTATATATAACATTTTAGAGTCACGAAAACACAATTTGATCGACAATATTGGCCGTTCAACGTAGAATCGCAACAGTTTTTGTCCAAATATCAAGCTTAAAACCTATTTTTCGTTGTCCTAATTGTATGCTAATTTGATTTCTAAACTTCTTCTACATGATAATGCATATATGAAGACAGATACGCAAGAATGAAATCAAAAAAATATGTTTTAAACAACGAAATATGTTGTTCAATGTCGAACAATTTTGATCAAAATTTTAAAAAATTCACGAGTATGACCCACCTTAGGATGTACTAAACCTATTTTTAACTTGATGTAATTATGTATTAATAATAAAAACATGTTTATTAAACTATATATAACATTTTAGAGTCACGAAAACACAATTTGATCGACAATATTGGCCGTTCAACGTAGAATCGCAACAGTTTTTGTCCAAATATCAAGCTTAAAACCTATTTTTCGTTGTCCTAATTGTATGCTAATTGGATTTCTAAACATTTTCTACATGATAATACATATATGAAGACAGATATGCAAGAATGAAATCAAAAAAATATATTTTAAACAACCAAATATGTTGTTCAATGTCGAACAATTTTGATCAAAATTTTAAAAAATTCACGAGTATGACCCACCTTAGGATGTACTAAACCTATTTTTAACTTGATGTAATTATGTATTAATAATAAAAACATGTTTATTAAACTATATATAACATTTTAGAGTCACGAAAACACAATTTGATCGACAATATTGGCCGTTCAACGTAGAATCGCAACAGTTTTTGTCCAAATATCAAGCTTAAAACCTATTTTTCGTTGTCCTAATTGTATGCTAATTTGATTTCTAAACTTCTTCTACATGATAATGCATATATGAAGACAGATACGCAAGAATGAAATCAAAAAAATATGTTTTAAACAACCAAATATGTTGTTCAATGTCGAACAATTTTGATCAAAATTTTAAAAAATTCACGAGTATGACCCACCTTAGGATGTACTAAACCTATTTTTAACTTGATGTAATTATGTATTAATAATAAAAACATGTCTATTAAACTATATATAACATTTTAGAGTCACGAAAACACAATTTGATCGACAATATTGGCCGTTCAACGTAGAATCGCAACAGTTTTTGTCCAAATATCAAGCTTAAAACCTATTTTTCGTTGTCCTAATTGTATGCTAATTTGATTTCTAAACTTCTTCTACATGATAATGCATATATGAAGACAGATACGCAAGAATGAAATCAAAAAAATATGTTTTAAACAACCAAATATGTTGTTCAATGTCGAACAATTTTGATCAAAATTTGAAAAAATTCACGAGTATGACCCACCTTAGGATGTACTAAACCTATTTTTAACTTGATGTAATTATGTATTAATCATAAAAACATATTTATTAAACTATATATAACATTTTAGAGTCACGAAAACACAATTTGATCGACAATATTGGCCGTTCAACGTAGAATCGCAACAGTTTTTGTCCAAATATCAAGCTTAAAACCTATTTTTCGTTGTCCTAATTGTATGCTAATTGGATTTCTAAACATTTTCTACATGATAATACATATATGAAGACAGATACAAAAGAATGAAATCAAAAAAATATATTTTAAACAACCAAATATGTTGTTCAATGTCGAACAATTTTGATCAAAATTTTAAAAAATTCACGAGTATGACCCACCTTAGGATGTACTAAACCTATTTTTAACTTGATGTAATTATGTATTAATAATAAAAACATGTTTATTAAACTATATATAACATTTTAGAGTCACGAAAACACAATTTGATCGACAATATTGGCCGTTCAACGTAGAATCGCAACAGTTTTTGTCCAAATATCAAGCTTAAAACCTATTTTTCGTTGTCCTAATTGTATGCTAATTTGATTTCTAAACTTCTTCTACATGATAATGCATATATGAAGACAGATACGCAAGAATGAAATCAAAAAAATATGTTTTAAACAACGAAATATGTTGTTCAATGTCGAACAATTTTGATCAAAATTTTAAAAAATTCACGAGTATGACCCACCTTAGGATGTACTAAACCTATTTTTAACTTGATGTAATTATGTATTAATAATAAAAACATGTTTATTAAACTATATATAACATTTTAGAGTCACGAAAACACAATTTGATCGACAATATTGGCCGTTCAACGTAGAATCGCAACAGTTTTTGTCCAAATATCAAGCTTAAAACCTATTTTTCGTTGTCCTAATTGTATGCTAATTGGATTTCTAAACATTTTCTACATGATAATACATATATGAAGACAGTTATGCAAGAATGAAATCAAAAAAATATATTTTAAACAACCAAATATGTTGTTCAATGTAGAACAATTTTGATCAAAATTTTAAAAAATTCACGAGTATGACCCACCTTAGGATGTACTAAACCTATTTTTAACTTGATGTAATTATGTATTAATAATAAAAACATGTTTATTAAACTATATATAACATTTTAGAGTCACGAAAACACAATTTGATCGACAATATTGGCCGTTCAACGTAGAATCGCAACAGTTTTTGTCCAAATATCAAGCTTAAAACCTATTTTTCGTTGTCCTAATTGTATGCTAATTTGATTTCTAAACTTCTTCTACATGATAATGCATATATGAAGACAGATACGCAAGAATGAAATCAAAAAAATATGTTTTAAACAACGAAATATGTTGTTCAATGTCGAACAATTTTGATCAAAATTTTAAAAAATTCACGAGTATGACCCACCTTAGGATGTACTAAACCTATTTTTAACTTGATGTAATTATGTATTAATAATAAAAACATGTTTATTAAACTATATATAACATTTTAGAGTCACGAAAACATAATTTGATCGACAATATTGGCCGTTCAACGTAGAATCGCAACAGTTTTTGTCCAAATATCAAGCTTAAAACCTATTTTTCGTTGTCCTAATTGTATGCTAATTGGATTTCTAAACATTTTCTACATGATAATACATATATGAAGACAGATATGCAAGAATGAAATCAAAAAAATATATTTTAAACAACCAAATATGTTGTTCAATGTCGAACAATTTTGATCAAAATTTTAAAAAATTCACGAGTATGACCCACCTTAGGATGTACTAAACCTATTTTTAACTTGATGTAATTATGTATTAATAATAAAAACATGTTTATTAAACTATATATAACATTTTAGAGTCACGAAAACACAATTTGATCTACAATATTGGCCGTTCAACGTAGAATCGCAACAGTTTTTGTCCAAATATCAAGCTTAAAACCTATTTTTCGTTGTCCTAATTGTATGCTAATTTGATTTCTAAACTTCTTCTACATGATAATGCATATATGAAGACAGATACGCAAGAATGAAATCAAAAAAATATGTTTTAAACAACCAAATATGTTGTTCAATGTCGAACAATTTTGATCAAAATTTTAAAAAATTCACGAGTATGACCCACCTTAGGATGTACTAAACCTATTTTTAACTTGATGTAATTATGTATTAATAATAAAAACATGTTTATTAAACTATATATAACATTTTAGAGTCACGAAAACACAATTTGATCGACAATATTGGCCGTTCAACGTAGAATCGCAACAGTTTTTGTCCAAATATCAAGCTTAAAACCTATTTTTCGTTGTCCTAATTGTATGCTAATTTGATTTCTAAACTTCTTCTACATGATAATGCATATATGAAGACAGATACGCAAGAATGAAATCAAAAAAATATGTTTTAAACAACCAAATATGTTGTTCAATGTCGAACAATTTTGATCAAAATTTGAAAAAATTCACGAGTATGACCCACCTTAGGATGTACTAAACCTATTTTTAACTTGATGTAATTATGTATTAATCATAAAAACATATTTATTAAACTATATATAACATTTTAGAGTCACGAAAACACAATTTGATCGACAATATTGGCCGTTCAACGTAGAATCGCAACAGTTTTTGTCCAAATATCAAGCTTAAAACCTATTTTTCGTTGTCCTAATTGTATGCTAATTGGATTTCTAAACATTTTCTACATGATAATACATATATGAAGACAGATACGCAAGAATGAAATCAAAAAAATATATTTTAAACAACCAAATATGTTGTTCAATGTCGAACAATTTTGATCAAAATTTTAAAAAATTCACGAGTATGACCCACCTTAGGATGTACTAAACCTATTTTTAACTTGATGTAATTATGTATTAATAATAAAAACATGTTTATTAAACTATATATAACATTTTAGAGTCACGAAAACACAATTTGATCGACAATATTGGCCGTTCAACGTAGAATCGCAACAGTTTTTGTCCAAATATCAAGCTTAAAACCTATTTTTCGTTGTCCTAATTGTATGCTAATTTGATTTCTAAACTTCTTCTACATGATAATGCATATATGAAGACAGATACGCAAGAATGAAATCAAAAAAATATGTTTTAAACAACGAAATATGTTGTTCAATGTCGAACAATTTTGATCAAAATTTTAAAAAATTCACGAGTATGACCCAACTTAGGATGTACTAAACCTATTTTTAACTTGATGTAATTATGTATTAATAATAAAAACATGTTTATTAAACTATATATAACATTTTAGAGTCACGAAAACACAATTTGATCGACAATATTGGCCGTTCAACGTAGAATCGCAACAGTTTTTGTCCAAATATCAAGCTTAAAACCTATTTTTCGTTGTCCTAATTGTATGCTAATTGGATTTCTAAACATTTTCTACATGATAATACATATATGAAGACAGATACGCAAGAATGAAATCAAAAAAATATATTTTAAACAACCAAATATGTTGTTCAATGTAGAACAATTTTGATCAAAATTTTAAAAAATTCACGAGTATGACCCACCTTAGGATGTACTAAACCTATTTTTAACTTGATGTAATTATGTATTAATAATAAAAACATGTTTATTAAACTATATATAACATTTTAGAGTCACGAAAACACAATTTGATCGACAATATTGGTCGTTCAACGTAGAATCGCAACAGTTTTTGTCCAAATATCAAGCTTAAAACCTATTTTTCGTTGTCCTAATTGTATGCTAATTTGATTTCTAAACTTCTTCTACATGATAATGCATATATGAAGACAGATACGCAAGAATGAAATCAAAAAAATATGTTTTAAACAACGAAATATGTTGTTCAATGTCGAACAATTTTGATCAAAATTTTAAAAAATTCATGAGTATGACCCACCTTAGGATGTACTAAACCTATTTTTAACTTGATGTAATTATGTATTAATAATAAAAACATGTTTATTAAACTATATATAACATTTTAGAGTCACGAAAACACAATTTGATCGACAATATTGGCCGTTCAACGTAGAATCGCAACAGTTTTTGTCCAAATATCAAGCTTAAAACCTATTTTTCGTTGTCCTAATTGTATGCTAATTGGATTTCTAAACATTTTCTACATGATAATACATATATGAAGACAGATACGCAAGAATGAAATCAAAAAAATATATTTTAAACAACCAAATATGTTGTTCAATGTCGAACAATTTTGATCAAAATTTTAAAAAATTCACGAGTATGACCCACCTTAGGATGTACTAAACCTATTTTTAACTTGATGTAATTATGTATTAATAATAAAAACATGTTTATTAAACTATATATAACATTTTAGAGTCACGAAAACACAATTTGATCGACAATATTGGCCGTTCAACGTAGAATCGCAACAGTTTTTGTCCAAATATCAAGCTTAAAACCTATTTTTCGTTGTCCTAATTGTATGCTAATTTGATTTCTAAACTTCTTCTACATGATAATGCATATATGAAGACAGATACGCAAGAATGAAATCAAAAAAATATGTTTTAAACAACCAAATATGTTGTTCAATGTCGAACAATTTTGATCAAAATTTTAAAAAATTCACGAGTATGACCCACCTTAGGATGTACTAAACCTATTTTTAACTTGATGTAATTATGTATTAATAATAAAAACATGTTTATTAAACTATATATAACATTTTAGAGTCACGAAAACACAATTTGATCGACAATATTGGCCGTTCAACGTAGAATCGCAACAGTTTTTGTCCAAATATCAAGCTTAAAACCTATTTTTCGTTGTCCTAATTGTATGCTAATTTGATTTCTAAACTTCTTCTACATGATAATGCATATATGAAGACAGATACGCAAGAATGAAATCAAAAAAATATGTTTTAAACAACCAAATATGTTGTTCAATGTCGAACAATTTTGATCAAAATTTTAAAAAATTCACGAGTATGACCCACCTTAGGATGTACTAAACCTATTTTTAACTTGATGTAATTATGTATTAATCATAAAAACATATTTATTAAACTATATATAACATTTTAGAGTCACGAAAACACAATTTGATCGACAATATTGGCCGTTCAACGTAGAATCGCAACAGTTTTTGTCCAAATATCAAGCTTAAAACCTATTTTTCGTTGTCCTAATTGTATGCTAATTGGATTTCTAAACATTTTCTACATGATAATACATATATGAAGACAGATACGCAAGAATGAAATCAAAAAAATATATTTTAAACAACCAAATATGTTGTTCAATGTCGAACAATTTTGATCAAAATTTTAAAAAATTCACGAGTATGACCCACCTTAGGATGTACTAAACCTATTTTTAACTTGATGTAATTATGTATTAATAATAAAAACATGTTTATTAAACTATATATAACATTTTAGAGTCACGAAAACACAATTTGATCGACAATATTGGCCGTTCAACGTAGAATCGCAACAGTTTTTGTCCAAATATCAAGCTTAAAACCTATTTTTCGTTGTCCTAATTGTATGCTGATTTGATTTCTAAACTTCTTCTACATGATAATGCATATATGAAGACAGATACGCAAGAATGAAATCAAAAAAATATGTTTTAAACAACGAAATATGTTGTTCAATGTCGAACAATTTTGATCAAAATTTTAAAAAATTCACTAGTATGACCCACCTTAGGATGTACTAAACCTATTTTTAACTTGATGTAATTATGTATTAATAATAAAAACATGTTTATTAAACTATATATAACATTTTAGAGTCACGAAAACACAATTTGATCGACAATATTGGCCGTTCAACGTAGAATCGCAACAGTTTTTGTCCAAATATCAAGCTTAAAACCTATTTTTCGTTGTCCTAATTGTATGCTAATTTGATTTCTAAACTTCTTCTACATGATAATGCATATATGAAGACAGATACGCAAGAATGAAATCAAAAAAATATGTTTTAAACAACGAAATATGTTGTTCAATGTCGAACAATTTTGATCAAAATTTTAAAAAATTCACGAGTATGACCCACCTTAGGATGTACTAAACCTATTTTTAATTTGATGTAATTATGTATTAATAATAAAAACATGTTTATTAAACTATATATAACATTTTAGAGTCACGAAAACACAATTTGATCGACAATATTGGCCGTTCAACGTAGAATCGCAACAGTTTTTGTCCAAATATCAAGCTTAAAACCTATTTTTCGTTGTCCTAATTGTATGCTAATTGGATTTCTAAACATTTTCTACATGATAATACATATATGAAGACAGATACGCAAGAATGAAATCAAAAAAATATATTTTAAACAACCAAATATGTTGTTCAATGTCGAACAATTTTGATCAAAATTTTAAAAAATTCACGAGTATGACCCACCTTTGGATGTACTAAACCTATTTTTAACTTGATGTAATTATGTATTAATAATAAAAACATGTTTATTAAACTATATATAACATTTTAGAGTCACGAAAACACAATTTGATCGACAATATTGGCCGTTCAACGTAGAATCGCAACAGTTTTTGTCCAAATATCAAGCTTAAAACCTATTTTTCGTTGTCCTAATTGTATGCTAATTTGATTTCTAAACTTCTTCTACATGATAATGCATATATGAAGACAGATACGCAAGAATGAAATCAAAAAAATATGTTTTAAACAACCAAATATGTTGTTCAATGTCGAACAATTTTGATCAAAATTTTAAAAAATTCACGAGTATGACCCACCTTAGGATGTACTAAACCTATTTTTAACTTGATGTAATTATGTATTAATAATAAAAACATGTTTATTAAACTATATATAACATTTTAGAGTCACGAAAACACAATTTGATCGACAATATTGGCCGTTCAACGTAGAATCGCAACAGTTTTTGTCCAAATATCAAGCTTAAAACCTATTTTTCGTTGTCCTAATTGTATGCTAATTTGATTTCTAAACTTCTTCTACATGATAATGCATATATGAAGACAGATACGCAAGAATGAAATCAAAAAAATATGTTTTAAACAACCAAATATGTTGTTCAATGTCGAACAATTTTGATCAAAATTTTAAAAAATTCACGAGTATGACCCACCTTAGGATGTACTAAACCTATTTTTAACTTGATGTAATTATGTATTAATAATAAAAACATGTTTATTAAACTATATATAACATTTTAGAGTCACGAAAACACAATTTGATCGACAATATTGGCCGTTCAACGTAGAATCGCAACAGTTTTTGTCCAAATATCAAGCTTAAAACCTATTTTTCGTTGTCCTAATTGTATGCTAATTTGATTTCTAAACTTCTTCTACATGATAATGCATATATGAAGATAGATACGCAAGAATGAAATCAAAAAAATATGTTTTAAACAACCAAATATGTTGTTCAATGTCGAACAATTTTGATCAAAATTTTAAAAAATTCACGAGTATGACCCACCTTAGGATGTACTAAACCTATTTTTAACTTGATGTAATTATGTATTAATCATAAAAACATATTTATTAAACTATATATAACATTTTAGAGTCACGAAAACACAATTTGATCGACAATATTGGCCGTTCAACGTAGAATCGCAACAGTTTTTGTCCAAATATCAAGCTTAAAACCTATTTTTCGTTGTCCTAATTGTATGCTAATTGGATTTCTAAACATTTTCTACATGATAATACATATATGAAGACAGATACGCAAGAATGAAATCAAAAAAATATATTTTAAACAACCAAATATGTTGTTCAATGTCGAACAATTTTGACCAAAATTTTAAAAAATTCACGAGTATGACCCACCTTAGGATGTACTAAACCTATTTTTAACTTGATGTAATTATGTATTAATAATAAAAACATGTTTATTAAACTATATATAACATTTTAGAGTCACGAAAACACAATTTGATCGACAATATTGGCCGTTCAACGTAGAATCGCAACAGTTTTTGTCCAAATATCAAGCTTAAAACCTATTTTTCGTTGTCCTAATTGTATGCTAATTTGATTTCTAAACTTCTTCTACATGATAATGCATATATGAAGACAGATACGCAAGAATGAAATCAAAAAAATATGTTTTAAACAACCAAATATGTTGTTCAATGTCGAACAATTTTGATCAAAATTTTAAAAAATTCACGAGTATGACCCACCTTAGGATGTACTAAACCTATTTTTAACTTGATGTAATTATGTATTAATAATAAAAACATGTTTATTAAACTATATATAACATTTTAGAGTCACGAAAACACAATTTGATCGACAATATTGGCCGTTCAACGTAGAATCGCAACAGTTTTTGTCCAAATATCAAGCTTAAAACCTATTTTTCGTTGTCCTAATTGTATGCTAATTGGATTTCTAAACATTTTCTACATGATAATACATATATGAAGACAGATACGCAAGAATGAAATCAAAAAAATATATTTTAAACAACCAAATATGTTGTTCAATGTCGAACAATTTTGATCAAAATTTTAAAAAATTCACGAGTATGACCCACCTTAGGATGTACTAAACCTATTTTTAACTTGATGTAATTATGTATTAATAATAAAAACATGTTTATTAAACTATATATAACATTTTAGAGTCACGAAAACACAATTTGATCGACAATATTGGCCGTTCAACGTAAAATCGCAACAGTTTTTGTCCAAATATCAAGCTTAAAACCTATTTTTCGTTGTCCTAATTGTATGCTAATTTGATTTCTAAACTTCTTCTACATGATAATGCATATATGAAGAACAGATACGCAAGAATGAAATCAAAAAAATATGTTTTAAACAACGAAATATGTTGTTCAATGTCGAACAATTTTGATCAAAATTTTAAAAAATTCACGAGTATGACCCACCTTAGGATGTACTAAACCTATTTTTAACTTGATGTAATTATGTATTAATAATAAAAACATGTTTATTAAACTATATATAACATTTTAGAGTCACGAAAACACAATTTGATCGACAATATTGGCCGTTCAACGTAGAATCGCAACAGTTTTTGTCCAAATATCAAGCTTAAAACCTATTTTTCGTTGTCCTAATTGTATGCTAATTGGATTTCTAAACATTTTTTACATGATAATACATATATGAAGACAGATACGCAAGAATGAAATCAAAAAAATATATTTTAAACAACCAAATATGTTGTTCAATGTCGAACAATTTTGATCAAAATTTTAAAAAATTCACGAGTATGACCCACCTTAGGATGTACTAAACCTATTTTTAACTTGATGTAATTATGTATTAATAATAAAAACATGTTTATTAAACTATATATAACATTTTAGAGTCACGAAAACACAATTTGATCGACAATATTGGCCGTTCAACGTAGAATCGCAACAGTTTTTGTCCAAATATCAAGCTTAAAACCTATTTTTCGTTGTCCTAATTGTATGCTAATTTGATTTCTAAACTTCTTCTACATGATAATGCATATATGAAGACAGATACGCAAGAATGAAATCAAAAAAATATGTTTTAAACAACCAAATATGTTGTTCAATGTCGAACAATTTTGATCAAAATTTTAAAAAATTCACGAGTATGACCCACCTTAGGATGTACTAAACCTATTTTTAACTTGATGTAATTATGTATTAATAATAAAAACATGTTTATTAAACTATATATAACATTTTAGAGTCACGAAAACACAATTTGATCGACAATATTGGCCGTTCAACGTAGAATCGCAACAGTTTTTGTCCAAATATCAAGCTTAAAACCTATTTTTCGTTGTCCTAATTGTATGCTAATTTGATTTCTAAACTTCTTCTACATGATAATGCATATATGAAGACAGATACGCAAGAATGAAATCAAAAAAATATGTTTTAAACAACCAAATATGTTGTTCAATGTCGAACAATTTTGATCAAAATTTTAAAAAATTCACGAGTATGACCCACCTTAGGATGTACTAAACCTATTTTTAACTTGATGTAATTATGTATTAATAATAAAAACATGTTTATTAAACTATATATAACATTTTAGAGTCACGAAAACACAATTTGATCGACAATATTGGCCGTTCAACGTAGAATCGCAACAGTTTTTGTCCAAATATCAAGCTTAAAACCTATTTTTCGTTGTCCTAATTGTATGCTAATTTGATTTCTAAACTTCTTCTACATGATAATGCATATATGAAGATAGATACGCAAGAATGAAATCAAAAAAATATGTTTTAAACAACCAAATATGTTGTTCAATGTCGAACAATTTTGATCAAAATTTTAAAAAATTCACGAGTATGACCCACCTTAGGATGTACTAAACCTATTTTTAACTTGATGTAATTATGTATTAATCATAAAAACATATTTATTAAACTATATATAACATTTTAGAGTCACGAAAACACAATTTGATCGACAATATTGGCCGTTCAACGTAGAATCGCAACAGTTTTTGTCCAAATATCAAGCTTAAAACCTATTTTTCGTTGTCCTAATTGTATGCTAATTTGATTTCTAAACTTCTTCTACATGATAATGCATATATGAAGACAGATACGCAAGAATGAAATCAAAAAAATATGTTTTAAACAACCAAATATGTTGTTCAATGTCGAACAATTTTGATCAAAATTTTAAAAAATTCACGAGTATGACCCACCTTAGGATGTACTAAACCTATTTTTAACTTGATGTAATTATGTATTAATAATAAAAACATGTTTATTAAACTATATATAACATTTTAGAGTCACGAAAACACAATTTGATCGACAATATTGGCCGTTCAACGTAAAATCGCAACAGTTTTTGTCCAAATATCAAGCTTAAAATCTATTTTTCGTTGTCCTAATTGTATGCTAATTTGATTTCTAAACTTCTTCTACATGATAATGCATATATGAAGACAGATACGCAAGAATGAAATCAAAAAAATATGTTTTAAACAACGAAATATGTTGTTCAATGTCGAACAATTTTGATCAAAATTTTAAAAAATTCACGAGTATGACCCACCTTAGGATGTACTAAACCTATTTTTAACTTGATGTAATTATGTATTAATAATAAAAACATGTTTATTAAACTATATATAACATTTTAGAGTCACGAAAACACAATTTGATCGACAATATTGGCCGTTCAACGTAGAATCGCAACAGTTTTTGTCCAAATATCAAGCTTAAAACCTATTTTTCGTTGTCCTAATTGTATGCTAATTTGATTTCTAAACTTCTTCTACATGATAATGCATATATGAAGACAGATACGCAAGAATGAAATCAAAAAAATATGTTTTAAACAACCAAATATGTTGTTCAATGTCGAACAATTTTGATCAAAATTTTAAAAAATTCACGAGTATGACCCACCTTAGGATGTACTAAACCTATTTTTAACTTGATGTAATTATGTATTAATCATAAAAACATGTTTATTAAACTATATATAACATTTTAGAGTCACGAAAACACAATTTGATCGACAATATTGGCCGTTCAACGTAGAATCGCAACAGTTTTTGTCCAAATATCAAGCTTAAAACCTATTTTTCGTTGTCCTAATTGTATGCTAATTTGATTTCTAAACTTCTTCTACATGATAATGCATATATGAAGACAGATACGCAAGAATGAAATCAAAAAAATATGTTTTAAACAACCAAATATGTTGTTCAATGTCGAACAATTTTGATCAAAATTTTAAAAAATTCACGAGTATGACCCACCTTAGGATGTACTAAACCTATTTTTAACTTGATGTAATTATGTATTAATAATAAAAACATGTTTATTAAACTATATATAACATTTTAGAGTCACGAAAACACAATTTGATCGACAATATTGGCCGTTCAACGTAGAATCGCAACAGTTTTTGTCCAAATATCAAGCTTAAAACCTATTTTTCGTTGTCCTAATTGTATGCTAATTTGATTTCTAAACTTCTTCTACATGATAATGCATATATGAAGATAGATACGCAAGAATGAAATCAAAAAAATATGTTTTAAACAACCAAATATGTTGTTCAATGTCGAACAATTTTGATCAAAATTTTAAAAAATTCACGAGTATGACCCACCTTAGGATGTACTAAACCTATTTTTAACTTGATGTAATTATGTATTAATCATAAAAACATATTTATTAAACTATATATAACATTTTAGAGTCACGAAAACACAATTTGATCGACAATATTGGCCGTTCAACGTAGAATCGCAACAGTTTTTGTCCAAATATCAAGCTTAAAACCTATTTTTCGTTGTCCTAATTGTATGCTAATTGGATTTCTAAACATTTTCTACATGATAATACATATATGAAGACAGATACGCAAGAATGAAATCAAAAAAATATATTTTAAACAACCAAATATGTTGTTCAATGTCGAACAATTTTGACCAAAATTTTAAAAAATTCACGAGTATGACCCACCTTAGGATGTACTAAACCTATTTTTAACTTGATGTAATTATGTATTAATAATAAAAACATGTTTATTAAACTATATATAACATTTTAGAGTCACGAAAACACAATTTGATCGACAATATTGGCCGTTCAACGTAGAATCGCAACAGTTTTTGTCCAAATATCAAGCTTAAAACCTATTTTTCGTTGTCCTAATTGTATGCTAATTTGATTTCTAAACTTCTTCTACATGATAATGCATATATGAAGACAGATACGCAAGAATGAAATCAAAAAAATATGTTTTAAACAACCAAATATGTTGTTCAATGTCGAACAATTTTGATCAAAATTTTAAAAAATTCACGAGTATGACCCACCTTAGGATGTACTAAACCTATTTTTAACTTGATGTAATTATGTATTAATCATAAAAACATATTTATTAAACTATATATAATATTTTAGAGTCACGAAAACACAATTTGATCGACAATATTGGCCGTTCAACGTAGAATCGCAACAGTTTTTGTCCAAATATCAAGCTTAAAACCTATTTTTCGTTGTCCTAATTGTATGCTAATTGGATTTCTAAACATTTTCTACATGATAATACATATATGAAGACAGATACGCAAGAATGAAATCAAAAAAATATATTTTAAACAACCAAATATGTTGTTCAATGTCGAACAATTTTGATCAAAATTTTAAAAAATTCACGAGTATGACCCACCTTAGGATGTACTAAACCTATTTTTAACTTGATGTAATTATGTATTAATAATAAAAACATGTTTATTAAACTATATATAACATTTTAGAGTCACGAAAACACAATTTGATCGACAATATTGGCCGTTCAACGTAAAATCGCAACAGTTTTTGTCCAAATATCAAGCTTAAAACCTATTTTTCGTTGTCCTAATTGTATGCTAATTTGATTTCTAAACTTCTTCTACATGATAATGCATATATGAAGACAGATACGCAAGAATGAAATCAAAAAAATATGTTTTAAACAACGAAATATGTTGTTCAATGTCGAACAATTTTGATCAAAATTTTAAAAAATTCACGAGTATGACCCACCTTAGGATGTACTAAACCTATTTTTAACTTGATGTAATTATGTATTAATAATAAAAACATGTTTATTAAACTATATATAACATTTTAGAGTCACGAAAACACAATTTGATCGACAATATTGGCCGTTCAACGTAGAATCGCAACAGTTTTTGTCCAAATATCAAGCTTAAAACCTATTTTTCGTTGTCCTAATTGTATGCTAATTTGATTTCTAAACTTCTTCTACATGATAATGCATATATGAAGACAGATACGCAAGAATGAAATCAAAAAAATATGTTTTAAACAACCAAATATGTTGTTCAATGTCGAACAATTTTGATCAAAATTTTAAAAAATTCACGAGTATGACCCACCTTAGGATGTACTAAACCTATTTTTAACTTGATGTAATTATGTATTAATCATAAAAACATGTTTATTAAACTATATATAACATTTTAGAGTCACGAAAACACAATTTGATCGACAATATTGGCCGTTCAACGTAGAATCGCAACAGTTTTTGTCCAAATATCAAGCTTAAAACCTATTTTTCGTTGTCCTAATTGTATGCTAATTTGATTTCTAAACTTCTTCTACATGATAATGCATATATGAAGACAGATACGCAAGAATGAAATCAAAAAAATATGTTTTAAACAACCAAATATGTTGTTCAATGTCGAACAATTTTGATCAAAATTTTAAAAAATTCACGAGTATGACCCACCTTAGGATGTACTAAACCTATTTTTAACTTGATGTAATTATGTATTAATAATAAAAACATGTTTATTAAACTATATATAACATTTTAGAGTCACGAAAACACAATTTGATCGACAATATTGGCCGTTCAACGTAGAATCGCAACAGTTTTTGTCCAAATATCAAGCTTAAAACCTATTTTTCGTTGTCCTAATTGTATGCTAATTTGATTTCTAAACTTCTTCTACATGATAATGCATATATGAAGATAGATACGCAAGAATGAAATCAAAAAAATATGTTTTAAACAACCAAATATGTTGTTCAATGTCGAACAATTTTGATCAAAATTTTAAAAAATTCACGAGTATGACCCACCTTAGGATGTACTAAACCTATTTTTAACTTGATGTAATTATGTATTAATCATAAAAACATATTTATTAAACTATATATAACATTTTAGAGTCACGAAAACACAATTTGATCGACAATATTGGCCGTTCAACGTAGAATCGCAACAGTTTTTGTCCAAATATCAAGCTTAAAACCTATTTTTCGTTGTCCTAATTGTATGCTAATTGGATTTCTAAACATTTTCTACATGATAATACATATATGAAGACAGATACGCAAGAATGAAATCAAAAAAATATATTTTAAACAACCAAATATGTTGTTCAATGTCGAACAATTTTGACCAAAATTTTAAAAAATTCACGAGTATGACCCACCTTAGGATGTACTAAACCTATTTTTAACTTGATGTAATTATGTATTAATAATAAAAACATGTTTATTAAACTATATATAACATTTTAGAGTCACGAAAACACAATTTGATCGACAATATTGGCCGTTCAACGTAGAATCGCAACAGTTTTTGTCCAAATATCAAGCTTAAAACCTATTTTTCGTTGTCCTAATTGTATGCTAATTTGATTTCTAAACTTCTTCTACATGATAATGCATATATGAAGATAGATACGCAAGAATGAAATCAAAAAAATATGTTTTAAACAACGAAATATGTTGTTCAATGTAGAACAATTTTGATCAAAATTTTAAAAAATTCACGAGTATGACCCACCTTAGGATGTACTAAACCTATTTTTAACTTGATGTAATTATGTATTAATAATAAAAACATGTTTATTAAACTATATATAACATTTTAGAGTCACGAAAACACAATTTGATCGACAATATTGGCCGTTCAACGTAGAATCGCAACAGTTTTTGTCCAAATATCAAGCTTAAAACCTATTTTTCGTTGTCCTAATTGTATGCTAATTGGATTTCTAAACATTTTTTACATGATAATACATATATGAAGACAGATACGCAAGAATGAAATCAAAAAAATATATTTTAAACAACCAAATATGTTGTTCAATGTCGAACAATTTTGATCAAAATTTTAAAAAATTCACGAGTATGACCCACCTTAGGATGTACTAAACCTATTTTTAACTTGATGTAATTATGTATTAATAATAAAAACATGTTTATTAAACTATATATAACATTTTAGAGTCACGAAAACACAATTTGATCGACAATATTGGCCGTTCAACGTAGAATCGCAACAGTTTTTGTCCAAATATCAAGCTTAAAACCTATTTTTCGTTGTCCTAATTGTATGCTAATTTGATTTCTAAACTTCTTCTACATGATAATGCATATATGAAGACAGATACGCAAGAATGAAATCAAAAAAATATGTTTTAAACAACCAAATATGTTGTTCAATGTCGAACAATTTTGATCAAAATTTTAAAAAATTCACGAGTATGACCCACCTTAGGATGTACTAAACCTATTTTTAACTTGATGTAATTATGTATTAATAATAAAAACATGTTTATTAAACTATATATAACATTTTAGAGTCACGAAAACACAATTTGATCGACAATATTGGCCGTTCAACGTAGAATCGCAACAGTTTTTGTCCAAATATCAAGCTTAAAACCTATTTTTCGTTGTCCTAATTGTATGCTAATTTGATTTCTAAACTTCTTCTACATGATAATGCATATATGAAGACAGATACGCAAGAATGAAATCAAAAAAAAATGTTTTAAACAACCAAATATGTTGTTCAATGTCGAACAATTTTGATCAAAATTTTAAAAAATTCACGAGTATGACCCACCTTAGGATGTACTAAACCTATTTTTAACTTGATGTAATTATGTATTAATCATAAAAACATATTTATTAAACTATATATAACATTTTAGAGTCACGAAAACACAATTTGATCGACAATATTGGCCGTTCAACGTAGAATCGCAACAGTTTTTGTCCAAATATCAAGCTTAAAACCTATTTTTCGTTGTCCTAATTGTATGCTAATTGGATTTCTAAACATTTTCTACATGATAATACATATATGAAGACAGATACGCAAGAATGAAATCAAAAAAATATATTTTAAACAACCAAATATGTTGTTCAATGTCGAACAATTTTGATCAAAATTTTAAAAAATTCACGAGTATGACCCACCTTAGGATGTACTAAACCTATTTTTAACTTGATGTAATTATGTATTAATAATAAAAACATGTTTATTAAACTATATATAACATTTTAGAGTCACGAAAACACAATTTGATCGACAATATTGGCCGTTCAACGTAGAATCGCAACAGTTTTTGTCCAAATATCAAGCTTAAAACCTATTTTTCGTTGTCCTAATTGTATGCTAATTTGATTTCTAAATTTCTTCTACATGATAATGCATATATGAAGACAGATACGCAAGAATGAAATCAAAAAAATATGTTTTAAACAACCAAATATGTTGTTCAATGTCGAACAATTTTGATCAAAATTTTAAAAAATTCACGAGTATGACCCACCTTAGGATGTACTAAACCTATTTTTAACTTGATGTAATTATGTATTAATCATAAAAACATATTTATTAAACTATATATAACATTTTAGAGTCACGAAAACACAATTTGATCGACAATATTGGCCGTTCAACGTAGAATCGCAACAGTTTTTGTCCAAATATCAAGCTTAAAACCTATTTTTCGTTGTCCTAATTGTATGCTAATTGGATTTCTAAACATTTTCTACATGATAATACATATATGAAGACAGATACGCAAGAATGAAATCAAAAAAATATATTTTAAACAACCAAATATGTTGTTCAATGTCGAACAATTTTGATCAAAATTTTAAAAAATTCACGAGTATGACCCACCTTAGGATGTACTAAACCTATTTTTAACTTGATGTAATTATGTATTAATAATAAAAACATGTTTATTAAACTATATATAACATTTTAGAGTCACGAAAACACAATTTGATCGACAATATTGGCCGTTCAACGTAGAATCGCAACAGTTTTTGTCCAAATATCAAGCTTAAAACCTATTTTTCGTTGTCCTAATTGTATGCTAATTTGATTTCTAAACTTCTTCTACATGATAATGCATATATGAAGACATATACGCAAGAATGAAATCAAAAAAATATGTTTTAAACAACCAAATATGTTGTTCAATGTCGAACAATTTTGATCAAAATTTTAAAAAATTCACGAGTATGACCCACCTTAGGATGTACTAAACCTATTTTTAACTTGATGTAATTATGTATTAATAATAAAAACATGTTTATTAAACTATATATAACATTTTAGAGTCACGAAAACACAATTTGATCGACAATATTGGCCGTTCAACGTAGAATCGCAACAGTTTTTGTCCAAATATCAAGCTTAAAACCTATTTTTCGTTGTCCTAATTGTATGCTAATTTGATTTCTAAACTTCTTCTACATGATAATGCATATATGAAGACAGATACGCAAGAATGAAATAAAAAAAAAATGTTTTAAACAACCAAATATGTTGTTCAATGTCGAACAATTTTGATCAAAATTTTAAAAAATTCACGAGTATGACCCACCTTAGGATGTACTAAACCTATTTTTAACTTGATGTAATTATGTATTAATCATAAAAACATATTTATTAAACTATATATAACATTTTAGAGTCACGAAAACACAATTTGATCGACAATATTGGCCGTTCAACGTAGAATCGCAACAGTTTTTGTCCAAATATCAAGCTTAAAACCTATTTTTCGTTGTCCTAATTGTATGCTAATTGGATTTCTAAACATTTTCTACATGATAATACATATATGAAGACAGATACGCAAGAATGAAATCAAAAAAATATATTTTAAACAACCAAATATGTTGTTCAATGTCGAACAATTTTGATCAAAATTTTAAAAAATTCACGAGTATGACCCACCTTAGGATGTACTAAACCTATTTTTAACTTGATGTAATTATGTATTAATAATAAAAACATGTTTATTAAACTATATATAACATTTTAGAGTCACGAAAACACAATTTGATCGACAATATTGGCCGTTCAACGTAGAATCGCAACAGTTTTTGTCCAAATATCAAGCTTAAAACCTATTTTTCGTTGTCCTAATTGTATGCTAATTTGATTTCTAAACTTATTCTACATGATAATGCATATATGAAGACAGATACGCAAGAATGAAATCAAAAAAATATGTTTTAAACAACCAAATATGTTGTTCAATGTCGAACAATTTTGATCAAAATTTTAAAAAATTCACGAGTATGACCCACCTTAGGATGTACTAAACCTATTTTTAACTTGATGTAATTATGTATTAATAATAAAAACATGTTTATTAAACTATATATAACATTTTAGAGTCACGAAAACACAATTTGATCGACAATATTGGCCGTTCAACGTAGAATCGCAACAGTTTTTTCCAAATATCAAGCTTAAAACCTATTTTTCGTTGTCCTAATTGTATGCTAATTGGATTTCTAAACATTTTCTACATGATAATACATATATGAAGACAGATACGCAAGAATGAAATCAAAAAAATATATTTTAAACAACCAAATATGTTGTTCAATGTCGAACAATTTTGATCAAAATTTTAAAAAATTCACGAGTATGACCCACCTTAGGATGTACTAAACCTATTTTTAACTTGATGTAATTATGTATTAATAATAAAAACATGTTTATTAAACTATATATAACATTTTAGAGTCACGAAAACACAATTTGATCGACAATATTGGCCGTTCAACGTAGAATCGCAACAGTTTTTGTCCAAATATCAAGCTTAAAACCTATTTTTCGTTGTCCTAATTGTATGCTAATTTGATTTCTAAACTTCTTCTACATGATAATGCATATATGAAGACAGATACGCAAGAATGAAATCAAAAAAATATGTTTTAAACAACCAAATATGTTGTTCAATGTCGAACAATTTTGATCAAAATTTTAAAAAATTCACGAGTATGACCCACCTTAGGATGTACTAAACCTATTTTTAACTTGATGTAATTATGTATTAATAATAAAAACATGTTTATTAAACTATATATAACATTTTAGAGTCACGAAAACACAATTTGATCGACAATATTGGCCGTTCAACGTAGAATCGCAACAGTTTTTGTCCAAATATCAAGCTTAAAACCTATTTTTCGTTGTCCTAATTGTATGCTAATTTGATTTCTAAACTTATTCTACATGATAATGCATATATGAAGACAGATACGAAAGAATGAAATCAAAAAAATATGTTTTAAACAACCAAATATGTTGTTCAATGTCGAACAATTTTGATCAAAATTTTAAAAAATTCACGAGTATGACCCACCTTAGGATGTACTAAACCTATTTTTAACTTGATGTAATTATGTATTAATCATAAAAACATATTTATTAAACTATATATAACATTTTAGAGTCACGAAAACACAATTTGATCGACAATATTGGCCGTTCAACGTAGAATCGCAACAGTTTTTGTCCAAATATCAAGCTTAAAACCTATTTTTCGTTGTCCTAATTGTATGCTAATTGGATTTCTAAACATTTTCTACATGATAATGCATATATGAAGACAGATACGCAAGAATGAAATCAAAAAAATATATTTTAAACAACCAAATATGTTGTTCAATGTCGAACAATTTGGATCAAAATTTTAAAAAATTCACGAGTATGACCCACCTTAGGATGTACTAAACCTATTTTTAACTTGATGTAATTATGTATTAATCATAAAAACATATTTATTAAACTATATATAACATTTTAGAGTCACGAAAACACAATTTGATCGACAATATTGGCCGTTCAACGTAAAATCGCAACGGTTTTTGTCCAAATATTAAGCTTAAAACCCATTTTTCGTTGTCCTAATTGTATTCTAATTTGATTTCTAAACTTCTTCTACATGATAATGCATATATGAAGACAGTTACACAAGAATGAAATCAAAAAAATATGTTTTAAATAACCAAATATGTTGTTCATTGTCGAACAATTTTGATCAAAATTTTAAAAAATTCACGAGTTTGACCCACCTTAGGATGTACTAAACCTATTTTTAACTTTATTTAATTTTGTATTAATGTTAAAAACAAGTTTATTAAACTATATATAACTGTTTGGAGTCACGAAAATACAATATGATCGACAATATTGGCCTTTTAACGTAGAATCGCTACAGTTTTTGTCCAAATATCAAGCTTAAAACCCATTTTTCGGTGTACTAATTGTATTCTAATTTGATTTCTAAACTTCTTCTACATGATAATGCATATATGAAAACAGATACACAAGAATGAAATAAAAAAAATATGTTTTAAACAACGAAATATGTTGTTCAATGTCGAACAATTTTGATCAAAATTTTAAAAAATTCACGAGTATGACCCACCTTAGGATGTGCTAAACCTATTTTTAACTTGATGTAATTATGTATTAATCATAAAAACATGTTTATTAAACTATATATAACATTTTAGAGTCACGAAAACACAATTTGATCGACAATATTGGCCGTTCAACGTAGAATCGCAACAGTTTTTGTCCAAATATCAAGCTTAAAACCCATTTTTCGTTGTCCTAATTGTATGCTAATTTGATTTCTAAACTTCTTCTACATGATAATGCATATATGAAGACAGATACGCAAGAATGAAATCAAAAAAATATGTTTTAAACAACCAAATATGTTGTTCAATCTCGAATAATTTTGATCAAAATTTTAAAAAATTCACGAATACGACCCACCTTAGGATGTACTAAACCTATTTTTAACTTGATGTAATTATGTATTAATAATAAAAACATGTTTATTAAACTATATATAACATTTTAGAGTCACGAAAACACAATTTGATCGACAATATTGGCCGTTCAACGTAGAATCGCAACAGTTTTTGTCCAAATATCAAGCTTAAAACCTATTTACCGTTGTCCTAATTGTATGCTAATTTGATTTCTAAACATTTTCTACATGATAATGCATATATGAAGACAGATACGCAAGAATGAAATCAAAAAAATATGTTTTAAACAACCAAATATGTTGTTCAATGTCGAACAATTTGGATCAAAATTTTAAAAAATTCACGAGTATGACCCACCTTAGGATGTACTAAACCTATTTTTAACTTGATGTAATTATGTATTAATCATAAAAACATATTTATTAAACTATATATAACATTTTAGAGTCTCGAAAACACAATTTGATCGACAATATTGGCCGTTCAACGTAAAATCGCAACGGTTTTTGTCCAAATATTAAGCTTAAAACCCATTTTTCGTTGTCCTAATTGTATTCTAATTCCATTTGTAAATTTTTTCTACATGATAAAGCATATATGAAGACAGATAGACAAGAATGAAATCAAAAAAATATGTTTTAAACAATCAAATAGGTTGTTCAACGTCGAACAATTTTGATCAAAATTTTAAAAAATTAACGAGTATGACCCACCTTATGATGTACTAAACCTATTTTTAACTTGATTTAATTATGTATTAATTCTAAAAACAAGTTTATTAAACTATATATAACTGTTTGGAGTCACGAAAACACAATATGATCGACAATATTGGCCGTTTAACGTAGAATCGCTACAGTTTTTGTCCAAATATCAAGCTTAAAACCCATTTTTCGTTGACCTAATTGTATTCTAATTTCATTTCTGAACTTCTTCTACATGATAATGCATATATGAAGACAGTTACACAAGAATGAAATCAAAAAATTATGTTTTAAATAACCAAATATGTTGTTCAATGTCGAACAATTTTGATCAAAATTTTAAAAAATTCACGAGTATGACCCACCTTAGGATGTACTAAACCTATTTTTAACTTTATTTAATTTTTTATTAATGCTAAAAACAAGTTTATTAAACTATATATAACTGTTTGGAGTCACGAAAATACAATATGATCGACAATATTGGCCGTTTAACGTAGAATCGCTACAGTTTTTGTCCAAATACTAATCTTAAAACCCATTTTTCGTTGTCCTAATTGTATTCTAATTTGATTTCTAAACTTTTCTACATGATAATGCATATATGAAGACAGTTACACAAGAATGAAATCAAAAAAATATGTTTTAAACAACCAAATATGATGTTCAATGTCGAACAATTTTGATCAAAATTTTAAAAAATTTACGAGTATGACCCACCTTAGGATGTACTAAACCTTTTTTTAACTTGATGTAATTATGTATTAATCATAAAAACATGATTATGAAACTATATATAACATTTTAGAGTCACGAAAACACAATATGATCGACAATATTGGCCATTTAACGTAGAATCGATATAGTTTTGGTAAAAACATCAAACTTAAAACGTATTTTTCGTTGTCCTAATTGTATTCTAATTCGATTTCTAAACTTTTTCTACATGATAATAAATATATGAAGACAGATATACAAGAATGAAACAAAAAAATATGTTTTAAACAATCAAATAGGTTGTTCAATGTCGAACAATTTTGATCAAAATTTTAAAAAATTCACGAGTATGACCCACCTTAGGATGTTCTAAAGCTATTTTTAACTTGATTTAATTATGTATTAACCCTAAAAACAAGTTTATTAAACTATATATAACGGTTTCGAGTCACGAAAATACAATATGATCGACAATATTGGCCGTTTAACGTAGAATCGCTACAGTTTTTGTCCAAATATCAAGATTAAAATCCATTTTTCGGTGTACTAATTGTATTCTAATTTGATTTCTAAACTTCTTCTACATGATAATGCATATATGAAGACAGATACACAAGAATGAAATCAAAAAAATATGTTTTAAACAACGAAATATGTTGTTCAATGTCGAACAATTTTGATCAAAATTTTAAAAAATTCACGAGTATGACCCACCTTAGGATGTGCTAAACCTATTTTTAACTTGATGTAATTATGTATTAATCATAAAAACATGTTTATTAAACTATATATAACATTTTAGAGTCACGAAAACACAATTTGATCGACAATATTGGCCGTTCAACGTAGAATCGCAACAGTTTTTGTCCAAATATCAAGCTTAAAACCCATTTTTCGTTGTCCTAATTGTATGCTAATTTGATTTCTAAACTTCTTCTACATGATAATGCATATATGAAGACAGATACGCAAGAATGAAATCAAAAAAATATGTTTTAAACAACCAAATATGTTGTTCAATGTCGAACAATTTTGATCAAAATTTTAAAAAATTCACGAGTATGACCCACCTTAGAATGTACTAAACCTATTTTTAACTTGATGTAATTATGTATTAATAATAAAAGCATGTTTATTAAACTATATATAACATTTTAGAGTCACGAAAACACAATTTGATCGACAATATTGGCCGTTCAACGTACAATCGCAACAGTTTTTGTCCAAATATCAAGCTTAAAACCTATTTTTCGTTGTCCTAATTGTATGCTAATTTGATTTCTAAACTTCTTCTACATGATAATGCATATATGAAGACAGATACGCAAGAATGAAATCAAAAAAATATGTTTTAAACAACGAAATATGTTGTTCAATGTCGAACAATTTTGATCAAAATTTTAAAAAATTCACGAGTATGACCCACCTTAGGATGTGCTAAACCTATTTTTAACTTGATGTAATTATGTATTAATCATAAAAACATGTTTATTAAACTATATATAACATTTTAGAGTCACGAAAACACAATTTGATCGACAATATTGGCCGTTCAACGTAGAATCGCAACAGTTTTTGTCCAAATATCAAGCTTAAAACCCATTTTTCGTTGTCCTAATTGTATGCTAATTTGATTTCTAAACTTCTTCTACATGATAATGCATATATGAAGACAGATACGCAAGAATAAAATCAAAAAAATATGTTTTAAACAACCAAATATGTTGTTCAATCTCGAATAATTTTGATCAAAATTTTAAAAAATTCACGAATACGACCCACCTTAGGATGTACTAAACCTATTTTTAACTTGATGTAATTATGTATTAATAATAAAAACATGTTTATTAAACTATATATAACATTTTAGAGTCACGAAAACACAATTTGATCGACAATATTGGCCGTTCAACGTAGAATCGCAACAGTTTTTGTCCAAATATCAAGCTTAAAACCTATTTACCGTTGTCCTAATTGTATGCTAATTTGATTTCTAAACATTTTCTACATGATAATGCATATATGAAGACAGATACGCAAGAATGAAATCAAAAAAATATGTTTTAAACAACCAAATATGTTGTTCAATGTCGAACAATTTGGATCAAAATTTTAAAAAATTCACGAGTATGACCCACCTTAGGATGTACTAAACCTATTTTTAACTTGATGTAATTATGTATTAATCATAAAAACATATTTATTAAACTATATATAACATTTTAGAGTCTCGAAAACACAATTTGATCGACAATATTGGCCGTTCAACGTAAAATCGCAACGGTTTTTGTCCAAATATTAAGCTTAAAACCCATTTTTCGTTGTCCTAATTGTATTCTAATTCCATTTGTAAATTTTTTCTACATGATAAAGCATATATGAAGACAGATAGACAAGAATGAAATCAAAAAAATATGTTTTAAACAATCAAATAGGTTGTTCAACGTCGAACAATTTTGATCAAAATTTTAAAAAATTAACGAGTATGACCCACCTTATGATGTACTAAACCTATTTTTAACTTGATTTAATTATGTATTAATTCTAAAAACAAGTTTATTAAACTATATATAACTGTTTGGAGTCACGAAAACACAATATGATCGACAATATTGGCCGTTTAACGTAGAATCGCTACAGTTTTTGTCCAAATATCAAGCTTAAAACCCATTTTTCGTTGACCTAATTGTATTCTAATTTCATTTCTGAACTTCTTCTACATGATAATGCATATATGAAGACAGTTACACAAGAATGAAATCAAAAAATTATGTTTTAAATAACCAAATATGTTGTTCAATGTCGAACAATTTTGATCAAAATTTTAAAAAATTCACGAGTATGACCCACCTTAGGATGTACTAAACCTATTTTTAACTTTATTTAATTTTTTATTAATGCTAAAAACAAGTTTATTAAACTATATATAACTGTTTGGAGTCACGAAAATACAATATGATCGACAATATTGGCCGTTTAACGTAGAATCGCTACAGTTTTTGTCCAAATACTAATCTTAAAACCCATTTTTCGTTGTCCTAATTGTATTCTAATTTGATTTCTAAAATTTTCTACATGATAATGCATATATGAAGACAGTTACACAAGAATGAAATCAAAAAAATATGTTTTAAACAACCAAATATGATGTTCAATGTCGAACAATTTTGATCAAAATTTTAAAAAATTTACGAGTATGACCCACCTTAGGATGTACTAAACCTTTTTTTAACTTGATGTAATTATGTATTAATCATAAAAACATGATTATGAAACTATATATAACATTTTAGAGTCACGAAAACACAATATGATCGACAATATTGGCCATTTAACGTAGAATCGATATAGTTTTGGTAAAAACATCAAACTTAAAACGTATTTTTCGTTGTCCTAATTGTATTCTAATTCGATTTCTAAACTTTTTCTACATGATAATAAATATATGAAGACAGATATACAAGAATGAAACAAAAAAATATGTTTTAAACAATCAAATAGGTTGTTCAATGTCGAACAATTTTGATCAAAATTTTAAAAAATTCACGAGTATGACCCACCTTAGGATGTTCTAAAGCTATTTTTAACTTGATTTAATTATGTATTAACCCTAAAAACAAGTTTATTAAACTATATATAACGGTTTCGAGTCACGAAAATACAATATGATCGACAATATTGGCCGTTTAACGTAGAATCGCTACAGTTTTTGTCCAAATATCAAGATTAAAATCCATTTTTCGGTGTACTAATTGTATTCTAATTTGATTTCTAAACTTCTTCTACATGATAATGCATATATGAAGACAGATACACAAGAATGAAATCAAAAAAATATGTTTTAAACAACGAAATATGTTGTTCAATGTCGAACAATTTTGATCAAAATTTTAAAAAATTCACGAGTATGACCCACCTTAGGATGTGCTAAACCTATTTTTAACTTGATGTAATTATGTATTAATCATAAAAACATGTTTATTAAACTATATATAACATTTTAGAGTCACGAAAACACAATTTGATCGACAATATTGGCCGTTCAACGTAGAATCGCAACAGTTTTTGTCCAAATATCAAGCTTAAAACCCATTTTTCGTTGTCCTAATTGTATGCTAATTTGATTTCTAAACTTCTTCTACATGATAATGCATATATGAAGACAGATACGCAAGAATGAAATCAAAAAAATATGTTTTAAACAACCAAATATGTTGTTCAATGTCGAACAATTTTGATCAAAATTTTAAAAAATTCACGAGTATGACCCACCTTAGAATGTACTAAACCTATTTTTAACTTGATGTAATTATGTATTAATAATAAAAGCATGTTTATTAAACTATATATAACATTTTAGAGTCACGAAAACACAATTTGATCGACAATATTGGCCGTTCAACGTACAATCGCAACAGTTTTTGTCCAAATATCAAGCTTAAAACCTATTTTTCGTTGTCCTAATTGTATGCTAATTTGATTTCTAAACTTCTTCTACATGATAATGCATATATGAAGACAGATACGCAAGAATGAAATCAAAAAAATATGTTTTAAACAACGAAATATGTTGTTCAATGTCGAACAATTTTGATCAAAATTTTAAAAAATTCACGAGTATGACCCACCTTAGGATTTACTAAACCTATTTTTAACTTGATGTAATTATGTATTAATAATAAAAACATGTTTATTAAACTATATATAACATTTTAGAGTTACGAAAACACAATTTGATCGACAATATTGGCCGTTCAACGTAGAATCGCAACAGTTTTTGTCCAAATATCAAGCTTAAAACCTATTTTTCGTTGTCCTAATTGTATTCTAATTAATTGTATTCTAATTTGATTTCTAAACTTTTCTACATGATAATGCATATATGAAGACAGTTACACAAGAATGAAATCAAAAAAATATGTTTTAAACAACCAAATATGATGTTCAATGTCGAACAATTTTGATCAAAATTTTAAAAAATTTACGAGTATGACCCACCTTAGGATGTACTAAACCTTTTTTTAACTTGATGTAATTATGTATTAATCATAAAAACATAATTATGAAACTATATATAACATTTTAGAGTCACGAAAACACAATATGATCGACAATATTGGCCATTTAACGTAGAATCGATACAGTTTTGGTCAAAACATCAAACTTAAAACGTATTTTTCGTTGTCCTAATTGTATTCTAATTCGATTTCTAAACTTTTTCTACATGATAATAAATATATGAAGACAGATATACAAGAATGAAACAAAAAAATATGTTTTAAACAATCAAATAGGTTGTTCAACGTCGAACAATTTTAATCAAAATTTTAAAATATTCACGAGTATGACCCACCTTAGGATGTTCTAAAGCTATTTTTAACTTGATTTAATTATGTATTAACCCTAAAAACAAGTTTATTAAACTATATATAACGGTTTCGAGTCACGAAAATACAATATGATCGACAATATTGGCCGTTTAACGTAGAATCGCTACAGTTTTTGTCCAAATATCAAGCTTAAAATCCATTTTTCGGTGTACTAATTGTATTCTAATTTGATTTCTAAACTTCTTCTACATGATAATGCATATATGAAGACAGATACGCAAGAATGAAATCAAAAAAATATGTTTTAAACAACCAAATATGTTGTTCAATGTCGAACAATTTTGATCAAAATTTTAAAAAATTCACGAGTATGACCCACCTTAGGATGTACTAAACCTATTTTTAACTTGATGTAATTATGTATTAATCATAAAAACATATTTATTAAACTATATATAACATTTTAGAGTCACGAAAACACAATTTGATCGACAATATTGGCCTTTCAACGTAAAATCGCAACGGTTTTTGTCCAAATATTAAGCTTAAAACCCATTTTTCGTTGTCCTAATTGTATTCTAATTCGATTTGTAAATTTTTTCTACATGATAAAGCATATATGAACACAGATAGACAAGAATGAAATCAAAAAAATATGTTTTAAACAATCAAATAGGTTGTTCAACGTCGAACAATTTTGATCAAAATTTTAAAAAATTAACGAGTATGACCCACCTTATGATGTACTAAACCTATTTTTAACTTGATTTAATTATGTATTAATTCTAAAAACAAGTTTATTAAACTATATATAACTGTTTGGAGTCACGAAAACACAATATGATCGACAATATTGGCCGTTTAACGTAGAATCGCTACAGTTTTTGTCCAAATATCAAGCTTAAAACCCATTTTTCGTTGTCCTAATTGTATTCTAATTTGATTTCTAAACTTCTTCTACATGATAATGCATATATGAAGACAGTTACACAAGAATGAAATCAAAAAAATATGTTCTAAATAACCAAATATGTTGTTCAATGTCGAACAATTTTGATCAAAATTTTAAAAAATTCACGAGTATGACCCACCTTAGGATGTACTAAACCTATTTTTAACTTTATTTAATTTTTTATTAATGCTAAAAACAAGTTTATTAAACTATATATAACTGTTTGGAGTCACGAAAATACAATATGATCGACAATATTGGCCGTTTAACGTAGAATCGCTACAGTTTTTGTCCAAATATCAATCTTAAAACCCATTTTTCGTTGTCCTAATTGTATTCTAATTTGATTTCTAAACTTTTCTACATGATAATGCATATATGAAGACAGTTACACAAGAATGAAATCAAAAAAATATGTTTTAAACAACCAAATATGATGTTCAATGTCGAACAATTTTGATCAAAATTTTAAAAAATTTACGAGTATGACCCACCTTAGGATGTTCTAAAGCTATTTTTAACTTGATTTAATTATGTATTAACCCTAAAAACAAGTTTATTAAACTATATATAACGGTTTCGAGTCACGAAAATACAATATGATCGACAATATTGGCCGTTTAACGTAGAATCGCTACAATTTTTGTCCAAATATCAAGCTTAAAATCCATTTTTCGGTGTACTAATTGTATTCTAATTTGATTTCTAAACTTCTTCTACATGATAATGCATATATGAAGACATATGCACAAGAATGAAATCAAAAAAATATGTTTTAAACAACGAAATATGTTGTTCAATGTCGAACAATTTTGATCAAAATTTTAAAAAATTTACGAGTATGACCCACCTTAGGATGTACTAAACCTTTTTTTAACTTGATGTAATTATGTATTAATCATAAAAACATGATTATGAAACTATATATAACATTTTAGAGTCACGAAAACACAATATGATCGACAATATTGGCCATTTAACGTAGAATCGATACAGTTTTGGTCAAAACATCAAACTTAAAACGTAATTTTCGTTGTCCTAATTGTGTTCTAATTCGATTTCTAAACTTTTTCTACATGATAATAAATATATGAAGACAGATATACAAGAATGAAACAAAAAAATATGTTTTAAACAATCAAATAGGTTGTTCAATGTCGAACAATTTTGATCAAAATGTTAAAAAATTCACGAGTATGACCCACCTTAGGATGTACTAAACCTATTTTTAACTTGATGTAATTATGTATTAATAATAAAAACATGTTTATTAAACTATATATAACATTTTAGAGTCACGAAAACACAATTTGATCGACAATATTGGCCGTTCAACGTAGAATCGCAACAGTTTTTGTCCAAATATCAAGCTTAAAACCTATTTTTCGTTGTCCTAATTGTATGCTAATTTGATTTCTAAACTTCTTCTACATGATAATGCATATATGAAGACAGATACGCAAGAATGAAATCAAAAAAATATGTTTTAAGCAACGAAATATGTTGTTCAATGTCGAACAATTTTGATCAAAATTTTAAAAAATTCACGAGTATGACCCACCTTAGGATGTACTAAACCTATTTTTAACTTGATGTAATTATGTATTAATAATAAAAACATGTTTATTAAACTATATATAACATTTTAGAGTTACGAAAACACAATTTGACCGACAATATTGGCCGTTCAACGTAGAATCTCAACAGTTTTTGTCCAAATATCAAGCTTAAAACCCATTTTTCGTTGTCCTAATTGTATGCTAATTTGATTTCTAAACTTCTTCTACATGATAATGCATATATGAAGACAGATACGCAAGAATGAAATCAAAAAAATATGTTTTAAACAACGAAATATGTTGTTCAATGTCGAACAATTTTGATCAAAATTTTAAAAAATTCACGAGTATGACCCACCTTAGGATGTACTAAACCTTTTTTTAACTTGATGTAATTATGTATTAATAATAAAAACATGTTTATTAAACTATATATAACATTTTAGAGTTACGAAAACACAATTTGATCGACAATATTGGCCGTTCAACATAGAATCGCAACAGTTTTTGTCCAAATATCAAGCTTAAAACCTATTTTTCGTTGTCCTAATTGTATTCTAATTTGATTTCTAAACTTTTCTACATGATAATGCATATATGAAGACAGTTACACAAGAATGAAATCAAAAAAATATGTTTTAAACAACCAAATATGATGTTCAATGTCGAACAATTTTGATCAAAATTTTAAAAAATTTACGAGTATGACCCACCTTAGGATGTACTAAACCTTTTTTTAACTTGATGTAATTATGTATTAATCATAAAAACATGATTATGAAACTATATATAACATTTTAGAGTCACGAAAACACAATATGATCGACAATATTGGCCATCTAACGTAGAATCGATACAGTTTTGGTCAAAACATCAAACTTAAAACGTATTTTTCGTTGTCCTAATTGTATTCTAATTCGATTTCTAAACTTTTTCTACATGATAATAAATATATGAAGACAGATATACAAGAATGAAACAAAAAAATATGTTTTAAACAATCAAATAGGTTGTTCAACGTCGAACAATTTTAATCAAAATTTTAAAATATTCACGAGTATGACCCACCTTAGGATGTTCTAAAGTTATTTTTAACTTGATTTAATTATGTATTAACTCTAAAAACAAGTTTATTAAACTATATATAACGGTTTCGAGTCACGAAAATACAATATGATCGACAATATTGGCCGTTTAACGTAGAATCGCTACAATTTTTGTCCAAATATCAAGCTTAAAATCCATTTTTCGGTGTACTAATTGTATGCTAATTTGATTTCTAAACTTCTTCTACATGATAATGCATATATGAAGATAGATACGCAAGAATGAAATCAAAAAAATATGTTTTAAACAACCAAATATGTTGTTCAATGTCGAACAATTTTGATCAAAATTTTAAAAAATTCACGAGTATGACCCACCTTAGGATGTACTAAACCTATTTTTAACTTGATGTAATTATGTATTAATAATAAAAACATGTTTATTAAACTATGTATAACATTTTAGAGTCACGAAAACACAATTTGATCGACAATATTGGCCGTTCAACGTAGAATCGCAACAGTTTTTGTCCAAATATCAAGCTTAAAACCTATTTTTCGTTGTCCTAATTGTATGCTAATTTGATTTCTAAACTGCTTCTACATGATAATGCATATATGAAGACAGATACGCAAGAATGAAATCAAAAAAATATGTTTTAAACAACGAAATATGTTGTTCAATGTCGAACAATTTTGATCAAAATTTTAAAAAATTCACGAGTATGACCCACCTTAGGATGTACTAAACCTATTTTTAACTTGATATAATTATGTATTAATCATAAAAACATATTTATTAAACTATATATAACATTTTAGAGTCACGAAAACACAATTTGATCGACAATATTGGCCGTTCAACGTAGAATCGCAACAGTTTTTGTCCAAATATCAAGCTTAAAACCTATTTTTCGTTGTCCTAATTGTATGCTAATTTGATTTCTAAACTTCTTCTACATGATAATGCATATATGAAGACAGATACGCAAGAATGAAATCAAAAAAATATGTTTTAAACAACCAAATATGTTGTTCAATGTCGAACAATTTTGATCAAAATTTTAAAAAATTCACGAGTATGACCCACCTTAGGATGTACTAAACCTATTTTTAACTTGATGTAATTATGTATTAATAATAAAAACATGTTTATTAAACTATGTATAACATTTTAGAGTCACGAAAACACAATTTGATCGACAATATTGGCCGTTCAACGTAGAATCGCAACAGTTTTTGTCCAAATATCAAGCTTAAAATCCATTTTTCGGTGTACTAATTGTATTCTAATTTGATTTCTAAACTTCTTCTACATGATAATGCATATATGAAGACAGATACACAAGAATGAAATCAAAAAAATATGTTTTAAACAACGAAATATGTTGTTCAATGTCGAACAATTTTGATCAAAATTTTAAAAAATTTACGAGTATGACCCACCTTAAGATGTACTAAACCTTTTTTTAACTTGATGTAATTATGTATTAATCATAAAAACATGATTATGAAACTATATATAACATTTTAGAGTCACGAAAACACAATATGATCGACAATATTGGCCATTTAACGTAGAATCGATACAGTTTTGGTCAAAACATCAAACTTAAAACGTAATTTTCGTTGTCCTAATTGTGTTCTAATTCGATTTCTAAACTTTTTCTACATGATAATAAATATATGAAGACAGATATACAAGAATGAAACAAAAAAATATGTTTTAAACAATCAAATAGGTTGTTCAATGTCGAACAATTTTGATCAAAATTTTAAAAAATTCACGAGTATGACCCACCTTAGGATGTTCTAAAGCTATTTTTAACTGGATTTAATTATGTATTAATCCTAAAAACAAGTTTATTAAACTATATATAACTATTTGGAGTCACGAAAACACAATATGATCGACAATATTGGCCGTTTAACGTAGAATCGCTACAGTTTTTGTCCAAATATCAAGCTTAAAACCCATTTTTCGTTGTCCTAATTGTATTCTAATTCGATTTTTAAACTTTTTCTACATGATAATAAATATATGAAGACAGATATACAAGAATGAAACAAAAAAATATGTTTTAAACAATCAAATAGGTTGTTCAATGTCGAACAATTTTGATCAAAATTTTAAAAAATTCAAGAGTATGACCCACCTTAGGATGTTCTAAAGCTATTTTTAACTTGATTTAATTATGTATTAACCCTAAAAACAAGTTTATTAAACTGTATATAACGGTTTCGAGTCACGAAAATACAATATGATCGACAATATTGGCCGTTTAACGTAGAATCGCTACAGTTTTTGTCCAAATATCAAGCTTAAAATCCATTTTTCGGTGTACTAATTGTATTCTAATTTGATTTCTAAACTTCTTCTACATGATAATGCATATATGAAGACAGATACACAAGAATGAAATCAAAAAAATATGTTTTAAACAACGAAATATGTTGTTCAATGTCGAACAATTTTGATCAAAATTTTAAAAAATTCACGAGTATGACCCACCTTAGGATGTGCTAAACCTATTTTTAACTTGATGTAATTATGTATTAATCATAAAAACTTGTTTATTAAACTATATATAACATTTTAGAGTCACGAAAACACAACTTGATCGACAATATTGGCCGTTCAACGTAGAATCGCAACAGTTTTTGTCCAAATATCAAGCTTAAAACCCATTTTTCGTTGTCCTAATTGTATGCTAATTTGATTTCTAAACTTCTTCTACATGATAATGCATATATGAAGACAGATACGCAAGAATGAAATCATAAAAATATGTTCTAAACAACCAAATATGTTGTTCAATGTCGAACAATTTTGATCAAAATTTTAAAAAATTCACGAGTATGACCCACCTTAGGATGTACTAAACCTATTTTTAACTTGATGTAATTATGTATTAATAATAAAAACATGTTTATTAAACTATATATAACATTTTAGAGTCACGAAAACACAATTTGATCGACAATATTGGCCGTTCAACGTAGAATCGCAACAGTTTTTGTCCAAATATCAAGCTTAAAACCCATTTTTCGTTGTCCTAATTGTATGCTAATTTGATTTCTAAACTTCTTCTACATGATAATGCATATATGAAGACAGATACGCAAGAATGAAATCATAAAAATATGTTTTAAACAACCAAATATGTTGTTCAATGTCGAACAATTTTGATCAAAATTTTAAAAAATTCACGAGTATGACCCACCTTAGGATGTACTAAACCTATTTTTAACTTGATGTAATTATGTATTAATAATAAAAACATGTTTATTAAACTATATATAACATTTTAGAGTCACGAAAACACAATTTGATCGACAATATTGGCCGTTCAACGTAGAATCGCAACAGTTTTTGTCCAAATATCAAGCTTAAAACCTATTTTTCGTTGTCCTAATTGTATGCTAATTTGATTTCTAAACTTCTTCTACATGATAATGCATATATGAAGACAGATACGCAAGAATGAAATCAAAAAAATATGTTTTAAACAACCAAATATGTTGTTCAATGTCGAACAATTTTGATCAAAATTTTAAAAAATTCACGAGTATGACCCACCTTAGGATGTACTAAACCTATTTTTAACTTGATGTAATTATGTATTAATAATAAAAACATGTTTATTAAACTATATATAACATTTTAGAGTCACGAAAACACAATTTGATCGACAATATTGGCCGTTCAACGTAGAATCGCAACAGTTTTTGTCCAAATATCAAGCTTAAAACCTATTTTTCGTTGTCCTAATTGTATGCTAATTTGATTTCTAAACTTCTTCTACATGATAATGCATATATGAAGACAGATACGCAAGAATGAAATCAAAAAAATATGTTTTAAACAACGAAATATGTTGTTCAATGTCGAACAATTTTGATCAAAATTTTAAAAAATTCACGAGTATGACCCACCTTAGGATGTACTAAACCTATTTTTAAATTGATGTAATTATGTATTAATCATAAAAACATATTTATTAAACTATATATAACATTTTAGAGTCACGAAAACACAATTTGATCGACAATATTGGCCGTTCAACGTAGAATCGCAACAGTTTTTGTCCAAATATTAAGCTTAAAACCCATTTTTCGTTGTCCTAATTGTATTCTAATTCGATTTGTAAATTTTTTCTACATGATAAAGCATATATGAAGACAGATAGACAAGAATGAAATCAAAAAAATATGTTTTAAACAATCAAATAGGTTGTTCAACGTCGAACAATTTTGATCAAAATTTTAAAAAATTAACGAGTATAACCCACCTTATGATGTACTAAACCTATTTTTAACTTGATTTAATTATGTATTAATCCTAAAAAGAAGTTTATTAAACTATATATAACTGTTTGGAGTCACGAAAACACAATATGATCGACAATATTGGCCGTTTAACGTAGAATCGCTACAGTTTTTGTCCAAATATCAAGCTTAAAACCCATTTTTCGTTGTCCTAATTGTATTCTAATTTGATTTCTAAACTTTTTCTACATGATAATAAATATATGAAGATAGATATACAAGAATGAAACAAAAAAATATGTTTTAAACAATCAAATAGGTTGTTCAATGTCGAACAATTTTGATCAAAATTTTAAAAAATTCACGAGTATGACCCACCTTAGGATGTTCTAAAGCTATTTTTAACTTGATTTAATTATGTATTAACCCTAAAAACAAGTTTATTAAACTATATATAACGGTTTCGAGTCACGAAAATACAATATGATCGACAATATTGGCCGTTTAACGTAGAATCGCTACAGTTTTTGTCCAAATATCAAGCTTAAAATCCATTTTTCGGTGTACTAATAGTATACTAATTTGATTTCTAAACTTCTTCTACACGATAATGCATATATGAAGACGGATACACAAGAATGAAATCAAAAAAATATGTTTTAAACAACGAAATATGTTGTTCAATGTCGAACAATTTTGATCAAAATTTTAAAAAATTCACGAGTATGACCCACCTTAGGATGTGCTAAACCTATTTTTAACTTGATGTAATTATGTATTAATCATAAAAACATGTTTATTAAACTACATATAACATTTTAGAGTCACGAAAACACAATTTGATCGACAATATTGGCCGTTCAACGTAGAATCGCAACAGTTTTTGTCCAAATATCAAGCTTAAAACCTATTTTTCGTTGTCCTAATTGTATTCTAATTTGATTTCTAAACTTTTCTACATGATAATGCATATATGAAGACAGTTACACAAGAATGAAATCAAAAAAATATGTTTTAAACAACCAAATATGATATTCAATGTCGAACAATTTTGATCAAAATTTTTAAAAATTTACGAGTATGACCCACCTTTGGATGTACTAAACCTTTTTTTAACTTGATGTAATTATGTATTAATCATAAAAACATGATTATGAAACTATATATAACATTTTAGAGTCACGAAAACACAATATGATCGACAATATTGGCCATTTAACATAGAATCGATACAGTTTTGGTCAAAACATCTAACTTAAAACGTATTTTTCGTTGTCCTAATTGTATTCTAATTCGATTTCTAAACTTTTTCTACATGATAATAAATATATGAAGACAGATATACAAGAATGAAACAAAAAAATATGTTTTAAACAATCAAATAGGTTGTTCAACGTCGAACAATTTTGATCAAAATTTTAAAAAATTAACGAGTATAACCCACCTTATGATGTACTAAACCTATTTTTAACTTGATTTAATTATGTATTAATCCTAAAAAGAAGTTTATTAAACTATATATAACTGTTTGGAGTCACGAAAACACAATATGATCGACAATATTGGCCGTTTAACGTAGAATCGCTACAGTTTTTGTCCAAATATCAAGCTTAAAACCCATTTTTCGTTGTCCTAATTGTATGCTAATTTGATTTCTAAACTTCTTCTACATGATAATGCATATATGAAGACAGATACACAAGAATGAAATCAAAAAAATATGTTTTAAACAACGAAATATGTTGTTCAATGTCGAACAATTTTGATCAAAATTTTAAAAAATTTACGAGTATGACCCACCTTAAGATGTACTAAACCTTTTTTTAACTTGATGTAATTATGTATTAATCATAAAAACATGATTATGAAACTATATATAACATTTTAGAGTCACGAAAACACAATATGATCGACAATATTGGCCATTTAACGTAGAATCGCTACAGTTTTTGTCCAAATATCAAGCTTAAAACCCATTTTTCGTTGTCCTAATTGTATTCTAATTCGATTTTTAAACTTTTTCTACATGATAATAAATATATGAAGACAGATATACAAGAATGAAACAAAAAAATATGTTTTAAACAATCAAATAGGTTGTTCAATGTCGAACAATTTTGATCAAAATTTTAAAAAATTCAAGAGTATGACCCACCTTAGGATGTTCTAAAGCTATTTTTAACTTGATTTAATTATGTATTAACCCTAAAAACAAGTTTATTAAACTATATATAACGGTTTCGAGTCACGAAAATACAATATGATCGACAATATTGGCCGTTTAACGTAGAATCGCTACAGTTTTTGTCCAAATATCAAGCTTAAAATCCATTTTTCGGTGTACTAATTGTATTCTAATTTGATTTCTAAACTTCTTCTACATGATAATGCATATATGAAGACAGATACACAAGAATGAAATCAAAAAAATATGTTTTAAACAACGAAATATGTTGTTCAATGTCGAACAATTTTGATCAAAATTTTAAAAAATTCACGAGTATGACCCACCTTAGGATGTGCTAAACCTATTTTTAACTTGATGTAATTATGTATTAATCATAAAAACTTGTTTATTAAACTATATATAACATTTTAGAGTCACGAAAACACAACTTGATCGACAATATTGGCCGTTCAACGTAGAATCGCAACAGTTTTTGTCCAAATATCAAGCTTAAAACCCATTTTTCGTTGTCCTAATTGTATGCTAATTTGATTTCTAAACTTGTTCTACATGATAATGCATATATGAAGACAGATACGCAAGAATGAAATCAAAAAAATATGTTTTAAACAACCAAATATGTTGTTCAATGTCGAACAATTTTGATCAAAATTTTAAAAAATTCACGAGTATGACCCACCTTAGGATGTACTAAACCTATTTTTAACTTGATGTAATTATGTATTAATAATAAAAACATGTTTATTAAACTATATATAACATTTTAGAGTCACGAAAACACAATTTGATCGACAATATTGGCCGTTCAACGTAGAATCGCAACAGTTTTTGTCCAAATATCAAGCTTAAAACCTATTTTTCGTTGTCCTAATTGTATGCTAATTTGATTTCTAAACTTCTTCTACATGATAATGCATATATGAAGACAGATACGCAAGAATGAAATCAAAAAAATATGTTTTAAACAACGAAATATGTTGTTCAATGTCGAACAATTTTGATCAAAATTTTAAAAAATTCACGAGTATGACCCACCTTAGGATGTACTAAACCTATTTTTAAATTGATGTAATTATGTATTAATCATAAAAACATATTTATTAAACTATATATAACATTTTAGAGTCACGAAAACACAATTTGATCGACAATATTGGCCGTTCAACGTAGAATCGCAACAGTTTTTGTCCAAATATTAAGCTTAAAACCCATTTTTCGTTGTCCTAATTGTATTCTAATTCGATTTGTAAATTTTTTCTACATGATAAAGCATATATGAAGACAGATAGACAAGAATGAAATCAAAAAAATATGTTTTAAACAATCAAATAGGTTGTTCAACGTCGAACAATTTTGATCAAAATTTTAAAAAATTAACGAGTATAACCCACCTTATGATGTACTAAACCTATTTTTAACTTGATTTAATTATGTATTAATCCTAAAAAGAAGTTTATTAAACTATATATAACTGTTTGGAGTCACGAAAACACAATATGATCGACAATATTGGCCGTTTAACGTAGAATCGCTACAGTTTTTGTCCAAATATCAAGCTTAAAACCCATTTTTCGTTGTCCTAATTGTATTCTAATTTGATTTCTAAACTTTTTCTACATGATAATAAATATATGAAGATAGATATACAAGAATGAAACAAAAAAATATGTTTTAAACAATCAAATAGGTTGTTCAATGTCGAACAATTTTGATCAAAATTTTAAAAAATTCACGAGTATGACCCACCTTAGGATGTTCTAAAGCTATTTTTAACTTGATTTAATTATGTATTAACCCTAAAAACAAGTTTATTAAACTATATATAACGGTTTCGAGTCACGAAAATACAATATGATCGACAATATTGGCCGTTTAACGTAGAATCGCTACAGTTTTTGTCCAAATATCAAGGTTAAAATCCATTTTTCGGTGTACTAATTGTATACTAATTTGATTTCTAAACTTCTTCTACACGATAATGCATATATGAAGACGGATACACAAGAATGAAATCAAAAAAATATGTTTTAAACAACGAAATATGTTGTTCAATGTCGAACAATTTTGATCAAAATTTTAAAAAATTCACGAGTATGACCCACCTTAGGATGTGCTAAACCTATTTTTAACTTGATGTAATTATGTATTAATCATAAAAACATGTTTATTAAACTACATATAACATTTTAGAGTCACGAAAACACAATTTGATCGACAATATTGGCCGTTCAACGTAGAATCGCAACAGTTTTTGTCCAAATATCAAGCTTAAAACCTATTTTTCGTTGTCCTAATTGTATTCTAATTTGATTTCTAAACTTTTCTACATGATAATGCATATATGAAGACAGTTACACAAGAATGAAATCAAAAAAATATGTTTTAAACAACCAAATATGATATTCAATGTCGAACAATTTTGATCAAAATTTTAAAAAATTTACGAGTATGACCCACCTTTGGATGTACTAAACCTTTTTTTAACTTGATGTAATTATGTATTAATCATAAAAACATGATTATGAAACTATATATAACATTTTAGAGTCACGAAAACACAATATGATCGACAATATTGGCCATTTAACGTAGAATCGATACAGTTTTGGTCAAAACATCTAACTTAAAACGTATTTTTCGTTGTCCTAATTGTATTCTAATTCGATTTCTAAACTTTTTCTACATGATAATAAATATATGAAGACAGATATACAAGAATGAAACAAAAAAATATGTTTTAAACAATCAAATAGGTTGTTCAACGTCGAACAATTTTGATCAAAATTTTAAAAAATTAACGAGTATAACCCACCTTATGATGTACTAAACCTATTTTTAACTTGATTTAATTATGTATTAATCCTAAAAAGAAGTTTATTAAACTATATATAACTGTTTGGAGTCACGAAAACACAATATGATCGACAATATTGGCCGTTTAACGTAGAATCGCTACAGTTTTTGTCCAAATATCAAGCTTAAAACCCATTTTTCGTTGTCCTAATTGTATGCTAATTTGATTTCTAAACTTCTTCTACATGATAATGCATATATGAAGACAGATACGCAAGAATGAAATCAAAAAAATATGTTTTAAACAACCAAATATGTTGTTCAATGTCGAACAATTTTGATCAAAATTTTAAAAAATTCACGAGTATGACCCACCTTAGGATGTACTAAACCTATTTTTAACTTGATGTAATTATGTATTAATAATAAAAACATGTTTATTAAACTATATATAACATTTTAGAGTCACGAAAACACAATTTGATCGACAATATTGGCCGTTCAACGTAGAATCGCAACAGTTTTTGTCCAAATATCAAGCTTAAAACCTATTTTTCGTTGTCCTAATTGTATGCTAATTTGATTTCTAAACTTCTTCTACACGATAATGCATATATGAAGACGGATACACAAGAATGAAATCAAAAAAATATGTTTTAAACAACGAAATATGTTGTTCAATGTCTAACAATTTTGATCAAAATTTTAAAAAATTCACGAGTATGACCCACCTTAGGATGTGCTAAACCTATTTTTAACTTGATGTAATTATGTATTAATCATAAAAACATGTTTATTAAACTACATATAACATTTTAGAGTCACGAAAACACAATTTGATCGACAATATTGGCCGTTCAACGTAGAATCGCAACAGTTTTTGTCCAAATATCAAGCTTAACACCTATTTTTCGTTGTCCTAATTGTATTCTAATTTGATTTCTAAACTTTTCTACATGATAATGCATATATGAAGAAAGTTACACAAGAATGAAATCAAAAAAATATGTTTTAAACAACCAAATATGATATTCAATGTCGAACAATTTTGATCAAAATTTTAAAAAATTTACGAGTATGACCCACCTTTGGATGTACTAAACCTTTTTTTAACTTGATGTAATTATGTATTAATCATAAAAACATGATTATGAAACTATATATAACATTTTAGAGTCACGAAAACACAATATGATCGACAATATTAGCCATTTAACGTAGAATCGATACAGTTTTGGTCAAAACATCTAACTTAAAACGTATTTTTCGTTGTCCTAATTGTATTCTAATTCGATTTCTAAACTTTTTCGACATGATAATAAATATATGAAGACAGATATACAAGAATGAAACAAAAAAATATGTTTTAAACAATCAAATAGGTTGTTCAATGTCGAACAATTTTGATCAAAATTTTAAAAAATTCACGAGTATGACCCACCTTAGGATGTTCTAAAGCTATTTTTAACTTGATTTAATTATGTATTAACCCTAAAAACAAGTTTATTAAACTATATATAACGGTTTCGAGTCACGAAAATACAATATGATCGACAATATTGGCCGTTTAACGTAGAATCGCTACAGTTTTTGTCCAAATATCAAGCTTAAAATCCATTTTTCGGTGTACTAATTGTATTCTAATTTGATTTCAAAACTTCTTCTACATGATAATGCATATATGAAGACAGATACACAAGAATGAAATCAAAAAAATATGTTTTAAACAACGAAATATGTTGTTCAATGTCGAACAATTTTGATCAAAATTTTAAAAAATTCACGAGTATGACCCACCTTAGGATGTGCTAAACCTATTTTTAACTTGATGTAATTATGTATTAATCATAAAAAATTGTTTATTAAACTATATATAACATTTTAGAGTCACGAAAACACAATTTGATCGACAATATTGGCCGTTCAACGTAGAATCGCAACAGTTCTTGTCCAAATATCAAGCTTAAAACCCATTTTTCGTTGTCCTAATTGTATGCTAATTTGATTTCTAAACTTCTTCTACATGATAATGCATATATGAAGACAGATACGCAAGAATGAAATCAAAAAAATATGTTTTAAACAACCAAATATGTTGTTCAATGTCGAACAATTTTGATCAAAATTTTAAAAAATTCACGAGTATGACCCACCTTAGGATGTACTAAACCTATTTTTAACTTGATGTAATTATGTATTAATAATAAAAACATGTTTATTAAACTATATATAACATTTTAGAGTCACGAAAACACAATTGGATCGACAATATTGGCCGTTCAACGTAGAATCGCAACAGTTTTTGTCCAAATATCAAGCTTAAAACCTATTTTTCGTTGTCCTAATTGTATGCTAATTTGATTTCTAAACTTCTTCTACATGATAATGCATATATGAAGACAGATACGCAAGAATGAAATCAAAAAAATATGTTTTAAACAACGAAATATGTTGTTCAATGTCGAACAATTTTGATCAAAATTTTAAAAAATTCACGAGTATGACCCACCTTAGGATGTACTAAACCTATTTTTAGCTTGATGTAATTATGTATTAATCATAAAAACATATTTATTAAACTATATATAACATTTTAGAGTCACGAAAACACAATTTGATCGGCAATATTGGCCGTTCAACGTAGAATCGCAACAGTTTTTGTCCAAATATTAAGCTTAAAACCCATTTTTCGTTGTCCTAATTGTATTCTAATTCGATTTGTAAATTTTTTCTACATGATAAAGCATATATGAAGACAGATAGACAAGAATGAAATCAAAAAAATATGTTTTAAACAATCAAATAGGTTGTTCAACGTCCAACAATTTTGATCAAAATTTTAAAAAATTAACGAGTATGACCCACCTTATGATGTACTAAACCTATTTTTAACTTGATTTAATTATGTATTAATCCTAAAAACAAGTTTATTAAACTATATATAACTGTTTGGAGTCACGAAAACACAATATGATCGACAATATTGGCCGTTTAACGTAGAATCGCTACAGTTTTTGTCCAAATATCAAGCTTAAAACCCATTTTTCGTTGTCCTAATTGTATTCTAATTTGATTTCTAAACTTTTTCTACATGATAATAAATATATGAAGACAGATATACAAGAATGAAACAAAAAAATATGTTTTAAACAATCAAATAGGTTGTTCAATGTCGAACAATTTTGATCAAAATTTTAAAAAATTCACGAGTATGACCCACCTTAGGATGTTCTAAAGCTATTTTTAACTTGATGTAATTATGTATTAATCATAAAAACATGTTTATTAAACTATATATAACATTTTAGAGTCACGAAAACACAATTTGATCGACAATATTGGCCGTTCAACGTAGAATCGCAACAGTTTTTGTCCAAATATCAAGCTTAAAACCTATTTTTCGTTGTCCTAATTGTATTCTAATTTGATTTCTAAACTTTTCTACATGATAATGCATATATGAAGACAGTTACACAAGAATGAAATCAAAAAAATATGTTTTAAACAACCAAATATGATATTCAATGTCGAACAATTTTGATCAAAATTTTAAAAAATTTACGAGTATGACCCACCTTTGGATGTACTAAACCTTTTTTTAACTTGATGTAATTATGTATTAATCATAAAAACATGATTATGAAACTATATATAACATTTTAGTGTCACGAAAACACAATATGATCGACAATATTGGCCATTTAACGTAGAATCGATACAGTTTTGGTCAAAACATCTAACTTAAAACGTATTTTTCGTTGTCCTAATTGTATTCTAATTCGATTTCTAAACTTTTTCTACATGATAATAAATATATGAAGACAGATATACAAGAATGAAACAAAAAAATATGTTTTAAACAATCAAATAGGTTGTTCAATGTCGAACAATTTTGATCAAAATTTTAAAAAATTCACTAGTATGACCCACCTTAGGATGTTCTAAAGCTATTTTTAACTTGATTTAATTATGTAATAACCCTAAAAACAAGTTTATTAAACTATATATAACGGTTTCGAGTCACGAAAATACAATATGATCGACAATATTGGCCGTTTAACGTAGAATCGCTACAGTTTTTGTCCAAATATCAAGCTTAAAATCCATTTTTCGGTGTACTAATTGTATGCTAATTTGATTTCTAAACTTCTTCTACATGATAATGCATATATGAAGACAGATACACAAGAATGAAATCAAAAAAAATATGTTTTAAATAACCAAATATGTTGTTCAATGTCGAACAATTTTGATCAAAATTTTAAAAAATTCACGAGTATGACCCACCTTAGGATGTACTAAACCTATTTTTAACTTGATGTAATTATGTATTAATAATAAAAACATGTTTATTAAACTATATATAACATTTTAGAGTCACGAAAACACAATTTGATCGACAATATTGGCCGTTCAACGTAGAATCGCAACAGTTTTTGTCCAAATATCAAGCTTAAAACCTATTTTTCGTTGTCCTAATTGTATGCTAATTTGATTTCTAAACTTCTTCTACATGATAATGCATATATGAAGACAGATACGCAAGAATGAAATCAAAAAAATATGTTTTAAACAACGAAATATGTTGTTCAATGTCGAACAATTTTGATCAAAATTTTAAAAAATTCACGAGTATGACCCACCTTAGGATGTACTAAACCTATTTTTAACTTGATGTAATTATGTATTAATCATAAAAACATATTTATTAAACTATATATAACATTTTAGAGTCACGAAAACACAATTTGATCGACAATATTGGCCGTTCAACGTAGAATCGCAACAGTTTTTGTCCAAATATTAAGCTTAAAACCCATTTTTCGTTGTCCTAATTGTATTCTAATTCGATTTGTAAATTTTTTCTACATGATAAAGCATATATGAAGACAGATAGACAAGAATGAAATCAAAAAAATATGTTTTAAACAATCAAATAGGTTGTTCAACGTCCAACAATTTTGATCAAAATTTTAAAAAATTAACGAGTATGACCCACCTTATGATGTACTAAACCTATTTTTAACTTGATTTAATTATGTATTAATCCTAAAAACAAGTTTATTAAACTATATATAACTGTTTGGAGTCACGAAAACACAATATGATCGACAATATTGGCCGTTTAACGTAGAATCGCTACAGTTTTTGTCCAAATATCAAGCTTAAAACCCATTTTTCGTTGTCCTAATTGTATTCTAATTTGATTTCTAAACTTTTTCTACATGATAATAAATATATGAAGACAGATATACAAGAATGAAACAAAAAAATATGTTTTAAACAATCAAATAGGTTGTTCAATGTCGAACAATTTTGATCAAAATTTTAAAAAATTCACGAGTATGACCCACCTTAGGATGTTCTAAAGCTATTTTTAACTTGATGTAATTATGTATTAATCATAAAAACATGTTTATTAAACTATATATAACATTTTAGAGTCACGAAAACACAATTTGATCGACAATATTGGCCGTTCAACGTAGAATCGCAACAGTTTTTGTCCAAATATCAAGCTTAAAACCTATTTTTCGTTGTCCTAATTGTATTCTAATTTGATTTCTAAACTTTTCTACATGATAATGCATATATGAAGACAGTTACACAAGAATGAAATCAAAAAAATATGTTTTAAACAACCAAATATGATATTCAATGTCGAACAATTTTGATCAAAATTTTAAAAAATTTACGAGTATGACCCACCTTTGGATGTACTAAACCTTTTTTTAACTTGATGTAATTATGTATTAATCATAAAAACATGATTATGAAACTATATATAACATTTTAGTGTCACGAAAACACAATATGATCGACAATATTGGCCATTTAACGTAGAATCGATACAGTTTTGGTCAAAACATCTAACTTAAAACGTATTTTTCGTTGTCCTAATTGTATTCTAATTCGATTTCTAAACTTTTTCTACATGATAATAAATATATGAAGACAGATATACAAGAATGAAACAAAAAAATATGTTTTAAACAATCAAATAGGTTGTTCAATGTCGAACAATTTTGATCAAAATTTTAAAAAATTCACTAGTATGACCCACCTTAGGATGTTCTAAAGCTATTTTTAACTTGATTTAATTATGTATTAACCCTAAAAACAAGTTTATTAAACTATATATAACGGTTTCGAGTCACGAAAATACAATATGATCGACAATATTGGCCGTTTAACGTAGAATCGCTACAGTTTTTGTCCAAATATCAAGCTTAAAATCCATTTTTCGGTGTACTAATTGTATTCTAATTTGATTTCTAAACTTCTTCTACATGATAATGCATATATGAAGACGGATACACAAGAATGAAATCAAAAAAATATGTTTTAAACAACGAAATATGTTGTTCAATGTCGAACAATTTTGATCAAAATTTTAAAAAATTCACGAGTATGACCCACCTTAGGATGTGCTAAACCTATTTTTAACTTGATGTAATTATGTATTAATCATAAAAACTTGTTTATTAAACTATATATAACATTTTAGAGTCACGAAAACACAATTTGATCGACAATATTGGCCGTTCAACGTAGAATCGCAACAGTTTTTGTCCAAATATCAAGCTTAAAACCCATTTTTCGTTGTCCTAATTGTATGCTAATTTGATTTCTAAACTTCTTCTACATGATAATGCATATATGAAGACAGATACGCAAGAATGAAATCAAAAAAATATGTTTTAAACAACCAAATATGTTGTTCAATGTCGAACAATTTTGATCAAAATTTTAAAAAATTCACGAGTATGACCCACCTTAGGATGTACTAAACCAATTTTTAACTTGATGTAATTATGTATTAATAATAAAAACATGTTTATTAATCTATATATAACATTTTAGAGTCACGAAAACACAATTTGATCGACAATATTGGCCGTTCAACGTAGAATCGCAACAGTTTTTGTCCAAATATCAAGCTTAAAACCTATTTTTCGTTGTCCTAATTGTATGCTAATTTGATTTCTAAACTTCTTCTACATGATAATGCATATATGAAGACAGATAGACAAGAATGAAATCAAAAAAATATGTTTTAAACAATCAAATAGGTTGTTCAACGTCGAACAATTTTGATCAAAATTTTAAAAAATTAACGAGGATAACCCACCTTATGATGTACTAAACCTATTTTTAACTTGATTTAATTATGTATTAATCCTAAAAAGAAGTTTATTAAACTATATATAACTGTTTGGAGTCACGAAAACACAATATGATCGACAATATTGGCCGTTTAACGTAGAATCGCTACAGTTTTTGTCCAAATATCAAGCTTAAAACACATTTTTCGTTGTCCTAATTGTATTCTAATTTGATTTCTAAACTTTTTCTACATGATAATAAATATATGAAGACAGATATACAAGAATGAAACAAAAAAATATGTTTTAAACAATCAAATAGGTTGTTCAATGTCGAACAATTTTGATCAAAATTTTAAAAAATTCACGAGTATGACCCACCTTAGGATGTTCTAAAGCTATTTTTAACTTGATGTAATTATGTATTAATAATAAAAACATGTTTATTAAACTATATATAACATTTTAGAGTCACGAAAACACAATTTGATCGACAATATTGGCCGTTCAACGTAGAATCGCAACAGTTTTTGTCCAAATATCAAGCTTAAAACCTATTTTTCGTTGTCCTAATTGTATGCTAATTTGATTTCTAAACTTCTTCTACATGATAATGCATATATGAAGACAGATACGCAAGAATGAAATCAAAAAAATATGTTTTAAACAACGAAATATGTTGTTCAATGTCGAACAATTTTGATCAAAATTTTAAAAAATTCACGAGTATGACCCACCTTAGGATGTACTAAACCTATTTTTAACTTGATGTAATTATGTATTAATCATAAAAACATATTTATTAAACTATATATAACATTTTAGAGTCACGAAAACACAATTTGATCGACAATATTGGCCGTTCAACGTAGAATCGCAACAGTTTTTGTCCAAATATTAAGCTTAAAACCCATTTTTCGTTGTCCTAATTGTATTCTAATTCGATTTGTAAATTTTTTCTACATGATAAAGCATATATGAAGACAGATAGACAAGAATGAAATCAAAAAAATATGTTTTAAACAATCAAATAGGTTGTTCAACGTCCAACAATTTTGATCAAAATTTTAAAAAATTAACGAGTATGACCCACCTTATGATGTACTAAACCTATTTTTAACTTGATTTAATTATGTATTAATCCTAAAAACAAGTTTATTAAACTATATATAACTGTTTGGAGTCACGAAAACACAATATGATCGACAATATTGGCCGTTTAACGTAGAATCGCTACAGTTTTTGTCCAAATATCAAGCTTAAAACCCATTTTTCGTTGTCCTAATTGTATTCTAATTTGATTTCTAAACTTTTTCTACATGATAATAAATATATGAAGACAGATATACAAGAATGAAACAAAAAAATATGTTTTAAACAATCAAATAGGTTGTTCAATGTCGAACAATTTTGATCAAAATTTTAAAAAATTCACGAGTATGACCCACCTTAGGATGTTCTAAAGCTATTTTTAACTTGATGTAATTATGTATTAATCATAAAAACATGTTTATTAAACTATATATAACATTTTAGAGTCACGAAAACACAATTTGATCGACAATATTGGCCGTTCAACGTAGAATCGCAACAGTTTTTGTCCAAATATCAAGCTTAAAACCTATTTTTCGTTGTCCTAATTGTATTCTAATTTGATTTCTAAACTTTTCTACATGATAATGCATATATGAAGACAGTTACACAAGAATGAAATCAAAAAAATATGTTTTAAACAACCAAATATGATATTCAATGTCGAACAATTTTGATCAAAATTTTAAAAAATTTACGAGTATGACCCACCTTTGGATGTACTAAACCTTTTTTTAACTTGATGTAATTATGTATTAATCATAAAAACATGATTATGAAACTATATATAACATTTTAGTGTCACGAAAACACAATATGATCGACAATATTGGCCATTTAACGTAGAATCGATACAGTTTTGGTCAAAACATCTAACTTAAAACGTATTTTTCGTTGTCCTAATTGTATTCTAATTCGATTTCTAAACTTTTTCTACATGATAATAAATATATGAAGACAGATATACAAGAATGAAACAAAAAAATATGTTTTAAACAATCAAATAGGTTGTTCAATGTCGAACAATTTTGATCAAAATTTTAAAAAATTCACTAGTATGACCCACCTTAGGATGTTCTAAAGCTATTTTTAACTTGATTTAATTATGTATTAACCCTAAAAACAAGTTTATTAAACTATATATAACGGTTTCGAGTCACGAAAATACAATATGATCGACAATATTGGCCGTTTAACGTAGAATCGCTACAGTTTTTGTCCAAATATCAAGCTTAAAATCCATTTTTCGGTGTACTAATTGTATTCTAATTTGATTTCTAAACTTCTTCTACATGATAATGCATATATGAAGACGGATACACAAGAATGAAATCAAAAAAATATGTTTTAAACAACGAAATATGTTGTTCAATGTCGAACAATTTTGATCAAAATTTTAAAAAATTCACGAGTATGACCCACCTTAGGATGTGCTAAACCTATTTTTAACTTGATGTAATTATGTATTAATCATAAAAACTTGTTTATTAAACTATATATAACATTTTAGAGTCACGAAAACACAATTTGATCGACAATATTGGCCGTTCAACGTAGAATCGCAACAGTTTTTGTCCAAATATCAAGCTTAAAACCCATTTTTCGTTGTCCTAATTGTATGCTAATTTGATTTCTAAACTTCTTCTACATGATAATGCATATATGAAGACAGATACGCAAGAATGAAATCAAAAAAATATGTTTTAAACAACCAAATATGTTGTTCAATGTCGAACAATTTTGATCAAAATTTTAAAAAATTCACGAGTATGACCCACCTTAGGATGTACTAAACCAATTTTTAACTTGATGTAATTATGTATTAATAATAAAAACATGTTTATTAATCTATATATAACATTTTAGAGTCACGAAAACACAATTTGATCGACAATATTGGCCGTTCAACGTAGAATCGCAACAGTTTTTGTCCAAATATCAAGCTTAAAACCTATTTTTCGTTGTCCTAATTGTATGCTAATTTGATTTCTAAACTTCTTCTACATGATAATGCATATATGAAGACAGATAGACAAGAATGAAATCAAAAAAATATGTTTTAAACAATCAAATAGGTTGTTCAACGTCGAACAATTTTGATCAAAATTTTAAAAAATTAACGAGGATAACCCACCTTATGATGTACTAAACCTATTTTTAACTTGATTTAATTATGTATTAATCCTAAAAAGAAGTTTATTAAACTATATATAACTGTTTGGAGTCACGAAAACACAATATGATCGACAATATTGGCCGTTTAACGTAGAATCGCTACAGTTTTTGTCCAAATATCAAGCTTAAAACACATTTTTCGTTGTCCTAATTGTATTCTAATTTGATTTCTAAACTTTTTCTACATGATAATAAATATATGAAGACAGATATACAAGAATGAAACAAAAAAATATGTTTTAAACAATCAAATAGGTTGTTCAATGTCGAACAATTTTGATCAAAATTTTAAAAAATTCACGAGTATGACCCACCTTAGGATGTTCTAAAGCTATTTTTAACTTGATTTAATTATGTATTAACCCTAAAAACAAGTTTATTAAACTATATATAACGGTTTCGAGTCAAGAAAATACAATATGATCGACAATATTGGCCGTTTAACGTAGAATCGCTACAGTTTTTGTCCAAATATCAAGCTTAAAATCCATTTTTCGGTGTACTAATTGTATTCTAATTTGATTTCTAAACTTCTTCTACATGATAATGCATATATGAAGACGGATACACAAGAATGAAATCAAAAAAATATGTTTTAAACAACGAAATATGTTGTTCAATGTCGAACAATTTTGATCAAAATTTTAAAAAATTCACGAGTATGACCCACCTTAGGATGTGCTAAACCTATTTTTAACTTGATGTAATTATGTATTAATCATAAAAACATGTTTATTAAACTACATATAACATTTTAGAGTCACGAAAACACAATTTGATCGACAATATTGGCCGTTCAACGTAGAATCGCAACAGTTTTTGTCCAAATATCAAGCTTAAAACCTATTTTTCGTTGTCCTAATTGTATTCTAATTTGATTTCTAAACTTTTCTACATGATAATGCATATATGAAGACAGTTACACAAGAATGAAATCAAAAAAATATGTTTTAAACAACCAAATATGATATTCAATGTCGAACAATTTTGATCAAAATTTTAAAAAATTTACGAGTATGACCCACCTTTGGATGTACTAAACCTTTTTTTAACTTGATGTAATTATGTATTAATCATAAAAACATGATTATGAAACTATATATAACATTTTAGTGTCACGAAAACACAATATGATCGACAATATTGGCCATTTAACGTAGAATCGATACAGTTTTGGTCAAAACATCTAACTTAAAACGTATTTTTCATTGTCCTAATTGTATTCTAATTCGATTTCTAAACTTTTTCTACATGATAATAAATATATGAAGACAGATATACAAGAATGAAACAAAAAAATATGTTTTAAACAATCAAATAGGTTGTTCAATGTCGAACAATTTTGATCAAAATTTTAAAAAATTCACTAGTATGACCCACCTTAGGATGTTCTAAAGCTATTTTTAACTTGATTTAATTATGTATTAACCCTAAAAACAAGTTTATTAAACTATATATAACGGTTTCGAGTCACGAAAATACAATATGATCGACAATATTGGCCGTTTAACGTAGAATCGCTACAGTTTTTGTCCAAATATCAAGCTTAAAATCCATTTTTCGGTGTACTAATTGTATTCTAATTTGATTTCTAAACTTCTTCTACATGATAATGCATATATGAAGACGGATACACAAGAATGAAATCAAAAAAATATGTTTTAAACAACGAAATATGTTGTTCAATGTCGAACAATTTTGATCAAAATTTTAAAAAATTCACGAGTATGACCCACCTTAGGATGTGCTAAACCTATTTTTAACTTGATGTAATTATGTATTAATCATAAAAACTTGTTTATTAAACTATATATAACATTTTAGAGTCACGAAAACACAATTTGATCGACAATATTGGCCGTTCAACGTAGAATCGCAACAGTTTTTGTCCAAATATCAAGCTTAAAACCCATTTTTCGTTGTCCTAATTGTATGCTAATTTGATTTCTAAACTTCTTCTACATGATAATGCATATATGAAGACAGATACGCAAGAATGAAATCAAAAAAATATGTTTTAAACAACCAAATATGTTGTTCAATGTCGAACAATTTTGATCAAAATTTTAAAAAATTCACGAGTATGACCCACCTTAGGATGTACTAAACCAATTTTTAACTTGATGTAATTATGTATTAATAATAAAAACATGTTTATTAATCTATATATAACATTTTAGAGTCACGAAAACACAATTTGATCGACAATATTGGCCGTTCAACGTAGAATCGCAACAGTTTTTGTCCAAATATCAAGCTTAAAACCTATTTTTCGTTGTCCTAATTGTATGCTAATTTGATTTCTAAACTTCTTATACATGATAATGCATATATGAAGACAGATAGACAAGAATGAAATCAAAAAAATATGTTTTAAACAATCAAATAGGTTGTTCAACGTCGAACAATTTTGATCAAAATTTTAAAAAATTAACGAGGATAACCCACCTTATGATGTACTAAACCTATTTTTAACTTGATTTAATTATGTATTAATCCTAAAAAGAAGTTTATTAAACTATATATAACTGTTTGGAGTCACGAAAACACAATATGATCGACAATATTGGCCGTTTAACGTAGAATCGCTACAGTTTTTGTCCAAATATCAAGCTTAAAACACATTTTTCGTTGTCCTAATTGTATTCTAATTTGATTTCTAAACTTTTTCTACATGATAATAAATATATGAAGACAGGTATACAAGAATGAAACAAAAAAATATGTTTTAAACAATCAAATAGGTTGTTCAATGTCGAACAATTTTGATCAAAATTTTAAAAAATTCACGAGTATGACCCACCTTAGGATGTTCTAAAGCTATTTTTAACTTGATTTAATTATGTATTAACCCTAAAAACAAGTTTATTAAACTATATATAACGGTTTCGAGTCAAGAAAATACAATATGATCGACAATATTGGCCGTTTAACGTAGAATCGCTACAGTTTTTGTCCAAATATCAAGCTTAAAATCCATTTTTCGGTGTACTAATTGTATTCTAATTTGATTTCTAAACTTCTTCTACATGATAATGCATATATGAAGACGGATACACAAGAATGAAATCAAAAAAATATGTTTTAAACAACGAAATATGTTGTTCAATGTCGAACAATTTTGATCAAAATTTTAAAAAATTCACGAGTATGACCCACCTTAGGATGTGCTAAACCTATTTTTAACTTGATGTAATTATGTATTAATCATAAAAACATGTTTATTAAACTACATATAACATTTTAGAGTCACGAAAACACAATTTGATCGACAATATTGGCCGTTCAACGTAGAATCGCAACAGTTTTTGTCCAAATATCAAGCTTAAAACCTATTTTTCGTTGTCCTAATTGTATTCTAATTTGATTTCTAAACTTTTCTACATGATAATGCATATATGAAGACAGTTACACAAGAATGAAATCAAAAAAATATGTTTTAAACAACCAAATATGATATTCAATGTCGAACAATTTTGATCAAAATTTTAAAAAATTTACGAGTATGACCCACCTTTGGATGTACTAAACCTTTTTTTAACTTGATGTAATTATGTATTAATCATAAAAACATGATTATGAAACTATATATAACATTTTAGAGTCACGAAAACACAATATGATCGACAATATTGGCCATTTAACATAGAATCGATACAGTTTTGGTCAAAACATCTAACTTAAAACGTATTTTTCGTTGTCCTAATTGTATTCTAATTCGATTTCTAAACTTTTTCTACATGATAATAAATATATGAAGACAGATATACAAGAATGAAACAAAAAAATATGTTTTAAACAATCAAATAGGTTGTTCAATGTCGAACAATTTTGATCAAAATTTTAAAAAATTCACGAGTATGACCCACCTTAGGATGTTCTAAAGCTATTTTTAACTTGATTTAATTATGTATTAACCCTAAAAACAAGTTTATTAAACTATATATAACGGTTTCGAGTCACGAAAATACAATATGATCGACAATATTGGCCGTTTAACGTAGAATCGCTACAGTTTTTGTCCAAATATCAAGCTTAAAATCCATTTTTCGGTGTACTAATTGTATTCTAATTTGATTTCAAAACTTCTTCTACATGATAATGCATATATGAAGACAGATACACAAGAATGAAATCAAAAAAATATGTTTTAAACAACGAAATATGTTGTTCAATGTCGAACAATTTTGATCAAAATTTTAAAAAATTCACGAGTATGACCCACCTTAGGATGTGCTAAACCTATTTTTAACTTGATGTAATTATGTATTAATCATAAAAACTTGTTTATTAAACTATATATAACATTTTAGAGTCACGAAAACACAATTTGATCGACAATATTGGCCGTTCAACGTAGAATCGCAACAGTTTTTGTCCAAATATCAAGCTTAAAACCCATTTTTCGTTGTCCTAATTGTATGCTAATTTGATTTCTAAACTTCTTCTACATGATAATGCATATATGAAGACAGATACGCAAGAATGAAATCAAAAAAATATGTTTTAAACAACCAAATATGTTGTTCAATGTCGAACAATTTTGATCAAAATTTTAAAAAATTCACGAGTATGACCCACCTTAGGATGTACTAAACCTATTTATAACTTGATGTAATTATGTATTAATAATAAAAACATGTTTATTAATCTATATATAACATTTTAGAGTCACGAAAACACAATTTGATCGACAATATTGGCCGTTCAACGTAGAATCGCAACAGTTTTTGTCCAAATATCAAGCTTAAAACCTATTTTTCGTTGTCCTAATTGTATGCTAATTTGATTTCTAAACTTCTTCTACATGATAATGCATATATGAAGACAGATAGACAAGAATGAAATCAAAAAAATATGTTTTAAACAATCAAATAGGTTGTTCAACGTCGAACAATTTTGATCAAAATTTTAAAAAATTAACGAGGATAACCCACCTTATGATGTACTAAACCTATTTTTAACTTGATTTAATTATGTATTAATCCTAAAAAGAAGTTTATTAAACTATATATAACTGTTTGGAGTCACGAAAACACAATATGATCGACAATATTGGCCGTTTAACGTAGAATCGCTACAGTTTTTGTCCAAATATCAAGCTTAAAACCCATTTTTCGTTGTCCTAATTGTATTCTAATTTGATTTCTAAACTTTTTCTACATGATAATAAATATATGAAGACAGATATACAAGAATGAAACAAAAAAATATGTTTTAAACAATCAAATAGGTTGTTCAATGTCGAACAATTTTGATCAAAATTTTAAAAAATTCACGAGTATGACCCACCTTAGGATGTTCTAAAGCTATTTTTAACTTGATTTAATTATGTATTAACCCTAAAAACAAGTTTATTAAACTATATATAACGGTTTCGAGTCACGAAAATACAATATGATCGACAATATTGGCCGTTTAACGTAGAATCGCTACAGTTTTTGTCCAAATATCAAGCTTAAAATCCATTTTTCGGTGTACTAATTGTATTCTAATTTGATTTCAAAACTTCTTCTACATGATAATGCATATATGAAGACAGATACACAAGAATGAAATCAAAAAAATATGTTTTAAACAACGAAATATGTTGTTCAATGTCGAACAATTTTGATCAAAATTTTAAAAAATTCACGAGTATGACCCACCTTAGGATGTGCTAAACCTATTTTTAACTTGATGTAATTATGTATTAATCATAAAAACTTGTTTATTAAACTATATATAACATTTTAGAGTCACGAAAACACAATTTGATCGACAATATTGGCCGTTCAACGTAGAATCGCAACAGTTTTTGTCCAAATATCAAGCTTAAAACCCATTTTTCGTTGTCCTAATTGTATGCTAATTTGATTTCTAAACTTCTTCTACATGATAATGCATATATGAAGACAGATACGCAAGAATGAAATCAAAAAAATATGTTTTAAACAACCAAATATGTTGTTCAATGTCGAACAATTTTGATCAAAATTTTAAAAAATTCACGAGTATGACCCACCTTAGGATGTACTAAACCTATTTATAACTTGATGTAATTATGTATTAATAATAAAAACATGTTTATTAATCTATATATAACATTTTAGAGTCACGAAAACACAATTTGATCGACAATATTGGCCGTTCAACGTAGAATCGCAACAGTTTTTGTCCAAATATCAAGCTTAAAACCTATTTTTCGTTGTCCTAATTGTATGCTAATTTGATTTCTAAACTTCTTCTACATGATAATGCATATATGAAGACAGATAGACAAGAATGAAATCAAAAAAATATGTTTTAAACAATCAAATAGGTTGTTCAACGTCGAACAATTTTGATCAAAATTTTAAAAAATTAACGAGGATAACCCACCTTATGATGTACTAAACCTATTTTTAACTTGATTTAATTATGTATTAATCCTAAAAAGAAGTTTATTAAACTATATATAACTGTTTGGAGTCACGAAAACACAATATGATCGACAATATTGGCCGTTTAACGTAGAATCGCTACAGTTTTTGTCCAAATATCAAGCTTAAAACCCATTTTTCGTTGTCCTAATTGTATTCTAATTTGATTTCTAAACTTTTTCTACATGATAATAAATATATGAAGACAGATATACAAGAATGAAACAAAAAAATATGTTTTAAACAATCAAATAGGTTGTTCAATGTCGAACAATTTTGATCAAAATTTTAAAAAATTCACGAGTATGACCCACCTTAGGATGTTCTAAAGCTATTTTTAACTTGATTTAATTATGTATTAACCCTAAAAACAAGTTTATTAAACTATATATAACGGTTTCGAGTCACGAAAATACAATATGATCGACAATATTGGCCGTTTAACGTAGAATCGCTACAGTTTTTGTCCAAATATCAAGCTTAAAATCCATTTTTCGGTGTACTAATTGTATTCTAATTTGATTTCAAAACTTCTTCTACATGATAATGCATATATGAAGACAGATACACAAGAATGAAATCAAAAAAATATGTTTTAAACAACGAAATATGTTGTTCAATGTCGAACAATTTTGATCAAAATTTTAAAAAATTCACGAGTATGACCCACCTTAGGATGTGCTAAACCTATTTTTAACTTGATGTAATTATGTATTAATCATAAAAACTTGTTTATTAAACTATATATAACATTTTAGAGTCACGAAAACACAATTTGATCGACAATATTGGCCGTTCAACGTAGAATCGCAACAGTTTTTGTCCAAATATCAAGCTTAAAACCCATTTTTCGTTGTCCTAATTGTATGCTAATTTGATTTCTAAACTTCTTCTACATGATAATGCATATATGAAGACAGATACGCAAGAATGAAATCAAAAAAATATGTTTTAAACAACCAAATATGTTGTTCAATGTCGAACAATTTTGATCAAAATTTTAAAAAATTCACGAGTATGACCCACCTTAGGATGTACTAAACCTATTTATAACTTGATGTAATTATGTATTAATAATAAAAACATGTTTATTAATCTATATATAACATTTTAGAGTCACGAAAACACAATTTGATCGACAATATTGGCCGTTCAACGTAGAATCGCAACAGTTTTTGTCCAAATATCAAGCTTAAAACCTATTTTTCGTTGTCCTAATTGTATGCTAATTTGATTTCTAAACTTCTTCTACATGATAATGCATATATGAAGACAGATAGACAAGAATGAAATCAAAAAAATATGTTTTAAACCATCAAATAGGTTGTTCAACGTCGAACAATTTTGATCAAAATTTTAAAAAATTAACGAGGATAACCCACCTTATGATGTACTAAACCTATTTTTAACTTGATTTAATTATGTATTAATCCTAAAAAGAAGTTTATTAAACTATATATAACTGTTTGGAGTCACGAAAACACAATATGATCGACAATATTGGCCGTTTAACGTAGAATCGCTACAGTTTTTGTCCAAATATCAAGCTTAAAACCCATTTTTCGTTGTCCTAATTGTATTCTAATTTGATTTCTAAACTTTTTCTACATGATAATAAATATATGAAGACAGATATACAAGAATGAAACAAAAAAATATGTTTTAAACAATCAAATAGGTTGTTCAATGTCGAACAATTTTGATCAAAATTTTAAAAAATTCACGAGTATGACCCACCTTAGGATGTTCTAAAGCTATTTTTAACTTGATTTAATTATGTATTAACCCTAAAAACAAGTTTATTAAACTATATATAACGGTTTCGAGTCACGAAAATACAATATGATCGACAATATTGGCCGTTTAACGTAGAATCGCTACAGTTTTTGTCCAAATATCAAGCTTAAAATCCATTTTTCGGTGTACTAATTGTATTCTAATTTGATTTCAAAACTTCTTCTACATGATAATGCATATATGAAGACAGATACACAAGAATGAAATCAAAAAAATATGTTTTAAACAACGAAATATGTTGTTCAATGTCGAACAATTTTGATCAAAATTTTAAAAAATTCACGAGTATGACCCACCTTAGGATGTGCTAAACCTATTTTTAACTTGATGTAATTATGTATTAATCATAAAAACTTGTTTATTAAACTATATATAACATTTTAGAGTCACGAAAACACAATTTGATCGACAATATTGGCCGTTCAACGTAGAATCGCAACAGTTTTTGTCCAAATATCAAGCTTAAAACCCATTTTTCGTTGTCCTAATTGTATGCTAATTTGATTTCTAAACTTCTTCTACATGATAATGCATATATGAAGACAGATACGCAAGAATGAAATCAAAAAAATATGTTTTAAACAACCAAATATGTTGTTCAATGTCGAACAATTTTGATCAAAATTTTAAAAAATTCACGAGTATGACCCACCTTAGGATGTACTAAACCTATTTTTAACTTGATGTAATTATGTATTAATCATAAAAACATATTTATTAAACTATATATAACATTTTAGAGTCACGAAAACACAATTTGATCGACAATATTGGCCGTTCAACGTAGAATCGCAACAGTTTTTGTCCAAATATTAAGCTTAAAACCCATTTTTCGTTGTCCTAATTGTATTCTAATTCGATTTGTAAATTTTTTCTACATGATAAAGCATATATGAAGACAGATAGACAAGAATGAAATCAAAAAAATATGTTTTAAACAATCAAATAGGTTGTTCAACGTCCAACAATTTTGATCAAAATTTTAAAAAATTAACGAGTATGACCCACCTTATGATGTACTAAACCTATTTTTAACTTGATTTAATTATGTATTAATCCTAAAAACAAGTTTATTAAACTATATATAACTGTTTGGAGTCACGAAAACACAATATGATCGACAATATTGGCCGTTTAACGTAGAATCGCTACAGTTTTTGTCCAAATATCAAGCTTAAAACCCATTTTTCGTTGTCCTAATTGTATTCTAATTTGATTTCTAAACTTTTTCTACATGATAATAAATATATGAAGACAGATATACAAGAATGAAACAAAAAAATATGTTTTAAACAATCAAATAGGTTGTTCAATGTCGAACAATTTTGATCAAAATTTTAAAAAATTCACGAGTATGACCCACCTTAGGATGTTCTAAAGCTATTTTTAACTTGATGTAATTATGTATTAATCATAAAAACATGTTTATTAAACTATATATAACATTTTAGAGTCACGAAAACACAATTTGATCGACAATATTGGCCGTTCAACGTAGAATCGCAACAGTTTTTGTCCAAATATCAAGCTTAAAACCTATTTTTCGTTGTCCTAATTGTATTCTAATTTGATTTCTAAACTTTTCTACATGATAATGCATATATGAAGACAGTTACACAAGAATGAAATCAAAAAAATATGTTTTAAACAACCAAATATGATATTCAATGTCGAACAATTTTGATCAAAATTTTAAAAAATTTACGAGTATGACCCACCTTTGGATGTACTAAACCTTTTTTTAACTTGATGTAATTATGTATTAATCATAAAAACATGATTATGAAACTATATATAACATTTTAGAGTCACGAAAACACAATATGATCGACAATATTGGCCATTTAACGTAGAATCGATACAGTTTTGGTCAAAACATCTAACTTAAAACGTATTTTTCGTTGTCCTAATTGTATTCTAATTCGATTTCTAAACTTTTTCTACATGATAATAAATATATGAAGACAGATATACAAGAATGAAACAAAAAAATATGTTTTAAACAATCAAATAGGTTGTTCAATGTCGAACAATTTTGATCAAAATTTTAAAAAATTCACGAGTATGACCCACCTTAGGATGTTCTAAAGCTATTTTTAACTTGATTTAATTATGTATTAACCCTAAAAACAAGTTTATTAAACTATATATAACGGTTTCGAGTCACGAAAATACAATATGATCGACAATATTGGCCGTTTAACGTAGAATCGCTACAGTTTTTGTCCAAATATCAAGCTTAAAATCCATTTTTCGGTGTACTAATTGTATTCTAATTTGATTTCAAAACTTCTTCTACATGATAATGCATATATGAAGACAGATACACAAGAATGAAATCAAAAAAATATGTTTTAAACAACGAAATATGTTGTTCAATGTCGAACAATTTTGATCAAAATTTTAAAAAATTCACGAGTATGACCCACCTTAGGATGTGCTAAACCTATTTTTAACTTGATGTAATTATGTATTAATCATAAAAACTTGTTTATTAAACTATATATAACATTTTAGAGTCACGAAAACACAATTTGATCGACAATATTGGCCGTTCAACGTAGAATCGCAACAGTTTTTGTCCAAATATCAAGCTTAAAACCCATTTTTCGTTGTCCTAATTGTATGCTAATTTGATTTCTAAACTTCTTCTACATGATAATGCATATATGAAGACAGATACGCAAGAATGAAATCAAAAAAATATGTTTTAAACAACCAAATATGTTGTTCAATGTCGAACAATTTTGATCAAAATTTTAAAAAATTCACGAGTATGACCCACCTTAGGATGTACTAAACCTATTTTTAACTTGATGTAATTATGTATTAATCATAAAAACATATTTATTAAACTATATATAACATTTTAGAGTCACGAAAACACAATTTGATCGACAATATTGGCCGTTCAACGTAGAATCGCAACAGTTTTTGTCCAAATATTAAGCTTAAAACCCATTTTTCGTTGTCCTAATTGTATTCTAATTCGATTTGTAAATTTTTTCTACATGATAAAGCATATATGAAGACAGATAGACAAGAATGAAATCAAAAAAATATGTTTTAAACAATCAAATAGGTTGTTCAACGTCCAACAATTTTGATCAAAATTTTAAAAAATTAACGAGTATGACCCACCTTATGATGTACTAAACCTATTTTTAACTTGATTTAATTATGTATTAATCCTAAAAACAAGTTTATTAAACTATATATAACTGTTTGGAGTCACGAAAACACAATATGATCGACAATATTGGCCGTTTAACGTAGAATCGCTACAGTTTTTGTCCAAATATCAAGCTTAAAACCCATTTTTCGTTGTCCTAATTGTATTCTAATTTGATTTCTAAACTTTTTCTACATGATAATAAATATATGAAGACAGATATACAAGAATGAAACAAAAAAATATGTTTTAAACAATCAAATAGGTTGTTCAATGTCGAACAATTTTGATCAAAATTTTAAAAAATTCACGAGTATGACCCACCTTAGGATGTTCTAAAGCTATTTTTAACTTGATGTAATTATGTATTAATCATAAAAACATGTTTATTAAACTATATATAACATTTTAGAGTCACGAAAACACAATTTGATCGACAATATTGGCCGTTCAACGTAGAATCGCAACAGTTTTTGTCCAAATATCAAGCTTAAAACCTATTTTTCGTTGTCCTAATTGTATTCTAATTTGATTTCTAAACTTTTCTACATGATAATGCATATATGAAGACAGTTACACAAGAATGAAATCAAAAAAATATGTTTTAAACAACCAAATATGATATTCAATGTCGAACAATTTTGATCAAAATTTTAAAAAATTTACGAGTATGACCCACCTTTGGATGTACTAAACCTTTTTTTAACTTGATGTAATTATGTATTAATCATAAAAACATGATTATGAAACTATATATAACATTTTAGAGTCACGAAAACACAATATGATCGACAATATTGGCCATTTAACGTAGAATCGATACAGTTTTGGTCAAAACATCTAACTTAAAACGTATTTTTCGTTGTCCTAATTGTATTCTAATTCGATTTCTAAACTTTTTCTACATGATAATAAATATATGAAGACAGATATACAAGAATGAAACAAAAAAATATGTTTTAAACAATCAAATAGGTTGTTCAATGTCGAACAATTTTGATCAAAATTTTAAAAAATTCACGAGTATGACCCACCTTAGGATGTTCTAAAGCTATTTTTAACTTGATTTAATTATGTATTAACCCTAAAAACAAGTTTATTAAACTATATATAACGGTTTCGAGTCACGAAAATACAATATGATCGACAATATTGGCCGTTTAACGTAGAATCGCTACAGTTTTTGTCCAAATATCAAGCTTAAAATCCATTTTTCGGTGTACTAATTGTATTCTAATTTGATTTCAAAACTTCTTCTACATGATAATGCATATATGAAGACAGATACACAAGAATGAAATCAAAAAAATATGTTTTAAACAACGAAATATGTTGTTCAATGTCGAACAATTTTGATCAAAATTTTAAAAAATTCACGAGTATGACCCACCTTAGGATGTGCTAAACCTATTTTTAACTTGATGTAATTATGTATTAATCATAAAAACTTGTTTATTAAACTATATATAACATTTTAGAGTCACGAAAACACAATTTGATCGACAATATTGGCCGTTCAACGTAGAATCGCAACAGTTTTTGTCCAAATATCAAGCTTAAAACCCATTTTTCGTTGTCCTAATTGTATGCTAATTTGATTTCTAAACTTCTTCTACATGATAATGCATATATGAAGACAGATACGCAAGAATGAAATCAAAAAAATATGTTTTAAACAACCAAATATGTTGTTCAATGTCGAACAATTTTGATCAAAATTTTAAAAAATTCACGAGTATGACCCACCTTAGGATGTACTAAACCTATTTTTAACTTGATGTAATTATGTATTAATCATAAAAACATATTTATTAAACTATATATAACATTTTAGAGTCACGAAAACACAATTTGATCGACAATATTGGCCGTTCAACGTAGAATCGCAACAGTTTTTGTCCAAATATTAAGCTTAAAACCCATTTTTCGTTGTCCTAATTGTATTCTAATTCGATTTGTAAATTTTTTCTACATGATAAAGCATATATGAAGACAGATAGACAAGAATGAAATCAAAAAAATATGTTTTAAACAATCAAATAGGTTGTTCAACGTCCAACAATTTTGATCAAAATTTTAAAAAATTAACGAGTATGACCCACCTTATGATGTACTAAACCTATTTTTAACTTGATTTAATTATGTATTAATCCTAAAAACAAGTTTATTAAACTATATATAACTGTTTGGAGTCACGAAAACACAATATGATCGACAATATTGGCCGTTTAACGTAGAATCGCTACAGTTTTTGTCCAAATATCAAGCTTAAAACCCATTTTTCGTTGTCCTAATTGTATTCTAATTTGATTTCTAAACTTTTTCTACATGATAATAAATATATGAAGACAGATATACAAGAATGAAACAAAAAAATATGTTTTAAACAATCAAATAGGTTGTTCAATGTCGAACAATTTTGATCAAAATTTTAAAAAATTCACGAGTATGACCCACCTTAGGATGTTCTAAAGCTATTTTTAACTTGATGTAATTATGTATTAATCATAAAAACATGTTTATTAAACTATATATAACATTTTAGAGTCACGAAAACACAATTTGATCGACAATATTGGCCGTTCAACGTAGAATCGCAACAGTTTTTGTCCAAATATCAAGCTTAAAACCTATTTTTCGTTGTCCTAATTGTATTCTAATTTGATTTCTAAACTTTTCTACATGATAATGCATATATGAAGACAGTTACACAAGAATGAAATCAAAAAAATATGTTTTAAACAACCAAATATGATATTCAATGTCGAACAATTTTGATCAAAATTTTAAAAAATTTACGAGTATGACCCACCTTTGGATGTACTAAACCTTTTTTTAACTTGATGTAATTATGTATTAATCATAAAAACATGATTATGAAACTATATATAACATTTTAGAGTCACGAAAACACAATATGATCGACAATATTGGCCATTTAACGTAGAATCGATACAGTTTTGGTCAAAACATCTAACTTAAAACGTATTTTTCGTTGTCCTAATTGTATTCTAATTCGATTTCTAAACTTTTTCTACATGATAATAAATATATGAAGACAGATATACAAGAATGAAACAAAAAAATATGTTTTAAACAATCAAATAGGTTGTTCAATGTCGAACAATTTTGATCAAAATTTTAAAAAATTCACGAGTATGACCCACCTTAGGATGTTCTAAAGCTATTTTTAACTTGATTTAATTATGTATTAACCCTAAAAACAAGTTTATTAAACTATATATAACGGTTTCGAGTCACGAAAATACAATATGATCGACAATATTGGCCGTTTAACGTAGAATCGCTACAGTTTTTGTCCAAATATCAAGCTTAAAATCCATTTTTCGGTGTACTAATTGTATTCTAATTTGATTTCAAAACTTCTTCTACATGATAATGCATATATGAAGACAGATACACAAGAATGAAATCAAAAAAATATGTTTTAAACAACGAAATATGTTGTTCAATGTCGAACAATTTTGATCAAAATTTTAAAAAATTCACGAGTATGACCCACCTTAGGATGTGCTAAACCTATTTTTAACTTGATGTAATTATGTATTAATCATAAAAACTTGTTTATTAAACTATATATAACATTTTAGAGTCACGAAAACACAATTTGATCGACAATATTGGCCGTTCAACGTAGAATCGCAACAGTTTTTGTCCAAATATCAAGCTTAAAACCCATTTTTCGTTGTCCTAATTGTATGCTAATTTGATTTCTAAACTTCTTCTACATGATAATGCATATATGAAGACAGATACGCAAGAATGAAATCAAAAAAATATGTTTTAAACAACCAAATATGTTGTTCAATGTCGAACAATTTTGATCAAAATTTTAAAAAATTCACGAGTATGACCCACCTTAGGATGTACTAAACCTATTTTTAACTTGATGTAATTATGTATTAATCATAAAAACATATTTATTAAACTATATATAACATTTTAGAGTCACGAAAACACAATTTGATCGACAATATTGGCCGTTCAACGTAGAATCGCAACAGTTTTTGTCCAAATATTAAGCTTAAAACCCATTTTTCGTTGTCCTAATTGTATTCTAATTCGATTTGTAAATTTTTTCTACATGATAAAGCATATATGAAGACAGATAGACAAGAATGAAATCAAAAAAATATGTTTTAAACAATCAAATAGGTTGTTCAACGTCCAACAATTTTGATCAAAATTTTAAAAAATTAACGAGTATGACCCACCTTATGATGTACTAAACCTATTTTTAACTTGATTTAATTATGTATTAATCCTAAAAACAAGTTTATTAAACTATATATAACTGTTTGGAGTCACGAAAACACAATATGATCGACAATATTGGCCGTTTAACGTAGAATCGCTACAGTTTTTGTCCAAATATCAAGCTTAAAACCCATTTTTCGTTGTCCTAATTGTATTCTAATTTGATTTCTAAACTTTTTCTACATGATAATAAATATATGAAGACAGATATACAAGAATGAAACAAAAAAATATGTTTTAAACAATCAAATAGGTTGTTCAATGTCGAACAATTTTGATCAAAATTTTAAAAAATTCACGAGTATGACCCACCTTAGGATGTTCTAAAGCTATTTTTAACTTGATGTAATTATGTATTAATCATAAAAACATGTTTATTAAACTATATATAACATTTTAGAGTCACGAAAACACAATTTGATCGACAATATTGGCCGTTCAACGTAGAATCGCAACAGTTTTTGTCCAAATATCAAGCTTAAAACCTATTTTTCGTTGTCCTAATTGTATTCTAATTTGATTTCTAAACTTTTCTACATGATAATGCATATATGAAGACAGTTACACAAGAATGAAATCAAAAAAATATGTTTTAAACAACCAAATATGATATTCAATGTCGAACAATTTTGATCAAAATTTTAAAAAATTTACGAGTATGACCCACCTTTGGATGTACTAAACCTTTTTTTAACTTGATGTAATTATGTATTAATCATAAAAACATGATTATGAAACTATATATAACATTTTAGAGTCACGAAAACACAATATGATCGACAATATTGGCCATTTAACGTAGAATCGATACAGTTTTGGTCAAAACATCTAACTTAAAACGTATTTTTCGTTGTCCTAATTGTATTCTAATTCGATTTCTAAACTTTTTCTACATGATAATAAATATATGAAGACAGATATACAAGAATGAAACAAAAAAATATGTTTTAAACAATCAAATAGGTTGTTCAATGTCGAACAATTTTGATCAAAATTTTAAAAAATTCACGAGTATGACCCACCTTAGGATGTTCTAAAGCTATTTTTAACTTGATTTAATTATGTATTAACCCTAAAAACAAGTTTATTAAACTATATATAACGGTTTCGAGTCACGAAAATACAATATGATCGACAATATTGGCCGTTTAACGTAGAATCGCTACAGTTTTTGTCCAAATATCAAGCTTAAAATCCATTTTTCGGTGTACTAATTGTATTCTAATTTGATTTCAAAACTTCTTCTACATGATAATGCATATATGAAGACAGATACACAAGAATGAAATCAAAAAAATATGTTTTAAACAACGAAATATGTTGTTCAATGTCGAACAATTTTGATCAAAATTTTAAAAAATTCACGAGTATGACCCACCTTAGGATGTGCTAAACCTATTTTTAACTTGATGTAATTATGTATTAATCATAAAAACTTGTTTATTAAACTATATATAACATTTTAGAGTCACGAAAACACAATTTGATCGACAATATTGGCCGTTCAACGTAGAATCGCAACAGTTTTTGTCCAAATATCAAGCTTAAAACCCATTTTTCGTTGTCCTAATTGTATGCTAATTTGATTTCTAAACTTCTTCTACATGATAATGCATATATGAAGACAGATACGCAAGAATGAAATCAAAAAAATATGTTTTAAACAACCAAATATGTTGTTCAATGTCGAACAATTTTGATCAAAATTTTAAAAAATTCACGAGTATGACCCACCTTAGGATGTACTAAACCTATTTTTAACTTGATGTAATTATGTATTAATCATAAAAACATATTTATTAAACTATATATAACATTTTAGAGTCACGAAAACACAATTTGATCGACAATATTGGCCGTTCAACGTAGAATCGCAACAGTTTTTGTCCAAATATTAAGCTTAAAACCCATTTTTCGTTGTCCTAATTGTATTCTAATTCGATTTGTAAATTTTTTCTACATGATAAAGCATATATGAAGACAGATAGACAAGAATGAAATCAAAAAAATATGTTTTAAACAATCAAATAGGTTGTTCAACGTCCAACAATTTTGATCAAAATTTTAAAAAATTAACGAGTATGACCCACCTTATGATGTACTAAACCTATTTTTAACTTGATTTAATTATGTATTAATCCTAAAAACAAGTTTATTAAACTATATATAACTGTTTGGAGTCACGAAAACACAATATGATCGACAATATTGGCCGTTTAACGTAGAATCGCTACAGTTTTTGTCCAAATATCAAGCTTAAAACCCATTTTTCGTTGTCCTAATTGTATTCTAATTTGATTTCTAAACTTTTTCTACATGATAATAAATATATGAAGACAGATATACAAGAATGAAACAAAAAAATATGTTTTAAACAATCAAATAGGTTGTTCAATGTCGAACAATTTTGATCAAAATTTTAAAAAATTCACGAGTATGACCCACCTTAGGATGTTCTAAAGCTATTTTTAACTTGATGTAATTATGTATTAATCATAAAAACATGTTTATTAAACTATATATAACATTTTAGAGTCACGAAAACACAATTTGATCGACAATATTGGCCGTTCAACGTAGAATCGCAACAGTTTTTGTCCAAATATCAAGCTTAAAACCTATTTTTCGTTGTCCTAATTGTATTCTAATTTGATTTCTAAACTTTTCTACATGATAATGCATATATGAAGACAGTTACACAAGAATGAAATCAAAAAAATATGTTTTAAACAACCAAATATGATATTCAATGTCGAACAATTTTGATCAAAATTTTAAAAAATTTACGAGTATGACCCACCTTTGGATGTACTAAACCTTTTTTTAACTTGATGTAATTATGTATTAATCATAAAAACATGATTATGAAACTATATATAACATTTTAGAGTCACGAAAACACAATATGATCGACAATATTGGCCATTTAACGTAGAATCGATACAGTTTTGGTCAAAACATCTAACTTAAAACGTATTTTTCGTTGTCCTAATTGTATTCTAATTCGATTTCTAAACTTTTTCTACATGATAATAAATATATGAAGACAGATATACAAGAATGAAACAAAAAAATATGTTTTAAACAATCAAATAGGTTGTTCAATGTCGAACAATTTTGATCAAAATTTTAAAAAATTCACGAGTATGACCCACCTTAGGATGTTCTAAAGCTATTTTTAACTTGATTTAATTATGTATTAACCCTAAAAACAAGTTTATTAAACTATATATAACGGTTTCGAGTCACGAAAATACAATATGATCGACAATATTGGCCGTTTAACGTAGAATCGCTACAGTTTTTGTCCAAATATCAAGCTTAAAATCCATTTTTCGGTGTACTAATTGTATTCTAATTTGATTTCAAAACTTCTTCTACATGATAATGCATATATGAAGACAGATACACAAGAATGAAATCAAAAAAATATGTTTTAAACAACGAAATATGTTGTTCAATGTCGAACAATTTTGATCAAAATTTTAAAAAATTCACGAGTATGACCCACCTTAGGATGTGCTAAACCTATTTTTAACTTGATGTAATTATGTATTAATCATAAAAACTTGTTTATTAAACTATATATAACATTTTAGAGTCACGAAAACACAATTTGATCGACAATATTGGCCGTTCAACGTAGAATCGCAACAGTTTTTGTCCAAATATCAAGCTTAAAACCCATTTTTCGTTGTCCTAATTGTATGCTAATTTGATTTCTAAACTTCTTCTACATGATAATGCATATATGAAGACAGATACGCAAGAATGAAATCAAAAAAATATGTTTTAAACAACGAAATATGTTGTTCAATGTCGAACAATTTTGATCAAAATTTTAAAAAATTCACGAGTATGACCCACCTTAGGATGTACTAAACCTATTTTTAAGTTGATGTAATTATGTATTAATCATAAAAACATATTTATTAAACTATATATAACATTTTAGAGTCACGAAAACACAATTTGATCGACAATATTGGCCGTTCAACGTAGAATCGCAACAGTTTTTGTCCAAATATTAAGCTTAAAACCCATTTTTCGTTGTCCTAATTGTATTCTAATTCGATTTGTAAATTTTTTCTACATGATAAAGCATATATGAAGACAGATAGACAAGAATGAAATCAAAAAAATATGTTTTAAACAATCAAATAGGTTGTTCAACGTCCAACAATTTTGATCAAAATTTTAAAAAATTAACGAGTATGACCCACCTTATGATGTACTAAACCTATTTTTAACTTGATTTAATTATGTATTAATCCTAAAAACAAGTTTATTAAACTATATATAACTGTTTGGAGTCACGAAAACACAATATGATCGACAATATTGGCCGTTTAACGTAGAATCGCTACAGTTTTTGTCCAAATATCAAGCTTAAAACCCATTTTTCGTTGTCCTAATTGTATTCTAATTTGATTTCTAAACTTTTTCTACATGATAATAAATATATGAAGACAGATATACAAGAATGAAACAAAAAAATATGTTTTAAACAATCAAATAGGTTGTTCAATGTCGAACAATTTTGATCAAAATTTTAAAAAATTCACGAGTATGACCCACCTTAGGATGTTCTAAAGCTATTTTTAACTTGATGTAATTATGTATTAATCATAAAAACATGTTTATTAAACTATATATAACATTTTAGAGTCACGAAAACACAATTTGATCGACAATATTGGCCGTTCAACGTAGAATCGCAACAGTTTTTGTCCAAATATCAAGCTTAAAACCTATTTTTCGTTGTCCTAATTGTATTCTAATTTGATTTCTAAACTTTTCTACATGATAATGCATATATGAAGACAGTTACACAAGAATGAAATCAAAAAAATATGTTTTAAACAACCAAATATGATATTCAATGTCGAACAATTTTGATCAAAATTTTAAAAAATTTACGAGTATGACCCACCTTTGGATGTACTAAACCTTTTTTTAACTTGATGTAATTATGTATTAATCATAAAAACATGATTATGAAACTATATATAACATTTTAGAGTCACGAAAACACAATATGATCGACAATATTGGCCATTTAACGTAGAATCGATACAGTTTTGGTCAAAACATCTAACTTAAAACGTATTTTTCGTTGTCCTAATTGTATTCTAATTCGATTTCTAAACTTTTTCTACATGATAATAAATATATGAAGACAGATATACAAGAATGAAACAAAAAAATATGTTTTAAACAATCAAATAGGTTGTTCAATGTCGAACAATTTTGATCAAAATTTTAAAAAATTCACGAGTATGACCCACCTTAGGATGTTCTAAAGCTATTTTTAACTTGATTTAATTATGTATTAACCCTAAAAACAAGTTTATTAAACTATATATAACGGTTTCGAGTCACGAAAATACAATATGATCGACAATATTGGCCGTTTAACGTAGAATCGCTACAGTTTTTGTCCAAATATCAAGCTTAAAATCCATTTTTCGGTGTACTAATTGTATTCTAATTTGATTTCAAAACTTCTTCTACATGATAATGCATATATGAAGACAGATACACAAGAATGAAATCAAAAAAATATGTTTTAAACAACGAAATATGTTGTTCAATGTCGAACAATTTTGATCAAAATTTTAAAAAATTCACGAGTATGACCCACCTTAGGATGTGCTAAACCTATTTTTAACTTGATGTAATTATGTATTAATCATAAAAACTTGTTTATTAAACTATATATAACATTTTAGAGTCACGAAAACACAATTTGATCGACAATATTGGCCGTTCAACGTAGAATCGCAACAGTTTTTGTCCAAATATCAAGCTTAAAACCCATTTTTCGTTGTCCTAATTGTATGCTAATTTGATTTCTAAACTTCTTCTACATGATAATGCATATATGAAGACAGATACGCAAGAATGAAATCAAAAAAATATGTTTTAAACAACCAAATATGTTGTTCAATGTCGAACAATTTTGATCAAAATTTTAAAAAATTCACGAGTATGACCCACCTTAGGATGTACTAAACCTATTTTTAACTTGATGTAATTATGTATTAATCATAAAAACATATTTATTAAACTATATATAACATTTTAGAGTCACGAAAACACAATTTGATCGACAATATTGGCCGTTCAACGTAGAATCGCAACAGTTTTTGTCCAAATATTAAGCTTAAAACCCATTTTTCGTTGTCCTAATTGTATTCTAATTCGATTTGTAAATTTTTTCTACATGATAAAGCATATATGAAGACAGATAGACAAGAATGAAATCAAAAAAATATGTTTTAAACAATCAAATAGGTTGTTCAACGTCCAACAATTTTGATCAAAATTTTAAAAAATTAACGAGTATGACCCACCTTATGATGTACTAAACCTATTTTTAACTTGATTTAATTATGTATTAATCCTAAAAACAAGTTTATTAAACTATATATAACTGTTTGGAGTCACGAAAACACAATATGATCGACAATATTGGCCGTTTAACGTAGAATCGCTACAGTTTTTGTCCAAATATCAAGCTTAAAACCCATTTTTCGTTGTCCTAATTGTATTCTAATTTGATTTCTAAACTTTTTCTACATGATAATAAATATATGAAGACAGATATACAAGAATGAAACAAAAAAATATGTTTTAAACAATCAAATAGGTTGTTCAATGTCGAACAATTTTGATCAAAATTTTAAAAAATTCACGAGTATGACCCACCTTAGGATGTTCTAAAGCTATTTTTAACTTGATGTAATTATGTATTAATCATAAAAACATGTTTATTAAACTATATATAACATTTTAGAGTCACGAAAACACAATTTGATCGACAATATTGGCCGTTCAACGTAGAATCGCAACAGTTTTTGTCCAAATATCAAGCTTAAAACCTATTTTTCGTTGTCCTAATTGTATTCTAATTTGATTTCTAAACTTTTCTACATGATAATGCATATATGAAGACAGTTACACAAGAATGAAATCAAAAAAATATGTTTTAAACAACCAAATATGATATTCAATGTCGAACAATTTTGATCAAAATTTTAAAAAATTTACGAGTATGACCCACCTTTGGATGTACTAAACCTTTTTTTAACTTGATGTAATTATGTATTAATCATAAAAACATGATTATGAAACTATATATAACATTTTAGAGTCACGAAAACACAATATGATCGACAATATTGGCCATTTAACGTAGAATCGATACAGTTTTGGTCAAAACATCTAACTTAAAACGTATTTTTCGTTGTCCTAATTGTATTCTAATTCGATTTCTAAACTTTTTCTACATGATAATAAATATATGAAGACAGATATACAAGAATGAAACAAAAAAATATGTTTTAAACAATCAAATAGGTTGTTCAATGTCGAACAATTTTGATCAAAATTTTAAAAAATTCACGAGTATGACCCACCTTAGGATGTTCTAAAGCTATTTTTAACTTGATTTAATTATGTATTAACCCTAAAAACAAGTTTATTAAACTATATATAACGGTTTCGAGTCACGAAAATACAATATGATCGACAATATTGGCCGTTTAACGTAGAATCGCTACAGTTTTTGTCCAAATATCAAGCTTAAAATCCATTTTTCGGTGTACGAATTGTATTCTAATTTGATTTCTAAACTTCTTCTACATGATAATGCATATATGAAGACAGATACACAAGAATGAAATCAAAAAAATATGTTTTAAACAACGAAATATGTTGTTCAATGTCGAACAATTTTGATCAAAATTTTAAAAAATTCACGAGTATGACCCACCTTAGGATGTGCTAAACCTATTTTTAACTTGATGTAATTATGTATTAATCATAAAAACTTGTTTATTAAACTATATATAACATTTTAGAGTCACGAAAACACAATTTGATCGACAATATTGGCCGTTCAACGTAGAATCGCAACAGTTTTTGTCCAAATATCAAGCTTAAAACCCATTTTTCGTTGTCCTAATTGTATGCTAATTTGATTTCTAAACTTCTTCTACATGATAATGCATATATGAAGACAGATACGCAAGAATGAAATCAAAAAAATATGTTTTAAACAACCAAATATGTTGTTCAATGTCGAACAATTTTGATCAAAATTTTAAAAAATTCACGAGTATGACCCACCTTAGGATGTACTAAACCTATTTTTAACTTGATGTAATTATGTATTAATAATAAAAACATGTTTATTAAACCATATATAACATTTTAGAGTCACGAAAACACAATTTGATCGACAATATTGGCCGTTCAACGTAGAATCGCAACAGTTTTTGTCCAAATATCAAGCTTAAAACCTATTTTTCGTTGTCCTAATTGTATGCTAATTTGATTTCTAAACTTCTTCTACATGATAATGCATATATGAAGACAGATACGCAAGAATGAAATCAAAAAAATATGTTTTAAACAACCAAATATGTTGTTCAATGTCGAACAATTTTGATCAAAATTTTAAAAAATTCACGAGTATGACCCACCTTAGGATGTACTAAACCTATTTTTAACTTGATGTAATTATGTATTAATAATAAAAACATGTTTATTAAACTATATATAACATTTTAGAGTCACGAAAACACAATTTGATCGACAATATTGGCCGTTCAACGTAGAATCGCAACAGTTTTTGTCCAAATATCAAGCTTAAAACCTATTTTTCGTTGTCCTAATTGTATGCTAATTTGATTTCTAAACTTCTTCTACATGATAATGCATATATGAAGACAGATACGCAAGAATGAAATCAAAAAAATATGTTTTAAACAACGAAATATGTTGTTCAATGTCGAACAATTTTGATCAAAATTTTAAAAAATTCACGAGTATGACCCACCTTAGGATGTACTAAACCTATTTTTAACTTGATGTAATTATGTATTAATCATAAAAACATGTTTATTAAACTATATATAACATTTTAGAGTCACGAAAACACAATTTGATCGACAATATTGGCCGTTCAACGTAGAATCGCAACAGTTTTTGTCCAAATATTAAGCTTAAAACCCATTTTTCGTTGTCCTAATTGTATTCTAATTCGATTTGTAAATTTTTTCTACATGATAAACCATATATGAAGACAGATAGACAAGAATGAAATCAAAAAAATATGTTTTAAACAATCAAATAGGTTGTTCAACGTCGAACAATTTTGATCAAAATTTTAAAAAATTAACGAGTATGACCCACCTTATGATGTACTAAACCTACTTTTAACTTGATTTAATTATGTATTAATCCTAAAAACAAGTTTATTAAACTATATATAACTGTTTGGAGTCACGAAAACACAATATGATCGACAATATTGGCCGTTTAACGTAGAATCGCTACAGTTTTTGTCCAAATATCAAGCTTAAAACCTATTTTTCGTTGTCCTAATTGTATTCTAATTTGATTTCTAAACTTTTTCTACATGATAATAAATATATGAAGACAGATATACAAGAATGAAACAAAAAAATATGTTTTAAACAATCAAATAGGTTGTTCAATGTCGAACAATTTTGATCAAAATTTTAAAAAATTCACGAGTATGACCCACCTTAGGATGTTCTAAAGCTATTTTTAACTTGATTTAATTATGTATTAACCCTAAAAACAAGTTTATTAAACTATATATAACGGTTTCGAGTCACGAAAATACAATATGATCGACAATATTGGCCGTTTAACGTAGAATCGCTACAGTTTTTGTCCAAATATCAAGCTTAAAATCCATTTTTCGGTGTACGAATTGTATTCTAATTTGATTTCTAAACTTCTTCTACATGATAATGCATATATGAAGACAGATACACAAGAATGAAATCAAAAAAATATGTTTTAAACAACGAAATATGTTGTTCAATGTCGAACAATTTTGATCAAAATTTTAAAAAATTCACGAGTATGACCCACCTTAGGATGTACTAAACCTATTTTTAACTTGATGTAATTATGTATTAATCATAAAAACATGTTTATTAAACTATATATAACATTTTAGAGTCACGAAAACACAATTTGATCGACAATATTGGCCGTTCAACGTAGAATCGCAACAGTTTTTGTCCAAATATCAAGCTTAAAACCCATTTTTCGTTGTCCTAATTGTATTCTAATTCGATTTGTAAATTTTTTCTACATGATAAACCATATATGAAGACAGATAGACAAGAATGAAATCAAAAAAATATGTTTTAAACAATCAAATAGGTTGTTCAACGTCGAACAATTTTGATCAAAATTTTAAAAAATTAACGAGTATGACCCACCTTATGATGTACTAAACCTACTTTTAACTTGATTTAATTATGTATTAATCCTAAAAACAAGTTTATTAAACTATATATAACTGTTTGGAGTCACGAAAACACAATATGATCGACAATATTGGCCGTTTAACGTAGAATCGCTACAGTTTTTGTCCAAATATCAAGCTTAAAACCCATTTTTCGTTGTCCTAATTGTATTCTAATTTGATTTCTAAACTTTTTCTACATGATAATAAATATATGAAGACAGATATACAAGAATGAAACAAAAAAATATGTTTTAAACAATCAAATAGGTTGTTCAATGTCGAACAATTTTGATCAAAATTTTAAAAAATTCACGAGTATGACCCACCTTAGGATGTTCTAAAGCTATTTTTAACTTGATTTAATTATGTATTAACCCTAAAAACAAGTTTATTAAACTATATATAACGGTTTCGAGTCACGAAAATACAATATGATCGACAATATTGGCCGTTTAACGTAGAATCGCTACAGTTTTTGTCCAAATATCAAGCTTAAAATCCATTTTTCGGTGTACTAATTGTATTCTAATTTGATTTCTAAACTTCTTCTACATGATAATGCATATATGAAGACAGATACACAAGAATGAAATCAAAAAAATATGTTTTAAACAACGAAATATGTTGTTCAATGTCGAACAATTTTGATCAAAATTTTAAAAAATTCACGAGTATGACCCACCTTAGGATGTTCTAAAGCTATTTTTAACTTGATTTAATTATGTATTAACCCTAAAAACAAGTTTATTAAACTATATATAACGGTTTCGAGTCACGAAAATACAATATGATCGACAATATTGGCCGTTTAACGTAGAATCGCTACAGTTTTTGTCCAAATATCAAGCTTAAAATCCATTTTTCGGTGTACTAATTGTATTCTAATTTGATTTCTAAACTTCTTCTACATGATAATGCATATATGAAGACAGATACACAAGAATGAAATCAAAAAAATATGTTTTAAACAACGAAATATGTTGTTCAATGTCGAACAATTTTGATCAAAATTTTAAAAAATTCACGAGTATGACCCACCTTAGGATGTTCTAAAGCTATTTTTAACTTGATTTAATTATGTATTAACCCTAAAAACAAGTTTATTAAACTATATATAACGGTTTCGAGTCACGAAAATACAATATGATCGACAATATTGGCCGTTTAACGTAGAATCGCTACAGTTTTTGTCCAAATATCAAGCTTAAAATCCATTTTTCGGTGTACTAATTGTATTCTAATTTGATTTCTAAACTTCTTCTACATGATAATGCATATATGAAGACAGATACACAAGAATGAAATCAAAAAAATATGTTTTAAACAACGATATATGTTGTTCAATGTCGAACAATTTTGATCAAAATTTTAAAAAATTCACGAGTATGACCCACCTTAGGATGTACTAAACCTATTTTTAACTTGATGTAATTATGTATTAATCATAAAAACATGTTTATTAAACTATATATAACATTTTAGAGTCACGAAAACACAATTTGATCGACAATATTGGCCGTTTAACGTAGAATCGCTACAGTTTTTGTCCAAATATCAAGCTTAAAACCCATTTTTCGTTGTCCTAATTGTATTCTAATTTGATTTCTAAACTTTTTCTACATGATAATAAATATATGAAGACAGATATACAAGAATGAAACAAAAAAATATGTTTTAAACAATCAAATAGGTTGTTCAATGTCGAACAATTTTGATCAAAATTTTAAAAAATTCACGAGTATGACCCACCTTAGGATGTTCTAAAGCTATTTTTAACTTGATTTAATTATGTATTAACCCTAAAAACAAGTTTATTAAACTATATATAACGGTTTCGAGTCACGAAAATACAATATGATCGACAATATTGGCCGTTTAACGTAGAATCGCTACAGTTTTTGTCCAAATATCAAGCTTAAAATCCATTTTTCGGTGTACGAATTGTATTCTAATTTGATTTCTAAACTTCTTCTACATGATAATGCATATATGAAGACAGATACACAAGAATGAAATCAAAAAAATATGTTTTAAACAACGAAATATGTTGTTCAATGTCGAACAATTTTGATCAAAATTTTAAAAAATTCACGAGTATGACCCACCTTAGGATGTACTAAACCTATTTTTAACTTGATGTAATTATGTATTAATCATAAAAACATGTTTATTAAACTATATATAACATTTTAGAGTCACGAAAACACAATTTGATCGACAATATTGGCCGTTCAACGTAGAATCGTAACAGTTTTTGTCCAAATATCAAGCTTAAAACCCATTTTTCGTTGTCCTAATTGTATTCTAATTCGATTTGTAAATTTTTTCTACATGATAAACCATATATGAAGACAGATAGACAAGAATGAAATCAAAAAAATATGTTTTAAACAATCAAATAGGTTGTTCAACGTCGAACAATTTTGATCAAAATTTTAAAAAATTAACGAGTATGACCCACCTTATGATGTACTAAACCTACTTTTAACTTGATTTAATTATGTATTAATCCTAAAAACAAGTTTATTAAACTATATATAACTGTTTGGAGTCACGAAAACACAATATGATCGACAATATTGGCCGTTTAACGTAGAATCGCTACAGTTTTTGTCCAAATATCAAGCTTAAAACCCATTTTTCGTTGTCCTAATTGTATTCTAATTTGATTTCTAAACTTTTTCTACATGATAATAAATATATGAAGACAGATATACAAGAATGAAACAAAAAAATATGTTTTAAACAATCAAATAGGTTGTTCAATGTCGAACAATTTTGATCAAAATTTTAAAAAATTCACGAGTATGACCCACCTTAGGATGTTCTAAAGCTATTTTTAACTTGATTTAATTATGTATTAACCCTAAAAACAAGTTTATTAAACTATATATAACGGTTTCGAGTCACGAAAATACAATATGATCGACAATATTGGCCGTTTAACGTAGAATCGCTACAGTTTTTGTCCAAATATCAAGCTTAAAATCCATTTTTCGGTGTACTAATTGTATTCTAATTTGATTTCTAAACTTCTTCTACATGATAATGCATATATGAAGACAGATACACAAGAATGAAATCAAAAAAATATGTTTTAAACAACGAAATATGTTGTTCAATGTCGAACAATTTTGATCAAAATTTTAAAAAATTCACGAGTATGACCCACCTTAGGATGTTCTAAAGCTATTTTTAACTTGATTTAATTATGTATTAACCCTAAAAACAAGTTTATTAAACTATATATAACGGTTTCGAGTCACGAAAATACAATATGATCTACAATATTGGCCGTTTAACGTAGAATCGCTACAGTTTTTGTCCAAATATCAAGCTTAAAATCCATTTTTCGGTGTACTAATTGTATTCTAATTTGATTTCTAAACTTCTTCTACATGATAATGCATATATGAAGACAGATACACAAGAATGAAATCAAAAAAATATGTTTTAAACAACGATATATGTTGTTCAATGTCGAACAATTTTGATCAAAATTTTAAAAAATTCACGAGTATGACCCACCTTAGGATGTACTAAACCTATTTTTAACTTGATGTAATTATGTATTAATCATAAAAACATGTTTATTAAACTATATATAACATTTTAGAGTCACGAAAACACAATTTGATCGACAATATTGGCCGTTTAACGTAGAATCGCTACAGTTTTTGTCCAAATATCAAGCTTAAAACCCATTTTTCGTTGTCCTAATTGTATTCTAATTTGATTTCTAAACTTTTTCTACATGATAATAAATATATGAACACAGATATACAAGAATGAAACAAAAAAATATGTTTTAAACAATCAAATAGGTTGTTCAATGTCGAACAATTTTGATCAAAATTTTAAAAAATTCACGAGTATGACCCACCTTAGGATGTTCTAAAGCTATTTTTAACTTGATTTAATTATGTATTAACCCTAAAAACAAGTTTATTAAACTATATATAACGGTTTCGAGTCACGAAAATACAATATGATCGACAATATTGGCCGTTTAACGTAGAATCGCTACAGTTTTTGTCCAAATATCAAGCTTAAAATCCATTTTTCGGTGTACTAATTGTATTCTAATTTGATTTCTAAACTTCTTCTACATGATAATGCATATATGAAGACAGATACACAAGAATGAAATAAAAAAAATATGTTTTAAACAACGAAATATGTTGTTCAATGTCGAACAATTTTGATCAAAATTTTAAAAAATTCACGAGTATGACCCACCTTAGGATGTTCTAAAGCTATTTTTAACTTGATTTAATTATGTATTAACCCTAAAAACAAGTTTATTAAACTATATATAACGGTTTCGAGTCACGAAAATACAATATGATCGACAATATTGGCCGTTTAACGTAGAATCGCTACAGTTTTTGTCCAAATATCAAGCTTAAAATCCATTTTTCGGTGTACTAATTGTATTCTAATTTGATTTCTAAACTTCTTCTACATGATAATGCATATATGAAGACAGATACACAAGAATGAAATCAAAAAAATATGTTTTAAACAACGAAATATGTTGTTCAATGTCGAACAATTTTGATCAAAATTTTAAAAAATTCACGAGTATGACCCACCTTAGGATGTTCTAAAGCTATTTTTAACTTGATTTAATTATGTATTAACCCTAAAAACAAGTTTATTAAACTATATATAACGGTTTCGAGTCACGAAAATACAATATGATCGACAATATTGGCCGTTTAACGTAGAATCGCTACAGTTTTTGTCCAAATATCAAGCTTAAAATCCATTTTTCGGTGTACTAATTGTATTCTAATTTGATTTCTAAACTTCTTCTACATGATAATGCATATATGAAGACAGATACACAAGAATGAAATCAAAAAAATATGTTTTAAACAACGATATATGTTGTTCAATGTCGAACAATTTTGATCAAAATTTTAAAAAATTCACGAGTATGACCCACCTTAGGATGTACTAAACCTATTTTTAACTTGATGTAATTATGTATTAATCATAAAAACATGTTTATTAAACTATATATAACATTTTAGAGTCACGAAAACACAATTTGATCGACAATATTGGCCGTTCAACGTAGAATCGCAACAGTTTTTGTCCAAATATTAAGCTTAAAACCCATTTTTCGTTGTCCTAGTTGTATTCTAATTCGATTTGTAAATTTTTTCTACATGATAAACCATATATGAAGACAGATAGACAAGAATGAAATCAAAAAAATATGTTTTAAACAATCAAATAGGTTGTTCAACGTCGAACAATTTTGATCAAAATTTTAAAAAATTAACGAGTATGACCCACCTTATGATGTACTAAACCTACTTTTAACTTGATTTAATTATGTATTAATCCTAAAAACAAGTTTATTAAACTATATATAACTGTTTGGAGTCACGAAAACACAATATGATCGACAATATTGGCCGTTTAACGTAGAATCGCTACAGTTTTTGTCCAAATATCAAGCTTAAAACCCATTTTTCGTTGTCCTAATTGTATTCTAATTTGATTTCTAAACTTTTTCTACATGATAATAAATATATGAAGACAGATATACAAGAATGAAACAAAAAAATATGTTTTAAACAATCAAATAGGTTGTTCAATGTCGAACAATTTTGATCAAAATTTTAAAAAATTCACGAGTATGACCCACCTTAGGATGTTCTAAAGCTATTTTTAACTTGATTTAATTATGTATTAACCCTAAAAACAAGTTTATTAAACTATATATAACGGTTTCGAGTCACGAAAATACAATATGATCGACAATATTGGCCGTTTAACGTAGAATCGCTACAGTTTTTGTCCAAATATCAAGCTTAAAATCCATTTTTCGGTGTACTAATTGTATTCTAATTTGATTTCTAAACTTCTTCTACATGATAATGCATATATGAAGACAGATACACAAGAATGAAATCAAAAAAATATGTTTTAAACAACGAAATATGTTGTTCAATGTCGAACAATTTTGATCAAAATTTTAAAAAATTCACGAGTATGACCCACCTTAGGATGTTCTAAAGCTATTTTTAACTTGATTTAATTATGTATTAACCCTAAAAACAAGTTTATTAAACTATATATAACGGTTTCGAGTCACGAAAATACAATATGATCGACAATATTGGCCGTTTAACGTAGAATCGCTACAGTTTTTGTCCAAATATCAAGCTTAAAATCCATTTTTCGGTGTACTAATTGTATTCTAATTTGATTTCTAAACTTCTTCTACATGATAATGCATATATGAAGACAGATACACAAGAATGAAATCAAAAAAATATGTTTTAAACAACGAAATATGTTGTTCAATGTCGAACAATTTTGATCAAAATTTTAAAAAATTCACGAGTATGACCCACCTTAGGATGTTCTAAAGCTATTTTTAACTTGATTTAATTATGTATTAACCCTAAAAACAAGTTTATTAAACTATATATAACGGTTTCGAGTCACGAAAATACAATATGATCTACAATATTGGCCGTTTAACGTAGAATCGCTACAGTTTTTGTCCAAATATCAAGCTTAAAATCCATTTTTCGGTGTACTAATTGTATTCTAATTTGATTTCTAAACTTCTTCTACATGATAATGCATATATGAAGACAGATACACAAGAATGAAATCAAAAAAATATGTTTTAAACAACGATATATGTTGTTCAATGTCGAACAATTTTGATCAAAATTTTAAAAAATTCACGAGTATGACCCACCTTAGGATGTACTAAACCTATTTTTAACTTGATGTAATTATGTATTAATCATAAAAACATGTTTATTAAACTATATATAACATTTTAGAGTCACGAAAACACAATTTGATCGACAATATTGGCCGTTCAACGTAGAATCGCAACAGTTTTTGTCCAAATATTAAGCTTAAAACCCATTTTTCGTTGTCCTAGTTGTATTCTAATTCGATTTGTAAATTTTTTCTACATGATAAACCATATATGAAGACAGATAGACAAGAATGAAATCAAAAAAATATGTTTTAAACAATCAAATAGGTTGTTCAACGTCGAACAATTTTGATCAAAATTTTAAAAAATTAACGAGTATGACCCACCTTATGATGTACTAAACCTACTTTTAACTTGATTTAATTATGTATTAATCCTAAAAACAAGTTTATTAAACTATATATAACTGTTTGGAGTCACGAAAACACAATATGATCGACAATATTGGCCGTTTAACGTAGAATCGCTACAGTTTTTGTCCAAATATCAAGCTTAAAACCCATTTTTCGTTGTCCTAATTGTATTCTAATTTGATTTCTAAACTTTTTCTACATGATAATAAATATATGAAGACAGATATACAAGAATGAAACAAAAAAATATGTTTTAAACAATCAAATAGGTTGTTCAATGTCGAACAATTTTGATCAAAATTTTAAAAAATTCACGAGTATGACCCACCTTAGGATGTTCTAAAGCTATTTTTAACTTGATTTAATTATGTATTAACCCTAAAAACAAGTTTATTAAACTATATATAACGGTTTCGAGTCACGAAAATACAATATGATCGACAATATTGGCCGTTTAACGTAGAATCGCTACAGTTTTTGTCCAAATATCAAGCTTAAAATCCATTTTTCGGTGTACTAATTGTATTCTAATTTGATTTCTAAACTTCTTCTACATCATAATGCATATATGAAGACAGATACACAAGAATGAAATCAAAAAAATATGTTTTAAACAACGAAATATGTTGTTCAATGTCGAACAATTTTGATCAAAATTTTAAAAAATTCACGAGTATGACCCACCTTAGGATGTTCTAAAGCTATTTTTAACTTGATTTAATTATGTATTAACCCTAAAAACAAGTTTATTAAACTATATATAACGGTTTCGAGTCACGAAAATACAATATGATCGACAATATTGGCCGTTTAACGTAGAATCGCTACAGTTTTTGTCCAAATATCAAGCTTAAAATCCATTTTTCGGTGTACTAATTGTATTCTAATTTGATTTCTAAACTTCTTCTACATGATAATGCATATATGAAGACAGATACACAAGAATGAAATCAAAAAAATATGTTTTAAACAACGAAATATGTTGTTCAATGTCGAACAATTTTGATCAAAATTTTAAAAAATTCACGAGTATGACCCACCTTAGGATGTTCTAAAGCTATTTTTAACTTGATTTAATTATGTATTAACCCTAAAAACAAGTTTATTAAACTATATATAACGGTTTCGAGTCACGAAAATACAATATGATCTACAATATTGGCCGTTTAACGTAGAATCGCTACAGTTTTTGTCCAAATATCAAGCTTAAAATCCATTTTTCGGTGTACTAATTGTATTCTAATTTGATTTCTAAACTTCTTCTACATGATAATGCATATATGAAGACAGATACACAAGAATGAAATCAAAAAAATATGTTTTAAACAACGATATATGTTGTTCAATGTCGAACAATTTTGATCAAAATTTTAAAAAATTCACGAGTATGACCCACCTTAGGATGTACTAAACCTATTTTTAACTTGATGTAATTATGTATTAATCATAAAAACATGTTTATTAAACTATATATAACATTTTAGAGTCACGAAAACACAATTTGATCGACAATATTGGCCGTTTAACGTAGAATCGCTACAGTTTTTGTCCAAATATCAAGCTTAAAACCCATTTTTCGTTGTCCTAATTGTATTCTAATTTGATTTCTAAACTTTTTCTACATGATAATAAATATATGAAGACAGATATACAAGAATGAAACAAAAAAATATGTTTTAAACAATCAAATAGGTTGTTCAATGTCGAACAATTTTGATCAAAATTTTAAAAAATTCACGAGTATGACCCACCTTAGGATGTTCTAAAGCTATTTTTAACTTGATTTAATTATGTATTAACCCTAAAAACAAGTTTATTAAACTATATATAACGGTTTCGAGTCACGAAAATACAATATGATCGACAATATTGGCCGTTTAACGTAGAATCGCTACAGTTTTTGTCCAAATATCAAGCTTAAAATCCATTTTTCGGTGTACTAATTGTATTCTAATTTGATTTCTAAACTTCTTCTACATGATAATGCATATATGAAGACAGATACACAAGAATGAAATAAAAAAAATATGTTTTAAACAACGAAATATGTTGTTCAATGTCGAACAATTTTGATCAAAATTTTAAAAAATTCACGAGTATGACCCACCTTAGGATGTTCTAAAGCTATTTTTAACTTGATTTAATTATGTATTAACCCTAAAAACAAGTTTATTAAACTATATATAACGGTTTCGAGTCACGAAAATACAATATGATCGACAATATTGGCCGTTTAACGTAGAATCGCTACAGTTTTTGTCCAAATATCAAGCTTAAAATCCATTTTTCGGTGTACTAATTGTATTCTAATTTGATTTCTAAACTTCTTCTACATGATAATGCATATATGAAGACAGATACACAAGAATGAAATCAAAAAAATATGTTTTAAACAACGAAATATGTTGTTCAATGTCGAACAATTTTGATCAAAATTTTAAAAAATTCACGAGTATGACCCACCTTAGGATGTTCTAAAGCTATTTTTAACTTGATTTAATTATGTATTAACCCTAAAAACAAGTTTATTAAACTATATATAACGGTTTCGAGTCACGAAAATACAATATGATCTACAATATTGGCCGTTTAACGTAGAATCGCTACAGTTTTTGTCCAAATATCAAGCTTAAAATCCATTTTTCGGTGTACTAATTGTATTCTAATTTGATTTCTAAACTTCTTCTACATGATAATGCATATATGAAGACAGATACACAAGAATGAAATCAAAAAAATATGTTTTAAACAACGATATATGTTGTTCAATGTCGAACAATTTTGATCAAAATTTTAAAAAATTCACGAGTATGACCCACCTTAGGATGTACTAAACCTATTTTTAACTTGATGTAATTATGTATTAATCATAAAAACATGTTTATTAAACTATATATAACATTTTAGAGTCACGAAAACACAATTTGATCGACAATATTGGCCGTTCAACGTAGAATCGCAACAGTTTTTGTCCAAATATTAAGCTTAAAACCCATTTTTCGTTGTCCTAGTTGTATTCTAATTCGATTTGTAAATTTTTTCTACATGATAAACCATATATGAAGACAGATAGACAAGAATGAAATCAAAAAAATATGTTTTAAACAATCAAATAGGTTGTTCAACGTCGAACAATTTTGATCAAAATTTTAAAAAATTAACGAGTATGACCCACCTTATGATGTACTAAACCTACTTTTAACTTGATTTAATTATGTATTAATCCTAAAAACAAGTTTATTAAACTATATATAACTGTTTGGAGTCACGAAAACACAATATGATCGACAATATTGGCCGTTTAACGTAGAATCGCTACAGTTTTTGTCCAAATATCAAGCTTAAAACCCATTTTTCGTTGTCCTAATTGTATTCTAATTTGATTTCTAAACTTTTTCTACATGATAATAAATATATGAAGACAGATATACAAGAATGAAACAAAAAAATATGTTTTAAACAATCAAATAGGTTGTTCAATGTCGAACAATTTTGATCAAAATTTTAAAAAATTCACGAGTATGACCCACCTTAGGATGTTCTAAAGCTATTTTTAACTTGATTTAATTATGTATTAACCCTAAAAACAAGTTTATTAAACTATATATAACGGTTTCGAGTCACGAAAATACAATATGATCGACAATATTGGCCGTTTAACGTAGAATCGCTACAGTTTTTGTCCAAATATCAAGCTTAAAATCCATTTTTCGGTGTACTAATTGTATTCTAATTTGATTTCTAAACTTCTTCTACATCATAATGCATATATGAAGACAGATACACAAGAATGAAATCAAAAAAATATGTTTTAAACAACGAAATATGTTGTTCAATGTCGAACAATTTTGATCAAAATTTTAAAAAATTCACGAGTATGACCCACCTTAGGATGTTCTAAAGCTATTTTTAACTTGATTTAATTATGTATTAACCCTAAAAACAAGTTTATTAAACTATATATAACGGTTTCGAGTCACGAAAATACAATATGATCGACAATATTGGCCGTTTAACGTAGAATCGCTACAGTTTTTGTCCAAATATCAAGCTTAAAATCCATTTTTCGGTGTACTAATTGTATTCTAATTTGATTTCTAAACTTCTTCTACATGATAATGCATATATGAAGACAGATACACAAGAATGAAATCAAAAAAATATGTTTTAAACAACGAAATATGTTGTTCAATGTCGAACAATTTTGATCAAAATTTTAAAAAATTCACGAGTATGACCCACCTTAGGATGTTCTAAAGCTATTTTTAACTTGATTTAATTATGTATTAACCCTAAAAACAAGTTTATTAAACTATATATAACGGTTTCGAGTCACGAAAATACAATATGATCTACAATATTGGCCGTTTAACGTAGAATCGCTACAGTTTTTGTCCAAATATCAAGCTTAAAATCCATTTTTCGGTGTACTAATTGTATTCTAATTTGATTTCTAAACTTCTTCTACATGATAATGCATATATGAAGACAGATACACAAGAATGAAATCAAAAAAATATGTTTTAAACAACGATATATGTTGTTCAATGTCGAACAATTTTGATCAAAATTTTAAAAAATTCACGAGTATGACCCACCTTAGGATGTACTAAACCTATTTTTAACTTGATGTAATTATGTATTAATCATAAAAACATGTTTATTAAACTATATATAACATTTTAGAGTCACGAAAACACAATTTGATCGACAATATTGGCCGTTTAACGTAGAATCGCTACAGTTTTTGTCCAAATATCAAGCTTAAAACCCATTTTTCGTTGTCCTAATTGTATTCTAATTTGATTTCTAAACTTTTTCTACATGATAATAAATATATGAAGACAGATATACAAGAATGAAACAAAAAAATATGTTTTAAACAATCAAATAGGTTGTTCAATGTCGAACAATTTTGATCAAAATTTTAAAAAATTCACGAGTATGACCCACCTTAGGATGTTCTAAAGCTATTTTTAACTTGATTTAATTATGTATTAACCCTAAAAACAAGTTTATTAAACTATATATAACGGTTTCGAGTCACGAAAATACAATATGATCGACAATATTGGCCGTTTAACGTAGAATCGCTACAGTTTTTGTCCAAATATCAAGCTTAAAATCCATTTTTCGGTGTACTAATTGTATTCTAATTTGATTTCTAAACTTCTTCTACATGATAATGCATATATGAAGACAGATACACAAGAATGAAATAAAAAAAATATGTTTTAAACAACGAAATATGTTGTTCAATGTCGAACAATTTTGATCAAAATTTTAAAAAATTCACGAGTATGACCCACCTTAGGATGTTCTAAAGCTATTTTTAACTTGATTTAATTATGTATTAACCCTAAAAACAAGTTTATTAAACTATATATAACGGTTTCGAGTCACGAAAATACAATATGATCGACAATATTGGCCGTTTAACGTAGAATCGCTACAGTTTTTGTCCAAATATCAAGCTTAAAATCCATTTTTCGGTGTACTAATTGTATTCTAATTTGATTTCTAAACTTCTTCTACATGATAATGCATATATGAAGACAGATACACAAGAATGAAATCAAAAAAATATGTTTTAAACAACGAAATATGTTGTTCAATGTCGAACAATTTTGATCAAAATTTTAAAAAATTCACGAGTATGACCCACCTTAGGATGTTCTAAAGCTATTTTTAACTTGATTTAATTATGTATTAACCCTAAAAACAAGTTTATTAAACTATATATAACGGTTTCGAGTCACGAAAATACAATATGATCGACAATATTGGCCGTTTAACGTAGAATCGCTACAGTTTTTGTCCAAATATCAAGCTTAAAATCCATTTTTCGGTGTACTAATTGTATTCTAATTTGATTTCTAAACTTCTTCTACATGATAATGCATATATGAAGACAGATACACAAGAATGAAATCAAAAAAATATGTTTTAAACAACGATATATGTTGTTCAATGTCGAACAATTTTGATCAAAATTTTAAAAAATTCACGAGTATGACCCACCTTAGGATGTACTAAACCTATTTTTAACTTGATGTAATTATGTATTAATCATAAAAACATGTTTATTAAACTATATATAACATTTTAGAGTCACGAAAACACAATTTGATCGACAATATTGGCCGTTCAACGTAGAATCGCAACAGTTTTTGTCCAAATATTAAGCTTAAAACCCATTTTTCGTTGTCCTAGTTGTATTCTAATTCGATTTGTAAATTTTTTATACATGATAAACCATATATGAAGACAGATAGACAAGAATGAAATCAAAAAAATATGTTTTAAACAATCAAATAGGTTGTTCAACGTCGAACAATTTTGATCAAAATTTTAAAAAATTAACGAGTATGACCCACCTTATGATGTACTAAACCTACTTTTAACTTGATTTAATTATGTATTAATCCTAAAAACAAGTTTATTAAACTATATATAACTGTTTGGAGTCACGAAAACACAATATGATCGACAATATTGGCCGTTTAACGTAGAATCGCTACAGTTTTTGTCCAAATATCAAGCTTAAAACCCATTTTTCGTTGTCCTAATTGTATTCTAATTTGATTTCTAAACTTTTTCTACATGATAATAAATATATGAAGACAGATATACAAGAATGAAACAAAAAAATATGTTTTAAACAATCAAATAGGTTGTTCAATGTCGAACAATTTTGATCAAAATTTTAAAAAATTCACGAGTATGACCCACCTTAGGATGTTCTAAAGCTATTTTTAACTTGATTTAATTATGTATTAACCCTAAAAACAAGTTTATTAAACTATATATAACGGTTTCGAGTCACGAAAATACAATATGATCGACAATATTGGCCGTTTAACGTAGAATCGCTACAGTTTTTGTCCAAATATCAAGCTTAAAATCCATTTTTCGGTGTACTAATTGTATTCTAATTTGATTTCTAAACTTCTTCTACATGATAATGCATATATGAAGACAGATACACAAGAATGAAATCAAAAAAATATGTTTTAAACAACGAAATATGTTGTTCAATGTCGAACAATTTTGATTAAAATTTTAAAAAATTCACGAGTATGACCCACCTTAGGATGTTCTAAAGCTATTTTTAACTTGATTTAATTATGTATTAACCCTAAAAACAAGTTTATTAAACTATATATAACGGTTTCGAGTCACGAAAATACAATATGATCGACAATATTGGCCGTTTAACGTAGAATCGCTACAGTTTTTGTCCAAATATCAAGCTTAAAATCCATTTTTCGGTGTACTAATTGTATTCTAATTTGATTTCTAAACTTCTTCTACATGATAATGCATATATGAAGACAGATACACAAGAATGAAATCAAAAAAATATGTTTTAAACAACGATATATGTTGTTCAATGTCGAACAATTTTGATCAAAATTTTAAAAAATTCACGAGTATGACCCACCTTAGGATGTACTAAACCTATTTTTAACTTGATGTAATTATGTATTAATCATAAAAACATGTTTATTAAACTATATATAACATTTTAGAGTCACGAAAACACAATTTGATCGACAATATTGGCCGTTCAACGTAGAATCGCAACAGTTTTTGTCCAAATATTAAGCTTAAAACCCATTTTTCGTTGTCCTAATTGTATTCTAATTCGATTTGTAAATTTTTTCTACATGATAAACCATATATGAAGACAGATAGACAAGAATGAAATCAAAAAAATATGTTTTAAACAATCAAATAGGTTGTTCAACGTCGAACAATTTTGATCAAAATTTTAAAAAATTAACGAGTATGACCCACCTTATGATGTACTAAACCTACTTTTAACTTGATTTAATTATGTATTAATCCTAAAAACAAGTTTATTAAACTATATATAACTGTTTGGAGTCACGAAAACACAATATGATCGACAATATTGGCCGTTTAACGTAGAATCGCTACAGTTTTTGTCCAAATATCAAGCTTAAAACCCATTTTTCGTTGTCCTAATTGTATTCTAATTTGATTTCTAAACTTTTTCTACATGATAATAAATATATGAAGACAGATATACAAGAATGAAACAAAAAAATATGTTTTAAACAATCAAATAGGTTGTTCAATGTCGAACAATTTTGATCAAAATTTTAAAAAATTCACGAGTATGACCCACCTTAGGATGTTCTAAAGCTATTTTTAACTTGATTTAATTATGTATTAACCCTAAAAACAAGTTTATTAAACTATATATAACGGTTTCGAGTCACGAAAATACAATATGATCGACAATATTGGCCGTTTAACGTAGAATCGCTACAGTTTTTGTCCAAATATCAAGCTTAAAATCCATTTTTCGGTGTACTAATTGTATTCTAATTTGATTTCTAAACTTCTTCTACATGATAATGCATATATGAAGACAGATACACAAGAATGAAATCAAAAAAATATGTTTTAGACAACGAAATATGTTGTTCAATGTCGAACAATTTTGATCAAAATTTTAAAAAATTCACGAGTATGACCCACCTTAGGATGTGCTAAACCTATTTTTAACTTGATGTAATTATGTATTAATCATAAAAACATGTTTATTAAACTATATATAACATTTTAGAGTCACGAAAACACAATTTGATCGACAATATTGGCCGTTCAACGTAGAATCGCAACAATTTTTGTCCAAATATCAAGCTTAAAACCCATTTTTCGTTGTCCTAATTGTATGCTAATTTGATTTCTAAACTTCTTCTACATGATAATGCATATATGAAGACAGATACGCAAGAATGAAATCAAAAAAATATGTTTTAAACAACCAAATATGTTGTTCAATGTCGAACAATTTTGATCAAAATTTTAAAAAATTCACGAGTATGACCCACCTTAGGATGTACTAAACCTATTTTTAACTTGATGTAATTATGTATTAATCATAAAAACATGTTTATTAAACTATATATAACATTTTAGAGTCACGAAAACACAATTTGATCGACAATATTGGCCGTTCAACGTAGAATCGCAACAGTTTTTGTCCAAATATTAAGCTTAAAACCTATTTTTCGTTGTCCTAATTGTATTCTAATTCGATTTGTAAATTTTTTCTACATGATAAACCATATATGAAGACAGATAGACAAGAATGAAATCAAAAAAATATGTTTTAAACAATCAAATAGGTTGTTCAACGTCGAACAATTTTGATCAAAATTTTAAAAAATTAACGAGTATGACCCACCTTATGATGTACTAAACCTACTTTTAACTTGATTTAATTATGTATTAATCCTAAAAACAAGTTTATTAAACTATATATAACTGTTTGGAGTCACGAAAACACAATATGATCGACAATATTGGCCGTTTAACGTAGAATCGCTACAGTTTTTGTCCAAATATCAAGCTTAAAATCCATTTTTCGGTGTACTAATTGTATTCTAATTTGATTTCTAAACTTCTTCTACATGATAATGCATATATGAAGACAGATACACAAGAATGAAATCAAAAAAATATGTTTTAAACAACGAAATATGTTGTTCAATGTCGAACAATTTTGATCAAAATTTTAAAAAATTCACGAGTATGACCCACCTTAGGATGTTCTAAAGCTATTTTTAACTTGATTTAATTATGTATTAACCCTAAAAACAAGTTTATTAAACTATATATAACAGTTTCGAGTCACGAAAATACAATATGATCGACAATATTGGCCGTTTAACGTAGAATCGCTACAGTTTTTGTCCAAATATCAAGCTTAAAATCCATTTTTCGGTGTACTAATTGTATTCTAATTTGATTTCTAAACTTCTTCTACATGATAATGCATATATGAAGACAGATACACAAGAATGAAATCAAAAAAATATGTTTTAAACAACGATATATGTTGTTCAATGTCGAACAATTTTGATCAAAATTTTAAAAAATTCACGAGTATGACCCACCTTAGGATGTACTAAACCTATTTTTAACTTGATGTAATTATGTATTAATCATAAAAACATGTTTATTAAACTATATATAACATTTTAGAGTCACGAAAACACAATTTGATCGACAATATTGGCCGTTCAACGTAGAATCGCAACAGTTTTTGTCCAAATATTAAGCTTAAAACCCATTTTTCGTTGTCCTAGTTGTATTCTAATTCGATTTGTAAATTTTTTCTACATGATAAACCATATATGAAGACAGATAGACAAGAATGAAATCAAAAAAATATGTTTTAAACAATCAAATAGGTTGTTCAACGTCGAACAATTTTGATCAAAATTTTAAAAAATTAACGAGTATGACCCACCTTATGATGTACTAAACCTACTTTTAACTTGATTTAATTATGTATTAATCCTAAAAACAAGTTTATTAAACTATATATAACTGTTTGGAGTCACGAAAACACAATATGATCGACAATATTGGCCGTTTAACGTAGAATCGCTACAGTTTTTGTCCAAATATCAAGCTTAAAACCCATTTTTCGTTGTCCTAATTGTATTCTAATTTGATTTCTAAACTTTTTCTACATGATAATAAATATATGAAGACAGATATACAAGAATGAAACAAAAAAATATGTTTTAAACAATCAAATAGGTTGTTCAATGTCGAACAATTTTGATCAAAATTTTAAAAAATTCACGAGTATGACCCACCTTAGGATGTTCTAAAGCTATTTTTAACTTGATTTAATTATGTATTAACCCTAAAAACAAGTTTATTAAACTATATATAACGGTTTCGAGTCACGAAAATACAATATGATCGACAATATTGGCCGTTTAACGTAGAATCGCTACAGTTTTTGTCAAAATATCAAGCTTAAAATCCATTTTTCGGTGTACTAATTGTATTCTAATTTGATTTCTAAACTTCTTCTACATGATAATGCATATATGAAGACAGATACACAAGAATGAAATCAAAAAAATATGTTTTAAACAACGAAATATGTTGTTCAATGTCGAACAATTTTGATTAAAATTTTAAAAAATTCACGAGTATGACCCACCTTAGGATGTTCTAAAGCTATTTTTAACTTGATTTAATTATGTATTAACCCTAAAAACAAGTTTATTAAACTATATATAACGGTTTCGAGTCACGAAAATACAATATGATCGACAATATTGGCCGTTTAACGTAGAATCGCTACAGTTTTTGTCCAAATATCAAGCTTAAAATCCATTTTTCGGTGTACTAATTGTATTCTAATTTGATTTCTAAACTTCTTCTACATGATAATGCATATATGAAGACAGATACACAAGAATGAAATCAAAAAAATATGTTTTAAACAACGATATATGTTGTTCAATGTCGAACAATTTTGATCAAAATTTTAAAAAATTCACGAGTATGACCCACCTTAGGATGTACTAAACCTATTTTTAACTTGATGTAATTATGTATTAATCATAAAAACATGTTTATTAAACTATATATAACATTTTAGAGTCACGAAAACACAATTTGATCGACAATATTGGCCGTTCAACGTAGAATCGCAACAGTTTTTGTCCAAATATTAAGCTTAAAACCCATTTTTCGTTGTTCTAATTGTATTCTAATTCGATTTGTAAATTTTTTCTACATGATAAACCATATATGAAGACAGATAGACAAGAATGAAATCAAAAAAATATGTTTTATACAATCAAATAGGTTGTTCAACGTCGAACAATTTTGATCAAAATTTTAAAAAATTAACGAGTATGACCCACCTTATGATGTACTAAACCTACTTTTAACTTGATTTAATTATGTATTAATCCTAAAAACAAGTTTATTAAACTATATATAACTGTTTGGAGTCACGAAAACACAATATGATCGACAATATTGGCCGTTTAACGTAGAATCGCTACAGTTTTTGTCCAAATATCAAGCTTAAAACCCATTTTTCGTTGTCCTAATTGTATTCTAATTTGATTTCTAAACTTTTTCTACATGATAATAAATATATGAAGACAGATATACAAGAATGAAACAAAAAAATATGTTTTAAACAATCAAATAGGTTGTTCAATGTCGAACAATTTTGATCAAAATTTTAAAAAATTCACGAGTATGACCCACCTTAGGATGTTCTAAAGCTATTTTTAACTTGATTTAATTATGTATTAACCCTAAAAACAAGTTTATTAAACTATATATAACGGTTTCGAGTCACGAAAATACAATATGATCGACAATATTGGCCGTTTAACGTAGAATCGCTACAGTTTTTGTCCAAATATCAAGCTTAAAATCCATTTTTCGGTGTACTAATTGTATTCTAATTTGATTTCTAAACTTCTTCTACATGATAATGCATATATGAACACAGATACACAAGAATGAAATCAAAAAAATATGTTTTAAACAACGAAATATGTTGTTCAATGTCGAACAATTTTGATTAAAATTTTAAAAAATTCACGAGTATGACCCACCTTAGGATGTTCTAAAGCTATTTTTAACTTGATTTAATTATGTATTAACCCTAAAAACAAGTTTATTAAACTATATATAACGGTTTCGAGTCACGAAAATACAATATGATCGACAATATTGGCCGTTTAACGTAGAATCGCTACAGTTTTTGTCCAAATATCAAGCTTAAAATCCATTTTTCGGTGTACTAATTGTATTCTAATTTGATTTCTAAACTTCTTCTACATGATAATGCATATATGAAGACAGATACACAAGAATGAAATCAAAAAAATATGTTTTAAACAACGATATATGTTGTTCAATGTCGAACAATTTTGATCAAAATTTTAAAAAATTCACGAGTATGACCCACCTTAGGATGTACTAAACCTATTTTTAACTTGATGTAATTATGTATTAATCATAAAAACATGTTTATTAAACTATATATAACATTTTAGAGTCACGAAAACACAATTTGATCGACAATATTGGCCGTTCAACGTAGAATCGCAACAGTTTTTGTCCAAATATTAAGCTTAAAACCCATTTTTCGTTGTCCTAATTGTATTCTAATTCGATTTGTAAATTTTTTCTACATGATAAACCATATATGAAGACAGATAGACAAGAATGAAATCAAAAAAATATGTTTTAAACAATCAAATAGGTTGTTTAACGTCGAACAATTTTGATCAAAATTTTAAAAAATTAACGAGTATGACCCACCTTATGATGTACTAAACCTACTTTTAACTTGATTTAATTATGTATTAATCCTAAAAACAAGTTTATTAAACTATATATAACTGTTTGGAGTCACGAAAACACAATATGATCGACAATATTGGCCGTTTAACGTAGAATCGCTACAGTTTTTGTCCAAATATCAAGCTTAAAACCCATTTTTCGTTGTCCTAATTGTATTCTAATTTGATTTCTAAACTTTTTCTACATGATAATAAATATATGAAGACAGATATACAAGAATGAAACAAAAAAATATGTTTTAAACAATCAAATAGGTTGTTCAATGTCGAACAATTTTGATCAAAATTTTAAAAAATTCACGAGTATGACCCACCTTAGGATGTTCTAAAGCTATTTTTAACTTGATTTAATTATGTATTAACCCTAAAAACAAGTTTATTAAACTATATATAACGGTTTCGAGTCACGAAAATACAATATGATCGACAATATTGGCCGTTTAACGTAGAATCGCTACAGTTTTTGTCCAAATATCAAGCTTAAAATCCATTTTTCGGTGTACTAATTGTATTCTAATTTGATTTCTAAACTTCTTCTACATGATAATGCATATATGAAGACAGATACACAAGAATGAAATCAAAAAAATATGTTTTAGACAACGAAATATGTTGTTCAATGTCGAACAATTTTGATCAAAATTTTAAAAAATTCACGAGTATGACCCACCTTAGGATGTGCTAAACCTATTTTTAACTTGATGTAATTATGTATTAATCATAAAAACATGTTTATTAAACTATATATAACATTTTAGAGTCACGAAAACACAATTTGATCGACAATATTGGCCGTTCAACGTAGAATCGCAACAATTTTTGTCCAAATATCAAGCTTAAAACCCATTTTTCGTTGTCCTAATTGTATGCTAATTTGATTTCTAAACTTCTTCTACATGATAATGCATATATGAAGACAGATACGGAAGAATGAAATCAAAAAAATATGTTTTAAACAACCAAATATGTTGTTCAATGTCGAACAATTTTGATCAAAATTTTAAAAAATTCACGAGTATGACCCACCTTAGGATGTACTAAACCTATTTTTAACTTGATGTAATTATGTATTAATCATAAAAACATGTTTATTAAACTATATATAACATTTTAGAGTCACGAAAACACAATTTGATCGACAATATTGGCCGTTCAACGTAGAATCGCAACAGTTTTTGTCCAAATATTAAGCTTAAAACCTATTTTTCGTTGTCCTAATTGTATTCTAATTCGATTTGTAAATTTTTTCTACATGATAAACCATATATGAAGACAGATAGACAAGAATGAAATCAAAAAAATATGTTTTAAACAATCAAATAGGTTGTTCAACGTCGAACAATTTTGATCAAAATTTTAAAAAATTAACGAGTATGACCCACCTTATGATGTACTAAACCTACTTTTAACTTGATTTAATTATGTATTAATCCTAAAAACAAGTTTATTAAACTATATATAACTGTTTGGAGTCACGAAAACACAATATGATCGACAATATTGGCCGTTTAACGTAGAATCGCTACAGTTTTTGTCCAAATATCAAGCTTAAAATCCATTTTTCGGTGTACTAATTGTATTCTAATTTGATTTCTAAACTTCTTCTACATGATAATGCATATATGAAGACAGATACACAAGAATGAAATCAAAAAAATATGTTTTAAACAACGAAATATGTTGTTCAATGTCGAACAATTTTGATCAAAATTTTAAAAAATTCACGAGTATGACCCACCTTAGGATGTTCTAAAGCTATTTTTAACTTGATTTAATTATGTATTAACCCTAAAAACAAGTTTATTAAACTATATATAACGGTTTCGAGTCACGAAAATACAATATGATCGACAATATTGGCCGTTTAACGTAGAATCGCTACAGTTTTTGTCCAAATATCAAGCTTAAAATCCATTTTTCGGTGTACTAATTGTATTCTAATTTGATTTCTAAACTTCTTCTACATGATAATGCATATATGAAGACAGATACACAAGAATGAAATCAAAAAAATATGTTTTAAACAACGATATATGTTGTTCAATGTCGAACAATTTTGATCAAAATTTTAAAAAATTCACGAGTATGACCCACCTTAGGATGTACTAAACCTATTTTTAACTTGATGTAATTATGTATTAATCATAAAAACATGTTTATTAAACTATATATAACATTTTAGAGTCACGAAAACACAATTTGATCGACAATATTGGCCGTTCAACGTAGAATCGCAACAGTTTTTGTCCAAATATTAAGCTTAAAACCCATTTTTCGTTGTCCTAATTGTATTCTAATTCGATTTGTAAATTTTTTCTACATGATAAACCATATATGAAGACAGATAGACAAGAATGAAATCAAAAAAATATGTTTTAAACAATCAAATAGGTTGTTCAACGTCGAACAATTTTGATCAAAATTTTAAAAAATTAACGAGTATGACCCACCTTATGATGTACTAAACCTACTTTTAACTTGATTTAATTATGTATTAATCCTAAAAACAAGTTTATTAAACTATATATAACTGTTTGGAGTCACGAAAACACAATATGATCGACAATATTGGCCGTTTAACGTAGAATCGCTACAGTTTTTGTCCAAATATCAAGCTTAAAACCCATTTTTCGTTGTCCTAATTGTATTCTAATTTGATTTCTAAACTTTTTCTACATGATAATAAATATATGAAGACAGATATACAAGAATGAAACAAAAAAATATGTTTTAAACAATCAAATAGGTTGTTCAATGTCGAACAATTTTGATCAAAATTTTAAAAAATTCACGAGTATGACCCACCTTAGGATGTTCTAAAGCTATTTTTAACTTGATTTAATTATGTATTAACCCTAAAAACAAGTTTATTAAACTATATATAACGGTTTCGAGTCACGAAAATACAATATGATCGACAATATTGGCCGTTTAACGTAGAATCGCTACAGTTTTTGTCCAAATATCAAGCTTAAAATCCATTTTTCGGTGTACTAATTGTATTCTAATTTGATTTCTAAACTTCTTCTACATGATAATGCATATATGAAGACAGATACACAAGAATGAAATCAAAAAAATATGTTTTAAACAACGATATATGTTGTTCAATGTCGAACAATTTTGATCAAAATTTTAAAAAATTCACGAGTATGACCCACCTTAGGATGTACTAAACCTATTTTTAACTTGATGTAATTATGTATTAATCATAAAAACATGTTTATTAAACTATATATAACATTTTAGAGTCACGAAAACACAATTTGATCGACAATATTGGCCGTTCAACGTAGAATCGCAACAGTTTTTGTCCAAATATTAAGCTTAAAACCCATTTTTCGTTGTCCTAATTGTATTCTAATTCGATTTGTAAATTTTTTCTACATGATAAACCATATATGAAGACAGATAGATAAGAATGAAATCAAAAAAATATGTTTTAAACAATCAAATAGGTTGTTCAACGTTGAACAATTTTGATCAAAATTTTAAAAAATTAACGAGTATGACCCACCTTATGATGTACTAAACCTACTTTTAACTTGATTTAATTATGTATTAATCCTAAAAACAAGTTTATTAAACTATATATAACTGTTTGGAGTCACGAAAACACAATATGATCGACAATATTGGCCGTTTAACGTAGAATCGCTACAGTTTTTGTCCAAATATCAAGCTTAAAACCCATTTTTCGTTGTCCTAATTGTATTCTAATTTGATTTCTAAACTTTTTCTACATGATAATAAATATATGAAGACAGATATACAAGAATGAAACAAAAAAATATGTTTTAAACAATCAAATAGGTTGTTCAATGTCGAACAATTTTGATCAAAATTTTAAAAAATTCACGAGTATGACCCACCTTAGGATGTTCTAAAGCTATTTTTAACTTGATTTAATTATGTATTAACCCTAAAAACAAGTTTATTAAACTATATATAACGGTTTCGAGTCACGAAAATACAATATGATCGACAATATTGGCCGTTTAACGTAGAATCGCTACAGTTTTTGTCCAAATATCAAGCTTAAAATCCATTTTTCGGTGTACTAATTGTATTCTAATTTGATTTCTAAACTTCTTCTACATGATAATGCATATATGAAGACAGATACACAAGAATGAAATCAAAAAAATATGTTTTAGACAAAGAAATATGTTGTTCAATGTCGAACAATTTTGATCAAAATTTTAAAAAATTCACGAGTATGACCCACCTTAGGATGTGCTAAACCTATTTTTAACTTGATGTAATTATGTATTAATCATAAAAACATGTTTATTAAACTATATATAACATTTTAGAGTCACGAAAACACAATTTGATCGACAATATTGGCCGTTCAACGTAGAATCGCAACAATTTTTGTCCAAATATCAAGCTTAAAACCCATTTTTCGTTGTCCTAATTGTATGCTAATTTGATTTCTAAACTTCTTCTACATGATAATGCATATATGAAGACAGATACGCAAGAATGAAATCAAAAAAATATGTTTTAAACAACCAAATATGTTGTTCAATGTCGAACAATTTTGATCAAAATTTTAAAAAATTCACGAGTATGACCCACCTTAGGATGTACTAAACCTATTTTTAATTTGATGTAATTATGTATTAATAATAAAAACATGTTTATTAAACTATATATAACATTTTAGAGTCACGAAAACACAATTTGATCGACAATATTGGCCGTTCAACGTAGAATCGCAACAGTTTTTGTCCAAATATCAAGCTTAAAACCTATTTTTCGTTGTCCTAATTGTATGCTAATTTGATTTCTAAACTTCTTCTACATGATAATGCATATATGAAGACAGATACGCAAGAATGAAATCAAAAAAATATGTTTTAAACAACGAAATATGTTGTTCAATGTCGAACAATTTTGATCAAAATTTTTAAAAATTCACGAGTATGACCCACCTTAGGATGTACTAAACCTATTTTTAACTTGATGTAATTATGTATTAATCATAAAAACATGTTTATTAAACTATATATAACATTTTAGAGTCACGAAAACACAATTTGATCGACAATATTGGCCGTTCAACGTAGAATCGCAACAGTTTTTGTCCAAATATTAAGCTTAAAACCCATTTTTCGTTGTCCTAATTGTATTCTAATTCGATTTGTAAATTTTTTCTACATGATAAACCATATATGAAGACAGATAGATAAGAATGAAATCAAAAAAATATGTTTTAAACAATCAAATAGGTTGTTCAACGTTGAACAATTTTGATCAAAATTTTAAAAAATTAACGAGTATGACCCACCTTATGATGTACTAAACCTACTTTTAACTTGATTTAATTATGTATTAATCCTAAAAACAAGTTTATTAAACTATATATAACTGTTTGGAGTCACGAAAACACAATATGATCGACAATATTGGCCGTTTAACGTAGAATCGCTACAGTTTTTGTCCAAATATCAAGCTTAAAACCCATTTTTCGTTGTCCTAATTGTATTCTAATTTGATTTCTAAACTTTTTCTACATGATAATAAATATATGAAGACAGATATACAAGAATGAAACAAAAAAATATGTTTTAAACAATCAAATAGGTTGTTCAATGTCGAACAATTTTGATCAAAATTTTAAAAAATTCACGAGTATGACCCACCTTAGGATGTTCTAAAGCTATTTTTAACTTGATTTAATTATGTATTAACCCTAAAAACAAGTTTATTAAACTATATATAACGGTTTCGAGTCACGAAAATACAATATGATCGACAATATTGGCCGTTTAACGTAGAATCGCTACAGTTTTTGTCCAAATATCAAGCTTAAAATCCATTTTTCGGTGTACTAATTGTATTCTAATTTGATTTCTAAACTTCTTCTACATGATAATGCATATATGAAGACAGATACACAAGAATGAAATCAAAAAAATATGTTTTAGACAACGAAATATGTTGTTCAATGTCGAACAATTTTGATCAAAATTTTAAAAAATTCACGAGTATGACCCACCTTAGGATGTGCTAAACCTATTTTTAACTTGATGTAATTATGTATTAATCATAAAAACATGTTTATTAAACTATATATAACATTTTAGAGTCACGAAAACACAATTTGATCGACAATATTGGCCGTTCAACGTAGAATCGCAACAATTTTTGTCCAAATATCAAGCTTAAAACCCATTTTTCGTTGTCCTAATTGTATGCTAATTTGATTTCTAAACTTCTTCTACATGATAATGCATATATGAAGACAGATACGCAAGAATGAAATCAAAAAAATATGTTTTAAACAACCAAATATGTTGTTCAATGTCGAACAATTTTGATCAAAATTTTAAAAAATTCACGAGTATGACCCACCTTAGGATGTACTAAACCTATTTTTAATTTGATGTAATTATGTATTAATAATAAAAACATGTTTATTAAACTATATATAACATTTTAGAGTCACGAAAACACAATTTGATCGACAATATTGGCCGTTCAACGTAGAATCGCAACAGTTTTTGTCCAAATATTAAGCTTAAAACCTATTTTTCGTTGTCCTAATTGTATTCTAATTCGATTTGTAAATTTTTTCTACATGATAAACCATATATGAAGACAGATAGACAAGAATGAAATCAAAAAAATATGTTTTAAACAATCAAATAGGTTGTTCAACGTCGAACAATTTTGATCAAAATTTTAAAAAATTAACGAGTATGACCCACCTTATGATGTACTAAACCTACTTTTAACTTGATTTAATTATGTATTAATCCTAAAAACAAGTTTATTAAACTATATATAACTGTTTGGAGTCACGAAAACACAATATGATCGACAATATTGGCCGTTTAACGTAGAATCGCTACAGTTTTTGTCCAAATATCAAGCTTAAAACCCATTTTTCGTTGTCCTAATTGTATTCTAATTTGATTTCTAAACTTTTTCTACATGATAATAAATATATGAAGACAGATATACAAGAATGAAACAAAAAAATATGTTTTAAACAATCAAATAGGTTGTTCAATGTCGAACAATTTTGATCAAAATTTTAAAAAATTCACGAGTATGACCCACCTTAGGATGTTCTAAAGCTATTTTTAACTTGATTTAATTATGTATTAACCCTAAAAACAAGTTTATTAAACTATATATAAAGGTTTCGAGTCACGAAAATACAATATGATCGACAATATTGGCCGTTTAACGTAGAATCGCTACAGTTTTTGTCCAAATATCAAGCTTAAAATCCATTTTTCGGTGTACTAATTGTATTCTAATTTGATTTCTAAACTTCTTCTACATGATAATGCATATATGAAGACAGATACACAAGAATGAAATAAAAAAAATATGTTTTAAACAACGAAATATGTTGTTCAATGTCGAACAATTTTGATCAAAATTTTAAAAAATTCACGAGTATGACCCACCTTAGGATGTTCTAAAGCTATTTTTAACTTGATTTAATTATGTATTAACCCTAAAAACAAGTTTATTAAACTATATATAACGGTTTCGAGTCACGAAAATACAATATGATCGACAATATTGGCCGTTTAACGTAGAATCGCTACAGTTTTTGTCCAAATATCAAGCTTAAAATCCATTTTTCGGTGTACTAATTGTATTCTAATTTGATTTCTAAACTTCTTCTACATGATAATGCATATATGAAGACAGATACACAAGAATGAAATCAAAAAAATATGTTTTAAACAACGATATATGTTGTTCAATGTCGAACAATTTTGATCAAAATTTTAAAAAATTCACGAGTATGACCCACCTTAGGATGTACTAAACCTATTTTTAACTTGATGTAATTATGTATTAATCATAAAAACATGTTTATTAAACTATATATAACATTTTAGAGTCACGAAAACACAATTTGATCGACAATATTGGCCGTTTAACGTAGAATCGCTACAGTTTATGTCCAAATATCAAGCTTAAAACCCATTTTTCGTTGTCCTAATTGTATTCTAATTTGATTTCTAAACTTTTTCTACATGATAATAAATATATGAAGACAGATATACAAGAATGAAACAAAAAAATATGTTTTAAACAATCAAATAGGTTGTTCAATGTCGAACAATTTTGATCAAAATTTTAAAAAATTCACGAGTATGACCCACCTTAGGATGTTCTAAAGCTATTTTTAACTTGATTTAATTATGTATTAACCCTAAAAACAAGTTTATTAAACTATATATAACGGTTTCGAGTCACGAAAATACAATATGATCGACAATATTGGCCGTTTAACGTAGAATCGCTACAGTTTTTGTCCAAATATCAAGCTTAAAATCCATTTTTCGGTGTACTAATTGTATTCTAATTTGATTTCTAAACTTCTTCTACATGATAATGCATATATGAAGACAGATACACAAGAATGAAATAAAAAAAATATGTTTTAAACAACGAAATATGTTGTTCAATGTCGAACAATTTTGATCAAAATTTTAAAAAATTCACGAGTATGACCCACCTTAGGATGTTCTAAAGCTATTTTTAACTTGATTTAATTATGTATTAACCCTAAAAACAAGTTTATTAAACTATATATAACAGTTTCGAGTCACGAAAATACAATATGATCGACAATATTGGCCGTTTAACGTAGAATCGCTACAGTTTTTGTCCAAATATCAAGCTTAAAATCCATTTTTCGGTGTACTAATTGTATTCTAATTTGATTTCTAAACTTCTTCTACATGATAATGCATATATGAAGACAGATACACAAGAATGAAATCAAAAAAATATGTTTTAAACAACGATATATGTTGTTCAATGTCGAACAATTTTGATCAAAATTTTAAAAAATTCACGAGTATGACCCACCTTAGGATGTACTAAACCTATTTTTAACTTGATGTAATTATGTATTAATCATAAAAACATGTTTATTAAACTATATATAACATTTTAGAGTCACGAAAACACAATTTGATCGACAATATTGGCCGTTCAACGTAGAATCGCAACAGTTTTTGTCCAAATATTAAGCTTAAAACCCATTTTTCGTTGTCCTAGTTGTATTCTAATTCGATTTGTAAATTTTTTCTACATGATAAACCATATATGAAGACAGATAGACAAGAATGAAATCAAAAAAATATGTTTTAAACAATCAAATAGGTTGTTCAACGTCGAACAATTTTGATCAAAATTTTAAAAAATTAACGAGTATGACCCACCTTATGATGTACTAAACCTACTTTTAACTTGATTTAATTATGTATTAATCCTAAAAACAAGTTTATTAAACTATATATAACTGTTTGGAGTCACGAAAACACAATATGATCGACAATATTGGCCGTTTAACGTAGAATCGCTACAGTTTTTGTCCAAATATCAAGCTTAAAACCCATTTTTCGTTGTCCTAATTGTATTCTAATTTGATTTCTAAACTTTTTATACATGATAATAAATATATGAAGACAGATATACAAGAATGAAACAAAAAAATATGTTTTAAACAATCAAATAGGTTGTTCAATGTCGAACAATTTTGATCAAAATTTTAAAAAATTCACGAGTATGACCCACCTTAGGATGTTCTAAAGCTATTTTTAACTTGATTTAATTATGTATTAACCCTAAAAACAAGTTTATTAAACTATATATAACGGTTTCGAGTCACGAAAATACAATATGATCGACAATATTGGCCGTTTAACGTAGAATCGCTACAGTTTTTGTCCAAATATCAAGCTTAAAATCCATTTTTCGGTGTACTAATTGTATTCTAATTTGATTTCTAAACTTCTTCTACATGATAATGCATATATGAAGACAGATACACAAGAATGAAATCAAAAAAATATGTTTTAAACAACGAAATATGTTGTTCAATGTCGAACAATTTTGATTAAAATTTTAAAAAATTCACGAGTATGACCCACCTTAGGATGTTCTAAAGCTATTTTTAACTTGATTTAATTATGTATTAACCCTAAAAACAAGTTTATTAAACTATATATAACGGTTTCGAGTCACGAAAATACAATATGATCGACAATATTGGCCGTTTAACGTAGAATCGCTACAGTTTTTGTCCAAATATCAAGCTTAAAATCCATTTTTCGGTGTACTAATTGTATTCTAATTTGATTTCTAAACTTCTTCTACATGATAATGCATATATGAAGACAGATACACAAGAATGAAATCAAAAAAATATGTTTTAAACAACGATATATGTTGTTCAATGTCGAACAATTTTGATCAAAATTTTAAAAAATTCACGAGTATGACCCACCTTAGGATGTACTAAACCTATTTTTAACTTGATGTAATTATGTATTAATCATAAAAACATGTTTATTAAACTATATATAACATTTTAGAGTCACGAAAACACAATTTGATCGACAATATTGGCCGTTCAACGTAGAATCGCAACAGTTTTTGTCCAAATATTAAGCTTAAAACCCATTTTTCGTTGTCCTAATTGTATTCTAATTCGATTTGTAAATTTTTTCTACATGATAAACCATATATGAAGACAGATAGACAAGAATGAAATCAAAAAAATATGTTTTAAACAATCAAATAGGTTGTTCAACGTCGAACAATTTTGATCAAAATTTTAAAAAATTAACGAGTATGACCCACCTTATGATGTACTAAACCTACTTTTAACTTGATTTAATTATGTATTAATCCTAAAAACAAGTTTATTAAACTATATATAACTGTTTGGAGTCACGAAAACACAATATGATCGACAATATTGGCCGTTTAACGTAGAATCGCTACAGTTTTTGTCCAAATATCAAGCTTAAAACCCATTTTTCGTTGTCCTAATTGTATTCTAATTTGATTTCTAAACTTTTTCTACATGATAATAAATATATGAAGACAGATATACAAGAATGAAACAAAAAAATATGTTTTAAACAATCAAATAGGTTGTTCAATGTCGAACAATTTTGATCAAAATTTTAAAAAATTCACGAGTATGACCCACCTTAGGATGTTCTAAAGCTATTTTTAACTTGATTTAATTATGTATTAACCCTAAAAACAAGTTTATTAAACTATATATAACGGTTTCGAGTCACGAAAATACAATATGATCGACAATATTGGCCGTTTAACGTAGAATCGCTACAGTTTTTGTCCAAATATCAAGCTTAAAATCCATTTTTCGGTGTACTAATTGTATTCTAATTTGATTTCTAAACTTCTTCTACATGATAATGCATATATGAAGACAGATACACAAGAATGAAATCAAAAAAATATGTTTTAGACAACGAAATATGTTGTTCAATGTCGAACAATTTTGATCAAAATTTTAAAAAATTCACGAGTATGACCCACCTTAGGATGTGCTAAACCTATTTTTAACTTGATGTAATTATGTATTAATCATAAAAACATGTTTATTAAACTATATATAACATTTTAGAGTCACGAAAACACAATTTGATCGACAATATTGGCCGTTCAACGTAGAATCGCAACAATTTTTGTCCAAATATCAAGCTTAAAACCCATTTTTCGTTGTCCTAATTGTATGCTAATTTGATTTCTAAACTTCTTCTACATGATAATGCATATATGAAGACAGATACGCAAGAATGAAATCAAAAAAATATGTTTTAAACAACCAAATATGTTGTTCAATGTCGAACAATTTTGATCAAAATTTTAAAAAATTCACGAGTATGACCCACCTTAGGATGTACTAAACCTATTTTTAACTTGATGTAATTATGTATTAATCATAAAAACATGTTTATTAAACTATATATAACATTTTAGAGTCACGAAAACACAATTTGATCGACAATATTGGCCGTTCAACGTAGAATCGCAACAGTTTTTGTCCAAATATTAAGCTTAAAACCTATTTTTCGTTGTCCTAATTGTATTCTAATTCGATTTGTAAATTTTTTCTACATGATAAACCATATATGAAGACAGATAGACAAGAATGAAATCAAAAAAATATGTTTTAAACAATCAAATAGGTTGTTCAACGTCGAACAATTTTGATCAAAATTTTAAAAAATTAACGAGTATGACCCACCTTATGATGTACTAAACCTACTTTTAACTTGATTTAATTATGTATTAATCCTAAAAACAAGTTTATTAAACTATATATAACTGTTTGGAGTCACGAAAACACAATATGATCGACAATATTGGCCGTTTAACGTAGAATCGCTACACTTTTTGTCCAAATATCAAGCTTAAAATCCATTTTTCGGTGTACTAATTGTATTCTAATTTGATTTCTAAACTTCTTCTACATGATAATGCATATATGAAGACAGATACACAAGAATGAAATCAAAAAAATATGTTTTAAACAACGAAATATGTTGTTCAATGTCGAACAATTTTGATCAAAATTTTAAAAAATTCACGAGTATGACCCACCTTAGGATGTTCTAAAGCTATTTTTAACTTGATTTAATTATGTATTAACCCTAAAAACAAGTTTATTAAACTATATATAACGGTTTCGAGTCACGAAAATACAATATGATCGACAATATTGGCCGTTTAACGTAGAATCGCTACAGTTTTTGTCCAAATATCAAGCTTAAAATCCATTTTTCGGTGTACTAATTGTATTCTAATTTGATTTCTAAACTTCTTCTACATGATAATGCATATATGAAGACAGATACACAAGAATGAAATCAAAAAAATATGTTTTAAACAACGATATATGTTGTTCAATGTCGAACAATTTTGATCAAAATTTTAAAAAATTCACGAGTATGACCCACCTTAGGATGTACTAAACCTATTTTTAACTTGATGTAATTATGTATTAATCATAAAAACATGTTTATTAAACTATATATAACATTTTAGAGTCACGAAAACACAATTTGATCGACAATATTGGCCGTTCAACGTAGAATCGCAACAGTTTTTGTCCAAATATTAAGCTTAAAACCCATTTTTCGTTGTCCTAGTTGTATTCTAATTCGATTTGTAAATTTTTTCTACATGATAAACCATATATGAAGACAGATAGACAAGAATGAAATCAAAAAAATATGTTTTAAACAATCAAATAGGTTGTTCAACGTCGAACAATTTTGATCAAAATTTTAAAAAATTAACGAGTATGACCCACCTTATGATGTACTAAACCTACTTTTAACTTGATTTAATTATGTATTAATCCTAAAAACAAGTTTATTAAACTATATATAACTGTTTGGAGTCACGAAAACACAATATGATCGACAATATTGGCCGTTTAACGTAGAATCGCTACAGTTTTTGTCCAAATATCAAGCTTAAAACCCATTTTTCGTTGTCCTAATTGTATTCTAATTTGATTTCTAAACTTTTTATACATGATAATAAATATATGAAGACAGATATACAAGAATGAAACAAAAAAATATGTTTTAAACAATCAAATAGGTTGTTCAATGTCGAACAATTTTGATCAAAATTTTAAAAAATTCACGAGTATGACCCACCTTAGGATGTTCTAAAGCTATTTTTAACTTGATTTAATTATGTATTAACCCTAAAAACAAGTTTATTAAACTATATATAACGGTTTCGAGTCACGAAAATACAATATGATCGACAATATTGGCCGTTTAACGTAGAATCGCTACAGTTTTTGTCCAAATATCAAGCTTAAAATCCATTTTTCGGTGTACTAATTGTATTCTAATTTGATTTCTAAACTTCTTCTACATGATAATGCATATATGAAGACAGATACACAAGAATGAAATCAAAAAAATATGTTTTAAACAACGAAATATGTTGTTCAATGTCGAACAATTTTGATTAAAATTTTAAAAAATTCACGAGTATGACCCACCTTAGGATGTTCTAAAGCTATTTTTAACTTGATTTAATTATGTATTAACCCTAAAAACAAGTTTATTAAACTATATATAACGGTTTCGAGTCACGAAAATACAATATGATCGACAATATTGGCCGTTTAACGTAGAATCGCTACAGTTTTTGTCCAAATATCAAGCTTAAAATCCATTTTTCGGTGTACTAATTGTATTCTAATTTGATTTCTAAACTTCTTCTACATGATAATGCATATATGAAGACAGATACACAAGAATGAAATCAAAAAAATATGTTTTAAACAACGATATATGTTGTTCAATGTCGAACAATTTTGATCAAAATTTTAAAAAATTCACGAGTATGACCCACCTTAGGATGTACTAAACCTATTTTTAACTTGATGTAATTATGTATTAATCATAAAAACATGTTTATTAAACTATATATAACATTTTAGAGTCACGAAAACACAATTTGATCGACAATATTGGCCGTTCAACGTAGAATCGCAACAGTTTTTGTCCAAATATTAAGCTTAAAACCCATTTTTCGTTGTCCTAATTGTATTCTAATTCGATTTGTAAATTTTTTCTACATGATAAACCATATATGAAGACAGATAGACAAGAATGAAATCAAAAAAATATGTTTTAAACAATCAAATAGGTTGTTCAACGTCGAACAATTTTGATCAAAATTTTAAAAAATTAACGAGTATGACCCACCTTATGATGTACTAAACCTACTTTTAACTTGATTTAATTATGTATTAATCCTAAAAACAAGTTTATTAAACTATATATAACTGTTTGGAGTCACGAAAACACAATATGATCGACAATATTGGCCGTTTAACGTAGAATCGCTACAGTTTTTGTCCAAATATCAAGCTTAAAACCCATTTTTCGTTGTCCTAATTGTATTCTAATTTGATTTCTAAACTTTTTCTACATGATAATAAATATATGAAGACAGATATACAAGAATGAAACAAAAAAATATGTTTTAAACAATCAAATAGGTTGTTCAATGTCGAACAATTTTGATCAAAATTTTAAAAAATTCACGAGTATGACCCACCTTAGGATGTTCTAAAGCTATTTTTAACTTGATTTAATTATGTATTAACCCTAAAAACAAGTTTATTAAACTATATATAACGGTTTCGAGTCACGAAAATACAATATGATCGACAATATTGGCCGTTTAACGTAGAATCGCTACAGTTTTTGTCCAAATATCAAGCTTAAAATCCATTTTTCGGTGTACTAATTGTATTCTAATTTGATTTCTAAACTTCTTCTACATGATAATGCATATATGAAGACAGATACACAAGAATGAAATCAAAAAAATATGTTTTAGACAACGAAATATGTTGTTCAATGTCGAACAATTTTGATCAAAATTTTAAAAAATTCACGAGTATGACCCACCTTAGGATGTGCTAAACCTATTTTTAACTTGATGTAATTATGTATTAATCATAAAAACATGTTTATTAAACTATATATAACATTTTAGAGTCACGAAAACACAATTTGATCGACAATATTGGCCGTTCAACGTAGAATCGCAACAATTTTTGTCCAAATATCAAGCTTAAAACCCATTTTTCGTTGTCCTAATTGTATGCTAATTTGATTTCTAAACTTCTTCTACATGATAATGCATATATGAAGACAGATACGCAAGAATGAAATCAAAAAAATATGTTTTAAACAACCAAATATGTTGTTCAATGTCGAACAATTTTGATCAAAATTTTAAAAAATTCACGAGTATGACCCACCTTAGGATGTACTAAACCTATTTTTAACTTGATGTAATTATGTATTAATCATAAAAACATGTTTATTAAACTATATATAACATTTTAGAGTCACGAAAACACAATTTGATCGACAATATTGGCCGTTCAACGTAGAATCGCAACAGTTTTTGTCCAAATATTAAGCTTAAAACCTATTTTTCGTTGTCCTAATTGTATTCTAATTCGATTTGTAAATTTTTTCTACATGATAAACCATATATGAAGACAGATAGACAAGAATGAAATCAAAAAAATATGTTTTAAACAATCAAATAGGTTGTTCAACGTCGAACAATTTTGATCAAAATTTTAAAAAATTAACGAGTATGACCCACCTTATGATGTACTAAACCTACTTTTAACTTGATTTAATTATGTATTAATCCTAAAAACAAGTTTATTAAACTATATATAACTGTTTGGAGTCACGAAAACACAATATGATCGACAATATTGGCCGTTTAACGTAGAATCGCTACACTTTTTGTCCAAATATCAAGCTTAAAATCCATTTTTCGGTGTACTAATTGTATTCTAATTTGATTTCTAAACTTCTTCTACATGATAATGCATATATGAAGACAGATACACAAGAATGAAATCAAAAAAATATGTTTTAAACAACGAAATATGTTGTTCAATGTCGAACAATTTTGATCAAAATTTTAAAAAATTCACGAGTATGACCCACCTTAGGATGTTCTAAAGCTATTTTTAACTTGATTTAATTATGTATTAACCCTAAAAACAAGTTTATTAAACTATATATAACGGTTTCGAGTCACGAAAATACAATATGATCGACAATATTGGCCGTTTAACGTAGAATCGCTACAGTTTTTGTCCAAATATCAAGCTTAAAATCCATTTTTCGGTGTACTAATTGTATTCTAATTTGATTTCTAAACTTCTTCTACATGATAATGCATATATGAAGACAGATACACAAGAATGAAATCAAAAAAATATGTTTTAAACAACGATATATGTTGTTCAATGTCGAACAATTTTGATCAAAATTTTAAAAAATTCACGAGTATGACCCACCTTAGGATGTACTAAACCTATTTTTAACTTGATGTAATTATGTATTAATCATAAAAACATGTTTATTAAACTATATATAACATTTTAGAGTCACGAAAACACAATTTGATCGACAATATTGGCCGTTCAACGTAGAATCGCAACAGTTTTTGTCCAAATATTAAGCTTAAAACCCATTTTTCGTTTTCCTAATTGTATTCTAATTCGATTTGTAAATTTTTTCTACATGATAAACCATATATGAAGACAGATAGACAAGAATGAAATCAAAAAAATATGTTTTAAACAATCAAATAGGTTGTTCAACGTCGAACAATTTTGATCAAAATTTTAAAAAATTAACGAGTATGACCCACCTTATGATGTACTAAACCTACTTTTAACTTGATTTAATTATGTATTAATCCTAAAAACAAGTTTATTAAACTATATATAACTGTTTGGAGTCACGAAAACACAATATGATCGACAATATTGGCCGTTTAACGTAGAATCGCTACAGTTTTTGTCCAAATATCAAGCTTAAAACCCATTTTTCGTTGTCCTAATTGTATTCTAATTTGATTTCTAAACTTTTTCTACATGATAATAAATATATGAAGACAGATATACAAGAATGAAACAAAAAAATATGTTTTAAACAATCAAATAGGTTGTTCAATGTCGAACAATTTTGATCAAAATTTTAAAAAATTCACGAGTATGACCCACCTTAGGATGTTCTAAAGCTATTTTTAACTTGATTTAATTATGTATTAACCCTAAAAACAAGTTTATTAAACTATATATAACGGTTTCGAGTCACGAAAATACAATATGATCGACAATATTGGCCGTTTAACGTAGAATCGCTACAGTTTTTGTCCAAATATCAAGCTTAAAATCCATTTTTCGGTGTACTAATTGTATTCTAATTTGATTTCTAAACTTCTTCTACATGATAATGCATATATGAAGACAGATACACAAGAATGAAATCAAAAAAATATGTTTTAAACAACGATATATGTTGTTCAATGTCGAACAATTTTGATCAAAATTTTAAAAAATTCACGAGTATGACCCACCTTAGGATGTACTAAACCTATTTTTAACTTGATGTAATTATGTATTAATCATAAAAACATGTTTATTAAACTATATATAACATTTTAGAGTCACGAAAACACAATTTGATCGACAATATTGGCCGTTCAACGTAGAATCGCAACAGTTTTTGTCCAAATATTAAGCTTAAAACCCATTTTTCGTTGTCCTAATTGTATTCTAATTCGATTTGTAAATTTTTTCTACATGATAAACCATATATGAAGACAGATAGATAAGAATGAAATCAAAAAAATATGTTTTAAACAATCAAATAGGTTGTTCAACGTTGAACAATTTTGATCAAAATTTTAAAAAATTAACGAGTATGACCCACCTTATGATGTACTAAACCTACTTTTAACTTGATTTAATTATGTATTAATCCTAAAAACAAGTTTATTAAACTATATATAACTGTTTGGAGTCACGAAAACACAATATGATCGACAATATTGGCCGTTTAACGTAGAATCGCTACAGTTTTTGTCCAAATATCAAGCTTAAAACCCATTTTTCGTTGTCCTAATTGTATTCTAATTTGATTTCTAAACTTTTTCTACATGATAATAAATATATGAAGACAGATATACAAGAATGAAACAAAAAAATATGTTTTAAACAATCAAATAGGTTGTTCAATGTCGAACAATTTTGATCAAAATTTTAAAAAATTCACGAGTATGACCCACCTTAGGATGTTCTAAAGCTATTTTTAACTTGATTTAATTATGTATTAACCCTAAAAACAAGTTTATTAAACTATATATAACGGTTTCGAGTCACGAAAATACAATATGATCGACAATATTGGCCGTTTAACGTAGAATCGCTACAGTTTTTGTCCAAATATCAAGCTTAAAATCCATTTTTCGGTGTACTAATTGTATTCTAATTTGATTTCTAAACTTCTTCTACATGATAATGCATATATGAAGACAGATACACAAGAATGAAATCAAAAAAATATGTTTTAGACAACGAAATATGTTGTTCAATGTCGAACAATTTTGATCAAAATTTTAAAAAATTCACGAGTATGACCCACCTTAGGATGTGCTAAACCTATTTTTAACTTGATGTAATTATGTATTAATCATAAAAACATGTTTATTAAACTATATATAACATTTTAGAGTCACGAAAACACAATTTGATCGACAATATTGGCCGTTCAACGTAGAATCGCAACAATTTTTGTCCAAATATCAAGCTTAAAACCCATTTTTCGTTGTCCTAATTGTATGCTAATTTGATTTCTAAACTTCTTCTACATGATAATGCATATATGAAGACAGATACGCAAGAATGAAATCAAAAAAATATGTTTTAAACAACCAAATATGTTGTTCAATGTCGAACAATTTTGATCAAAATTTTAAAAAATTCACGAGTATGACCCACCTTAGGATGTACTAAACCTATTTTTAATTTGATGTAATTATGTATTAATAATAAAAACATGTTTATTAAACTATATATAACATTTTAGAGTCACGAAAACACAATTTGATCGACAATATTGGCCGTTCAACGTAGAATCGCAACAGTTTTTGTCCAAATATCAAGCTTAAAACCTATTTTTCGTTGTCCTAATTGTATGCTAATTTGATTTCTAAACTTCTTCTACATGATAATGCATATATGAAGACAGATACGCAAGAATGAAATCAAAAAAATATGTTTTAAACAACGAAATATGTTGTTCAATGTCGAACAATTTTGATCAAAATTTTAAAAAATTCACGAGTATGACCCACCTTAGGATGTACTAAACCTATTTTTAACTTGATTTAATTATGTATTAATCATAAAAACATGTTTATTAAACTATATATAACATTTTAGAGTCACGAAAACACAATTTGATCGACAATATTGGCCGTTCAACGTAGAATCGCAACAGTTTTTGTCCAAATATTATGCTTAAAACCTATTTTTCGTTGTCCTAATTGTATTCTAATTCGATTTGTAAATTTTTTCTACATGATAAACCATATATGAAGACAGATAGACAAGAATGAAATCAAAAAAATATGTTTTAAACAATCAAATAGGTTGTTCAACGTCGAACAATTTTGATCAAAATTTTAAAAAATTAACGAGTATGACCCACCTTATGATGTACTAAACCTACTTTTAACTTGATTTAATTATGTATTAATCCTAAAAACAAGTTTATTAAACTATATATAACTGTTTGGAGTCACGAAAACACAATATGATCGACAATATTGGCCGTTTAACGTAGAATCGCTACAGTTTTTGTCCAAATATCAAGCTTAAAACCCATTTTTCGTTGTCCTAATTGTATTCTAATTTGATTTCTAAACTTTTTCTACATGATAATAAATATATGAAGACAGATATACAAGAATGAAACAAAAAAATATGTTTTAAACAATCAAATAGGTTGTTCAATGTCGAACAATTTTGATCAAAATTTTAAAAAATTCACGAGTATGACCCACCTTAGGATGTTCTAAAGCTATTTTTAACTTGATTTAATTATGTATTAACCCTAAAAACAAGTTTATTAAACTATATATAACGGTTTCGAGTCACGAAAATACAATATGATCGACAATATTGGCCGTTTAACGTAGAATCGCTACAGTTTTTGTCCAAATATCAAGCTTAAAATCCATTTTTCGGTGTACTAATTGTATTCTAATTTGATTTCTAAACTTCTTCTACATGATAATGCATATATGAAGATAGATACACAATAATGAAATCAAAAAAATATGTTTTAGACAACGAAATATGTTGTTCAATGTCGAACAATTTTGATCAAAATTTTAAAAAATTCACGAGTATGACCCACCTTAGGATGTGCTAAACCTATTTTTAACTTGATGTAATTATGTATTAATCATAAAAACATGTTTATTAAACTATATATAACATTTTAGAGTCACGAAAACACAATTTGATCGACAATATTGGCCGTTCAACGTAGAATCGCAACAATTTTTGTCCAAATATCAAGCTTAAAACCCATTTTTCGTTGTCCTAATTGTATGCTAATTTGATTTCTAAACTTCTTCTACATGATAATGCATATATGAAGACAGATACGCAAGAATGAAATCAAAAAAATATGTTTTAAACAACCAAATATGTTGTTCAATGTCGAACAATTTTGATCAAAATTTTAAAAAATTCACGAGTATGACCCACCTTAGGATGTACTAAACCTATTTTTAACTTGATGTAATTATGTATTAATAATAAAAACATGTTTATTAAACTATATATAACATTTTAGAGTCACGAAAACACAATTTGATCGACAATATTGGCCGTTCAACGTAGAATCGCAACAGTTTTTGTCTAAATATCAAGCTTAAAACCTATTTTTCGTTGTCCTAATTGTATGCTAATTTGATTTCTAAACTTCTTCTACATGATAATGCATATATGAAGACAGATACGCAAGAATGAAATCAAAAAAATATGTTTTAAACAACGAAATATGTTGTTCAATGTCGAACAATTTTGATCAAAATTTTAAAAAATTCACGAGTATGACCCACCTTAGGATGTACTAAACCTATTTTTAACTTGATGTAATTATGTATTAATCATAAAAACATGTTTATTAAACTATATATAACATTTTAGAGTCACGAAAACACAATTTGATCGACAATATTGGCCGTTCAACGTAGAATCGCAACAGTTTTTGTCCAAATATTAAGCTTAAAACCTATTTTTCGTTGTCCTAATTGTATTCTAATTCGATTTGTAAATTTTTTCTACATGATAAACCATATATGAAGACAGATAGACAAGAATGAAATCAAAAAAATATGTTTTAAACAATCAAATAGGTTGTTCAACGTCGAACAATTTTGATCAAAATTTTAAAAAATTAACGAGTATGACCCACCTTATGATGTACTAAACCTACTTTTAACTTGATTTAATTATGTATTAATCCTAAAAACAAGTTTATTAAACTATATATAACTGTTTGGAGTCACGAAAACACAATATGATCGACAATATTGGCCGTTTAACGTAGAATCGCTACAGTTTTTGTCCAAATATCAAGCTTAAAACCCATTTTTCGTTGTCCTAATTGTATTCTAATTTGATTTCTAAACTTTTTCTACATGATAATAAATATATGAAGACAGATATACAAGAATGAAACAAAAAAATATGTTTTAAACAATCAAATAGGTTGTTCAATGTCGAACAATTTTGATCAAAATTTTAAAAATTTCACGAGTATGACCCACCTTAGGATGTTCTAAAGCTATTTTTAACTTGATTTAATTATGTATTAACCCTAAAAACAAGTTTATTAAACTATATATAAAGGTTTCGAGTCACGAAAATACAATATGATCGACAATATTGGCCGTTTAACGTAGAATCGCTACAGTTTTTGTCCAAATATCAAGCTTAAAATCCATTTTTCGGTGTACTAATTGTATTCTAATTTGATTTCTAAACTTCTTCTACATGATAATGCATATATGAAGACAGATACACAAGAATGAAATCAAAAAAATATGTTTTAAACAACGAAATATGTTGTTCAATGTCGAACAATTTTGATCAAAATTTTAAAAAATTCACGAGTATGACCCACCTTAGGATGTGCTAAACCTATTTTTAACTTGATGTAATTATGTATTAATCATAAAAACATGTTTATTAAACTATATATAACATTTTAGAGTCACGAAAACACAATTTGATCGACAATATTGGCCGTTCAACGTAGAATCGCAACAATTTTTGTCCAAATATCAAGCTTAAAACCCATTTTTCGTTGTCCTAATTGTATGCTAATTTGATTTCTAAACTTCTTCTACATGATAATGCATATATGAAGACAGATACGCAAGAATGAAATTAAAAAAATATGTTTTAAACAACCAAATATGTTTTTCAATGTCGAACAATTTTGATCAAAATTTTAAAAAATTCACGAGTATGACCCACCTTAGGATGTACTAAACCTATTTTTAACTTGATGTAATTATGTATTAATAATAAAAACATGTTTATTAAACTATATATAACATTTTAGAGTCACGAAAACACAATTTGATCGACAATATTGGCCGTTCAACGTAGAATCGCAACAGTTTTTGTCCAAATATCAAGCTTAAAACCTATTTTTCGTTGTCCTAATTGTATGCTAATTTGATTTCTAAACTTCTTCTACATGATAATGCATATATGAAGACAGATACGCAAGAATGAAATCAAAAAAATATGTTTTAAACAACGAAATATGTTGTTCAATGTCGAACAATTTTGATCAAAATTTTAAAAAATTCACGAGTATGACCCACCTTAGGATGTACTAAACCTATTTTTAACTTGATGTAATTATGTATTAATCATAAAAACATGTTTATTAAACTATATATAACATTTTAGAGTCACGAAAACACAATTTGATCGACAATATTGGCCGTTCAACGTAGAATCGCAACAGTTTTTGTCCAAATATTAAGCTTAAAACCCATTTTTCGTTGTCCTAATTGTATTCTAATTCGATTTGTAAATTTTTTCTACATGATAAACCATATATGAAGACAGATAGACAAGAATGAAATCAAAAAAATATGTTTTAAACAATCAAATAGGTTGTTCAACGTCGAACAATTTTGATCAAAATTTTAAAAAATTAACGAGTATGACCCACCTTATGATGTACTAAACCTACTTTTAACTTGATTTAATTATGTATTAATCCTAAAAACAAGTTTATTAAACTATATATAACTGTTTGGAGTCACGAAAACACAATATGATCGACAATATTGGCCGTTTAACGTAGAATCGCTACAGTTTTTGTCCAAATATCAAGCTTAAAATCCATTTTTCGGTGTACTAATTGTATTCTAATTTGATTTCTAAACTTCTTCTACATGATAATGCATATACGAAGATAGATACACAAGAATGAAATCAAAAAAATATGTTTTAAACAACGAAATATGTTGTTCAATGTCGAACAATTTTGATCAAAATTTTAAAAAATTCACGAGTATGACCCACCTTAGGACGTGCTAAATCTATTTTTAACTTGATGTAATTATGTATTAATCATAAAAACATGTTTATTAAACTATATATAACATTTTAGAGTCACGAAAACACAATTTGATCGACAATATTGGTCGTTCAACGTAGAATCGCAACAGTTTTTGTCCAAATATCAAGCTTAAAACCCATTTTTCGTTGTCCTAATTATATGCTAATTTGATTTCTAAACTTCTTCTACATGATAATGCATATATGAAAACAGATACGCAAGAATGAAATCAAAAAAATATGTTTTAAACAACCAAATATGTTGTTCAATGTCGAACAATTTTGATCAAAATTTTAAAAAATTCACGAGTATGACCCACCTTAGGATGTACTAAACCTATTTTTAACTTGATGTAATTATGTATTAATAATAAAAACATGTTTATTAAACTATATATAACATTTTAGAGTCACGAAAACACAATTTGATCGACAATATTGGCCGTTCAACGTAGAATCGCAACAGCTTTTGTCCAAATATGAAGCTTAAAACCTATTTTTCGTTGTCCTAATTGTATGCTAATTTGATTTCTAAACTTCTTCTACATGATAATGCATATATGAAGACAGATACGCAAGAATGAAATCAAAAAAATATGTTTTAAACAACGAAATATGTTGTTCAATGTCGAACAATTTTGATCAAAATTTTAAAAAATTCACGAGTATGACCCACCTTAGGATGTTCTAAAGCTATTTTTAACTTGATTTAATTATGTATTAACCCTAAAAACAAGTTTATTAAACTATATATAACGGTTTCGAGTCACGAAAATACAATATGATCGACAATATTGGCCGTTTAACGTAGAATCGCTACAGTTTTTGTCCAAATATCAAGCTTAAAATCCATTTTTCGGTGTACTAATTGTATTCTAATTTGATTTCTAACCTTCTTTTACATGATAATGCATATATGAAGACAGATACACAAGAATGAAATCAAAAAAATATGTTTTAAACAACGATATATGTTGTTCAATGTCGAACAATTTTGATCAAAATTTTAAAAAATTCACGAGTATGACCCACCTTAGGATGTACTAAACCTATTTTTAACTTGATGTAATTATGTATTAATCATAAAAACATGTTTATTAAACTATATATAACATTTTAGAGTCACGAAAACACAATTTGATCGACAATATTGGCCGTTCAACGTAGAATCGCAACAGTTTTTGTCCAAATATTAAGCTTAAAACCCATTTTTCGTTGTCCTAATTGTATTCTAATTCGATTTGTAAATTTTTCTACATGATAAACCATATATGAAGACAGATAGACAAGAATGAAATCAAAAAAATATGTTTTAAACAATCAAATAGGTTGTTCAACGTCGAACAATTTTGATCAAAATTTTAAAAAATTAACGAGTATGACCCACCTTATGATGTACTAAACCTACTTTTAACTTGATTTAATTATGTATTAATCCTAAAAACAAGTTTATTAAACTATATATAACTGTTTGGAGTCACGAAAACACAATATGATCGACAATATTGGCCGTTTAACGTAGAATCGCTACAGTTTTTGTCCAAATATCAAGCTTAAAACCCATTTTTCGTTGTCCTAATTGTATTCTAATTTGATTTCTAAACTTTTTCTACATGATAATAAATATATGAAGACAGATATACAAGAATGAAACAAAAAAATATGTTTTAAACAATCAAATAGGTTGTTCAATGTCGAACAATTTTGATCAAAATTTTAAAAAATTCACGAGTATGACCCACCTTAGGATGTTCTAAAGCTATTTTTAACTTGATTTAATTATGTATTAACCCTAAAAACAAGTTTATTAAACTATATATAACGGTTTCGAGTCACGAAAATACAATATGATCGACAATATTGGCCGTTTAACGTAGAATCGCTACAGTTTTTGTCCAAATATCAAGCTTAAAATCCATTTTTCGGTGTACTAATTGTATTCTAATTTGATTTCTAAACTTCTTCTACATGATAATGCATATATGAAGACAGATACACAAGAATGAAATCAAAAAAATATGTTTTAGACAACGAAATATGTTGTTCAATGTCGAACAATTTTGATCAAAATTTTAAAAAATTCACGAGTATGACCCACCTTAGGATGTGCTAAACCTATTTTTAACTTGATGTAATTATGTATTAATCATAAAAACATGTTTATTAAACTATATATAACATTTTAGAGTCACGAAAACACAATTTGATCGACAATATTGGCCATTCAACGTAGAATCGCAACAATTTTTGTCCAAATATCAAGCTTAAAACCCATTTTTCGGTGTACGAATTGTATTCTAATTTGATTTCTAAACTTCTTCTACATGATAATGCATATATGAAGACAGATACACAAGAATGAAATCAAAAAAATATGTTTTAAACAACGAAATATGTTGTTCAATGTCGAACAATTTTGATCAAAATTTTAAAAAATTCACGAGTATGACCCACCTTAGGATGTACTAAACCTATTTTTAACTTGATGTAATTATGTATTAATCATAAAAACATGTTTATTAAACTATATATAACATTTTAGAGTCACGAAAACACAATTTGATCGACAATATTGGCCGTTCAACGTAGAATCGCAACAGTTTTTGTCCAAATATTAAGCTTAAAACCCATTTTTCGTTGTCCTAATTGTATTCTAATTCGATTTGTAAATTTTTTCTACATGATAAACCATATATGAAGACAGATAGACAAGAATGAAATCAAAAAAATATGTTTTAAACAATCAAATAGGTTGTTCAACGTCGAACAATTTTGATCAAAATTTTAAAAAATTAACGAGTATGACCCACCTTATGATGTACTAAACCTACTTTTAACTTGATTTAATTATGTATTAATCCTAAAAACAAGTTTATTAAACTATATATAACTGTTTGGAGTCACGAAAACACAATATGATCGACAATATTGGCCGTTTAACGTAGAATCGCTACAGTTTTTGTCCAAATATCAAGCTTAAAACCCATTTTTCGTTGTCCTAATTGTATTCTAATTTGATTTCTAAACTTTTTCTACATGATAATAAATATATGAAGACAGATATACAAGAATGAAACAAAAAAATATGTTTTAAACAATCAAATAGGTTGTTCAATGTCGAACAATTTTGATCAAAATTTTAAAAAATTCACGAGTATGACCCACCTTAGGATGTTCTAAAGCTATTTTTAACTTGATTTAATTATGTATTAACCCTAAAAACAAGTTTATTAAACTATATATAACGGTTTCGAGTCACGAAAATACAATATGATCGACAATATTGGCCGTTTAACGTAGAATCGCTACAGTTTTTGTCCAAATATCAAGCTTAAAATCCATTTTTCGGTGTACTAATTGTATTCTAATTTGATTTCTAAACTTCTTCTACATGATAATGCATATATGAAGACAGATACACAAGAATGAAATCAAAAAAATATGTTTTAGACAACGAAATATGTTGTTCAATGTCGAACAATTTTGATCAAAATTTTAAAAAATTCACGAGTATGACCCACCTTAGGATGTGCTAAACCTATTTTTAACTTGATGTAATTATGTATTAATCATAAAAACATGTTTATTAAACTATATATAACATTTTAGAGTCACGAAAACACAATTTGATCGACAATATTGGCCATTCAACGTAGAATCGCAACAATTTTTGTCCAAATATCAAGCTTAAAACCCATTTTTCGTTGTCCTAATTGTATGCTAATTTGATTTCTAAACTTCTTCTACATGATAATGCATATATGAAGACAGATACGCAAGAATGAAATCAAAAAAATATGTTTTAAACAACCAAATATGTTGTTCAATGTCGAACAATTTTGATCAAAATTTTAAAAAATTCACGAGTATGACCCACCTTAGGATGTACTAAACCTATTTTTAACTTGATGTAATTATGTATTAATAATAAAAACATGTTTATTAAACTATATATAACATTTTAGAGTCACGAAAACACAATTTGATCGACAATATTGGCCGTTCAACGTAGAATCGCAACAGTTTTTGTCCAAATATCAAGCTTAAAACCTATTTTTCGTTGTCCTAATTGTATGCTAATTTGATTTCTAAACTTCTTCTACATGATAATGCATATATGAAGACAGATACGCAAGAATGAAATCAAAAAAATATGTTTTAAACAACGAAATACGTTGTTCAATGTCGAACAATTTTGATCAAAATTTTAAAAAATTCACGAGTATGACCCACCTTAGGATGTACTAAACCTATTTTTAACTTGATGTAATTATGTATTAATCATAAAAACATGTTTATTAAACTATATATAACATTTTAGAGTCACGAAAACACAATTTGATCGACAATATTGGCCGTTCAACGTAGAATCGCAACAGTTTTTGTCCAAATATTAAGCTTAAAACCTATTTTTCGTTGTCCTAATTGTATTCTAATTCGATTTGTAAATTTTTTCTACATGATAAACCATATATGAAGACAGATAGACACGAATGAAATCAAAAAAATATGTTTTAAACAATCAAATAGGTTGTTCAACGTCGAACAATTTTGATCAAAATTTTAAAAAATTAACGAGTATGACCCACCTTATGATGTACTAAACCTACTTTTAACTTGATTTAATTATGTATTAATCCTAAAAACAAGTTTATTAAACTATATATAACTGTTTGGAGTCACGAAAACACAATATGATCGACAATATTGGCCGTTTAACGTAGAATCGCTACAGTTTTTGTCCAAATATCAAGCTTAAAATCCATTTTTCGTTGTCCTAATTGTATTCTAATTTGATTTCTAAACTTTTTCTACATGATAATAAATATATGAAGACAGATATACAAGAATGAAACAAAAAAATATGTTTTAAACAATCAAATAGGTTGTTCAATGTCGAACAATTTTGATCAAAATTTTAAAAAATTCACGAGTATGACCCACCTTAGGATGTTCTAAAGCTATTTTTAACTTGATTTAATTATGTATTAACCCTAAAAACAAGTTTATTAAACTATATATAACGGTTTCGAGTCACGAAAATACAATATGATCGACAATATTGGCCGTTTAACGTAGAATCGCTACAGTTTTTGTCCAAATATCAAGCTTAAAATCCATTTTTCGGTGTACTAATTGTATTTTAATTTGATTTCTAAACTTCTTCTACATGATAATGCATATATGAAGACAGATACACAATAATGAAATCAAAAAAATATGTTTTAAACAACGAAATATGTTGTTCAATGTCGAACAATTTTGATCAAAATTTTAAAAAATTCACGAGTATGACCCACCTTAGGATGTGCTAAACCTATTTTTAACTTGATGTAATTATGTATTAATCATAAAAACATGTTTATTAAACTATATATAACATTTTAGAGTCACGAAAACACAATTTGATCGACAATATTGGCCGTTCAACGTAGAATCGCAACAATTTTTGTCCAAATATCAAGCTTAAAACCCATTTTTCGTTGTCCTAATTGTATGCTAATTTGATTTCTAAACTTCTTCTACATGATAATGCATATATGAAGACAGATACGCAAGAATGAAATTAAAAAAATATGTTTTAAACAACCAAATATGTTTTTCAATGTCGAACAATTTTGATCAAAATTTTAAAAAATTCACGAGTATGACCCACCTTAGGATGTACTAAACCTATTTTTAACTTGATGTAATTATGTATTAATAATAAAAACATGTTTATTAAACTATATATAACATTTTAGAGTCACGAAAACACAATTTGATCGACAATATTGGCCGTTCAACGTAGAATCGCAACAGTTTTTGTCCAAATATCAAGCTTAAAACCTATTTTTCGTTGTCCTAATTGTATGCTAATTTGATTTCTAAACTTCTTCTACATGATAATGCATATATGAAGACAGATACGCAAGAATGAAATCAAAAAAATATGTTTTAAACAACGAAATATGTTGTTCAATGTCGAACAATTTTGATCAAAATTTTAAAAAATTCACGAGTATGACCCACCTTAAGATGTGCTAAACCTATTTTTAACTTGATGTAATTATGTATTAATCATAAAAACATGTTTATTAAACTATATATAACATTTTAGAGTCACGAAAACACAATTTGATCGACAATATTGGCCGTTCAACGTAGAATCGCAACAGTTTTTGTCCAAATATTAAGCTTAAAACCCATTTTTCGTTGTCCTAATTGTATTCTAATTCGATTTGTAAATTTTTTCTACATGATAAACCATATATGAAGACAGATAGACAAGAATGAAATCAAAAAAATATGTTTTAAACAATCAAATAGGTTGTTCAACGTCGAACAATTTTGATCAAAATTTTAAAAAATTAACGAGTATGACCCACCTTATGATGTACTAAACCTACTTTTAACTTGATTTAATTATGTATTAATCCTAAAAACAAGTTTATTAAACTATATATAACTGTTTGGAGTCACGAAAACACAATATGATCGACAATATTGGCCGTTTAACGTAGAATCGCTACAGTTTTTGTCCAAATATCAAGCTTAAAATCCATTTTTCGGTGTACTAATTGTATTCTAATTTGATTTCTAAACTTCTTCTACATGATAATGCATATATGAAGACAGATACACAAGAATGAAATCAAAAAAATATGTTTTAAACAACGAAATATGTTGTTCAATGTCGAACAATTTTGATCAAAATTTTAAAAAATTCACGAGTATGACCCACCTTAGGACGTGCTAAACCTATTTTTAACTTGATGTAATTATGTATTAATCATAAAAACATGTTTATTAAACTATATATAACATTTTAGAGTCACGAAAACACAATTTGATCGACAATATTGGCCATTCAACGTAGAATCGCAACAGTTTTTGTCCAAATATCAAGCTTAAAACCCATTTTTCGTTGTCCTAATTGTATGCTAATTTGATTTCTAAACTTCTTCTACATGATAATGCATATATGAAAACAGATACGCAAGAATGAAATCAAAAAAATATGTTTTAAACAACCAAATATGTTGTTCAATGTCGAACAATTTTGATCAAAATTTTAAAAAATTCACGAGTATGACCCACGTTAGGATGTACTAAACCTATTTTTAACTTGATGTAATTATGTATTAATAATAAAAACATGTTTATTAAACTATATATAACATTTTAGAGTCACGAAAACACAATTTGATCGACAATATTGGCCGTTCAACGTAGAATCGCAACAGCTTTTGTCCAAATATGAAGCTTAAAACCTATTTTTCGTTGTCCTAATTGTATGCTAATTTGATTTCTAAACTTCTTCTACATGATAATGCATATATGAAGACAGATACGCAAGAATGAAATCAAAAAAATATGTTTTAAACAACGAAATATGTTGTTCAATGTCGAACAATTTTGATCAAAATTTTAAAAAATTCACGAGTATGACCCACCTTAGGATGTTCTAAAGCTATTTTTAACTTGATTTAATTATGTATTAACCCTAAAAACAAGTTTATTAAACTATATATAACGGTTTCGAGTCACGAAAATACAATATGATCGACAATATTGGCCGTTTAACGTAGAATCGCTACAGTTTTTGTCCAAATATCAAGCTTAAAATCCATTTTTCGGTGTACGAATTGTATTCTAATTTGATTTCTAAACTTCTTCTACATGATAATGCATATATGAAGACAGATACACAAGAATGAAATCAAAAAAATATGTTTTAAACAACGAAATATGTTGTTCAATGTCGAACAATTTTGATCAAAATTTTAAAAAATTCACGAGTATGACCCACCTTAGGATGTGCTAAACCTATTTTTAACTTGATGTAATTATGTATTAATCATAAAAACATGTTTATTAAACTATATATAACATTTTAGAGTCACGAAAACACAATTTGATCGACAATATTGGCCGTTCAACGTAGAATCGCAACAATTTTTGTCCAAATATCAAGCTTAAAACCCATTTTTCGTTGTCCTAATTGTATGCTAATTTGATTTCTAAACTTCTTCTACATGATAATGCATATATGAAGACAGATACGCAAGAATGAAATTAAAAAAATATGTTTTAAACAACCAAATATGTTTTTCAATGTCGAACAATTTTGATCAAAATTTTAAAAAATTCACGAGTATGACCCACCTTAGGATGTACTAAACCTATTTTTAACTTGATGTAATTATGTATTAATAATAAAAACATGTTTATTAAACTATATATAACATTTTAGAGTCACGAAAACACAATTTGATCGACAATATTGGCCGTTCAACGTAGAATCGCAACAGTTTTTGTCCAAATATCAAGCTTAAAACCTATTTTTCGTTGTCCTAATTGTATGCTAATTTGATTTCTAAACTTCTTCTACATGATAATGCATATATGAAGACAGATACGCAAGAATGAAATCAAAAAAATATGTTTTAAACAACGAAATATGTTGTTCAATGTCGAACAATTTTGATCAAAATTTTAAAAAATTCACGAGTATGACCCACCTTAAGATGTGCTAAACCTATTTTTAACTTGATGTAATTATGTATTAATCATAAAAACATGTTTATTAAACTATATATAACATTTTAGAGTCACGAAAACACAATTTGATCGACAATATTGGCCGTTCAACGTAGAATCGCAACAGTTTTTGTCCAAATATTAAGCTTAAAACCCATTTTTCGTTGTCCTAATTGTATTCTAATTCGATTTGTAAATTTTTTCTACATGATAAACCATATATGAAGACAGATAGACAAGAATGAAATCAAAAAAATATGTTTTAAACAATCAAATAGGTTGTTCAACGTCGAACAATTTTGATCAAAATTTTAAAAAATTAACGAGTATGACCCACCTTATGATGTACTAAACCTACTTTTAACTTGATTTAATTATGTATTAATCCTAAAAACAAGTTTATTAAACTATATATAACTGTTTGGAGTCACGAAAACACAATATGATCGACAATATTGGCCGTTTAACGTAGAATCGCTACAGTTTTTGTCCAAATATCAAGCTTAAAATCCATTTTTCGGTGTACTAATTGTATTCTAATTTGATTTCTAAACTTCTTCTACATGATAATGCATATATGAAGACAGATACACAAGAATGAAATCAAAAAAATATGTTTTAAACAACGAAATATGTTGTTCAATGTCGAACAATTTTGATCAAAATTTTAAAAAATTCACGAGTATGACCCACCTTAGGACGTGCTAAACCTATTTTTAACTTGATGTAATTATGTATTAATCATAAAAACATGTTTATTAAACTATATATAACATTTTAGAGTCACGAAAACACAATTTGATCGACAATATTGGCCATTCAACGTAGAATCGCAACAGTTTTTGTCCAAATATCAAGCTTAAAACCCATTTTTCGTTGTCCTAATTGTATGCTAATTTGATTTCTAAACTTCTTCTACATGATAATGCATATATGAAAACAGATACGCAAGAATGAAATCAAAAAAATATGTTTTAAACAACCAAATATGTTGTTCAATGTCGAACAATTTTGATCAAAATTTTAAAAAATTCACGAGTATGACCCACGTTAGGATGTACTAAACCTATTTTTAACTTGATGTAATTATGTATTAATAATAAAAACATGTTTATTAAACTATATATAACATTTTAGAGTCACGAAAACACAATTTGATCGACAATATTGGCCGTTCAACGTAGAATCGCAACAGCTTTTGTCCAAATATGAAGCTTAAAACCTATTTTTCGTTGTCCTAATTGTATGCTAATTTGATTTCTAAACTTCTTCTACATGATAATGCATATATGAAGACAGATACGCAAGAATGAAATCAAAAAAATATGTTTTAAACAACGAAATATGTTGTTCAATGTCGAACAATTTTGATCAAAATTTTAAAAAATTCACGAGTATGACCCACCTTAGGATGTTCTAAAGCTATTTTTAACTTGATTTAATTATGTATTAACCCTAAAAACAAGTTTATTAAACTATATATAACGGTTTCGAGTCACGAAAATACAATATGATCGACAATATTGGCCGTTTAACGTAGAATCGCTACAGTTTTTGTCCAAATATCAAGCTTAAAATCCATTTTTCGGTGTACGAATTGTATTCTAATTTGATTTCTAAACTTCTTCTACATGATAATGCATATATGAAGACAGATACACAAGAATGAAATCAAAAAAATATGTTTTAAACAACGAAATATGTTGTTCAATGTCGAACAATTTTGATCAAAATTTTAAAAAATTCACGAGTATGACCCACCTTAGGATGTACTAAACCTATTTTTAACTTGATGTAATTATGTATTAATCATAAAAACATGTTTATTAAACTATATATAACATTTTAGAGTCACGAAAACACAATTTGATCGACAATATTGGCCGTTCAACGTAGAATCGCAACAGTTTTTGTCCAAATATTAAGCTTAAAACCTATTTTTCGTTGTCCTAATTGCATTCTAATTCGATTTGTAAATTTTTTCTACATGATAAACCATATATGAAGACAGATAGACAAGAATGAAATCAAAAAAATATGTTTTAAACAATCAAATAGGTTGTTCAACGTCGAACAATTTTGATCAAAATTTTAAAAAATTAACGAGTATGACCCACCTTATGATGTACTAAACCTACTTTTAACTTGATTTAATTATGTATTAATCCTAAAAACAAGTTTATTAAACTATATATAACTGTTTGGAGTCACGAAAACACAATATGATCGACAATATTGGCCGTTTAACGTAGAATCGCTACAGTTTTTGTCCAAATATCAAGCTTAAAACCAATTTTTCGTTGTCCTAATTGTATTCTAATTTGATTTCTAAACTTTATCTACATGATAATAAATATATGAAGACAGATATACAAGAATGAAACAAAAAAATATGTTTTAAACAATCAAATAGGTTGTTCAATGTCGAACAATTTTGATCAAAATTTTAAAAAATTCACGAGTATGACCCACCTTAGGATGTTCTAAAGCTATTTTTAACTTGATTTAATTATGTATTAACCCTAAAAACAAGTTTATTAAACTATATATAACGGTTTCGAGTCACGAAAATACAATATGATCGACAATATTGGCCGTTTAACGTAGAATCGCTACAGTTTTTGTCCAAATATCAAGCTTAAAATCCATTTTTCGGTGTACTAATTGTATTTTAATTTGATTTCTAAACTTCTTCTACATGATAATGCATATATGAAGACAGATACACAATAATGAAATCAAAAAAATATGTTTTAAACAACGAAATATGTTGTTCAATGTCGAACAATTTTGATCAAAATTTTAAAAAATTCACGAGTATGACCCACCTTAGGATGTGCTAAACCTATTTTTAACTTGATGTAATTATGTATTAATAATAAAAACATGTTTATTAAACTATATATAACATTTTAGAGTCACGAAAACACAATTTGTTCGACAATATTGGCCGTTCAACGTAGAATCGCAACAGCTTTTGTCCAAATATGAAGCTTAAAACCTATTTTTCGTTGTCCTAATTGTATGCTAATTTGATTTCTAAACTTCTTCTACATGATAATGCATATATGAAGACAGATACGCAAGAATGAAATCAAAAAAATATGTTTTAAACAACGAAATATGTTGTTCAATGTCGAACAATTTTGATCAAAATTTTAAAAAATTCACGAGTATGACCCACCTTAGGATGTTCTAAAGCTATTTTTAACTTGATTTAATTATGTATTAACCCTAAAAACAAGTTTATTAAACTATATATAACGGTTTCGAGTCACGAAAATACAATATGATCGACAATATTGGCCGTTTAACGTAGAATCGCTACAGTTTTTGTCCAAATATCAAGCTTAAAATCCATTTTTCGGTGTACGAATTGTATTCTAATTTGATTTCTAAACTTCTTCTACATGATAATGCATATATGAAGACAGATACACAAGAATGAAATCAAAAAAATATGTTTTAAACAACGAAATATGTTGTTCAATGTCGAACAATTTTGATCAAAATTTTAAAAAATTCACGAGTATGACCCACCTTAGGATGTACTAAACCTATTTTTAACTTGATGTAATTATGTATTAATCATAAAAACATGTTTATTAAACTATATATAACATTTTAGAGTCACGAAAACACAATTTGATCGACAATATTGGCCGTTCAACGTAGAATCGCAACAGTTTTTGTCCAAATATTAAGCTTAAAACCTATTTTTCGTTGTCCTAATTGCATTCTAATTCGATTTGTAAATTTTTTCTACATGATAAACCATATATGAAGACAGATAGACAAGAATGAAATCAAAAAAATATGTTTTAAACAATCAAATAGGTTGTTCAACGTCGAACAATTTTGATCAAAATTTTAAAAAATTAACGAGTATGACCCACCTTATGATGTACTAAACCTACTTTTAACTTGATTTAATTATGTATTAATCCTAAAAACAAGTTTATTAAACTATATATAACTGTTTGGAGTCACGAAAACACAATATGATCGACAATATTGGCCGTTTAACGTAGAATCGCTACAGTTTTTGTCCAAATATCAAGCTTAAAACCAATTTTTCGTTGTCCTAATTGTATTCTAATTTGATTTCTAAACTTTATCTACACGATAATAAATATATGAAGACAGATATACAAGAATGAAACAAAAAAATATGTTTTAAACAATCAAATAGGTTGTTCAATGTCGAACAATTTTGATCAAAATTTTAAAAAATTCACGAGTATGACCCACCTTAGGATGTTCTAAAGCTATTTTTAACTTGATTTAATTATGTATTAACCCTAAAAACAAGTTTATTAAACTATATATAACGGTTTCGAGTCACGAAAATACAATATGATCGACAATATTGGCCGTTTAACGTAGAATCGCTACAGTTTTTGTCCAAATATCAAGCTTAAAATCCATTTTTCGGTGTACTAAATGTATTTTAATTTGATTTCTAAACTTCTTCTACATGATAATGCATATATGAAGACAGATACACAATAATGAAATCAAAAAAATATGTTTTAAACAACGAAATATGTTGTTCAATGTCGAACAATTTTGATCAAAATTTTAAAAAATTCACGAGTATGACCCACCTTAGGATGTGCTAAACCTATTTTTAACTTGATGTAATTATGTATTAATCATAAAAACATGTTTATTAAACTATATATAACATTTTAGAGTCACGAAAACACAATTTGATCGACAATATTGGCCGTTCAACGTAGAATCGCAACAATTTTTGTCCAAATATCAAGCTTAAAACCCATTTTTCGTTGTCCTAATTGTATGCTAATTTGATTTCTAAACTTCTTCTACATGATAATGCATATATGAAGACAGATACGCAAGAATGAAATTAAAAAAATATGTTTTAAACAACCAAATATGTTTTTCAATGTCGAACAATTTTGATCAAAATTTTAAAAAATTCACGAGTATGACCCACCTTAGGATGTACTAAACCTATTTTTAACTTGATGTAATTATGTATTAATAATAAAAACATGTTTATTAAACTATATATAACATTTTAGAGTCACGAAAACACAATTTGATCGACAATATTGGCCGTTCAACGTAGAATCGCAACAGTTTTTGTCCAAATATCAAGCTTAAAACCTATTTTTCGTTGTCCTAATTGTATGCTAATTTGATTTCTAAACTTCTTCTACATGATAATGCATATATGAAGACAGATACGCAAGAATGAAATCAAAAAAATATGTTTTAAACAACGAAATATGTTGTTCAATGTCGAACAATTTTGATCAAAATTTTAAAAAATTCACGAGTATGACCCACCTTAAGATGTACTAAACCTATTTTTAACTTGATGTAATTATGTATTAATCATAAAAACATGTTTATTAAACTATATATAACATTTTAGAGTCACGAAAACACAATTTGATCGACAATATTGGCCGTTCAACGTAGAATCGCAACAGTTTTTGTCCAAATATTAAGCTTAAAACCCATTTTTCGTTGTCCTAATTGTATTCTAATTCGATTTGTAAATTTTTTCTACATGATAAACCATATATGAAGACAGATAGACAAGAATGAAATCAAAAAAATATGTTTTAAACAATCAAATAGGTTGTTCAACGTCGAACAATTTTGATCAAAATTTTAAAAAATTAACGAGTATGACCCACCTTATGATGTACTAAACCTACTTTTAACTTGATTTAATTATGTATTAATCCTAAAAACAAGTTTATTAAACTATATATAACTGTTTGGAGTCACGAAAACACAATATGATCGACAATATTGGCCGTTTAACGTAGAATCGCTACAGTTTTTGTCCAAATATCAAGCTTAAAATCCATTTTTCGGTGTACTAATTGTATTCTAATTTGATTTCTAAACTTCTTCTACATGATAATGCATATATGAAGACAGATACACAAGAATGAAATCAAAAAAATATGTTTTAAACAACGAAATATGTTGTTCAATGTCGAACAATTTTGATCAAAATTTTAAAAAATTCACGAGTATGACCCACCTTAGGACGTGCTAAACCTATTTTTAACTTGATGTAATTATGTATTAATCATAAAAACATGTTTATTAAACTATATATAACATTTTAGAGTCACGAAAACACAATTTGATCGACAATATTGGCCGTTCAACGTAGAATCGCAACAGTTTTTGTCCAAATATCAAGCTTAAAACCCATTTTTCGTTGTCCTAATTGTATGCTAATTTGATTTCTAAACTTCTTCTACATGATAATGCATATATGAAAACAGATACGCAAGAATGAAATCAAAAAAATATGTTTTAAACAACCAAATATGTTGTTCAATGTCGAACAATTTTGATCAAAATTTTAAAAAATTCACGAGTATGACCCACGTTAGGATGTACTAAACCTATTTTTAACTTGATGTAATTATGTATTAATAATAAAAACATGTTTATTAAACTATATATAACATTTTAGAGTCACGAAAACACAATTTGATCGACAATATTGGCCGTTCAACGTAGAATCGCAACAGCTTTTGTCCAAATATGAAGCTTAAAACCTATTTTTCGTTGTCCTAATTGTATGCTAATTTGATTTCTAAACTTCTTCTACATGATAATGCATATATGAAGACAGATACGCAAGAATGAAATCAAAAAAATATGTTTTAAACAACGAAATATGTTGTTCAATGTCGAACAATTTTGATCAAAATTTTAAAAAATTCACGAGTATGACCCACCTTAGGATGTTCTAAAGCTATTTTTAACTTGATTTAATTATGTATTAACCCTAAAAACAAGTTTATTAAACTATATATAACGGTTTCGAGTCACGAAAATACAATATGATCGACAATATTGGCCGTTTAACGTAGAATCGCTACAGTTTTTGTCCAAATATCAAGCTTAAAATCCATTTTTCGGTGTACGAATTGTATTCTAATTTGATTTCTAAACTTCTTCTACATGATAATGCATACATGAAGACAGATACACAAGAATGAAATCAAAAAAATATGTTTTAAACAACGAAATATGTTGTTCAATGTCGAACAATTTTGATCAAAATTTTAAAAAATTCACGAGTATGACCCACCTTAGGATGTACTAAACCTATTTTTAACTTGATGTAATTATGTATTAATCATAAAAACATGTTTATTAAACTATATATAACATTTTAGAGTCACGAAAACACAATTTGATCGACAATATTGGCCGTTCAACGTAGAATCGCAACAGTTTTTGTCCAAATATTAAGCTTAAAACCTATTTTTCGTTGTCCTAATTGCATTCTAATTCGATTTGTAAATTTTTTCTACATGATAAACCATATATGAAGACAGATAGACAAGAATGAAATCAAAAAAATATGTTTTAAACAATCAAATAGGTTGTTCAACGTCGAACAATTTTGATCAAAATTTTAAAAAATTAACGAGTATGACCCACCTTATGATGTACTAAACCTACTTTTAACTTGATTTAATTATGTATTAATCCTAAAAACAAGTTTATTAAACTATATATAACTGTTTGGAGTCACGAAAACACAATATGATCGACAATATTGGCCGTTTAACGTAGAATCGCTACAGTTTTTGTCCAAATATCAAGCTTAAAACCCATTTTTCGTTGTCCTAATTGTATTCTAATTTGATTTCTAAACTTTTTCTACATGATAATAAATATATGAAGACAGATATACAAGAATGAAACAAAAAAATATGTTTTAAACAATCAAATAGGTTGTTCAATGTCGAACAATTTTGATCAAAATTTTAAAAAATTCACGAGTATGACCCACCTTAGGATGTTCTAAAGCTATTTTTAACTTGATTTAATTATGTATTAACCCTAAAAACAAGTTTATTAAACTATATATAACGGTTTCGAGTCACGAAAATACAATATGATCGACAATATTGGCCGTTTAACGTAGAATCGCTACAGTTTTTGTCCAAATATCAAGCTTAAAATCCATTTTTCGGTGTACTAATTGTATTTTAATTTGATTTCTAAACTTCTTCTACATGATAATGCATATATGAAGACAGATACACAAGAATGAAATCAAAAAAATATGTTTTAAACAACGAAATATGTTGTTCAATGTCGAACAATTTTGATCAAAATTTTAAAAAATTCACGAGTATGACCCACCTTAGGATGTGCTAAACCTATTTTTAACTTGATGTAATTATGTATTAATCATAAAAACATGTTTATTAAACTATATATAACATTTTAGAGTCACGAAAACACAATTTGATCGACAATATTGGCCGTTCAACGTAGAATCGCAACAATTTTTGTCCAAATATCAAGCTTAAAACCCATTTTTCGTTGTCCTAATTGTATGCTAATTTGATTTCTAAACTTCTTCTACATGATAATGCATATATGAAGACAGATACGCAAGAATGAAATTAAAAAAATATGTTTTAAACAACCAAATATGTTTTTCAATGTCGAACAATTTTGATCAAAATTTTAAAAAATTCACGAGTATGACCCACCTTAGGATGTACTAAACCTATTTTTAACTTGATGTAATTATGTATTAATAATAAAAACATGTTTATTAAACTATATATAACATTTTAGAGTCACGAAAACACAATTTGATCGACAATATTGGCCGTTCAACGTAGAATCGCAACAGTTTTTGTCCAAATATCAAGCTTAAAACCTATTTTTCGTTGTCCTAATTGTATGCTAATTTGATTTCTAAACTTCTTCTACATGATAATGCATATATGAAGACAGATACGCAAGAATGAAATCAAAAAAATATGTTTTAAACAACGAAATATGTTGTTCAATGTCGAACAATTTTGATCAAAATTTTAAAAAATTCACGAGTATGACCCACCTTAAGATGTACTAAACCTATTTTTAACTTGATGTAATTATGTATTAATCATAAAAACATGTTTATTAAACTATATATAACATTTTAGAGTCACGAAAACACAATTTGATCGACAATATTGGCCGTTCAACGTAGAATCGCAACAGTTTTTGTCCAAATATTAAGCTTAAAACCCATTTTTCGTTGTCCTAATTGTATTCTAATTCGATTTGTAAATTTTTTCTACATGATAAACCATATATGAAGACAGATAGACAAGAATGAAATCAAAAAAATATGTTTTAAACAATCAAATAGGTTGTTCAACGTCGAACAATTTTGATCAAAATTTTAAAAAATTAACGAGTATGACCCACCTTATGATGTACTAAACCTACTTTTAACTTGATTTAATTATGTATTAATCCTAAAAACAAGTTTATTAAACTATATATAACTGTTTGGAGTCACGAAAACACAATATGATCGACAATATTGGCCGTTTAACGTAGAATCGCTACAGTTTTTGTCCAAATATCAAGCTTAAAATCCATTTTTCGGTGTACTAATTGTATTCTAATTTGATTTCTAAACTTCTTCTACATGATAATGCATATATGAAGACAGATACACAAGAATGAAATCAAAAAAATATGTTTTAAACAACGAAATATGTTGTTCAATGTCGAACAATTTTGATCAAAATTTTAAAAAATTCACGAGTATGACCCACCTTAGGACGTGCTAAACCTATTTTTAACTTGATGTAATTATGTATTAATCATAAAAACATGTTTATTAAACTATATATAACATTTTAGAGTCACGAAAACACAATTTGATCGACAATATTGGCCGTTCAACGTAGAATCGCAACAGTTTTTGTCCAAATATCAAGCTTAAAACCCATTTTTCGTTGTCCTAATTGTATGCTAATTTGATTTCTAAACTTCTTCTACATGATAATGCATATATGAAAACAGATACGCAAGAATGAAATCAAAAAAATATGTTTTAAACAACCAAATATGTTGTTCAATGTCGAACAATTTTGATCAAAATTTTAAAAAATTCACGAGTATGACCCACGTTAGGATGTACTAAACCTATTTTTAACTTGATGTAATTATGTATTAATAATAAAAACATGTTTATTAAACTATATATAACATTTTAGAGTCACGAAAACACAATTTGATCGACAATATTGGCCGTTCAACGTAGAATCGCAACAGCTTTTGTCCAAATATGAAGCTTAAAACCTATTTTTCGTTGTCCTAATTGTATGCTAATTTGATTTCTAAACTTCTTCTACATGATAATGCATATATGAAGACAGATACGCAAGAATGAAATCAAAAAAATATGTTTTAAACAACGAAATATGTTGTTCAATGTCGAACAATTTTGATCAAAATTTTAAAAAATTCACGAGTATGACCCACCTTAAGATGTACTAAACCTATTTTTAACTTGATGTAATTATGTATTAATCATAAAAACATGTTTATTAAACTATATATAACATTTTAGAGTCACGAAAACACAATTTGATCGACAATATTGGCCGTTCAACGTAGAATCGCAACAGTTTTTGTCCAAATATTAAGCTTAAAACCCATTTTTCGTTGTCCTAATTGTATTCTAATTCGATTTGTAAATTTTTTCTACATGATAAACCATATATGAAGACAGATAGACAAGAATGAAATCAAAAAAATATGTTTTAAACAATCAAATAGGTTGTTCAACGTCGAACAATTTTGATCAAAATTTTAAAAAATTAACGAGTATGACCCACCTTATGATGTACTAAACCTACTTTTAACTTGATTTAATTATGTATTAATCCTAAAAACAAGTTTATTAAACTATATATAACTGTTTGGAGTCACGAAAACACAATATGATCGACAATATTGGCCGTTTAACGTAGAATCGCTACAGTTTTTGTCCAAATATCAAGCTTAAAATCCATTTTTCGGTGTACTAATTGTATTCTAATTTGATTTCTAAACTTCTTCTACATGATAATGCATATATGAAGACAGATACACAAGAATGAAATCAAAAAAATATGTTTTAAACAACGAAATATGTTGTTCAATGTCGAACAATTTTGATCAAAATTTTAAAAAATTCACGAGTATGACCCACCTTAGGACGTGCTAAACCTATTTTTAACTTGATGTAATTATGTATTAATCATAAAAACATGTTTATTAAACTATATATAACATTTTAGAGTCACGAAAACACAATTTGATCGACAATATTGGCCGTTCAACGTAGAATCGCAACAGTTTTTGTCCAAATATCAAGCTTAAAACCCATTTTTCGTTGTCCTAATTGTATGCTAATTTGATTTCTAAACTTCTTCTACATGATAATGCATATATGAAAACAGATACGCAAGAATGAAATCAAAAAAATATGTTTTAAACAACGAAATATGTTGTTCAATGTCGAACAATTTTGATCAAAATTTTAAAAAATTCACGAGTATGACCCACGTTAGGATGTACTAAACCTATTTTTAACTTGATGTAATTATGTATTAATAATAAAAACATGTTTATTAAACTATATATAACATTTTAGAGTCACGAAAACACAATTTGATCGACAATATTGGCCGTTCAACGTAGAATCGCAACAGCTTTTGTCCAAATATGAAGCTTAAAACCTATTTTTCGTTGTCCTAATTGTATGCTAATTTGATTTCTAAACTTCTTCTACATGATAATGCATATATGAAGACAGATACGCAAGAATGAAATCAAAAAAATATGTTTTAAACAACGAAATATGTTGTTCAATGTCGAACAATTTTGATCAAAATTTTAAAAAATTCACGAGTATGACCCACCTTAAGATGTACTAAACCTATTTTTAACTTGATGTAATTATGTATTAATCATAAAAACATGTTTATTAAACTATATATAACATTTTAGAGTCACGAAAACACAATTTGATCGACAATATTGGCCGTTCAACGTAGAATCGCAACAGTTTTTGTCCAAATATTAAGCTTAAAACCCATTTTTCGTTGTCCTAATTGTATTCTAATTCGATTTGTAAATTTTTTCTACATGATAAACCATATATGAAGACAGATAGACAAGAATGAAATCAAAAAAATATGTTTTAAACAATCAAATAGGTTGTTCAACGTCGAACAATTTTGATCAAAATTTTAAAAAATTAACGAGTATGACCCACCTTATGATGTACTAAACCTACTTTTAACTTGATTTAATTATGTATTAATCCTAAAAACAAGTTTATTAAACTATATATAACTGTTTGGAGTCACGAAAACACAATATGATCGACAATATTGGCCGTTTAACGTAGAATCGCTACAGTTTTTGTCCAAATATCAAGCTTAAAATCCATTTTTCGGTGTACTAATTGTATTCTAATTTGATTTCTAAACTTCTTCTACATGATAATGCATATATGAAGACAGATACACAAGAATGAAATCAAAAAAATATGTTTTAAACAACGAAATATGTTGTTCAATGTCGAACAATTTTGATCAAAATTTTAAAAAATTCACGAGTATGACCCACCTTAGGACGTGCTAAACCTATTTTTAACTTGATGTAATTATGTATTAATCATAAAAACATGTTTATTAAACTATATATAACATTTTAGAGTCACGAAAACACAATTTGATCGACAATATTGGCCGTTCAACGTAGAATCGCAACAGTTTTTGTCCAAATATCAAGCTTAAAACCCATTTTTCGTTGTCCTAATTGTATGCTAATTTGATTTCTAAACTTCTTCTACATGATAATGCATATATGAAAACAGATACGCAAGAATGAAATCAAAAAAATATGTTTTAAACAACGAAATATGTTGTTCAATGTCGAACAATTTTGATCAAAATTTTAAAAAATTCACGAGTATGACCCACGTTAGGATGTACTAAACCTATTTTTAACTTGATGTAATTATGTATTAATAATAAAAACATGTTTATTAAACTATATATAACATTTTAGAGTCACGAAAACACAATTTGATCGACAATATTGGCCGTTCAACGTAGAATCGCAACAGCTTTTGTCCAAATATGAAGCTTAAAACCTATTTTTCGTTGTCCTAATTGTATGCTAATTTGATTTCTAAACTTCTTCTACATGATAATGCATATATGAAGACAGATACGCAAGAATGAAATCAAAAAAATATGTTTTAAACAACGAAATATGTTGTTCAATGTCGAACAATTTTGATCAAAATTTTAAAAAATTCACGAGTATGACCCACCTTAAGATGTACTAAACCTATTTTTAACTTGATGTAATTATGTATTAATCATAAAAACATGTTTATTAAACTATATATAACATTTTAGAGTCACGAAAACACAATTTGATCGACAATATTGGCCGTTCAACGTAGAATCGCAACAGTTTTTGTCCAAATATTAAGCTTAAAACCCATTTTTCGTTGTCCTAATTGTATTCTAATTCGATTTGTAAATTTTTTCTACATGATAAACCATATATGAAGACAGATAGACAAGAATGAAATCAAAAAAATATGTTTTAAACAATCAAATAGGTTGTTCAACGTCGAACAATTTTGATCAAAATTTTAAAAAATTAACGAGTATGACCCACCTTATGATGTACTAAACCTACTTTTAACTTGATTTAATTATGTATTAATCCTAAAAACAAGTTTATTAAACTATATATAACTGTTTGGAGTCACGAAAACACAATATGATCGACAATATTGGCCGTTTAACGTAGAATCGCTACAGTTTTTGTCCAAATATCAAGCTTAAAATCCATTTTTCGGTGTACTAATTGTATTCTAATTTGATTTCTAAACTTCTTCTACATGATAATGCATATATGAAGACAGATACACAAGAATGAAATCAAAAAAATATGTTTTAAACAACGAAATATGTTGTTCAATGTCTAACAATTTTGATCAAAATTTTAAAAAATTCACGAGTATGACCCACCTTAGGACGTGCTAAACCTATTTTTAACTTGATGTAATTATGTATTAATCATAAAAACATGTTTATTAAACTATATATAACATTTTAGAGTCACGAAAACACAATTTGATCGACAATATTGGCCGTTCAACGTAGAATCGCAACAGTTTTTGTCCAAATATCAAGCTTAAAACCCATTTTTCGTTGTCCTAATTGTATGCTAATTTGATTTCTAAACTTCTTCTACATGATAATGCATATATGAAAACAGATACGCAAGAATGAAATCAAAAAAATATGTTTTAAACAACCAAATATGTTGTTCAATGTCGAACAATTTTGATCAAAATTTTAAAAAATTCACGAGTATGACCCACGTTAGGATGTACTAAACCTATTTTTAACTTGATGTAATTATGTATTAATAATAAAAACATGTTTATTAAACTATATATAACATTTTAGAGTCACGAAAACACAATTTGATCGACAATATTGGCCGTTCAACGTAGAATCGCAACAGCTTTTGTCCAAATATGAAGCTTAAAACCTATTTTTCGTTGTCCTAATTGTATGCTAATTTGATTTCTAAACTTCTTCTACATGATAATGCATATATGAAGACAGATACGCAAGAATGAAATCAAAAAAATATGTTTTAAACAACGAAATATGTTGTTCAATGTCGAACAATTTTGATCAAAATTTTAAAAAATTCACGAGTATGACCCACCTTAAGATGTACTAAACCTATTTTTAACTTGATGTAATTATGTATTAATCATAAAAACATGTTTATTAAACTATATATAACATTTTAGAGTCACGAAAACACAATTTGATCGACAATATTGGCCGTTCAACGTAGAATCGCAACAGTTTTTGTCCAAATATTAAGCTTAAAACCCATTTTTCGTTGTCCTAATTGTATTCTAATTCGATTTGTAAATTTTTTCTACATGATAAACCATATATGAAGACAGATAGACAAGAATGAAATCAAAAAAATATGTTTTAAACAATCAAATAGGTTGTTCAACGTCGAACAATTTTGATCAAAATTTTAAAAAATTAACGAGTATGACCCACCTTATGATGTACTAAACCTACTTTTAACTTGATTTAATTATGTATTAATCCTAAAAACAAGTTTATTAAACTATATATAACTGTTTGGAGTCACGAAAACACAATATGATCGACAATATTGGCCGTTTAACGTAGAATCGCTACAGTTTTTGTCCAAATATCAAGCTTAAAATCCATTTTTCGGTGTACTAATTGTATTCTAATTTGATTTCTAAACTTCTTCTACATGATAATGCATATATGAAGACAGATACACAAGAATGAAATCAAAAAAATATGTTTTAAACAACGAAATATGTTGTTCAATGTCTAACAATTTTGATCAAAATTTTAAAAAATTCACGAGTATGACCCACCTTAGGACGTGCTAAACCTATTTTTAACTTGATGTAATTATGTATTAATCATAAAAACATGTTTATTAAACTATATATAACATTTTAGAGTCACGAAAACACAATTTGATCGACAATATTGGCCGTTCAACGTAGAATCGCAACAGTTTTTGTCCAAATATCAAGCTTAAAACCCATTTTTCGTTGTCCTAATTGTATGCTAATTTGATTTCTAAACTTCTTCTACATGATAATGCATATATGAAAACAGATACGCAAGAATGAAATCAAAAAAATATGTTTTAAACAACCAAATATGTTGTTCAATGTCGAACAATTTTGATCAAAATTTTAAAAAATTCACGAGTATGACCCACGTTAGGATGTACTAAACCTATTTTTAACTAGATGTAATTATGTATTAATAATAAAAACATGTTTATTAAACTATATATAACATTTTAGAGTCACGAAAACACAATTTGATCGACAATATTGGCCGTTCAACGTAGAATCGCAACAGCTTTTGTCCAAATATGAAGCTTAAAACCTATTTTTCGTTGTCCTAATTGTATGCTAATTTGATTTCTAAACTTCTTCTACATGATAATGCATATATGAAGACAGATACGCAAGAATGAAATCAAAAAAATATGTTTTAAACAACGAAATATGTTGTTCAATGTCGAACAATTTTGATCAAAATTTTAAAAAATTCACGAGTATGACCCACCTTAGGATGTACTAAACCTATTTTTAACTTGATGTAATTATGTATTAATCATAAAAACATGTTTATTAAACTATATATAACATTTTAGAGTCACGAAAACACAATTTGATCGACAATATTGGCCGTTCAACGTAGAATCGCAACAGTTTTTGTCCAAATATTAAGCCTAAAACCCATTTTTCGTTGTCCTAATTGTATTCTAATTCGATTTGTAAATTTTTTCTACATGATAAACCATATATGAAGACAGATAGACAAGAATGAAATCAAAAAAATATGTTTTAAACAATCAAATAGGTTGTTCAACGTCGAACAATTTTGATCAAAATTTTAAAAAATTAACGAGTATGACCCACCTTATGATGTACTAAACCTACTTTTAACTTGATTTAATTATGTATTAATCCTAAAAACAAGTTTATTAAACTATATATAACTGTTTGGAGTCACGAAAACACAATATGATCGACAATATTGGCCGTTTAACGTAGAATCGCTACAGTTTTTGTCCAAATATCAAGCTTAAAACCCATTTTTCGTTGTCCTAATTGTATTCTAATTTGATTTCTAAACTTTTTCTACATGATAATAAATATATGAAGACAGATATACAAGAATGAAACAAAAAAATATGTTTTAAACAATCAAATAGGTTGTTCAATGTCGAACAATTTTGATCAAAATTTTAAAAAATTCACGAGTATGACCCACCTTAGGATGTTCTAAAGCTATTTTTAACTTGATTTAATTATGTATTAACCCTAAAAACAAGTTTATTAAACTATATATAATGGTTTCGAGTCACGAAAATACAATATGATCGACAATATTGGCCGTTTAACGTAGAATCGCTACAGTTTTTGTCCAAATATCAAGCTTAAAATCCATTTTTCGGTGTACTAATTGTATTCTAATTTGATTTCTAAACTTCTTCTACATGATAATGCATATATGAAGACAGATACATAAGAATGAAATCAAAAAAATATGTTTTAAACAACGAAATATGTTGTTCAATGTCGAACAATTTTGATCAAAATTTTAAAAAATTCACGAGTATGACCCACCTTAGGATGTGCTAAACCTATTTTTAACTTGATGTAATTATGTATTAATCATAAAAACATGTTTATTAAACTATATATAACATTTTAGAGTCACGAAAACACAATTTGATCGACAATAGTGGCCGTTCAATGTAGAATCGCAACAGTTTTTGTCCAAATATCAAGCTTAAAACCCATTTTTCGTTGTCCTAATTGTATGCTAATTTGATTTCTAAACTTCTTCTACATGATAATGCATATATGAAGACAGATACGCAAGAATGAAATCAAAAAAATATGTTTTAAACAACCAAATATGTTGTTCAATGTCGAACAATTTTGATCAAAATTTTAAAAAATTCACGAGTATGACCCACCTTAGGATGTACTAAACCTATTTTTAACTTGATGTAATTATGTATTAATAATAAAAACATGTTTATTAAACTATATATAACATTTTAGAGTCACGAAAACACAATTTGATCGACAATATTGGCCGTTCAACGTAGAATCGCAACAGTTTTTGTCCAAATATCAAGCTTAAAACCCATTTTTCGTTGTCCTAATTGTATTCTAATTTGATTTCTAAACTTTTTCTACATGATAATAAATATATGAAGACAGATATACAAGAATGAAACAAAAAAATATGTTTTAAACAATCAAATAGGTTGTTCAATGTCGAACAATTTTGATCAAAATTTTAAAAAATTCACGAGTATGACCCACCTTAGGATGTTCTAAAGCTATTTTTAACTTGATTTAATTATGTATTAACCCTAAAAACAAGTTTATTAAACTATATATAACGGTTTCGAGTCACGAAAATACAATATGATCGACAATATTGGCCGTTTAACGTAGAATCGCTACAGTTTTTGTCCAAATATCAAGCTTAAAATCCATTTTTCGGTGTACTAATTGTATTCTAATTTGATTTCTAAACTTCTTCTACATGATAATGCATATATGAAGACAGATACACAAGAATGAAATCAAAAAATATGTTTTAAACAACGAAATATGTTGTTCAATGTCGAACAATTTTGATCAAAATTTTAAAAAATTCACGAGTATGACCCACCTTAGGATGTGCTAAACCTATTTTTAACTTGATGTAATTATGTATTAATCATAAAAACATGTTTATTAAACTATATATAACATTTTAGAGTCACGAAAACACAATTTGATCGACAATATTGGCCGTTCAACGTAGAATCGCAACAGTTTTTGTCCAAATATCAAGCTTAAAACCCATTTTTCGTTGTCCTAATTGTATGCTAATTTGATTTCTAAACTTCTTCTACATGATAATGCATATATGAAGACAGATACGCAAGAATGAAATCAAAAAAATATGTTTTAAACAACCAAATATGTTGTTCAACGTCGAACAATTTTGATCAAAATTTTAAAAAATTAACGAGTATGACCCACCTTATGATGTACTAAACCTACTTTTAACTTGATTTAATTATGTATTAATCCTAAAAACAAGTTTATTAAACTATATATAACTGTTTGGAGTCACGAAAACACAATATGATCGACAATATTGGCCGTTTAACGTAGAATCGCTACAGTTTTTGTCCAAATATCAAGCTTAAAACCTATTTTTCGTTGTCCTAATTGTATTCTAATTTGATTTCTAAACTTTTTCTACATGATAATAAATATATGAAGACAGATATACAAGAATGAAACAAAAAAATATGTTTTAAACAATCAAATAGGTTGTTCAATGTCGAACAATTTTGATCAAAATTTTAAAAAATTCACGAGTATGACCCACCTTAGGATGTTCTAAAGCTATTTTTAACTTGATTTAATTATGTATTAACCCTAAAAACAAGTTTATTAAACTATATATAACGGTTTCGAGTCACGAAAATACAATATGATCGACAATATTGGCCGTTTAACGTAGAATCGCTACAGTTTTTGTCCAAATATCAAGCTTAAAATCCATTTTTCGGTGTACTAATTGTATTCTAATTTGATTTCTAAACTTCTTCTACATGATAATGCATATATGAAGACAGATACATAAGAATGAAATCAAAAAAATATGTTTTAAACAACGAAATATGTTGTTCAATGTCGAACAATTTTGATCAAAATTTTAAAAAATTCACGAGTATGACCCACCTTAGGATGTGCTAAACCTATTTTTAACTTGATGTAATTATGTATTAATCATAAAAACATGTTTATTAAACTATATATAACATTTTAGAGTCACGAAAACACAATTTGATCGACAATAGTGGCCGTTCAATGTAGAATCGCAACAGTTTTTGTCCAAATATCAAGCTTAAAACCCATTTTTCGTTGTCCTAATTGTATGCTAATTTGATTTCTAAACTTCTTCTACATGATAATGCATATATGAAGACAGATACGCAAGAATGAAATCAAAAAAATATGTTTTAAACAACCAAATATGTTGTTCAATGTCGAACAATTTTGATCAAAATTTTAAAAAATTCACGAGTATGACCCACCTTAGGATGTACTAAACCTATTTTTAACTTGATGTAATTATGTATTAATAATAAAAACATGTTTATTAAACTATATATAACATTTTAGAGTCACGAAAACACAATTTGATCGACAATATTGGCCGTTCAACGTAGAATCGCAACAGTTTTTGTCCAAATATCAAGCTTAAAACCCATTTTTCGTTGTCCTAATTGTATTCTAATTTGATTTCTAAACTTTTTCTACATGATAATAAATATATGAAGACAGATATACAAGAATGAAACAAAAAAATATGTTTTAAACAATCAAATAGGTTGTTCAATGTCGAACAATTTTGATCAAAATTTTAAAAAATTCACGAGTATGACCCACCTTAGGATGTTCTAAAGCTATTTTTAACTTGATTTAATTATGTATTAACCCTAAAAACAAGTTTATTAAACTATATATAACGGTTTCGAGTCACGAAAATACAATATGATCGACAATATTGGCCGTTTAACGTAGAATCGCTACAGTTTTTGTCCAAATATCAAGCTTAAAATCCATTTTTCAGTGTACTAATTGTATTCTAATTTGATTTCTAAACTTCTTCTACATGATAATGCATATATGAAGACAGATACACAAGAATGAAATCAAAAAATATGTTTTAAACAACGAAATATGTTGTTCAATGTCGAACAATTTTGATCAAAATTTTAAAAAATTCACGAGTATGACCCACCTTAGGATGTGCTAAACCTATTTTTAACTTGATGTAATTATGTATTAATCATAAAAACATGTTTATTAAACTATATATAACATTTTAGAGTCACGAAAACACAATTTGATCGACAATATTGGCCGTTCAACGTAGAATCGCAACAGTTTTTGTCCAAATATCAAGCTTAAAACCCATTTTTCGTTGTCCTAATTGTATGCTAATTTGATTTCTAAACTTCTTCTACATGATAATGCATATATGAAGACAGATACGCAAGAATGAAATCAAAAAAATATGTTTTAAACAACCAAATATGTTGTTCAACGTCGAACAATTTTGATCAAAATTTTAAAAAATTCACGAGTATGACCCACCTTAGGATGTACTAAACCTATTTTTAACTTGATGTAATTATGTATTAATAATAAAAACATGTTTATTAAACTATATATAACATTTTAGAGTCACGAAAACACAATTTGATCGACAATATTGGCCGTTCAACGTAGAATCGCAACAGTTTTTGTCCAAATATCAAGCTTAAAACCCATTTTTCGTTGTCCTAATTGTATGCTAATTTGATTTCTAAACTTCTTCTACATGATAATGCATATATGAAGACAGATACGCAAGAATGAAATCAAAAAAATATGTTTTAAACAACGAAATATGTTGTTCAATGTCGAACAATTTTGATCAAAATTTTAAAAAATTCACGAGTATGACCCACCTTAGGATGTACTAAACCTATTTTTAACTTGATGTAATTATGTATTAATCATAAAAACATGTTTATTAAACTATATATAACATTTTAGAGTCACGAAAACACAATTTGATCGACAATATTGGCCGTTCAACGTAGAATCGCAACAGTTTTTGTCCAAATATCAAGCTTAAAACCCATTTTTCGTTGTCCTAATTGTATGCTAATTTGATTTCTAAACTTCTTCTACATGATAATGCATATATGAAGACATATACGCAAGAATGAAATCAAAAAAATATGTTTTAAACAATCAAATAGGTTGTTCAACGTCGAACAATTTTGATCAAAATTTTAAAAAATTAACGAGTATAACCCACCTTATGATGTACTAAACCTACTATTAACTTGATTTAATTATGTATTAATCCTAAAAACAAGTTTATTAAACTATATATAACTGTTTGGAGTCACGAAAACACAATATGATCGACAATATTGGCCGTTTAACGTAGAATCGCTACAGTTTTTGTCCAAATATCAAGCGTAAAACCCATTTTTCGTTGTCCTAATTGTATTCTAATTTGATTTCTAAAATTTTTCTACATGATAATAAATATATGAAGACAGATATACAAGAATGAAACAAAAAAATATGTTTTAAACAATCAAATAGGTTGTTCAATGTCGAACAATTTTGATCAAAATTTTAAAAAATTCACGAGTATGACCCACCTTAGGATGTTCTAAAGCTATTTTTAACTTGATTTAATTATGTATTAACCCTAAAAACAAGTTTATTAAACTATATATAACGGTTTCGAGTCACGAAAATACAATATGATCGACAATATTGGCCGTTTAACGTAGAATCGCTACAGTTTTTGTCCAAATATCAAGCTTAAAATCCATTTTTCGGTGTACCAATTGTATTCTAATTTGATTTCTAAACTTCTTCTACATGATAATGCATATATGAATACAGATACACAAGAATGAAATCAAAAAAATATGTTTTAAACAACGAAATATGTTGTTCAATGTCGAACAATTTTGATCAAAATTTTAAAAAATTCACGAGTATGACCCACCTTAGGATGTGCTAAACCTATTTTTAACTTGATGTAATTATGTATTAATCATAAAAACATGTTTATTAAACTATATATAACATTTTAGAGTCACGAAAACACAATTTGATCGACAATATCGGCCGTTCAACGTAGAATCGCAACAGTTTTTGTCCAAATATCAAGCTTAAAACCCATTTTTCGTTGTCCTAATTGTATGCTAATTTGATTTCTAAACTTCTTCTACATGATAATGCATATATGAAGACAGATACGCAAGAATGAAATCAAAAAAATATGTTTTAAAAAACCAAATATGTTGTTCAATGTCGAACAATTTTGATCAAAATTTTAAAAAATTCACGAGTATGACCCACCTTAGGATGTACTAAACCTATTTTTAACTTGATGTAATTATGTATTAATCATAAAAACATGTTTATTAAACTATATATAACATTTTAGAGTCACGAAAACACAATTTGATCGACAATATTGGCCGTTCAACGTAGAATCGCAACAGTTTTTGTCCAAATATCAAGCTTAAAACCCATTTTTCGTTGTCCTAATTGTATGCTAATTTGATTTCTAAACTTCTTCTACATGATAATGCATATATGAAGACAGATACGCAAGAATGAAATCAAAAAAATATGTTTTAAACAATCAAATAGGTTGTTCAACGTCGAACAATTTTGATCAAAATTTTAAAAAATTAACGAGTATGACCCACCTTATGATGTACTAAACCTATTTTTAACTTGATTTAATTATGTATTAATCCTAAAAACAAGTTTATTAAACTATATATAACTGTTTGGAGTCACGAAAACACAATATGATCGACAATATTGGCCGTTTAACGTAGAATCGCTACAGTTTTTGTCCAAATATCAAGCTTAAAACCCATTTTTCGTTGTCCTAATTGTATTCTAATTTGATTTCTAAACTTTTTCTACATGATAATAAATATATGAAGACAGATATACAAGAATGAAACAAAAAAATATGTTTTAAACAATCAAATAGGTTGTTCAATGTCGACAATTTTGATCAAAATTTTAAAAAATTCACGAGTATGACCCACCTTAGGATGTTCTAAAGCTATTTTTAACTTGATTTAATTATGTATTAACCCTAAAAACAAGTTTATTAACTATATATAACGGTTTCGAGTCACGAAAATACAATATTATCGACAATATTGGCCGTTTAACGTAGAATCGCTACAGTTTTTGTCCAAATATCAAGCTTAAAATCCATTTTTCGGTGTACTAATTGTATTCTAATTTGATTTCTAAACTTCTTCTACATGATAATGCATATATGAAGACAGATACACAAGAATGAAATCAAAAAAATATGTTTTAAACAACGAAATATGTTGTTCAATGTCGAACAATTTTGATCAAAATTTTAAAAAATTCACGAGTATGACCCACCTTAGGATGTGCTAAACCTATTTTTAACTTGATGTAATTATGTATTAATCATAAAAACATGTTTATTAAACTATATATAACATTTTAGAGTCACGAAAACACAATTTGATCGACAATATCGGCCGTTCAACGTAGAATCGCAACAGTTTTTGTCCAAATATCAAGCTTAAAACCCATTTTTCGTTGTCCTAATTGTATGCTAATTTGATTTCTAAACTTCTTCTACATGATAATGCATATATGAAGACAGATACGCAAGAATGAAATCAAAAAAATATGTTTTAAACAACCAAATATGTTGTTCAATGTCGAACAATTTTGATCAAAATTTTAAAAAATTCACGAGTATGACCCACCTTAGGATGTACTAAACCTATTTTTAACTTGATGTAATTATGTATTAATAATAAAAACATGTTTATTAAACTATATATAACATTTTAGAGTCACGAAAACACAATTTGATCGACAATATTGGCCGTTCAACGTAGAATCGCAACAGTTTTTGTCCAAATATCAAGCTTAAAACCCATTTTTCGTTGTCCTAATTGTATGCTAATTTGATTTCTAAACTTCTTCTACATGATAATGCATATATGAAGACAGATACGCAAGAATGAAATCAAAAAAATATGTTTTAAACAATCAAATAGGTTGTTCAACGTCGAACAATTTTGATCAAAATTTTAAAAAATTAACGAGTATGACCCACCTTATGATGTACTAAACCTATTTTTAACTTGATTTAATTATGTATTAATCCTAAAAACAAGTTTATTAAACTATATATAACTGTTTGGAGTCACGAAAACACAATATGATCGACAATATTGGCCGTTTAACGTAGAATCGCTACAGTTTTTGTCCAAATATCAAGCTTAAAACCCATTTTTCGTTGTCCTAATTGTATTCTAATTTGATTTCTAAACTTTTTCTACATGATAATGCATATATGAAGACAGATACGCAAGAATGAAATCAAAAAAATATGTTTTAAACAACGAAATATGTTGTTCAATGTCGAACAATTTTGATCAAAATTTTAAAAAATTCACGAGTATGACCCACCTTAGGATGTACTAAACCTATTTTTAACTTGATGTAATTATGTATTAATCATAAAAACATGTTTATTAAACTATATATAACATTTTAGAGTCACGAAAACACAATTTGATCGACAATATTGGCCGTTCAACGTAGAATCGCAACAGTTTTTGTCCAAATATCAAGCTTAAAACCCATTTTTCGTTGTCCTAATTGTATGCTAATTTGATTTCTAAACTTCTTCTACATGATAATGCATATATGAAGACATATACGCAAGAATGAAATCAAAAAAATATGTTTTAAACAATCAAATAGGTTGTTCAACGTCGAACAATTTTGATCAAAATTTTAAAAAATTAACGAGTATGACCCACCTTATGATGTACTAAACCTACTATTAACTTGATTTAATTATGTATTAATCCTAAAAACAAGTTTATTAAACTATATATAACTGTTTGGAGTCACGAAAACACAATATGATCGACAATATTGGCCGTTTAACGTAGAATCGCTACAGTTTTTGTCCAAATATCAAGCGTAAAACCCATTTTTCGTTGTCCTAATTGTATTCTAATTTGATTTCTAAAATTTTTCTACATGATAATAAATATATGAAGACAGATATACAAGAATGAAACAAAAAAATATGTTTTAAACAATCAAATAGGTTGTTCAATGTCGAACAATTTTGATCAAAATTTTAAAAAATTCACGAGTATGACCCACCTTAGGATGTTCTAAAGCTATTTTTAACTTGATTTAATTATGTATTAACCCTAAAAACAAGTTTATTAAACTATATATAACGGTTTCGAGTCACGAAAATACAATATGATCGACAATATTGGCCGTTTAACGTAGAATCGCTACAGTTTTTGTCCAAATATCAAGCTTAAAATCCATTTTTCGGTGTACCAATTGTATTCTAATTTGATTTCTAAACTTCTTCTACATGATAATGCATATATGAATACAGATACACAAGAATGAAATCAAAAAAATATGTTTTAAACAACGAAATATGTTGTTCAATGTCGAACAATTTTGATCAAAATTTTAAAAAATTCACGAGTATGACCCACCTTAGGATGTGCTAAACCTATTTTTAACTTGATGTAATTATGTATTAATCATAAAAACATGTTTATTAAACTATATATAACATTTTAGAGTCACGAAAACACAATTTGATCGACAATATCGGCCGTTCAACGTAGAATCGCAACAGTTTTTGTCCAAATATCAAGCTTAAAACCCATTTTTCGTTGTCCTAATTGTATGCTAATTTGATTTCTAAACTTCTTCTACATGATAATGCATATATGAAGACAGATACGCAAGAATGAAATCAAAAAAATATGTTTTAAAAAACCAAATATGTTGTTCAATGTCGAACAATTTTGATCAAAATTTTAAAAAATTCACGAGTATGACCCACCTTAGGATGTACTAAACCTATTTTTAACTTGATGTAATTATGTATTAATCATAAAAACATGTTTATTAAACTATATATAACATTTTAGAGTCACGAAAACACAATTTGATCGACAATATTGGCCGTTCAACGTAGAATCGCAACAGTTTTTGTCCAAATATCAAGCTTAAAACCCATTTTTCGTTGTCCTAATTGTATGCTAATTTGATTTCTAAACTTCTTCTACATGATAATGCATATATGAAGACAGATACGCAAGAATGAAATCAAAAAAATATGTTTTAAACAATCAAATAGGTTGTTCAACGTCGAACAATTTTGATCAAAATTTTAAAAAATTAACGAGTATGACCCACCTTATGATGTACTAAACCTATTTTTAACTTGATTTAATTATGTATTAATCCTAAAAACAAGTTTATTAAACTATATATAACTGTTTGGAGTCACGAAAACACAATATGATCGACAATATTGGCCGTTTAACGTAGAATCGCTACAGTTTTTGTCCAAATATCAAGCTTAAAACCCATTTTTCGTTGTCCTAATTGTATTCTAATTTGATTTCTAAACTTTTTCTACATGATAATAAATATATGAAGACAGATATACAAGAATGAAACAAAAAAATATGTTTTAAACAATCAAATAGGTTGTTCAATGTCGACAATTTTGATCAAAATTTTAAAAAATTCACGAGTATGACCCACCTTAGGATGTTCTAAAGCTATTTTTAACTTGATTTAATTATGTATTAACCCTAAAAACAAGTTTATTAACTATATATAACGGTTTCGAGTCACGAAAATACAATATTATCGACAATATTGGCCGTTTAACGTAGAATCGCTACAGTTTTTGTCCAAATATCAAGCTTAAAATCCATTTTTCGGTGTACTAATTGTATTCTAATTTGATTTCTAAACTTCTTCTACATGATAATGCATATATGAAGACAGATACGCAAGAATGAAATCAAAAAAATATGTTTTAAACAACGAAATATGTTGTTCAATGTCGAACAATTTTGATCAAAATTTTAAAAAATTCACGAGTATGACCCACCTTAGGATGTACTAAACCTATTTTTAACTTGATGTAATTATGTATTAATCATAAAAACATGTTTATTAAACTATATATAACATTTTAGAGTCACGAAAACACAATTTGATCGACAATATTGGCCGTTCAACGTAGAATCGCAACAGTTTTTGTCCAAATATCAAGCTTAAAACCCATTTTTCGTTGTCCTAATTGTATGCTAATTTGATTTCTAAACTTCTTCTACATGATAATGCATATATGAAGACATATACGCAAGAATGAAATCAAAAAAATATGTTTTAAACAATCAAATAGGTTGTTCAACGTCGAACAATTTTGATCAAAATTTTAAAAAATTAACGAGTATGACCCACCTTATGATGTACTAAACCTACTATTAACTTGATTTAATTATGTATTAATCCTAAAAACAAGTTTATTAAACTATATATAACTGTTTGGAGTCACGAAAACACAATATGATCGACAATATTGGCCGTTTAACGTAGAATCGCTACAGTTTTTGTCCAAATATCAAGCGTAAAACCCATTTTTCGTTGTCCTAATTGTATTCTAATTTGATTTCTAAAATTTTTCTACATGATAATAAATATATGAAGACAGATATACAAGAATGAAACAAAAAAATATGTTTTAAACAATCAAATAGGTTGTTCAATGTCGAACAATTTTGATCAAAATTTTAAAAAATTCACGAGTATGACCCACCTTAGGATGTTCTAAAGCTATTTTTAACTTGATTTAATTATGTATTAACCCTAAAAACAAGTTTATTAAACTATATATAACGGTTTCGAGTCACGAAAATACAATATGATCGACAATATTGGCCGTTTAACGTAGAATCGCTACAGTTTTTGTCCAAATATCAAGCTTAAAATCCATTTTTCGGTGTACCAATTGTATTCTAATTTGATTTCTAAACTTCTTCTACATGATAATGCATATATGAATACAGATACACAAGAATGAAATCAAAAAAATATGTTTTAAACAACGAAATATGTTGTTCAATGTCGAACAATTTTGATCAAAATTTTAAAAAATTCACGAGTATGACCCACCTTAGGATGTGCTAAACCTATTTTTAACTTGATGTAATTATGTATTAATCATAAAAACATGTTTATTAAACTATATATAACATTTTAGAGTCACGAAAACACAATTTGATCGACAATATCGGCCGTTCAACGTAGAATCGCAACAGTTTTTGTCCAAATATCAAGCTTAAAACCCATTTTTCGTTGTCCTAATTGTATGCTAATTTGATTTCTAAACTTCTTCTACATGATAATGCATATATGAAGACAGATACGCAAGAATGAAATCAAAAAAATATGTTTTAAAAAACCAAATATGTTGTTCAATGTCGAACAATTTTGATCAAAATTTTAAAAAATTCACGAGTATGACCCACCTTAGGATGTACTAAACCTATTTTTAACTTGATGTAATTATGTATTAATCATAAAAACATGTTTATTAAACTATATATAACATTTTAGAGTCACGAAAACACAATTTGATCGACAATATTGGCCGTTCAACGTAGAATCGCAACAGTTTTTGTCCAAATATCAAGCTTAAAACCCATTTTTCGTTGTCCTAATTGTATGCTAATTTGATTTCTAAACTTCTTCTACATGATAATGCATATATGAAGACAGATACGCAAGAATGAAATCAAAAAAATATGTTTTAAACAATCAAATAGGTTGTTCAACGTCGAACAATTTTGATCAAAATTTTAAAAAATTAACGAGTATGACCCACCTTATGATGTACTAAACCTATTTTTAACTTGATTTAATTATGTATTAATCCTAAAAACAAGTTTATTAAACTATATATAACTGTTTGGAGTCACGAAAACACAATATGATCGACAATATTGGCCGTTTAACGTAGAATCGCTACAGTTTTTGTCCAAATATCAAGCTTAAAACCCATTTTTCGTTGTCCTAATTGTATTCTAATTTGATTTCTAAACTTTTTCTACATGATAATAAATATATGAAGACAGATATACAAGAATGAAACAAAAAAATATGTTTTAAACAATCAAATAGGTTGTTCAATGTCGACAATTTTGATCAAAATTTTAAAAAATTCACGAGTATGACCCACCTTAGGATGTTCTAAAGCTATTTTTAACTTGATTTAATTATGTATTAACCCTAAAAACAAGTTTATTAACTATATATAACGGTTTCGAGTCACGAAAATACAATATTATCGACAATATTGGCCGTTTAACGTAGAATCGCTACAGTTTTTGTCCAAATATCAAGCTTAAAATCCATTTTTCGGTGTACTAATTGTATTCTAATTTGATTTCTAAACTTCTTCTACATGATAATGCATATATGAAGACAGATACACAAGAATGAAATCAAAAAAATATGTTTTAAACAACGAAATATGTTGTTCAATGTCGAACAATTTTGATCAAAATTTTAAAAAATTCACGAGTATGACCCACCTTAGGATGTGCTAAACCTATTTTTAACTTGATGTAATTATGTATTAATCATAAAAACATGTTTATTAAACTATATATAACATTTTAGAGTCACGAAAACACAATTTGATCGACAATATCGGCCGTTCAACGTAGAATCGCAACAGTTTTTGTCCAAATATCAAGCTTAAAACCCATTTTTCGTTGTCCTAATTGTATGCTAATTTGATTTCTAAACTTCTTCTACATGATAATGCATATATGAAGACAGATACGCAAGAATGAAATCAAAAAAATATGTTTTAAACAACCAAATATGTTGTTCAATGTCGAACAATTTTGATCAAAATTTTAAAAATTTCACGAGTATGACCCACCTTAGGATGTACTAAACCTATTTTTAACTTGATGTAATTATGTATTAATAATAAAAACATGTTTATTAAACTATATATAACATTTTAGAGTCACGAAAACACAATTTGATCGACAATATTGGCCGTTCAACGTAGAATCGCAACAGTTTTTGTCCAAATATCAAGCTTAAAACCCATTTTTCGTTGTCCTAATTGTATGCTAATTTGATTTCTAAACTTCTTCTACATGATAATGCATATATGAAGACAGATACGCAAGAATGAAATCAAAAAAATATGTTTTAAACAATCAAATAGGTTGTTCAACGTCGAACAATTTTGATCAAAATTTTAAAAAATTAACGAGTATGACCCACCTTATGATGTACTAAACCTATTTTTAACTTGATTTAATTATGTATTAATCCTAAAAACAAGTTTATTAAACTATATATAACTGTTTGGAGTCACGAAAACACAATATGATCGACAATATTGGCCGTTTAACGTAGAATCGCTACAGTTTTTGTCCAAATATCAAGCTTAAAACCCATTTTTCGTTGTCCTAATTGTATTCTAATTTGATTTCTAAACTTTTTCTACATGATAATAAATATATGAAGACAGATATACAAGAATGAAACAAAAAAATATGTTTTAAACAATCAAATAGGTTGTTCAATGTCGACAATTTTGATCAAAATTTTAAAAAATTCACGAGTATGACCCACCTTAGGATGTTCTAAAGCTATTTTTAACTTGATTTAATTATGTATTAACCCTAAAAACAAGTTTATTAAACTATATATAACGGTTTCGAGTCACGAAAATACAATATTATCGACAATATTGGCCGTTTAACGTAGAATCGCTACAGTTTTTGTCCAAATATCAAGCTTAAAATCCATTTTTCGGTGTACTAATTGTATTCTAATTTGATTTCTAAACTTCTTCTACATGATAATGCATATATGAAGACAGATACACAAGAATGAAATCAAAAAAATATGTTTTAAACAACGAAACATGTTGTTCAATGTCGAACAATTTTGATCAAAATTTTAAAAAATTCACGAGTATGACCCACCTTAGGATGTGCTAAACCTATTTTTAACTTGATGTAATTATGTATTAATCATAAAAACATGTTTATTAAACTATATATAACATTTTAGAGTCACGAAAACACAATTTGATCGACAATATTGGCCGTTCAACGTAGAATCGCAACAGTTTTTGTCCAAATATCAAGCTTAAAACCCATTTTTCGTTGTCCTAATTGTATGCTAATTTGATTTCTAAACTTCTTCTACATGATAATGCATATATGAAGACAGATACGCAAGAATGAAATCAAAAAAATATGTTTTAAACAACCAAATATGTTGTTCAATGTCGAACAATTTTGATCAAAATTTTAAAAAATTCACGAGTATGACCCACCTTAGGATGTACTAAACCTATTTTTAACTTGATGTAATTATGTATTAATAATAAAAACATGTTTATTAAACTATATATAACATTTTAGAGTCACGAAAACATAATTTGATCGACAATATTGGCCGTTCAACGTAGAATCGCAACAGTTTTTGTCCAAATATCAAGCTTAAAACCCATTTTTCGTTGTCCTAATTGTATGTTAATTTGATTTCTAAACTTCTTCTACATGATAATGCATATATGAAGACAGATACGCAAGAATGAAATCAAAAAAATATGTTTTAAACAACGAAATATGTTGTTCAATGTCGAACAATTTTGATCAAAATTTTAAAAAATTCACGAGTATGACCCACCTTAGGATGTACTAAACCTATTTTTAACTTGATGTAATTATGTATTAATAATAAAAACATGTTTATTAAACTATATATAACATTTTAGAGTCACGAAAACACAATTTGATCGACAATATTGGCCGTTCAACGTAGAATCGCAACAGTTTTTGTCCAAATATCAAGCTTAAAACCCATTTTTCGTTGTCCTAATTGTATGTTAATTTGATTTCTAAACTTCTTCTACATGATAATGCATATATGAAGACAGATACGCAAGAATGAAATCAAAAAAATATGTTTTAAACAACGAAATATGTTGTTCAATGTCGAACAATTTTGATCAAAATTTTAAAAAATTCACGAGTATGACCCACCTTAGGATGTACTAAACCTATTTTTAACTTGATGTAATTATGTATTAATCATAAAAACATGTTTATTAAACTATATATAACATTTTAGAGTCACGAAAACACAATTTGATCGACAATATTGGCCGTTCAACGTAGAATCGCAACAGTTTTTGTCCAAATATCAAGCTTAAAACCCATTTTTCGTTGTCCTAATTGTATGCTAATTTGATTTCTAAACTTCTTCTACATGATAATGCATATATGAAGACAGATACGCAAGAATGAAATGAAAAAAATATGTTTTAAACAATCAAATAGGTTGTTCAACGTCGAACAATTTTGATCAAAATTTTAAAAAATTAACGAGTATGACCCACCTTATGATGTACTAAACCTATTTTTAACTTGATTTAATTATGTATTAATCCTAAAAACAAGTTTATTAAACTATATATAACTGTTTGGAGTCACGAAAACACAATATGATCGACAATATTGGCCGTTTAACGTAGAATCGCTACAGTTTTTGTCCAAATATCAAGCTTAAAACCCATTTTTCGTTGTCCTAATTGTATGCTAATTTGATTTCTAAACTTCTTCTACATGATAATGCATATATGAAGACAGATACGCAAGAATGAAATCAAAAAAATATGTTTTAAACAATCAAATAGGTTGTTCAACGTCGAATAATTTTGATCAAAATTTTAAAAAATTAACGAGTATGACCCACCTTATGATGTACTAAACCTATTTTTAACTTGATTTAATTATGTATTAATCCTAAAAACAAGTTTATTAAACTATATATAACTGTTTGGAGTCACGAAAACACAATATGATCGACAATATTGGCCGTTTAACGTAGAATCGCTACAGTTTTTGTCCAAATATCAAGCTTAAAACCCATTTTTCGTTGTCCTAATTGTATTCTAATTTGATTTCTAAACTTTTTCTACATGATAATAAATATATGAAGACAGATATACAAGAATGAAACAAAAAAATATGTTTTAAACAATCAAATAGGTTGTTCAATGTCGACAATTTTGATCAAAATTTTAAAAAATTCACGAGTATGACCCACCTTAGGATGTTCTAAAGCTATTTTTAACTTGATTTAATTATGTATTAACCCTAAAAACAAGTTTATTAACTATATATAACGGTTTCGAGTCACGAAAATACAATATTATCGACAATATTGGCCGTTTAACGTAGAATCGCTACAGTTTTTGTCCAAATATCAAGCTTAAAATCCATTTTTCGGTGTACCAATTGTATTCTAATTTGATTTCTAAACTTCTTCTACATGATAATGCATATATGAAGACAGATACACAAGAATGAAATCAAAAAAATATGTTTTAAACAACGAAATATGTTGTTCAATGTCGAACAATTTTGATCAAAATTTTAAAAAATTCACGAGTATGACCCACCTTAGGATGTGCTAAACCTATTTTTAACTTGATGTAATTATGTATTAATCATAAAAACATGTTTATTAAACTATATATAACATTTTAGAGTCACGAAAACACAATTTGATCGACAATATCGGCCGTTCAACGTAGAATCGCAACAGTTTTTGTCCAAATATCAAGCTTAAAACCCATTTTTCGTTGTCCTAATTGTATGCTAATTTCATTTCTAAACTTCTTCTACATGATAATGCATATATGAAGACAGATACGCAAGAATGAAATCAAAAAAATATGTTTTAAACAACCAAATATGTTGTTCAATGTCGAACAATTTTGATCAAAATTTTAAAAAATTCACGAGTATGACCCACCTTAGGATGTACTAAACCTATTTTTAACTTGATGTAATTATGTATTAATAATAAAAACATGTTTATTAAACTATATATAACATTTTAGAGTCACGAAAACACAATTTGATCGACAATATTGGCCGTTCAACGTAGAATCGCAACAGTTTTTGTCCAAATATCAAGCTTAAAACCCATTTTTCGTTGTCCTAATTGTATGCTAATTTGATTTCTAAACTTCTTCTACATGATAATGCATATATGAAGACAGATACGCAAGAATGAAATCAAAAAAATATGTTTTAAACAATCAAATAGGTTGTTCAACGTCGAACAATTTTGATCAAAATTTTAAAAAATTAACGAGTATGACCCACCTTATGATGTACTAAACCTATTTTTAACTTGATTTAATTATGTATTAATCCTAAAAACAAGTTTATTAAACTATATATAACTGTTTGGAGTCACGAAAACACAATATGATCGACAATATTGGCCGTTTAACGTAGAATCGCTACAGTTTTTGTCCAAATATCAAGCTTAAAACCCATTTTTCGTTGTCCTAATTGTATTCTAATTTGATTTCTAAACTTTTTCTACATGATAATAAATATATGAAGACAGATATACAAGAATGAAACAAAAAAATATGTTTTAAACAATCAAATAGGTTGTTCAATGTCGACAATTTTGATCAAAATTTTAAAAAATTCACGAGTATGACTCACCTTAGGATGTTCTAAAGCTATTTTTAACTTGATTTAATTATGTATTAACCCTAAAAACAAGTTTATTAACTATATATAACGGTTTCGAGTCACGAAAATACAATATTATCGACAATATTGGCCGTTTAACGTAGAATCGCTACAGTTTTTGTCCAAATATCAAGCTTAAAATCCATTTTTCGGTGTACTAATTGTATTCTAATTTGATTTCTAAACTTCTTCTACATGATAATGCATATATGAAGACAGATACACAAGAATGAAATCAAAAAAATATGTTTTAAACAACGAAATATGTTGTTCAATGTCGAACAATTTTGATCAAAATTTTAAAAAATTCACGAGTATGACCCACCTTAGGATGTGCTAAACCTATTTTTAACTTGATGTAATTATGTATTAATCATAAAAACATGTTTATTAAACTATATATAACATTTTAGAGTCACGAAAACACAATTTGATCGACAATATCGGCCGTTCAACGTAGAATCGCAACAGTTTTTGTCCAAATATCAAGCTTAAAACCCATTTTTCGTTGTCCTAATTGTATGCTAATTTGATTTCTAAACTTCTTCTACATGATAATGCATATATGAAGACAGATACGCAAGAATGAAATCAAAAAAATATGTTTTAAACAACCAAATATGTTGTTCAATGTCGAACAATTTTGATCAAAATTTTAAAAAATTCACGAGTATGACCCACCTTAGGATGTACTAAACCTATTTTTAACTTGATGTAATTATGTATTAATAATAAAAACATGTTTATTAAACTATATATAACATTTTAGAGTCACGAAAACACAATTTGATCGACAATATTGGCCGTTCAACGTAGAATCGCAACAGTTTTTGTCCAAATATCAAGCTTAAAACCCATTTTTCGTTGTCCTAATTGTATGCTAATTTGATTTCTAAACTTCTTCTACATGATAATGCATATATGAAGACAGATACGCAAGAATGAAATCAAAAAAATATGTTTTAAACAATCAAATAGGTTGTTCAACGTCGAACAATTTTGATCAAAATTTTAAAAAATTAACGAGTATGACCCACCTTATGATGTACTAAACCTATTTTTAACTTGATTTAATTATGTATTAATCCTAAAAACAAGTTTATTAAACTATATATAACTGTTTGGAGTCACGAAAACACAATATGATCGACAATATTGGCCGTTTAACGTAGAATCGCTACAGTTTTTGTCCAAATATCAAGCTTAAAACCCATTTTTCGTTGTCCTAATTGTATTCTAATTTGATTTCTAAACTTTTTCTACATGATAATAAATATATGAAGACAGATATACAAGAATGAAACAAAAAAATATGTTTTAAACAATCAAATAGGTTGTTCAATGTCGACAATTTTGATCAAAATTTTAAAAAATTCACGAGTATGACCCACCTTAGGATGCTCTAAAGCTATTTTTAACTTGATTTAATTATGTATTAACCCTAAAAACAAGTTTATTAAACTATATATAACGGTTTCGAGTCACGAAAATACAATATTATCGACAATATTGGCCGTTTAACGTAGAATCGCTACAGTTTTTGTCCAAATATCAAGCTTAAAATCCATTTTTCGGTGTACTAATTGTATTCTAATTTGATTTCTAAACTTCTTCTACATGATAATGCATATATGAAGACAGATACACAAGAATGAAATCAAAAAAATATGTTTTAAACAACGAAACATGTTGTTCAATGTCGAACAATTTTGATCAAAATTTTAAAAAATTCACGAGTATGACCCACCTTAGGATGTGCTAAACCTATTTTTAACTTGATGTAATTATGTATTAATCATAAAAACATGTTTATTAAACTATATATAACATTTTAGAGTCACGAAAACACAATTTGATCGACAATATTGGCCGTTCAACGTAGAATCGCAACAGTTTTTGTCCAAATATCAAGCTTAAAACCCATTTTTCGTTGTCCTAATTGTATGCTAATTTGATTTCTAAACTTCTTCTACATGATAATGCATATATGAAGACAGATACGCAAGAATGAAATCAAAAAAATATGTTTTAAACAACCAAATATGTTGTTCAATGTCGAACAATTTTGATCAAAATTTTAAAAAATTCACGAGTATGACCCACCTTAGGATGTACTAAACCTATTTTTAACTTGATGTAATTATGTATTAATAATAAAAACATGTTTATTAAACTATATATAACATTTTAGAGTCACGAAAACATAATTTGATCGACAATATTGGCCGTTCAACGTAGAATCGCAACAGTTTTTGTCCAAATATCAAGCTTAAAACCCATTTTTCATTGTCCTAATTGTATGTTAATTTGATTTCTAAACTTCTTCTACATGATAATGCATATATGAAGACAGATACGCAAGAATGAAATCAAAAAAATATGTTTTAAACAACGAAATATGTTGTTCAATGTCGAACAATTTTGATCAAAATTTTAAAAAATTCACGAGTATGACCCACCTTAGGATGTACTAAACCTATTTTTAACTTGATGTAATTATGTATTAATAATAAAAACATGTTTATTAAACTATATATAACATTTTAGAGTCACGAAAACACAATTTGATCGACAATATTGGCCGTTCAACGTAGAATCGCAACAGTTTTTGTCCAAATATCAAGTTTAAAACCCATTTTTCGTTGTCCTAATTGTATGTTAATTTGATTTCTAAACTTCTTCTACATGATAATGCATATATGAAGACAGATACGCAAGAATGAAATCAAAAAAATATGTTTTAAACAACGAAATATGTTGTTCAATGTCGAACAATTTTGATCAAAATTTTAAAAAATTCACGAGTATGACCCACCTTAGGATGTACTAAACCTATTTTTAACTTGATGTAATTATGTATTAATCATAAAAACATGTTTATTAAACTATATATAACATTTTAGAGTCACGAAAACACAATTTGATCGACAATATTGGCCGTTCAACGTAGAATCGCAACAGTTTTTGTCCAAATATCAAGCTTAAAACCCATTTTTCGTTGTCCTAATTGTATGCTAATTTGATTTCTAAACTTCTTCTACATGATAATGCATATATGAAGACAGATACGCAAGAATGAAATGAAAAAAATATGTTTTAAACAATCAAATAGGTTGTTCAACGTCGAACAATTTTGATCAAAATTTTAAAAAATTAACGAGTATGACCCACCTTATGATGTACTAAACCTATTTTTAACTTGATTTAATTATGTATTAATCCTAAAAACAAGTTTATTAAACTATATATAACTGTTTGGAGTCACGAAAACACAATATGATCGACAATATTGGCTGTTTAACGTAGAATCGCTACAGTTTTTGTCCAAATATCAAGCTTAAAACCCATTTTTCGTTGTCCTAATTGTATTCTAATTTGATTTCTAAACTTTTTCTACATGATAATAAATATATGAAGACAGATATACAAGAATGAAACAAAAAAATATGTTTTAAACAATCAAATAGGTTGTTCAATGTCGACAATTTTGATCAAAATTTTAAAAAATTCACGAGCATGACCCACCTTAGGATGTTCTAAAGCTATTTTTAACTTGATTTAATTATGTATTAACCCTAAAAACAAGTTTATTAAACTATATATAACGGTTTCGAGTCACGAAAATACAATATTATCGACAATATTGGCCGTTTAACGTAGAATCGCTACAGTTTTTGTCCAAATATCAAGCTTAAAATCCATTTTTCGGTGTACTAATTGTATTCTAATTTGATTTCTAAACTTCTTCTACATGATAATGCATATATGAAGACAGATACACAAGAATGAAATCAAAAAAATATGTTTTAAACAACGAAACATGTTGTTCAATGTCGAACAATTTTGATCAAAATTTTAAAAAATTCACGAGTATGACCCACCTTAGGATGTGCTAAACCTATTTTTAACTTGATGTAATTATGTATTAATCATAAAAACATGTTTATTAAACTATATATAACATTTTAGAGTCACGAAAACACAATTTGATCGACAATATTGGCCGTTCAACGTAGAATCGCAACCGTTTTTGTCCCGAATATCAAGCTTAAAACCCATTTTTCGTTGTCCTAATTGTATGCTAATTTGATTTCTAAACTTCTTCTACATGATAATGCATATATGAAGACAGATACGCAAGAATGAAATCAAAAAAATATGTTTTAAACAACCAAATATGTTGTTCAATGTCGAACAATTTTGATCAAAATTTTAAAAAATTCACGAGTATGACCCACCTTAGGATGTACTAAACCTATTTTTAACTTGATGTAATTATGTATTAATAATAAAAACATGTTTATTAAACTATATATAACATTTTAGAGTCACGAAAACACAATTTGATCGACAATATTGGCCGTTCAACGTAGAATCGCAACAGTTTTTGTCCAAATATCAAGCTTAAAACCTATTTTTTGTTGTCCTAATTGTATGCTAATTTGATTTCTAATCTTCTTCTACATGATAATGCATATATGAAGACAGATACGCAAGAATGAAATCAAAAAAAATATGTTTTAAACAACGAAATATGTTGTTCAATGTCGAACAATTTTGATCAAAATTTTAAAAAATTCACGAGTATGACCCACCTTAGGATGTACTAAACCTATTTTTAACTTGATGTAATTATGTATTAATCATAAAAACATGTTTATTAAACTATATATAACATTTTAGAGTCACGAAAACACAATTTGATCGACAATATTGGCCGTTCAACGTAGAATCGCAACAGTTTTTGTCCAAATATTAAGCTTAAAACCCATTTTTCGTTGTCCTAATTGTATTCTAATTCTATTTGTAAATTTTTTCTACATGATAAAGCATATATGAAGACAGATAGACAAGAATGAAATCAAAAAAATATGTTTTAAACAATCAAATAGGTTGTTCAACGTCGAACAATTTTGATCAAAATTTTAAAAAATTAACGAGTATGACCCACCTTATGATGTACTAAACCTACTATTAACTTGATTTAATTATGTATTAATCCTAAAAACAAGTTTATTAAACTATATATAACTGTTTGGAGTCACGAAAACACAATATGATCGACAATATTGGCCGTTTAACGTAGAATCGCTACAGTTTTTGTCCAAATATCAAGCGTAAAACCCATTTTTCGTTGTCCTAATTGTATTCTAATTTGATTTCTAAAATTTTTCTTCATGATAATAAATATATGAAGACAGATATACAAGAATGAAACAAAAAAATATGTTTTAAACAATCAAATAGGTTGTTCAATGTCGAACAATTTTGATCAAAATTTTAAAAAATTCACGAGTATGACCCACCTTAGGATGTTCTAAAGCTATTTTTAACTTGATTTAATTATGTATTAACCCTAAAAACAAGTTTATTAAACTATATATAACGGTTTCGAGTCACGAAAATACAATATGATCGACAATATTGGCCGTTTAACGTAGAATCGCTACAGTTTTTGTCCATATATCAAGCTTAAAATCCATTTTTCAGTGTACTAATTGTATTCTAATTTGATTTCTAAACTTCTTCTACATGATAATGCATATATGAAGACAGATACACAAGAATGAAATCAAAAAAATATGTTTTAAACAACCAAATATGTTGTTCAATGTCGAACAATTTTGATCAAAATTTTAAAAAATTCACGAGTATGACCCACCTTAGGATGTGCTAAACCTATTTTTAACTTGATGTAATTATGTATTAATCATAAAAACATGTTTATTAAACTATATATAACATTTTAGAGTCACGAAAACACAATTTGATCAACAATATCGGCCGTTCAACGTAGAATCGCAACAGTTTTTGTCCAAATATCAAGCTTAAAACCCATTTTTCGTTGTCCTAATTGTATGCTAATTTGATTTCTAAACTTCTTCTACATGATAATGCATATATGAAGACAGATACGCAAGAATGAAATCAAAAAAATATGTTTTAAACAACCAAATATGTTGTTCAATGTCGAACAATTTTGATCAAAATTTTAAAAAATTCACGAGTATGACCCACCTTAGGATATACTAAACCTATTTTTAACTTGATGTAATTATGTATTAATAATAAAAACATGTTTATTAAACTATATATAACATTTTAGAGTCACGAAAACACAATTTGATCGACAATATTGGCCGTTCAACGTAGAATCGCAACAGTTTTTGTCCAAATATCAAGCTTAAAACCTATTTTTCGTTGTCCTAATTGTATGTTAATTTGATTTCTAAACTTCTTCTACATGATAATGCATATATGAAGACAGATACGCAAGAATGAAATCAAAAAAATATGTTTTAAACAACCAAATATGTTGTTCAATGTCGAACAATTTTGATCAAAATTTTAAAAAATTCACGAGTATGACCCACCTTAGGATGTACTAAACCTATTTTTAACTTGATGTAATTATGTATTAATCATAAAAACATGTTTATTAAACTATATATAACATTTTAGAGTCACGAAAACACAATTTGATCGAAAATATTGGCCGTTCAACGTAGAATCGCAACAGTTTTTGTCCAAATATTAAGCTTAAAACTCATTTTTCGTTGTCCTAATTGTATTCTAATTCGATTTGTAAATTTTTTCTACATGATAAAGCATATATGAAGACAGATAGACAAGAATAAAATCAAAAAAATATGTTTTAAACAATCAAATAGGTTGTTCAACGTCGAACAATTTTGATCAAAATTTTAAAAAATTAACGAGTATGACCCACCTTATGATGTACTAAACCTACTTTTAACTTGATTTAATTATGTATTAATCCTAAAAACAAGTTTATTAAACTATATATAACTGTTTGGAGTCACGAAAACACAATATGATCGACAATATTGGCCGTTTAACGTAGAATCGCTACAGTTTTTGTCCAAATATCAAGCTTAAAACCCATTTTTCGTTGTCCTAATTGTATTCTAATTTGATTTCTAAACTTTTTCTACATGATAATAAATATATGAAGACAGATATACAAGAATGAAACAAAAAAATATGTTTTAAACAATCAAATAGGTTGTTCAATGTCGAACAATTTTGATCAAAATTTTAAAAAATTCACGAGTATGACCCACCTTAGGATGTTCTAAAGCTATTTTTAACTTGATTTAATTATGTATTAACCCTAAAAACAAGTTTATTAAACTATATATAATGGTTTCGAGTCACGAAAATACAATATGATCGACAATATTGGCCGTTTAACGTAGAATCGCTACAGTTTTTGTCCATATATCAAGCTTAAAATCCATTTTTCAGTGTACTAATTGTATTCTAATTTGATTTCTAAACTTCTTCTACATGATAATGCATATATGAAGACAGATACACAAGAATGAAATCAAAAAAATATGTTTTAAACAACCAAATATGTTGTTCAATGTCGAACAATTTTGATCAAAATTTTAAAAAATTCACGAGTATGACCCACCTTAGGATGTGCTAAACCTATTTTTAACTTGATGTAATTATGTATTAATCATAAAAACATGTTTATTAAACTATATATAACATTTTAGAGTCACGAAAACACAATTTGATCAACAATATCGGCCGTTCAACGTAGAATCGCAACAGTTTTTGTCCAAATATCAAGCTTAAAACCCATTTTTCGTTGTCCTAATTGTATGCTAATTTGATTTCTAAACTTCTTCTACATGATAATGCATATATGAAGACAGATACGCAAGAATGAAATCAAAAAAATATGTTTTAAACAACCAAATATGTTGTTCAATGTCGAACAATTTTGATCAAAATTTTAAAAAATTCACGAGTATGACCCACCTTAGGATATACTAAACCTATTTTTAACTTGATGTAATTATGTATTAATAATAAAAACATGTTTATTAAACTATATATAACATTTTAGAGTCACGAAAACACAATTTGATCGACAATATTGGCCGTTCAACGTAGAATCGCAACAGTTTTTGTCCAAATATCAAGCTTAAAACCTATTTTTCGTTGTCCTAATTGTATGTTAATTTGATTTCTAAACTTCTTCTACATGATAATGCATATATGAAGACAGATACGCAAGAATGAAATCAAAAAAATATGTTTTAAACAACCAAATATGTTGTTCAATGTCGAACAATTTTGATCAAAATTTTAAAAAATTCACGAGTATGACCCACCTTAGGATGTACTAAACCTATTTTTAACTTGATGTAATTATGTATTAATCATAAAAACATGTTTATTAAACTATATATAACATTTTAGAGTCACGAAAACACAATTTGATCGAAAATATTGGCCGTTCAACGTAGAATCGCAACAGTTTTTGTCCAAATATTAAGCTTAAAACTCATTTTTCGTTGTCCTAATTGTATTCTAATTCGATTTGTAAATTTTTTCTACATGATAAAGCATATATGAAGACAGATAGACAAGAATGAAATCAAAAAAATATGTTTTAAACAATCAAATAGGTTGTTCAACGTCGAACAATTTTGATCAAAATTTTAAAAAATTAACGAGTATGACCCACCTTATGATGTACTAAACCTACTTTTAACTTGATTTAATTATGTATTAATCCTAAAAACAAGTTTATTAAACTATATATAACTGTTTGGAGTCACGAAAACACAATATGATCGACAATATTGGCCGTTTAACGTAGAATCGCTACAGTTTTTGTCCAAATATCAAGCTTAAAACCCATTTTTCGTTGTCCTAATTGTATTCTAATTTGATTTCTAAACTTTTTCTACATGATAATAAATATATGAAGACAGATATACAAGAATGAAACAAAAAAATATGTTTTAAACAATCAAATAGGTTGTTCAATGTCGAACAATTTTGATCAAAATTTTAAAAAATTCACGAGTATGACCCACCTTAGGATGTTCTAAAGCTATTTTTAACTTGATTTAATTATGTATTAACCCTAAAAACAAGTTTATTAAACTATATATAACGGTTTCGAGTCACGAAAATACAATATGATCGACAATATTGGCCGTTTAACGTAGAATCGCTACAGTTTTTGTCCAAATATCAAGCTTAAAATCCATTTTTCGGTGTACTAATTGTATTCTAATTTGATTTCTAAACTTCTTCTACATGATAATGCATATATGAAGACAGATACACAAGAATGAAATCAAAAAAATATGTTTTAAACAACGAAATATGTTGTTCAATGTCGAACAATTTTGATCAAAATTTTAAAAAATTCACGAGTATGACCCACCTTAGGATGTGCTAAACCTATTTTTAACTTGATGTAATTATGTATTAATCATAAAAACATGTTTATTAAACTATATATAACATTTTAGAGTCACGAAAACACAATTTGATCGACAATATCGGCCGTTCAACGTAGAATCGCAACAGTTTTTGTCCAAATATCAAGCTTAAAACCCATTTTTCGTTGTCCTAATTGTATGCTAATTTGATTTCTAAACTTTTTCTACATGATAATGCATATATGAAGACAGATACGCAAGAATGAAATCAAAAAAATATGTTTTAAACAACCAAATATGTTGTTCAATGTCGAACAATTTTGATCAAAATTTTAAAAAATTCACGAGTATGACCCACCTTAGGATGTACTAAACCTATTTTTAACTTGATGTAATTATGTATTAATAATAAAAACATGTTTATTAAACTATATATAACATTTTAGAGTCACGAAAACACAATTTGATCGACAATATTGGCCGTTCAACGTAGAATCGCAACAGTTTTTGTCCAAATATCAAGCTTAAAACCTATTTTTCGTTGTCCTAATTGTATGCTAATTTGATTTCTAAACTTCTTCTACATGATAATGCATATATGAAGACAGATACGCAAGAATGAAATCAAAAAAATATGTTTTAAACAACGAAATACGTTGTTCAATGTCGAACAATTTTGATCAAAATTTTAAAAAATTAACGAGTATGACCCACCTTATGATGTACTAAACCTATTTTTAACTTGATTTAATTATGTATTAATCCTAAAAACAAGTTTATTAAACTATATATAACTGTTTGGAGTCACGAAAACACAATATGATCGACAATATTGGCCGTTCAACGTAGAATCGCAACAGTTTTTGTCCAAATATTAAGCTTAAAACCCATTTTTCGTTGTCCTAATTGTATTCTAATTCGATTTGTAAATTTTTTCTACATGATAAAGCATATATGAAGACAGATAGACAATAATGAAATCAAAAAAATATGTTTTAAACAATCAAATAGGTTGTTCAACGTCGAACAATTTTGCTCAAAATTTTAAAAAATTAACGAGTATGACCCACCTTATGATGTACTAAACCTACTTTTAACCTGATTTAATTATGTATTAACCCTAAAAACAAGTTTATTAAACTATATATAACTGTTTGGAGTCACGAAAACACAATATGATCGACAATATTGGCCGTTTAACGTAGAATCGCTACAGTTTTTGTCCAAATATCAAGCTTAAAACCCATTTTTCGTTGTCCTAATTGTATTCTAATTTGATTTCTAAACTTTTTCTACATGATAATAAATATATGAAGACAGATATACAAGAATGAAACAAAAAAATATGTTTTAAACAATCAAATAGGTTGTTCAATGTCGACAATTTTGATCAAAATTTTAAAAAATTCACGAGTATGACCCACCTTAGGATGTTCTAAAGCTATTTTTAACTTGATTTAATTATGTATTAACCCTAAAAACAAGTTTATTAAACTATATATAACGGTTTCGAGTCACGAAAATACAATATTATCGACAATATTGGCCGTTTAACGTAGAATCGCTACAGTTTTTGTCCAAATATCAAGCTTAAAATCCATTTTTCGGTGTACTAATTGTATTCTAATTTGATTTCTAAACTTCTTCTACATGATAATGCATATATGAAGACAGATACACAAGAATGAAATCAAAAAAATATGTTTTAAACAACGAAATATGTTGTTCAATGTCGAACAATTTTGATCAAAATTTTAAAAAATTCACGAGTATGACCCACCTTAGGATGTGCTAAACCTATTTGTAACTTGATGTAATTATGTATTAATCATAAAAACATGTTTATTAAACTATATATAACATTTTAGAGTCACGAAAACACAATTTGATCGACAATATCGGCCGTTCAACGTAGAATCGCAACAGTTTTTGTCCAAATATCAAGCTTAAAACCCATTTTTCGTTGTCCTAATTGTATGCTAATTTGATTTCTAAACTTCTTCTACATGATAATGCATATATGAAGACAGATTCGCAAGAATGAAATCAAAAAAATATGTTTTAAACAACCAAATATGTTGTTCAATGTCGAACAATTTTGATCAAAATTTTAAAAAATTCACGAGTATGACCCACCTTAGGATGTACTAAACCTATTTTTAACTTGATGTAATTATGTATTAATAATAAAAACATGTTTATTAAACTATATATAACATTTTAGAGTCACGAAAACACAATTTGATCGACAATATTGGCCGTTCAACGTAGAATCGCAACAGTTTTTGTCCAAATATCAAGCTTAAAACCCATTTTTCGTTGTCCTAATTGTATGCTAATTTGATTTCTAAACTTCTTCTACATGATAATGCATATATGAAGACAGATACGCAAGAATGAAATCAAAAAAATATGTTTTAAACAATCAAATAGGTTGTTCAACGTCGAACAATTTTGATCAAAATTTTAAAAAATTAACGAGTATGACCCACCTTATGATGTACTAAACCTATTTTTAACTTGATTTAATTATGTATTAATCCTAAAAACAAGTTTATTAAACTATATATAACTGTTTGGAGTCACGAAAACACAATATGATCGACAATATTGGCCGTTTAACGTAGAATCGCTACAGTTTTTGTCCAAATATCAAGCTTAAAACCCATTTTTCGTTGTCCTAATTGTATTCTAATTTGATTTCTAAACTTTTTCTACATGATAATAAATATATGAAGACAGATATACAAGAATGAAACAAAAAAATATGTTTTAAACAATCAAATAGGTTGTTCAATGTCGACAATTTTGATCAAAATTTTAAAAAATTCACGAGTATGACCCACCTTAGGATGTTCTAAAGCTATTTTTAACTTGATTTAATTATGTATTAACCCTAAAAACAAGTTTATTAAACTATATATAACGGTTTCGAGTCACAAAAATACAATATTATCGACAATATTGGCCGTTTAACGTAGAATCGCTACAGTTTTTGTCCAAATATCAAGCTTAAAATCCATTTTTCGGTGTACTAATTGTATTCTAATTTGATTTCTAAACTTCTTCTACATGATAATGCATATATGAAGACAGATACACAAGAATGAAATCAAAAAAATATGTTTTAAACAACGAAACATGTTGTTCAATGTCGAAAAATTTTGATCAAAATTTTAAAAAATTCACGAGTATGACCCACCTTAGGATGTGCTAAACCTATTTTTAACTTGATGTAATTATGTATTAATCATAAAAACATGTTTATTAAACTATATATAACATTTTAGAGTCACGAAAACACAATTTGATCGACAATATTGGCCGTTCAACGTAGAATCGCAACAGTTTTTGTCCAAATATCAAGCTTAAAACCCATTTTTCGTTGTCCTAATTGTATGCTAATTTGATTTCTAAACTTCTTCTACATGATAATGCATATATGAAGACAGATACGCAAGAATGAAATCAAAAAAATATGTTTTAAACAACCAAATATGTTGTTCAATGTCGAACAATTTTGATCAAAATTTTAAAAAATTCACGAGTATGACCCACCTTAGGATGTACTAAACCTATTTTTAACTTGATGTAATTATGTATTAATAATTAAAACATGTTTATTAAACTATATATAACATTTTAGAGTCACGAAAACACAATTTGATCGACAATATTGGCCGTTCAACGTAGAATCGCAACAGTTTTTGTCCAAATATCAAGCTTAAAACCCATTTTTCGTTGTCCTAATTGTATGTTAATTTGATTTCTAAACTTCTTCTACATGATAATGCATATATGAAGACAGATACGCAAGAATGAAATCAAAAAAATATGTTTTAAACAACGAAATATGTTGTTCAATGTCGAACAATTTTGATCAAAATTTTAAAAAATTCACGAGTATGACCCACCTTAGGATGTACTAAACCTATTTTTAACTTGATGTAATTATGTATTAATAATAAAAACATGTTTATTAAACTATATATAACATTTTAGAGTCACGAAAACACAATTTGATCGACAATATTGGCCGTTCAACGTAGAATCGCAACAGTTTTTGTCCAAATATCAAGCTTAAAATCCATTTTTCGGTGTACTAATTGTATTCTAATTTGATTTCTAAACTTCTTCTACATGATAATGCATATATGAAGACAGATACACAAGAATGAAATCAAAAAAATATGTTTTAAACAACGAAACATGTTGTTCAATGTCGAACAATTTTGATCAAAATTTTAAAAAATTCACGAGTATGACCCACCTTAGGATGTGCTAAACCTATTTTTAACTTGATGTAATTATGTATTAATCATAAAAACATGTTTATTAAACTATATATAACATTTTAGAGTCACGAAAACACAATTTGATCGACAATATTGGCCGTTCAACGTAGAATCGCAACAGTTTTTGTCCAAATATCAAGCTTAAAACCCATTTTTCGTTGTCCTAATTGTATGCTAATTTGATTTCTAAACTTCTTCTACATGATAATGCATATATGAAGACAGATTCGCAAGAATGAAATCAAAAAAATATGTTTTAAACAACCAAATATGTTGTTCAATGTCGAACAATTTTGATCAAAATTTTAAAAAATTCACGAGTATGACCCACCTTAGGATGTACTAAACCTATTTTTAACTTGATGTAATTATGTATTAATAATAAAAACATGTTTATTAAACTATATATAACATTTTAGAGTCACGAAAACACAATTTGATCGACAATATTGGCCGTTCAACGTAGAATCGCAACAGTTTTTGTCCAAATATCAAGCTTAAAACCCATTTTTCGTTGTCCTAATTGTATGCTAATTTGATTTCTAAACTTCTTCTACATGATAATGCATATATGAAGACAGATACGCAAGAATGAAATCAAAAAAATATGTTTTAAACAATCAAATAGGTTGTTCAACGTCGAACAATTTTGATCAAAATTTTAAAAAATTAACGAGTATGACCCACCTTATGATGTACTAAACCTATTTTTAACTTGATTTAATTATGTATTAATCCTAAAAACAAGTTTATTAAACTATATATAACTGTTTGGAGTCACGAAAACACAATATGATCGACAATATTGGCCGTTTAACGTAGAATCGCTACAGTTTTTGTCCAAATATCAAGCTTAAAACCCATTTTTCGTTGTCCTAATTGTATTCTAATTTGATTTCTAAACTTTTTCTACATGATAATAAATATATGAAGACAGATATACAAGAATGAAACAAAAAAATATGTTTTAAACAATCAAATAGGTTGTTCAATGTCGACAATTTTGATCAAAATTTTAAAAAATTCACGAGTATGACCCACCTTAGGATGTTCTAAAGCTATTTTTAACTTGATTTAATTATGTATTAACCCTAAAAACAAGTTTATTAAACTATATATAACGGTTTCGAGTCACAAAAATACAATATTATCGACAATATTGGCCGTTTAACGTAGAATCGCTACAGTTTTTGTCCAAATATCAAGCTTAAAATCCATTTTTCGGTGTACTAATTGTATTCTAATTTGATTTCTAAACTTCTTCTACATGATAATGCATATATGAAGACAGATACACAAGAATGAAATCAAAAAAATATGTTTTAAACAACGAAACATGTTGTTCAATGTCGAAAAATTTTGATCAAAATTTTAAAAAATTCACGAGTATGACCCACCTTAGGATGTGCTAAACCTATTTTTAACTTGATGTAATTATGTATTAATCATAAAAACATGTTTATTAAACTATATATAACATTTTAGAGTCACGAAAACACAATTTGATCGACAATATTGGCCGTTCAACGTAGAATCGCAACAGTTTTTGTCCAAATATCAAGCTTAAAACCCATTTTTCGTTGTCCTAATTGTATGCTAATTTGATTTCTAAACTTCTTCTACATGATAATGCATATATGAAGACAGATACGCAAGAATGAAATCAAAAAAATATGTTTTAAACAACCAAATATGTTGTTCAATGTCGAACAATTTTGATCAAAATTTTAAAAAATTCACGAGTATGACCCACCTTAGGATGTACTAAACCTATTTTTAACTTGATGTAATTATGTATTAATAATTAAAACATGTTTATTAAACTATATATAACATTTTAGAGTCACGAAAACACAATTTGATCGACAATATTGGCCGTTCAACGTAGAATCGCAACAGTTTTTGTCCAAATATCAAGCTTAAAACCCATTTTTCGTTGTCCTAATTGTATGTTAATTTGATTTCTAAACTTCTTCTACATGATAATGCATATATGAAGACAGATACGCAAGAATGAAATCAAAAAAATATGTTTTAAACAACGAAATATGTTGTTCAATGTCGAACAATTTTGATCAAAATTTTAAAAAATTCACGAGTATGACCCACCTTAGGATGTACTAAACCTATTTTTAACTTGATGTAATTATGTATTAATAATAAAAACATGTTTATTAAACTATATATAACATTTTAGAGTCACGAAAACACAATTTGATCGACAATATTGGCCGTTCAACGTAGAATCGCAACAGTTTTTGTCCAAATATCAAGCTTAAAATCCATTTTTCGGTGTACTAATTGTATTCTAATTTGATTTCTAAACTTCTTCTACATGATAATGCATATATGAAGACAGATACACAAGAATGAAATCAAAAAAATATGTTTTAAACAACGAAACATGTTGTTCAATGTCGAACAATTTTGATCAAAATTTTAAAAAATTCACGAGTATGACCCACCTTAGGATGTGCTAAACCTATTTTTAACTTGATGTAATTATGTATTAATCATAAAAACATGTTTATTAAACTATATATAACATTTTAGAGTCACGAAAACACAATTTGATCGACAATATTGGCCGTTCAACGTAGAATCGCAACAGTTTTTGTCCAAATATCAAGCTTAAAACCCATTTTTCGTTGTCCTAATTGTATGCTAATTTGATTTCTAAACTTCTTCTACATGATAATGCATATATGAAGACAGATTCGCAAGAATGAAATCAAAAAAATATGTTTTAAACAACCAAATATGTTGTTCAATGTCGAACAATTTTGATCAAAATTTTAAAAAATTCACGAGTATGACCCACCTTAGGATGTACTAAACCTATTTTTAACTTGATGTAATTATGTATTAATAATAAAAACATGTTTATTAAACTATATATAACATTTTAGAGTCACGAAAACACAATTTGATCGACAATATTGGCCGTTCAACGTAGAATCGCAACAGTTTTTGTCCAAATATCAAGCTTAAAACCCATTTTTCGTTGTCCTAATTGTATGCTAATTTGATTTCTAAACTTCTTCTACATGATAATGCATATATGAAGACAGATACGCAAGAATGAAATCAAAAAAATATGTTTTAAACAATCAAATAGGTTGTTCAACGTCGAACAATTTTGATCAAAATTTTAAAAAATTAACGAGTATGACCCACCTTATGATGTACTAAACCTATTTTTAACTTGATTTAATTATGTATTAATCCTAAAAACAAGTTTATTAAACTATATATAACTGTTTGGAGTCACGAAAACACAATATGATCGACAATATTGGCCGTTTAACGTAGAATCGCTACAGTTTTTGTCCAAATATCAAGCTTAAAACCCATTTTTCGTTGTCCTAATTGTATTCTAATTTGATTTCTAAACTTTTTCTACATGATAATAAATATATGAAGACAGATATACAAGAATGAAACAAAAAAATATGTTTTAAACAATCAAATAGGTTGTTCAATGTCGACAATTTTGATCAAAATTTTAAAAAATTCACGAGTATGACCCACCTTAGGATGTTCTAAAGCTATTTTTAACTTGATTTAATTATGTATTAACCCTAAAAACAAGTTTATTAAACTATATATAACGGTTTCGAGTCACAAAAATACAATATTATCGACAATATTGGCCGTTTAACGTAGAATCGCTACAGTTTTTGTCCAAATATCAAGCTTAAAATCCATTTTTCGGTGTACTAATTGTATTCTAATTTGATTTCTAAACTTCTTCTACATGATAATGCATATATGAAGACAGATACACAAGAATGAAATCAAAAAAATATGTTTTAAACAACGAAACATGTTGTTCAATGTCGAAAAATTTTGATCAAAATTTTAAAAAATTCACGAGTATGACCCACCTTAGGATGTGCTAAACCTATTTTTAACTTGATGTAATTATGTATTAATCATAAAAACATGTTTATTAAACTATATATAACATTTTAGAGTCACGAAAACACAATTTGATCGACAATATTGGCCGTTCAACGTAGAATCGCAACAGTTTTTGTCCAAATATCAAGCTTAAAACCCATTTTTCGTTGTCCTAATTGTATGCTAATTTGATTTCTAAACTTCTTCTACATGATAATGCATATATGAAGACAGATACGCAAGAATGAAATCAAAAAAATATGTTTTAAACAACCAAATATGTTGTTCAATGTCGAACAATTTTGATCAAAATTTTAAAAAATTCACGAGTATGACCCACCTTAGGATGTACTAAACCTATTTTTAACTTGATGTAATTATGTATTAATAATTAAAACATGTTTATTAAACTATATATAACATTTTAGAGTCACGAAAACACAATTTGATCGACAATATTGGCCGTTCAACGTAGAATCGCAACAGTTTTTGTCCAAATATCAAGCTTAAAACCCATTTTTCGTTGTCCTAATTGTATGTTAATTTGATTTCTAAACTTCTTCTACATGATAATGCATATATGAAGACAGATACGCAAGAATGAAATCAAAAAAATATGTTTTAAACAACGAAATATGTTGTTCAATGTCGAACAATTTTGATCAAAATTTTAAAAAATTCACGAGTATGACCCACCTTAGGATGTACTAAACCTATTTTTAACTTGATGTAATTATGTATTAATAATAAAAACATGTTTATTAAACTATATATAACATTTTAGAGTCACGAAAACACAATTTGATCGACAATATTGGCCGTTCAACGTAGAATCGCAACAGTTTTTGTCCAAATATCAAGCTTAAAATCCATTTTTCGGTGTACTAATTGTATTCTAATTTGATTTCTAAACTTCTTCTACATGATAATGCATATATGAAGACAGATACACAAGAATGAAATCAAAAAAATATGTTTTAAACAACGAAACATGTTGTTCAATGTCGAACAATTTTGATCAAAATTTTAAAAAATTCACGAGTATGACCCACCTTAGGATGTGCTAAACCTATTTTTAACTTGATGTAATTATGTATTAATCATAAAAACATGTTTATTAAACTATATATAACATTTTAGAGTCACGAAAACACAATTTGATCGACAATATTGGCCGTTCAACGTAGAATCGCAACAGTTTTTGTCCAAATATCAAGCTTAAAACCCATTTTTCGTTGTCCTAATTGTATGCTAATTTGATTTCTAAACTTCTTCTACATGATAATGCATATATGAAGACAGATACGCAAGAATGAAATCAAAAAAATATGTTTTAAACAACCAAATATGTTGTTCATTGTCGAACAATTTTGATCAAAATTTTAAAAAATTCACGAGTATGACCCACCTTAGGATGTACTAAACCTATTTTTAACTTGATGTAATTATGTATTAATAATAAAAACATGTTTATTAAACTATATATAACATTTTAGAGTCACGAAAACACAATTTGATCGACAATATTGGCCGTTCAACGTAGAATCGCAACAGTTTTTGTCCAAATATCAAGCTTAAAACCCATTTTTCGTTGTCCTAATTGTATGCTAATTTGATTTCTAAACTTCTTCTACATGATAATGCATATATGAAGACAGATACGCAAGAATGAAATCAAAAAAATATGTTTTAAACAACCAAATAGGTTGTTCAATGTCGAACAATTTTGATCAATATTTTAAAAAATTCACGAGTATGACCCACCTTAGGATGTTCTAAAGCTATTTTTAACTTGATTTAATTATGTATTAACCCTAAAAACAAGTTTATTAAACTATATATAACGGTTTCGAGTCACGAAAATACAATATTATCGACAATATTGGCCGTTTAACGTAGAATCGCTACAGTTTTTGTCCAAATATCAAGCTTAAAATCCATTTTTCGGTGTACTAATTGTATTCTAATTTGATTTCTAAACTTCTTCTACATGATAATGCATATATGAAGACAGATACACAAGAATGAAATCAAAAAAATATGTTTTAAACAACGAAACATGTTGTTCAATGTCGAACAATTTTGATCAAAATTTTAAAAAATTCACGAGTATGACCCACCTTAGGATGTGCTAAACCTATTTTTAACTTGATGTAATTATGTATTAATCATAAAAACATGTTTATTAAACTATATATAACATTTTAGAGTCACGAAAACACAATTTGATCGACAATATTGGCCGTTCAACGTAGAATCGCAACAGTTTTTGTCCAAATATCAAGCTTAAAACCCATTTTTCGTTGTCCTAATTGTATGCTAATTTGATTTCTAAACTTCTTCTACATGATAATGCATATATGAAGACAGATACGCAAGAATGAAATCAAAAAAATATGTTTTAAACAACCAAATATGTTGTTCATTGTCGAACAATTTTGATCAAAATTTTAAAAAATTCACGAGTATGACCCACCTTAGGATGTACTAAACCTATTTTTAACTTGATGTAATTATGTATTAATAATAAAAACATGTTTATTAAACTATATATAACATTTTAGAGTCACGAAAACACAATTTGATCGACAATATTGGCCGTTCAACGTAGAATCGCAACAGTTTTTGTCCAAATATCAAGCTTAAAACCCATTTTTCGTTGTCCTAATTGTATGCTAATTTGATTTCTAAACTTCTTCTACATGATAATGCATATATGAAGACAGATACGCAAGAATGAAATCAAAAAAATATGTTTCAAACAACCAAATATGTTGTTCAATGTCGAACAATTTTGATCAAAATTTTAAAAAATTCACGAGTATGACCCACCTTAGGATGTACTAAACCTATTTTTAACTTGATGTAATTATGTATTAATAATAAAAACATGTTTATTAAACTATATATAACATTTTAGAGTCACGAAAACACAATTTGATCGACAATATTGGCCGTTCAACGTAGAATCGCAACAGTTTTTGTCCAAATATCAAGCTTAAAACCTATTTTTTGTTGTCCTAATTGTATGCTAATTTGATTTCTAATCTTCTTCTACATGATAATGCATATATGAAGACAGATACGCAAGAATGAAATCAAAAAAAATATGTTTTAAACAACGAAATATGTTGTTCAATGTCGAACAATTTTGATCAAAATTTTAAAAAATTCACGAGTATGACCCACCTTAGGATGTACTAAACCTATTTTTAACTTGATGTAATTATGTATTAATCATAAAAACATGTTTATTAAACTATATATAACATTTTAGAGTCACGAAAACACAATTTGATCGACAATATTGGCCGTTCAACGTAGAATCGCAACAGTTTTTGTCCAAATATGAAGCTTAAAACCCATTTTTCGTTGTCCTAATTGTATTCTAATTCGATTTGTAAATTTTTTCTACATGATAAAGCATATATGAAGACAGATAGACAAGAATGAAATCAAAAAAATATGTTTTAAACAATCAAATAGGTTGTTCAACGTCGAACAATTTTGATCAAAATTTTAAAAAATTAACGAGTATGACCCACCTTATGATGTACTAAACCTACTATTAACTTGATTTAATTATGTATTAATCCTAAAAACAAGTTTATTAAACTATATATAACTGTTTGGAGTCACGAAAACACAATATGATCGACAATATTGGCCGTTTAACGTAGAATCGCTACAGTTTTTGTCCAAATATCAAGCGTAAAACCCATTTTTCGTTGTCCTAATTGTATTCTAATTTGATTTCTAAAATTTTTCTACATGATAATAAATATATGAAGACAGATATACAAGAATGAAACAAAAAAATATGTTTTAAACAATCAAATAGGTTGTTCAATGTCGAACAATTTTGATCAAAATTTTAAAAAAGTCACGAGTATGACCCACCTTAGGATGTTCTAAAGCTATTTTTAACTTGATTTAATTATGTATTAACCCTAAAAACAAGTTTATTAAACTATATATAACGGTTTCGAGTCACGAAAATACAATATGATCGACAATATTGGCCGTTTAACGTAGAATCGCAACAGTTTTTGTCCAAATATCAAGCTTAAAATCCATTTTTCGGTGTACTAATTGTATTCTAATTTGATTTCTAAACTTCTTCTACATGATAATGCATATATGAAGACAGATACACAAGAATGAAATCAAAAAAATATGTTTTAAACAACGAAATATGTTGTTCAATGTCGAACAATTTTGATCAAAATTTTAAAAAATTCACGAGTATGACCCACCTTAGGATGTGCTAAACCTATTTTTAACTTGATGTAATTATGTATTAATCATAAAAACATGTTTGTTAAACTATATATAACATTTTAGAGTTACGAAAACACAATTTGATCGACAATATCGGCCGTTCAACGTAGAATCGCAACAGTTTTTGTCCAAATATCAAGCTTAAAACCCATTTTTCGTTGTCCTAATTGTATGCTAATTTGATTTCTAAACTTCTTCTACATGATAATGCATATATGAAGACAGATACGCAAGAATGAAATCAAAAAAATATGTTTTAAACAACCAAATATGTTGTTCAATGTCGAACAATTTTGATCAAAATTTTAAAAAATTCACGAGTATGACCCACCTTAGGATGTACTAAACCTGTTTTTAACTTGATGTAATTATGTATTAATAATAAAAACATGTTTATTAAACTATATATAACATTTTAGAGTCACGAAAACACAATTTGATCGACAATATTGGCCGTTCAACGTAGAATCGCAACAGTTTTTGTCCAAATATCAAGCTTAAAACCTATTTTTCGTTGTCCTAATTGTATGCTAATTTGATTTCTAAACTTCTTCTACATGATAATGCATATATGAAGACAGATACGCAAGAATGAAATCAAAAAAATATGTTTTAAACAACGAAATATGTTGTTCAATGTCGAACAATTTTGATCAAAATTTTAAAAAATTCACGAGTATGACCCACCTTAGGATGTACTAAACCTATTTTTAACTTGATGTAATTATGTATTAATCATAAAAACATGTTTATTAAACTATATATAACATTTTAGAGTCACGAAAACACAATTTGATCGACAATATTGGCCGTTCAACGTAGAATCGCAACAGTTTTTGTCCAAATATTAAGCTTAAAACCCATTTTTCGTTGTCCTAATTGTATTCTAATTCTATTTGTAAATTTTTTCTACATGATAAAGCATATATGAAGACAGATAGACAAGAATGAAATCAAAAAAATATGTTTTAAACAATCAAATAGGTTGTTCAACGTCGAACAATTTTGATCAAAATTTTAAAAAATTAACGAGTATGACCCACCTTATGATGTACTAAACCTACTATTAACTTGATTTAATTATGTATTAATCCTAAAAACAAGTTTATTAAACTATATATAACTGTTTGGAGTCACGAAAACACAATATGATCGACAATATTGGCCGTTTAACGTAGAATCGCTACAGTTTTTGTCCAAATATCAAGCGTAAAACCCATTTTTCGTTGTCCTAATTGTATTCTAATTTGATTTCTAAAATTTTTCTACATGATAATAAATATATGAAGACAGATATACAAGAATGAAACAAAAAAATATGTTTTAAACAATCAAATAGGTTGTTCAATGTCGAACAATTTTGATCAAAATTTTAAAAAATTCACGAGTATGACCCACCTTAGGATGTTCTAAAGCTATTTTTAACTTGATTTAATTATGTATTAACCCTAAAAACAAGTTTATTAAACTATATATAACGGTTTCGAGTCACGAAAATACAATATGATCGACAATATTGGCCGTTTAACGTAGAATCGCTACAGTTTTTGTCCAAATATCAAGCTTAAAATCCATTTTTCAGTGTACTAATTGTATTCTAATTTGATTTCTAAACTTCTTCTACATGATAATGCATATATGAAGACAGATACACAAGAATGAAATCAAAAAAATATGTTTTAAACAACGAAATATGTTGTTCAATGTCGAACAATTTTGATCAAAATTTTAAAAAATTCACGAGTATGACCCACCTTAGGATGTGCTAAACCTATTTTTAACTTGATGTAATTATGTATTAATCATAAAAACATGTTTATTAAACTATATATAACATTTTAGAGTCACGAAAACACAATTTGATCGACAATATCGGCCGTTCAACGTAGAATCGCAACAGTTTTTGTCCAAATATCAAGCTTAAAACCCATTTTTCGTTGTCCTAATTGTATGCTAATTTGATTTCTAAACTTCTTCTACATGATAATGCATATATGAAAACAGATACGCAAGAATGAAATCAAAAAAATATGTTTTAAACAACCAAATATGTTGTTCAATGTCGAACAATTTTGATCAAAATTTTAAAAAATTCACGAGTATGACCCACCTTAGGATATACTAAACCTATTTTTAACTTGATGTAATTATGTATTAATAATAAAAACATGTTTATTAAACTATATATAACATTTTAGAGTCACGAAAACACAATTTGATCGACAATATTGGCCGTTCAACGTAGAATCGCAACAGTTTTTGTCCAAATATCAAGCTTAAAACCTATTTTTCGTTGTCCTAATTGTATGCTAATTTGATTTCTAAACTTCTTCTACATGATAATGCATATATGAAGACAGATACGCAAGAATGAAATCAAAAAAATATGTTTTAAACAACGAAATATGTTGTTCAATGTCGAACAATTTTGATCAAAATTTTAAAAAATTCACGAGTATGACCCACCTTAGGATGTACTAAACCTATTTTTAACTTGATGTAATTATGTATTAATCATAAAAACATGTTTATTAAACTATATATAACATTTTAGAGTCACGAAAACACAATTTGATCGAAAATATTGGCCGTTCAACGTAGAATCGCAACAGTTTTTGTCCAAATATTAAGCTTAAAACTCATTTTTCGTTGTCCTAATTGTATTCTAATTCGATTTGTAAATTTTTTCTACATGATAAAGCATATATGAAGACAGATAGACAAGAATGAAATCAAAAAAATATGTTTTAAACAATCAAATAGGTTGTTCAACGTCGAACAATTTTGATCAAAATTTTAAAAAATTAACGAGTATGACCCACCTTATGATGTACTAAACCTACTTTTAACTTGATTTAATTATGTATTAATCCTAAAAACAAGTTTATTAAACTATATATAACTGTTTGGAGTCACGAAAACACAATATGATCGACAATATTGGCCGTTTAACGTAGAATCGCTACAGTTTTTGTCCAAATATCAAGCTTAAAACCCATTTTTCGTTGTCCTAATTGTATTCTAATTTGATTTCTAAACTTTTTCTACATGATAATAAATATATGAAGACAGATATACAAGAATGAAACAAAAAAATATGTTTTAAACAATCAAATAGGTTGTTCAATGTCGAACAATTTTGATCAAAATTTTAAAAAATTCACGAGTATGACCCACCTTAGGATGTTCTAAAGCTATTTTTAACTTGATTTAATTATGTATTAACCCTAAAAACAAGTTTATTAAACTATATATAACGGTTTCGAGTCACGAAAATACAATATGATCGACAATATTGGCCGTTTAACGTAGAATCGCTACAGTTTTTGTCCAAATATCAAGCTTAAAATCCATTTTTCGGTGTACTAATTGTATTCTAATTTGATTTCTAAACTTCTTCTACATGATAATGCATATATGAAGACAGATACACAAGAATGAAATCAAAAAAATATGTTTTAAACAACGAAATATGTTGTTCAATGTCGAACAATTTTGATAAAAATTTTAAAAAATTCACGAGTATGACCCACCTTAGGATGTGCTAAACCTATTTTTAACTTGATGTAATTATGTATTAATCATAAAAACATGTTTATTAAACTATATATAACATTTTAGAGTCACGAAAACACAATTTGATCGACAATATCGGCCGTTCAAGGTAGAATCGCAACAGTTTTTGTCCAAATATCAAGCTTAAAACCCATTTTTCGTTGTCCTAATTGTATGCTAATTTGATTTCTAAACTTCTTCTACATGATAATGCATATATGAAGACAGATACGCAAGAATGAAATCAAAAAAATATGTTTTAAACAACCAAATATGTTGTTCAATGTCGAACAATTTTGATCAAAATTTTAAAAAATTCACGAGTATGACCCACCTTAGGATGTACTAAACCTATTTTTAACTTGATGTAATTATGTATTAATAATAAAAACATGTTTATTAAACTATATATAACATTTTAGAGTCACGAAAACACAATTTGATCGACAATATTGGCCGTTTAACGTAGAATCGCTACAGTTTTTGTCCAAATATCAAGCTTAAAATCCATTTTTCGGTGTACTAATTGTATTCTAATTTGAATTCTAAACTTCTTCTACATGATAATGCATATATGAAGACAGATACACAAGAATGAAATCAAAAAAATATGTTTTAAACAACGAAATATGTTGTTCAATGTCGAACAATTTTGATCAAAATTTTAAAAAATTCACGAGTATGACCCACCTTAGGATGTGCTAAACCTATTTTTAACTTGATGTAATTATGTATTAATCATAAAAACATGTTTATTAAACTATATATAACATTTTAGAGTCACGAAAACACAATTTGATCGACAATATCGGCCGTTCAACGTAGAATCGCAACAGTTTTTGTCCAAATATCAAGCTTAAAACCCATTTTTCGTTGTCCTAATTGTATGCTAATTTGATTTCTAAACTTCTTCTACATGATAATGCATATATGAAGACAGATACGCAAGAATGAAATCAAAAAAATATGTTTTAAACAACCAAATATGTTGTTCAATGTCGAACAATTTTGATCAAAATTTTAAAAAATTCACGAGTATGACCCACCTTAGGATGTACTAAACCTATTTTTAACTTGATGTAATTATGTATTAATAATAAAAACATGTTTATTAAACTATATATAACATTTTAGAGTCACGAAAACACAATTTGATCACAATATTGGCCGTTCAACGTAGAATCGCAACAGTTTTTGTCCAAATATCAAGCTTAAAACCTATTTTTCGTTGTCCTAATTGTATGCTAATTTGATTTCTAAACTTCTTCTACATGATAATGCATATATGAAGACAGATACGGAAGAATGAAATCAAAAAAATATGTTTTAAACAACGAAATATGTTGTTCAATGTCGAACAATTTTGATCAAAATTTTAAAAAATTCACGAGTATGACCCACCTTAGGATGTACTAAACCTATTTTTAACTTGATGTAATTATGTATTAATAATAAAAACATGTTTATTAAACTATATATAACATTTTAGAGTCACGAAAACACAATTTGATCGACAATATTGGCCGTTCAACGTAGAATCGCAACAGTTTTTGTCCAAATATCAAGCTTAAAACCTATTTTTCGTTGTCCTAATTGTATGCTAATTTGATTTCTAAACTTCTTCTACATGATAATGCATATATGAAGACAGATACGGAAGAATGAAATCAAAAAAATATGTTTTAAACAACGAAATATGTTGTTCAATGTCGAACAATTTTGATCAAAATTTTAAAAAATTCACGAGTATGACCCACCTTAGGATGTACTAAACCTATTTTTAACTTGATGTAATTATGTATTAATCATAAAAACATGTTTATTAAACTATATATAACATTTTAGAGTCACGAAAACACAATTTGATCGAAAATATTGGCCGTTCAACGTAGAATCGCAACAGTTTTTGTCCAAATATTAAGCTTAAAACCCATTTTTCGTTGTCCTAATTGTATTCTAATTCGATTTGTAAATTTTTTCTACATGATAAAGCATATATGAAGACAGATAGACAAGAATGAAATCAAAAAAATATGTTTTAAACAATCAAATAGGTTGTTCAACGTCGAACAATTTTGATCAAAATTTTAAAAAATTAACGAGAATGACCCACCTTATGATGTACTAAACCTACTTTTAACTTGATTTAATTATGTATTAATCCTAAAAACAAGTTTATCAAACTATATATAACTGTTTGGAGTCACGAAAACACAATATGATCGACAATATTGGCCGTTTAACGTAGAATCGCTACAGTTTTTGTCCAAATATCAAGCTTAAAACCCATTTTTCGTTGTCCTAATTGTATTCTAATTTGATTTCTAAACTTTTTCTACATGATAATAAATATATGAAGACAGATATACAAGAATGAAACAAAAAAATATGTTTTAAACAATCAAATAGGTTGTTCAATGTCGAACAATTTTGATCAATATTTTAAAAAATTCACGAGTATGACCCACCTTAGGATGTTCTAAAGCTATTTTTAACTTGATTTAATTATGTATTAACCCTAAAAACAAGTTTATTAAACTATATATAACGGTTTCGAGTCACGAAAATACAATATGATCGACAATATTGGCCGTTTAACGTAGAATCGCTACAGTTTTTGTCCAAATATCAAGCTTAAAATCCATTTTTCGGTGCACTAATTGTATTCTAATTTGATTTCTAAACTTCTTCTACATGATAATGCATATATGAAGACAGATACACAAGAATGAAATCAAAAAAATATGTTTTAAACAACGAAATATGTTGTTCAATGTCGAACAATTTTGATCAAAATTTTAAAAAATTCACGAGTATGACCCACCTTAGGATGTGCTAAACCTATTTTTAACTTGATGTAATTATGTATTAATCATAAAAACATGTTTATTAAACTATATATAACATTTTAGAGTCACGAAAACACAATTTGATCGACAATATTGGCCGTTCAACGTAGAATCGCAACAGTTTTTGTCCAAATATCAAGCTTAAAACCTATTTTTCGTTGTCCTAATTGTATGCTAATTTGATTTCTAAACTTCTTCTACATGATAATGCATATATGAAGACAGATACGCAAGAATGAAATCAAAAAAATATGTTTTAAACAACCAAATATGTTGTTCAATGTCGAACAATTTTGATCAAAATTTTAAAAAATTCACGAGTATGACCCACCTTAGGATGTACTAAACCTATTTTTAACTTGATGTAATTATGTATTAATCATAAAAACATGTTTATTAAACTATATATAACATTTTAGAGTCACGAAAACACAATTTGATCGACAATATTGGCCGTTCAACGTAGAATCGCAACAGTTTTTGTCCAAATATTAAGCTTAAAACCCATTTTTCGTTGTCCTAATTGTATTCTAATTCTATTTGTAAATTTTTTCTACATGATAAAGCATATATGAAGACAGATAGACAAGAATGAAATCAAAAAAATATGTTTTAAACAATCAAATAGGTTGTTCAACGTCGAACAATTTTGATCAAAATTTTAAAAAATTAACGAGTATGACCCACCTTATGATGTACTAAACCTACTATTAACTTGATTTAATTATGTATTAATCCTAAAAACAAGTTTATTAAACTATATATAACTGTTTGGAGTCACGAAAACACAATATGATCGACAATATTGGCCGTTTAACGTAGAATCGCTACAGTTTTTGTCCAAATATCAAGCGTAAAACCCATTTTTCGTTGTCCTAATTGTATTCTAATTTGATTTCTAAAATTTTTCTACATGATAATAAATATATGAAGACAGATATACAAGAATGAAACAAAAAAATATGTTTTAAACAATCAAATAGGTTGTTCAATGTCGAACAATTTTGATCAAAATTTTAAAAAATTCACGAGTATGACCCACCTTAGGATGTTCTAAAGCTATTTTTAACTTGATTTAATTATGTATTAACCCTAAAAACAAGTTTATTAAACTATATATAACGGTTTCGAGTCACGAAAATACAATATGATCGACAATATTGGCCGTTTAACGTAGAATCGCTACAGTTTTTGTCCAAATATCAAGCTTAAAATCCATTTTTCAGTGTACTAATTGTATTCTAATTTGATTTCTAAACTTCTTCTACATGATAATGCATATATGAAGACAGATACACAAGAATGAAATCAAAAAAATATGTTTTAAACAACGAAATATGTTGTTCAATGTCGAACAATTTTGATCAAAATTTTAAAAAATTCACGAGTATGACCCACCTTAGGATGTGCTAAACCTATTTTTAACTTGATGTAATTATGTATTAATCATAAAAACATGTTTATTAAACTATATATAACATTTTAGAGTCACGAAAACACAATTTGATCGACAATATCGGCCGTTCAACGTAGAATCGCAACAGTTTTTGTCCAAATATCAAGCTTAAAACCCATTTTTCGTTGTCCTAATTGTATGCTAATTTGATTTCTAAACTTCTTCTACATGATAATGCATATATGAAGACAGATACGCAAGAATGAAATCAAAAAAATATGTTTTAAACAACCAAATATGTTGTTCAATGTCGAACAATTTTGATCAAAATTTTAAAAAATTCACGAGTATGACCCACCTTAGGATATACTAAACCTATTTTTAACTTGATGTAATTATGTATTAATAATAAAAACATGTTTATTAAACTATATATAACATTTTAGAGTCACGAAAACACAATTTGATCGACAATATTGGCCGTTCAACGTAGAATCGCAACAGTTTTTGTCCAAATATCAAGCTTAAAACCTATTTTTCGTTGTCCTAATTGTATGCTAATTTGATTTCTAAACTTCTTCTACATGATAATGCATATATGAAGACAGATACGCAAGAATGAAATCAAAAAAATATGTTTTAAACAACCAAATATGTTGTTCAATGTCGAACAATTTTGATCAAAATTTTAAAAAATTCACGAGTATGACCCACCTTAGGATGTACTAAACCTATTTTTAACTTGATGTAATTATGTATTAATAATAAAAACATGTTTATTAAACTATATATAACATTTTAGAGTCACGAAAACACAATTTGATCGACAATATTGGCCGTTCAACGTAGAATCGCAACAGTTTTTGTCCAAATATCAAGCTTAAAACCTATTTTTCGTTGTCCTAATTGTATGCTAATTTGATTTCTAAACTTCTTCTACATGATAATGCATATATGAAGACAGATACGGAAGAATGAAATCAAAAAAATATGTTTTAAACAACGAAATATGTTGTTCAATGTCGAACAATTTTGATCAAAATTTTAAAAAATTCACGAGTATGACCCACCTTAGGATGTACTAAACCTATTTTTAACTTGATGTAATTATGTATTAATAATAAAAACATGTTTATTAAACTATATATAACATTTTAGAGTCACGAAAACACAATTTGATCGACAATATTGGCCGTTCAACGTAGAATCGCAACAGTTTTTGTCCAAATATCAAGCTTAAAATCCATTTTTCGGTGTACTAATTGTATGCTAATTTGATTTCTAAACTTCTTCTACATGATAATGCATATATGAAGACAGATACGGAAGAATGAAATCAAAAAAATATGTTTTAAACAACGAAACATGTTGTTCAATGTCGAACAATTTTGATCAAAATTTTAAAAAATTCACGAGTATGACCCACCTTAGGATGTGCTAAACCTATTTTTAACTTGATGTAATTATGTATTAATCATAAAAACATGTTTATTAAACTATATATAACATTTTAGAGTCACGAAAACACAATTTGATCGACAATATTGGCCGTTCAACGTAGAATCGCAACAGTTTTTGTCCAAATATCAAGCTTAAAACCCATTTTTCGTTGTCCTAATTGTATGCTAATTTGATTTCTAAACTTCTTCTACATGATAATGCATATATGAAGACAGATACGCAAGAATGAAATCAAAAAAATATGTTTTAAACAACCAAATATGTTGTTCATTGTCGAACAATTTTGATCAAAATTTTAAAAAATTCACGAGTATGACCCACCTTAGGATGTACTAAACCTATTTTTAACTTGATGTAATTATGTATTAATAATAAAAACATGTTTATTAAACTATATATAACATTTTAGAGTCACGAAAACACAATTTGATCGACAATATTGGCCGTTCAACGTAGAATCGCAACAGTTTTTGTCCAAATATCAAGCTTAAAACCCATTTTTCGTTGTCCTAATTGTATGCTAATTTGATTTCTAAACTTCTTCTACATGATAATGCATATATGAAGACAGATACGCAAGAATGAAATCAAAAAAATATGTTTTAAACAACCAAATAGGTTGTTCAATGTCGAACAATTTTGATCAATATTTTAAAAAATTCACGAGTATGACCCACCTTAGGATGTTCTAAAGCTATTTTTAACTTGATTTAATTATGTATTAACCCTAAAAACAAGTTTATTAAACTATATATAACGGTTTCGAGTCACGAAAATACAATATTATCGACAATATTGGCCGTTTAACGTAGAATCGCTACAGTTTTTGTCCAAATATCAAGCTTAAAATCCATTTTTCGGTGTCCTAATTGTATGCTAATTTGATTTCTAAACTTCTTCTACATGATAATGCATATATGAAGACAGATACGCAAGAATGAAATCAAAAAAATATGTTTTAAACAACCAAATATGTTGTTCAATGTCGAACAATTTTGATCAAAATTTTAAAAAATTCACGAGTATGACCCACCTTAGGATGTACTAAACCTATTTTTAACTTGATGTAATTATGTATTAATAATAAAAACATGTTTATTAAACTATATATAACATTTTAGAGTCACGAAAACACAATTTGATCGACAATATTGGCCGTTCAACGTAGAATCGCAACAGTTTTTGTCCAAATATCAAGCTTAAAACCTATTTTTTGTTGTCCTAATTGTATGCTAATTTGATTTCTAATCTTCTTCTACATGATAATGCATATATGAAGACAGATACGCAAGAATGAAATCAAAAAAAATATGTTTTAAACAACGAAATATGTTGTTCAATGTCGAACAATTTTGATCAAAATTTTAAAAAATTCACGAGTATGACCCACCTTAGGATGTACTAAACCTATTTTTAACTTGATGTAATTATGTATTAATCATAAAAACATGTTTATTAAACTATATATAACATTTTAGAGTCACGAAAACACAATTTGATCGACAATATTGGCCGTTCAACGTAGAATCGCAACAGTTTTTGTCCAAATATGAAGCTTAAAACCCATTTTTCGTTGTCCTAATTGTATTCTAATTCGATTTGTAAATTTTTTCTACATGATAAAGCATATATGAAGACAGATAGACAAGAATGAAATCAAAAAAATATGTTTTAAACAATCAAATAGGTTGTTCAACGTCGAACAATTTTGATCAAAATTTTAAAAAATTAACGAGTATGACCCACCTTATGATGTACTAAACCTACTATTAACTTGATTTAATTATGTATTAATCCTAAAAACAAGTTTATTAAACTATATATAACTGTTTGGAGTCACGAAAACACAATATGATCGACAATATTGGCCGTTTAACGTAGAATCGCTACAGTTTTTGTCCAAATATCAAGCGTAAAACCCATTTTTCGTTGTCCTAATTGTATTCTAATTTGATTTCTAAAATTTTTCTACATGATAATAAATATATGAAGACAGATATACAAGAATGAAACAAAAAAATATGTTTTAAACAATCAAATAGGTTGTTCAATGTCGAACAATTTTGATCAAAATTTTAAAAAAGTCACGAGTATGACCCACCTTAGGATGTTCTAAAGCTATTTTTAACTTGATTTAATTATGTATTAACCCTAAAAACAAGTTTATTAAACTATATATAACGGTTTCGAGTCACGAAAATACAATATGATCGACAATATTGGCCGTTTAACGTAGAATCGCAACAGTTTTTGTCCAAATATCAAGCTTAAAATCCATTTTTCGGTGTACTAACTGTATTCTAATTTGATTTCTAAACTTCTTCTACATGATAATGCATATATGAAGACAGATACACAAGAATGAAATCAAAAAAATATGTTTTAAACAACGAAATATGTTGTTCAATGTCGAACAATTTTGATCAAAATTTTAAAAAATTCACGAGTATGACCCACCTTAGGATGTGCTAAACCTATTTTTAACTTGATGTAATTATGTATTAATCATAAAAACATGTTTGTTAAACTATATATAACATTTTAGAGTCACGAAAACACAATTTGATCGACAATATCGGCCGTTCAACGTAGAATCGCAACAGTTTTTGTCCAAATATCAAGCTTAAAACCCATTTTTCGTTGTCCTAATTGTATGCTAATTTGATTTCTAAACTTCTTCTACATGATAATGCATATATGAAGACAGATACGCAAGAATGAAATCAAAAAAATATGTTTTAAACAACCAAATATGTTGTTCAATGTCGAACAATTTTGATCAAAATTTTAAAAAATTCACGAGTATGACCCACCTTAGGATGTACTAAACCTGTTTTTAACTTGATGTAATTATGTATTAATAATAAAAACATGTTTATTAAACTATATATAACATTTTAGAGTCACGAAAACACAATTTGATCGACAATATTGGCCGTTCAACGTAGAATCGCAACAGTTTTTGTCCAAATATCAAGCTTAAAACCTATTTTTCGTTGTCCTAATTGTATGCTAATTTGATTTCTAAACTTCTTCTACATGATAATGCATATATGAAGACAGATACGCAAGAATGAAATCAAAAAAATATGTTTTAAACAACGAAATATGTTGTTCAATGTCGAACAATTTTGATCAAAATTTTAAAAAATTCACGAGTATGACCCACCTTAGGATGTACTAAACCTATTTTTAACTTGATGTAATTATGTATTAATCATAAAAACATGTTTATTAAACTATATATAACATTTTAGAGTCACGAAAACACAATTTGATCGACAATATTGGCCGTTCAACGTAGAATCGCAACAGTTTTTGTCCAAATATTAAGCTTAAAACCCATTTTTCGTTGTCCTAATTGTATTCTAATTCTATTTGTAAATTTTTTCTACATGATAAAGCATATATGAAGACAGATAGACAAGAATGAAATCAAAAAAATATGTTTTAAACAATCAAATAGGTTGTTCAACGTCGAACAATTTTGATCAAAATTTTAAAAAATTAACGAGTATGACCCACCTTATGATGTACTAAACCTACTATTAACTTGATTTAATTATGTATTAATCCTAAAAACAAGTTTATTAAACTATATATAACTGTTTGGAGTCACGAAAACACAATATGATCGACAATATTGGCCGTTTAACGTAGAATCGCTACAGTTTTTGTCCAAATATCAAGCGTAAAACCCATTTTTCGTTGTCCTAATTGTATTCTAATTTGATTTCTAAAATTTTTCTACATGATAATAAATATATGAAGACAGATATACAAGAATGAAACAAAAAAATATGTTTTAAACAATCAAATAGGTTGTTCAATGTCGAACAATTTTGATCAAAATTTTAAAAAATTCACGAGTATGACCCACCTTAGGATGTTCTAAAGCTATTTCTAACTTGATTTAATTATGTATTAACCCTAAAAACAAGTTTATTAAACTATATATAACGGTTTCGAGTCACGAAAATACAATATGATCGACAATATTGGCCGTTTAACGTAGAATCGCTACAGTTTTTGTCCAAATATCAAGCTTAAAATCCATTTTTCAGTGTACTAATTGTATTCTAATTTGATTTCTAAACTTCTTCTACATGATAATGCATATATGAAGACAGATACACAAGAATGAAATCAAAAAAATATGTTTTAAACAACGAAATATGTTGTTCAATGTCGAACAATTTTGATCAAAATTTTAAAAAATTCACGAGTATGACCCACCTTAGGATGTGCTAAACCTATTTTTAACTTGATGTAATTATGTATTAATCATAAAAACATGTTTATTAAACTATATATAACATTTTAGAGTCACGAAAACACAATTTGATCGACAATATCGGCCGTTCAACGTAGAATCGCAACAGTTTTTGTCCAAATATCAAGCTTAAAACCCATTTTTCGTTGTCCTAATTGTATGCTAATTTGATTTCTAAACTTCTTCTACATGATAATGCATATATGAAGACAGATACGCAAGAATGAAATCAAAAAAATATGTTTTAAACAACCAAATATGTTGTTCAATGTCGAACAATTTTGATCAAAATTTTAAAAAATTCACGAGTATGACCCACCTTAGGATATACTAAACCTATTTTTAACTTGATGTAATTATGTATTAATAATAAAAACATGTTTATTAAACTATATATAACATTTTAGAGTCACGAAAACACAATTTGATCGACAATATTGGCCGTTCAACGTAGAATCGCAACAGTTTTTGTCCAAATATCAAGCTTAAAACCTATTTTTCGTTGTCCTAATTGTATGCTAATTTGATTTCTAAACTTCTTCTACATGATAATGCATATATGAAGACAGATACGCAAGAATGAAATCAAAAAAATATGTTTTAAACAACGAAATATGTTGTTCAATGTCGAACAATTTTGATCAAAATTTTAAAAAATTCACGAGTATGACCCACCTTAGGATGTACTAAACCTATTTTTAACTTGATGTAATTATGTATTAATCATAAAAACATGTTTATTAAACTATATATAACATTTTAGAGTCACGAAAACACAATTTGATCGAAAATATTGGCCGTTCAACGTAGAATCGCAACAGTTTTTGTCCAAATATTAAGCTTAAAACTCATTTTTCGTTGTCCTAATTGTATTCTAATTCGATTTGTAAATTTTTTCTACATGATAAAGCATATATGAAGACAGATAGACAAGAATGAAATCAAAAAAATATGTTTTAAACAATCAAATAGGTTGTTCAACGTCGAACAATTTTGATCAAAATTTTAAAAAATTAACGAGTATGACCCACCTTATGATGTACTAAACCTACTTTTAACTTGATTTAATTATGTATTAATCCTAAAAACAAGTTTATTAAACTATATATAACTGTTTGGAGTCACGAAAACACAATATGATCGACAATATTGGCCGTTTAACGTAGAATCGCTACAGTTTTTGTCCAAATATCAAGCTTAAAACCCATTTTTCGTTGTCCTAATTGTATTCTAATTTGATTTCTAAACTTTTTCTACATGATAATAAATATATGAAGACAGATATACAAGAATGAAACAAAAAAATATGTTTTAAACAATCAAATAGGTTGTTCAATGTCGAACAATTTTGATCAAAATTTTAAAAAATTCACGAGTATGACCCACCTTAGGATGTTCTAAAGCTATTTTTAACTTGATTTAATTATGTATTAACCCTAAAAACAAGTTTATTAAACTATATATAACGGTTTCGAGTCACGAAAATACAATATGATCGACAATATTGGCCGTTTAACGTAGAATCGCTACAGTTTTTGTCCAAATATCAAGCTTAAAATCCATTTTTCGGTGTACTAATTGTATTCTAATTTGATTTCTAAACTTCTTCTACATGATAATGCATATATGAAGACAGATACACAAGAATGAAATCAAAAAAATATGTTTTAAACAACGAAATATGTTGTTCAATGTCGAACAATTTTGATCAAAATTTTAAAAAATTCACGAGTATGACCCACCTTAGGATGTGCTAAACCTATTTTTAACTTGATGTAATTATGTATTAATCATAAAAACATGTTTATTAAACTATATATAACATTTTAGAGTCACGAAAACACAATTTGATCGACAATATCGGCCGTTCAAGGTAGAATCGCAACAGTTTTTGTCCAAATATCAAGCTTAAAACCCATTTTTCGTTGTCCTAATTGTATGCTAATTTGATTTCTAAACTTCTTCTACATGATAATGCATATATGAAGACAGATACGCAAGAATGAAATCAAAAAAATATGTTTTAAACAACCAAATATGTTGTTCAATGTCGAACAATTTTGATCAAAATTTTAAAAAATTCACGAGTATGACCCACCTTAGGATGTACTAAACCTATTTTTAACTTGATGTAATTATGTATTAATAATAAAAACATGTTTATTAAACTATATATAACATTTTAGAGTCACGAAAACACAATTTGATCGACAATATTGGCCGTTTAACGTAGAATCGCTACAGTTTTTGTCCAAATATCAAGCTTAAAATCCATTTTTCGGTGTACTAATTGTATTCTAATTTGAATTCTAAACTTCTTCTACATGATAATGCATATATGAAGACAGATACACAAGAATGAAATCAAAAAAATATGTTTTAAACAACGAAATATGTTGTTCAATGTCGAACAATTTTGATCAAAATTTTAAAAAATTCACGAGTATGACCCACCTTAGGATGTACTAAACCTATTTTTAACTTGATGTAATTATGTATTAATAATAAAAACATGTTTATTAAACTATATATAACATTTTAGAGTCACGAAAACACAATTTGATCGACAATATTGGCCGTTCAACGTAGAATCGCAACAGTTTTTGTCCAAATATCAAGCTTAAAACCTATTTTTCGTTGTCCTAATTGTATGCTAATTTGATTTCTAAACTTCTTCTACATGATAATGCATATATGAAGACAGATACGGAAGAATGAAATCAAAAAAATATGTTTTAAACAACGAAATATGTTGTTCAATGTCGAACAATTTTGATCAAAATTTTAAAAAATTCACGAGTATGACCCACCTTAGGATGTACTAAACCTATTTTTAACTTGATGTAATTATGTATTAATAATAAAAACATGTTTATTAAACTATATATAACATTTTAGAGTCACGAAAACACAATTTGATCGACAATATTGGCCGTTCAACGTAGAATCGCAACAGTTTTTGTCCAAATATCAAGCTTAAAACCTATTTTTCGTTGTCCTAATTGTATGCTAATTTGATTTCTAAACTTCTTCTACATGATAATGCATATATGAAGACAGATACGGAAGAATGAAATCAAAAAAATATGTTTTAAACAACGAAATATGTTGTTCAATGTCGAACAATTTTGATCAAAATTTTAAAAAATTCACGAGTATGACCCACCTTAGGATGTACTAAACCTATTTTTAACTTGATGTAATTATGTATTAATAATAAAAACATGTTTATTAAACTATATATAACATTTTAGAGTCACGAAAACACAATTTGATCGACAATATTGGCCGTTCAACGTAGAATCGCAACAGTTTTTGTCCAAATATCAAGCTTAAAACCTATTTTTCGTTGTCCTAATTGTATGCTAATTTGATTTCTAAACTTCTTCTACATGATAATGCATATATGAAGACAGATACGGAAGAATGAAATCAAAAAAATATGTTTTAAACAACGAAATATGTTGTTCAATGTCGAACAATTTTGATCAAAATTTTAAAAAATTCACGAGTATGACCCACCTTAGGATGTACTAAACCTATTTTTAACTTGATGTAATTATGTATTAATCATAAAAACATGTTTATTAAACTATATATAACATTTTAGAGTCACGAAAACACAATTTGATCGAAAATATTGGCCGTTCAACGTAGAATCGCAACAGTTTTTGTCCAAATATTAAGCTTAAAACCCATTTTTCGTTGTCCTAATTGTATTCTAATTCGATTTGTAAATTTTTTCTACATGATAAAGCATATATGAAGACAGATAGACAAGAATGAAATCAAAAAAATATGTTTTAAACAATCAAATAGGTTGTTCAACGTCGAACAATTTTGATCAAAAATTTTAAAAAATTAACGAGTATGACCCACCTTATGATGTACTAAACCTACTTTTAACTTGATTTAATTATGTATTAATCCTAAAAACAAGTTTATCAAACTATATATAACTGTTTGGAGTCACGAAAACACAATATGATCGACAATATTGGCCGTTTAACGTAGAATCGCTACAGTTTTTGTCCAAATATCAAGCTTAAAACCCATTTTTCGTTGTCCTAATTGTATTCTAATTTGATTTCTAAACTTTTTCTACGTGATAATAAATATATGAAGACAGATATACAAGAATGAAACAAAAAAATATGTTTTAAACAATCAAATAGGTTGTTCAATGTCGAACAATTTTGATCAATATTTTAAAAAATTCACGAGTATGACCCACCTTAGGATGTTCTAAAGCTATTTTTAACTTGATTTAATTATGTATTAACCCTAAAAACAAGTTTATTAAACTATATATAACGGTTTCGAGTCACGAAAATACAATATGATCGACAATATTGGCCGTTTAACGTAGAATCGCTACAGTTTTTGTCCAAATATCAAGCTTAAAATCCATTTTTCGGTGCACTAATTGTATTCTAATTTGATTTCTAAACTTCTTCTACATGATAATGCATATATGAAGACAGATACACAAGAATGAAATCAAAAAAATATGTTTTAAACAACGAAATATGTTGTTCAATGTCGAACAATTTTGATCAAAATTTTAAAAAATTCACGAGTATGACCCACCTTAGGATGTACTAAACCTATTTTTAACTTGATGTAATTATGTATTAATAATAAAAACATGTTTATTAAACTATATATAACATTTTAGAGTCACGAAAACACAATTTGATCGACAATATTGGCCGTTCAACGTAGAATCGCAACAGTTTTTGTCCAAATATCAAGCTTAAAACCTATTTTTCGTTGTCCTAATTGTATGCTAATTTGATTTCTAATCTTCTTCTACATGATAATGCATATATGAAGACAGATACGCAAGAATGAAATCAAAAAAATATGTTTTAAACAACCAAATATGTTGTTCAATGTCGAACAATTTTGATCAAAATTTTAAAAAATTCACGAGTATGACCCACCTTAGGATGTACTAAACCTATTTTTAACTTGATGTAATTATGTATTAATCATAAAAACATGTTTATTAAACTATATATAACATTTTAGAGTCACGAAAACACAATTTGATCGACAATATTGGCCGTTCAACGTAGAATCGCAACAGTTTTTGTCCAAATATTAAGCTTAAAACCCATTTTTCGTTGTCCTAATTGTATTCTAACTCTATTTGTAAATTTTTTCTACATGATAAAGCATATATGAAGACAGATAGACAAGAATGAAATCAAAAAAATATGTTTTAAACAATCAAATAGGTTGTTCAACGTCGAACAATTTTGATCAAAATTTTAAAAAATTAACGAGTATGACCCACCTTATGATGTACTAAACCTACTATTAACTTGATTTAATTATGTATTAATCCTAAAAACAAGTTTATTAAACTATATATAACTGTTTGGAGTCACGAAAACACAATATGATCGACAATATTGGCCGTTTAACGTAGAATCGCTACAGTTTTTGTCCAAATATCAAGCGTAAAACCCATTTTTCGTTGTCCTAATTGTATTCTAATTTGATTTCTAAAATTTTTCTACATGATAATAAATATATGAAGACAGATATACAAGAATGAAACAAAAAAATATGTTTTAAACAATCAAATAGGTTGTTCAATGTCGAACAATTTTGATCAAAATTTTAAAAAATTCACGAGTATGACCCACCTTAGGATGTTCTAAAGCTATTTTTAACTTGATTTAATTATGTATTAACCCTAAAAACAAGTTTATTAAACTATATATAACGGTTTCGAGTCACGAAAATACAATATGATCGACAATATTGGCCGTTTAACGTAGAATCGCTACAGTTTTTGTCCAAATATCAAGCTTAAAATCCATTTTTCAGTGTACTAATTGTATTCTAATTTGATTTCTAAACTTCTTCTACATGATAATGCATATATGAAGACAGATACACAAGAATGAAATCAAAAAAATATGTTTTAAACAACGAAATATGTTGTTCAATGTCGAACAATTTTGATCAAAATTTTAAAAAATTCACGAGTATGACCCACCTTAGGATGTGCTAAACCTATTTTTAACTTGATGTAATTATGTATTAATCATAAAAACATGTTTATTAAACTATATATAACATTTTAGAGTCACGAAAACACAATTTGATCGACAATATCGGCCGTTCAACGTAGAATCGCAACAGTTTTTGTCCAAATATCAAGCTTAAAACCCATTTTTCGTTGTCCTAATTGTATGCTAATTTGATTTCTAAACTTCTTCTACATGATAATGCATATATGAAGACAGATACGCAAGAATGAAATCAAAAAAATATGTTTTAAACAACCAAATATGTTGTTCAATGTCGAACGATTTTGATCAAAATTTTAAAAAATTCACGAGTATGACCCACCTTAGGATATACTAAACCTATTTTTAACTTGATGTAATTATGTATTAATAATAAAAACATGTTTATTAAACTATATATAACATTTTAGAGTCACGAAAACACAATTTGATCGACAATATTGGCCGTTCAACGTAGAATCGCAACAGTTTTTGTCCAAATATCAAGCTTAAAACCTATTTTTCGTTGTCCTAATTGTATGCTAATTTGATTTCTAAACTTCTTCTACATGATAATGCATATATGAAGACAGATACGCAAGAATGAAATCAAAAAAATATGTTTTAAACAACCAAATATGTTGTTCAATGTCGAACAATTTTGATCAAAATTTTAAAAAATTCACGAGTATGACCCACCTTAGGATGTACTAAACCTATTTTTAACTTGATGTAATTATGTATTAATCATAAAAACATGTTTATTAAACTATATATAACATTTTAGAGCCACGAAAACACAATTTGATCGAAAATATTGGCCGTTCAACGTAGAATCGCAACAGTTTTTGTCCAAATATTAAGCTTAAAACTCATTTTTCGTTGTCCTAATTGTATTCTAATTCGATTTGTAAATTTTTTCTACATGATAAAGCATATATGAAGACAGATAGACAAGAATGAAATCAAAAAAATATGTTTTAAACAATCAAATAGGTTGTTCAACGTCGAACAATTTTGATCAAAATTTTAAAAAATTAACGAGTATGACCCACCTTATGATGTACTAAACCTACTTTTAACTTGATTTAATTATGTATTAATCCTAAAAACAAGTTTATTAAACTATATATAACTGTTTGGAGTCACGAAAACACAATATGATCGACAATATTGGCCGTTTAACGTAGAATCGCTACAGTTTTTGTCCAAATATCAAGCTTAAAACCCATTTTTCGTTGTCCTAATTGTATTCTAATTTGATTTCTAAACTTTTTCTACATGATAATAAATATATGAAGACAGATATACAAGAATGAAACAAAAAAATATGTTATAAACAATCAAATAGGTTGTTCAATGTCGAACAATTTTGATCAGAATTTTAAAAAATTCACGAGTATGACCCACCTTAGGATGTTCTAAAGCTATTTTTAACTTGATTTAATTATGTATTAACCCTAAAAACAAGTTTATTAAACTATATATAACGGTTTCGAGTCACGAAAATACAATATGATCGACAATATTGGCCGTTTAACGTAGAATCGCTACAATTTTTGTCCAAATATCAAGCTTAAAATCCATTTTTCGGTGTACTAATTGTATTCTAATTTGATTTCTAAACTTCTTCTACATGATAATGCATATATGAAGACAGATACACAAGAATGAAATCAAAAAAATATGTTTTAAACAACGAAATATGTTGTTCAATGTCGAACAATTTTGATCAAAATTTTAAAAAATTCACGAGTATGACCCACCTTAGGATGTGCTAAACCTATTTTTAACTTGATGTAATTATGTATTAATCATAAAAACATGTTTATTAAACTATATATAACATTTTAGAGTCACGAAAACACAATTTGATCGACAATATCGGCCGTTCAACGTAGAATCGCAACAGTTTTTGTCCAAATATCAAGCTTAAAACCCATTTTTCGTTGTCCTAATTGTATGCTAATTTGATTTCTAAACTTCTTCTACATGATAATGCATATATGAAGACGGATACGCAAGAATGAAATCAAAAAAATATGTTTTAAACAACCAAATAGGTTGTTCAATGTCGAACAATTTTGATCAATATTTTAAAAAATTCACGAGTATGACCCACCTTAGGATGTTCTAAAGCTATTTTTAACTTGATTTAATTATATATTAACCCTAAAAACAAGTTTATTAAACTATATATAACGGTTTCGAGTCACGAAAATACAATATGATCGACAATATTGGCCGTTTAACGTAGAATCGCTACAGTTTTTGTCCAAATATCAAGCTTAAAATCCATTTTTCGGTGCACTAATTGTATTCTAATTTGATTTCTAAACTTCTTCTACATGATAATGCATATATGAAGACAGATACACAAGAATGAAATCAAAAAAATATGTTTTAAACAACGAAATATGTTGTTCAATGTCGAACAATTTTGATCAAAATTTTAAAAAATTCACGAGTATGACCCACCTTAGGATGTGCTAAACCTATTTTTAACTTGATGTAATTATGTATTAATCATAAAAACATGTTTATTAAACTATATATAACATTTTAGAGTCACGAAAACACAATTTGATCGACAATATTGGCCGTTCAACGTAGAATCGCAACAGTTTTTGTCCAAATATCAAGCTTAAAACCCATTTTTCGTTGTCCTAATTGTATGCTAATTTGATTTCTAAACTTCTTCTACATGATAATGCATATATGAAGACAGATACGCAAGAATGAAATCAAAAAAATATGTTTTAAACAACCAAATATGTTGTTCAATGTCGAACAATTTTGATCAAAATTTTAAAAAATTCACGAGTATGACCCACCTTAGGATGTACTAAACCTATTTTTAACTTGATGTAATTATGTATTAATCATAAAAACATGTTTATTAAACTATATATAACATTTTAGAGTCACGAAAACACAATTTGATCGACAATATTGGCCGTTCAACGTAGAATCGCAACAGTTTTTGTCCAAATATTAAGCTTAAAACCCATTTTTCGTTGTCCTAATTGTATTCTAATTCTATTTGTAAATTTTTTCTACATGATAAAGCATATATGAAGACAGATAGACAAGAATGAAATCAAAAAAATATGTTTTAAACAATCAAATAGGTTGTTCAACGTCGAACAATTTTGATCAAAATTTTAAAAAATTAACGAGTATGACCCACCTTATGATGTACTAAACCTACTATTAACTTGATTTAATTATGTATTAATCCTAAAAACAAGTTTATTAAACTATATATAACTGTTTGGAGTCACGAAAACACAATATGATCGACAATATTGGCCGTTTAACGTAGAATCGCTACAGTTTTTGTCCAAATATCAAGCGTAAAACCCATTTTTCGTTGTCCTAATTGTATTCTAATTTGATTTCTAAAATTTTTCTACATGATAATAAATATATGAAGACAGATATACAAGAATGAAACAAAAAAATATGTTTTAAACAATCAAATAGGTTGTTCAATGTCGAACAATTTTGATCAAAATTTTAAAAAATTCACGGGTATGACCCACCTTAGGATGTTCTAAAGCTATTTTTAACTTGATTTAATTATGTATTAACCCTAAAAACAAGTTTATTAAACTATATATAACGGTTTCGAGTCACGAAAATACAATATGATCGACAATATTGGCCGTTTAACGTAGAATCGCTACAGTTTTTGTCCAAATATCAAGCTTAAAATCCATTTTTCAGTGTACTAATTGTATTCTAATTTGATTTCTAAACTTCTTCTACATGATAATGCATATATGAAGACAGATACACAAGAATGAAATCAAAAAAATATGTTTTAAACAACGAAATATGTTGTTCAATGTCGAACAATTTTGATCAAAATTTTAAAAAATTCACGAGTATGACCCACCTTAGGATGTGCTAAACCTATTTTTAACTTGATGTAATTATGTATTAATCATAAAAACATGTTTATTAAACTATATATAACATTTTAGAGTCACGAAAACACAATTTGATCGACAATATCGGCCGTTCAACGTAGAATCGCAACAGTTTTTGTCCAAATATCAAGCTTAAAACCCATTTTTCGTTGTCCTAATTGTATCCTAATTTGATTTCTAAACTTCTTCTACATGATAATGCATATATGAAGACAGATACGCAAGAATGAAATCAAAAAAATATGTTTTAAACAACCAAATATGTTGTTCAATGTCGAACAATTTTGATCAAAATTTTAAAAAATTCACGAGTATGACCCACCTTAGGATATACTAAACCTATTTTTAACTTGATGTAATTATGTATTAATAATAAAAACATGTTTATTAAACTATATATAACATTTTAGAGTCACGAAAACACAATTTGATCGACAATATTGGCCGTTCAACGTAGAATCGCAACAGTTTTTGTCCAAATATCAAGCTTAAAACCTATTTTTCGTTGTCCTAATTGTATGCTAATTTGATTTCTAAACTTCTTCTACATGATAATGCATATATGAAGACAGATACGCAAGAATGAAATCAAAAAAATATGTTTTAAACAACCAAATATGTTGTTCAATGTCGAACAATTTTGATCAAAATTTTAAAAAATTCACGAGTATGACCCACCTTAGGATGTACTAAACCTATTTTTAACTTGATGTAATTATGTATTAATCATAAAAACATGTTTATTAAACTATATATAACATTTTAGAGTCACGAAAACACAATTTGATCGAAAATATTGGCCGTTCAACGTAGAATCGCAACAGTTTTTGTCCAAATATTAAGCTTAAAACTCATTTTTCGTTGTCCTAATTGTATTCTAATTCGATTTGTAAATTTTTTCTACATGATAAAGCATATATGAAGACAGATAGACAAGAATGAAATCAAAAAAATATGTTTTAAACAATCAAATAGGTTGTTCAACGTCGAACAATTTTGATCAAAATTTTAAAAAATTAACGAGTATGACCCACCTTATGATGTACTAAACCTACTTTTAACTTGATTTAATTATGTATTAATCCTAAAAACAAGTTTATTAAACTATATATAACTGTTTGGAGTCACGAAAACACAATATGATCGACAATATTGGCCGTTTAACGTAGAATCGCTACAGTTTTTGTCCAAATATCAAGCTTAAAACCCATTTTTCGTTGTCCTAATTGTATTCTAATTTGATTTCTAAACTTTTTCTACATGATAATAAATATATGAAGACAGATATACAAGAATGAAACAAAAAAATATGTTTTAAACAATCAAATAGGTTGTTCAATGTCGAACAATTTTGATCAAAATTTTAAAAAATTCACGAGTATGACCCACCTTAGGATGTTCTAAAGCTATTTTTAACTTGATTTAATTATGTATTAACCCTAAAAACAAGTTTATTAAACTATATATAACGGTTTCGAGTCACGAAAATACAATATGATCGACAATATTGGCCGTTTAACGTAGAATCGCTACAGTTTTTGTCCAAATATCAAGCTTAAAATCCATTTTTCGGTGTACTAATTGTATTCTAATTTGATTTCTAAACTTCTTCTACATGATAATGCATATATGAAGACAGATACACAAGAATGAAATCAAAAAAATATGTTTTAAACAACGAAATATGTTGTTCAATGTCGAACAATTTTGATCAAAATTTTAAAAAATTCACGAGTATGACCCACCTTAGGATGTGCTAAACCTATTTTTAACTTGATGTAATTATGTATTAATCATAAAAACATGTTTATTAAACTATATATAACATTTTAGAGTCACGAAAACACAATTTGATCGACAATATCGGCCGTTCAACGTAGAATCGCAACAGTTTTTGTCCAAATATCAAGCTTAAAACCCATTTTTCGTTGTCCTAATTGTATGCTAATTTGATTTCTAAACTTCTTCTACATGATAATGCATATATGAAGACAGATACGCAAGAATGAAATCAAAAAAATATGTTTTAAACAACCAAATATGTTGTTCAATGTCGAACAATTTTGATCAAAATTTTAAAAAATTCACGAGTATGACCCACCTTAGGATGTACTAAACCTATTTTTAACTTGATGTAATTATGTATTAATAATAAAAACATGTTTATTAAACTATATATAACATTTTAGAGTCACGAAAACACAATTTGATCGACAATATTGGCCGTTCAACGTAGAATCGCAACAGTTTTTGTCCAAATATCAAGCTTAAAACCTATTTTTCGTTGTCCTAATTGTATGCTAATTTGATTTCTAAACTTCTTCTACATGATAATGCATATATGAAGACAGATACGCAAGAATGAAATCAAAAAAATATGTTTTAAACAACGAAATATGTTGTTCAATGTCGAACAATTTTGATCAAAATTTTAAAAAATTCACGAGTATGACCCACCTTAGGATGTACTAAACCTATTTTTAACTTGATGTAATTATGTATTAATCATAAAAACATGTTTATTAAACTATATATAACATTTTAGAGTCACGAAAACACAATTTGATCGAAAATATTGGCCGTTCAACGTAGAATCGCAACAGTTTTTGTCCAAATATTAAGCTTAAAACCCATTTTTCGTTGTCCTAATTGTATTCTAATTCGATTTGTAAATTTTTTCTACATGATAAAGCATATATGAAGACAGATAGACAAGAACGAAATCAAAAAAATATGTTTTAAACAATCAAATAGGTTGTTCAACGTCGAACAATTTTGCTCAAAATTTTAAAAAATTAACGAGTATGACCCACCTTATGATGTACTAAACCTACTTTTAACTTGATTTAATTATGTATTAACCCTAAAAACAAGTTTATTAAACTATATATAACTGTTTGGAGTCACGAAAACACAATATGATCGACAATATTGGCCGTTTAATGTAGAATCGCTACAGTTTTTGTCCAAATATCAAGCTTAAAACCCATTTTTCGTTGTCCTAATTGTATTCTAATTTGATTTCTAAACTTTTTCTACATGATAATAAATATATGAAGACAGATATACAAGAATGAAACAAAAAAATATGTTTTAAACAATCAAATAGGTTGTTCAATGTCGAACAATTTTGATCAATATTTTAAAAAATTCACGAGTATGACCCACCTTAGGATGTTCTAAAGCTATTTTTAACTTGATTTAATTATGTATTAACCCTAAAAACAAGTTTATTAAACTATATATAACGGTTTCGAGTCACGAAAATACAATATGATCGACAATATTGGCCGTTTAACGTAGAATCGCTACAGTTTTTGTCCAAATATCAAGCTTAAAATCCATTTTTCGGTGTACTAATTGTATTCTAATTTGATTTCTAAACTTCTTCTACATGATAATGCATATATGAAGACAGATACACAAGAATGAAATCAAAAAAATATGTTTTAAACAACGAAATATGTTGTTCAATGTCGAACAATTTTGATCAAAATTTTAAAAAATTCACGAGTATGACCCACCTTAGGATGTGCTAAACCTATTTTTAACTTGATGTAATTATGTATTAATCATAAAAACATGTTTATTAAACTATATATAACATTTTAGAGTCACGAAAACACAATTTGATCGACAATATCGGCCGTTCAACGTAGAATCGCAACAGTTTTTGTCCAAATATCAAGCTTAAAACCCATTTTTCGTTGTCCTAATTGTATGCTAATTTGATTTCTAAACTTCTTCTACATGATAATGCATATATGAAGACAGATACGCAAGAATGAAATCAAAAAAATATGTTTTAAACAACCAAATATGTTGTTCAATGTCGAACAATTTTGATCAAAATTTTAAAAAATTCACGAGTATGACCCACCTTAGGATGTACTAAACCTATTTTTAACTTGATGTAATTATGTATTAATAATAAAAACATGTTTATTAAACTATATATAACATTTTAGAGTCACGAAAACACAATTTGATCGACAATATTGGCCGTTCAACGTAGAATCGCAACAGTTTTTGTCCAAATATCAAGCTTAAAACCTATTTTTCGTTGTCCTAATTGTATGCTAATTTGATTTCTAAACTCCTTCTACATGATAATGCATATATGAAGACAGATACGCAAGAATGAAATCAAAAAAATATGTTTTAAACAACGAAATATGTTGTTCAATGTCGAACAATTTTGATCAAAATTCTAAAAAATTCACGAGTATGACCCACCTTAGGATGTACTAAACCTATTTTTAACTTGATGTAATTATGTATTAATCATAAAAACATGTTTATTAAACTATATATAACATTTTAGAGTCACGAAAACACAATTTGATCGAAAATATTGGCCGTTCAACGTAGAATCGCAACAGTTTTTGTCCAAATATTAAGCTTAAAACCCATTTTTCGTTGTCCTAATTGTATTCTAATTCGATTTGTAAATTTTTTCTACATGATAAAGCATATATGAAGACAGATAGACAAGAATGAAATCAAAAAAATATGTTTTAAACAATCAAATAGGTTGTTCAACGTCGAACAATTTTGATCAAAATTTTAAAAAATTAACGAGTATGACCCACCTTATGATGTACTAAACCTACTTTTAACTTGATTTAATTATGTATTAATCCTAAAAACAAGTTTATTAAACTATATATAACTGTTTGGAGTCACGAAAACACAATATGATCGACAATATTGGCCGTTTAACGTAGAATCGCTACAGTTTTTGTCCAAATATCAAGCTTAAAACCCATTTTTCGTTGTCGTAATTGTATTCTAATTTGATTTCTAAACTTTTTCTACATGATAATAAATATATGAAGACTGATATACAAGAATGAAACAAAAAAATATGTTTTAAACAATCAAATAGGTTGTTCAATGTCGAACAATTTTGATCAATATTTTAAAAAATTCACGAGTATGACCCACCTTAGGATGTTCTAAAGCTATTTTTAACTTGATTTAATTATGTATTAACCCTAAAAACAAGTTTATTAAACTATATATAACGGTTTCGAGTCACGAAAATACAATATGATCGACCATATTGGCCGTTTAACGTAGAATCGCTACAGTTTTTGTCCAAATATCAAGCTTAAAATCCATTTTTCGGTGCACTAATTGTATTCTAATTTGATTTCTAAACTTCTTCTACATGATAATGCATATATGAAGACAGATACACAAGAATGAAATCAAAAAAATATGTTTTAAACAACGAAATATGTTGTTCGATGTCGAACAATTTTGATCAAAATTTTAAAAAATTCACGAGTATGACCCACCTTAGGATGTGCTAAACCTATTTTTAACTTGATGTAATTATGTATTAATCATAAAAACATGTTTATTAAACTATATATAACATTTTAGAGTCACGAAAACACAATTTGATCGACAATATTGGCCGTTCAACGTAGAATCGCAACAGTTTTTGTCCAAATATCAAGCTTAAAACCCATTTTTCGTTGTCCTAATTGTATGCTAATTTGATTTCTAAACTTCTTCTACATGATAATGCATATATGAAGACAGATACGCAAGAATGAAATAAAAAAAATATGTTTTAAACAACCAAATATGTTGTTCAATGTCGAACAATTTTGATCAAAATTTTAAAAAATTCACGAGTATGACCCACCTTAGGATGTACTAAACCTATTTTTAACTTGATGTAATTATGTATTAATAATAAAAACATGTTTATTAAACTATATATAACATTTTAGAGTCACGAAAACACAATTTGATCGACAATATTGGCCGTTCAACGTAGAATCGCAACAGTTTTTGTCCAAATATCAAGCTTAAAACCTATTTTTCGTTGTCCTAATTGTATGCTAATTTGATTTCTAAACTTCTTCTACATGATAATGCATATATGAAGACAGATACGCAAGAATGAAATCAAAAAAATATGTTTTAAACAACGAAATATGTTGTTCAATGTCGAACAATTTTGATCAAAATTTTAAAAAATTCACGAGTATGACCCACCTTAGGATGTACTAAACCTATTTTTCACTTGATGTAATTATGTATTAATCATAAAAACATATTTATTAAATTATATATAACATTTTAGAGTCACGAAAACACAATTTGATCGACAATATTGGCCGTTCAACGTAGAATCGCAACAGTTTTTGTCCAAATATTAAGCTTAAAACCCATTTTTCGTTGTCCTAATTGTATTCTAATTCGATTTGTAAATTTTTTCTACATGATAAAGCATATATGAAGACAGATAGACAAGAATGAAATCAAAAAAATATGTTTTAAACAATCAAATAGGTTGTTCAACGTCGAACAATTTTGATCAAAATTTTAAAAAATTAACGAGTATGACTCACCTTATGATGTACTAAACCTATTTTTAACTTGATTTAATTATGTATTAATCCTAAAAACAAGTTTATTAAACTATATATAACTGTTTGGAGTCACGAAAACACAATATGATCGACAATATTGGCCGTTTAACGTAGAATCGCTACAGTTTTTGTCCAAATATCAAGCTTAAAACCCATTTTTCGTTGTCCTAATTGTATTCTAATTTGATTTCTAAACTTCTTCTACATGATAATGCATATATGAAGAAAGTTACACAAGAATGAAATCAAAAAAATATGTTTTAAACAACCAAATATGATGTTCAATGTCGAACAATTTTGATCAAAATTTTAAAAAATTTACGAGTATGACCGACCTTAGGATGTACTAAACCTTTTTTTAACTTGATGTAATTATGTATTAATCATAAAAACATGATTATGAAACTATATATAACATTTTAGAGTCACGAAAACACAATATGATCGACAATATTGGCCATTTAACGTAGAATCGATACAGTTTTTGTCAAAACATCAAACTTAAAACGTATTTTTCGTTGTCCTAATTGTATTCTAATTCGATTTCTAAACTTTTTCTACATGATAATAAATATATGAAGACAGATATACAAGAATGAAATAAAAAAATATGTTTCAAACAATCAAATAGGTTGTTCAATGTCGAACAATTTTGATCAAAATTTTAAAAAATTCACGAGTATGACCCACCTTAGTTTGTACTAAACCTATTTTTAACTTGATGTAATTATGTATTAATAATAAAAATATGTTTATTAAACTATATATAACATTTTAGAGTCACGAAAACACAATTTGATCGACAATATTGGCCGTTCAACGTAGAATCGCAACAGTTTTTGTCCAAATATCAAGCTTAAAACCTATTTTTCGTTGTCCTAATTGTATGCTAATTTGATTTCTAAACTTCTTCTACATGATAATGCATATATGAAGACAGATACGCAAGAATGAAATCAAAAAAATATGTTTTAAACAACGAAATATGTTGTTCAATGTCGAACAATTTTGATCAAAATTTTAAAAAATTCACGAGTATGACCCACCTTAGGATGTACTAAACCTATTTTTAACTTGATGTAATTATGTATTAATCATAAAAACATATTTATTAAACTATATATAACATTTTAGAGTCACGAAAACACAATTTGATCGACAATATTGGCCGTTCAACGTAGAATCGCAACAGTTTTTGTCCAAATATCAAGCTTAAAACCTATTTTTCGTTGTCCTAATTGTATGCTAATTTGATTTCTAAACTCCTTCTACATGATAATGCATATATGAAGACAGATACGCAAGAATGAAATCAAAAAAATATGTTTTAAACAACGAAATATGTTGTTCAATGTCGAACAATTTTGATCAAAATTCTAAAAAATTCACGAGTATGACCCACCTTAGGATGTACTAAACCTATTTTTAACTTGATGTAATTATGTATTAATCATAAAAACATGTTTATTAAACTATATATAACATTTTAGAGTCACGAAAACACAATTTGATCGAAAATATTGGCCGTTCAACGTAGAATCGCAACAGTTTTTGTCCAAATATTAAGCTTAAAACCCATTTTTCGTTGTCCTAATTGTATTCTAATTCGATTTGTAAATTTTTTCTACATGATAAAGCATATATGAAGACAGATAGACAAGAATGAAATCAAAAAAATATGTTTTAAACAATCAAATAGGTTGTTCAACGTCGAACAATTTTGATCAAAATTTTAAAAAATTAACGAGTATGACCCACCTTATGATGTACTAAACCTACTTTTAACTTGATTTAATTATGTATTAATCCTAAAAACAAGTTTATTAAACTATATATAACTGTTTGGAGTCACGAAAACACAATATGATCGACAATATTGGCCGTTTAACGTAGAATCGCTACAGTTTTTGTCCAAATATCAAGCTTAAAACCCATTTTTCGTTGTCGTAATTGTATTTTAATTTGATTTCTAAACTTTTTCTACATGATAATAAATATATGAAGACTGATATACAAGAATGAAACAAAAAAATATGTTTTAAACAATCAAATAGGTTGTTCAATGTCGAACAATTTTGATCAATATTTTAAAAAATTCACGAGTATGACCCACCTTAGGATGTTCTAAAGCTATTTTTAACTTGATTTAATTATGTATTAACCCTAAAAACAAGTTTATTAAACTATATATAACGGTTTCGAGTCACGAAAATACAATATGATCGACCATATTGGCCGTTTAACGTAGAATCGCTACAGTTTTTGTCCAAATATCAAGCTTAAAATCCATTTTTCGGTGCACTAATTGTATTCTAATTTGATTTCTAAACTTCTTCTACATGATAATGCATATATGAAGACAGATACACAAGAATGAAATCAAAAAAATATGTTTTAAACAACGAAATATGTTGTTCAATGTCGAACAATTTTGATCAAAATTTTAAAAAATTCACGAGTATGACCCACCTTAGGATGTGCTAAACCTATTTTTAACTTGATGTAATTATGTATTAATCATAAAAACATGTTTATTAAACTATATATAACATTTTAGAGTCACGAAAACACAATTTGATCGACAATATTGGCCGTTCAACGTAGAATCGCAACAGTTTTTGTCCAAATATCAAGCTTAAAACCCATTTTTCGTTGTCCTAATTGTATGCTAATTTGATTTCTAAACTTCTTCTACATGATAATGCATATATGAAGACAGATACGCAAGAATGAAATCAAAAAAATATGTTTTAAACAACCAAATATGTTGTTCAATGTCGAACAATTTTGATCAAAATTTTAAAAAATTCACGTGTATGACCCACCTTAGGATGTACTAAACCTATTTTTAACTTGATGTAATTATGTATTAATAATAAAAACATGTTTATTAAACTATATATAACATTTTAGAGTCACGAAAACACAATTTGATCGACAATATTGGCCGTTCAACGTAGAATCGCAACAGTTTTTGTCCAAATATCAAGCTTAAAACCTATTTTTCGTTGTCCTAATTGTATGCTAATTTGATTTCTAAACTTCTTCTACATGATAATGCATATATGAAGACAGATACGCAAGAATGAAATCAAAAAAATATGTTTTAAACAACGAAATATGTTGTTCAATGTCGAACAATTTTGATCAAAATTTTAAAAAATTCACGAGTATGACCCACCTTAGGATGTACTAAACCTATTTTTCACTTGATGTAATTATGTATTAATCATAAAAACATATTTATTAAATTATATATAACATTTTAGAGTCACGAAAACACAATTTGATCGACAATATTGGCCGTTCAACGTAGAATCGCAACAGTTTTTGTCCAAATATTAAGCTTAAAACCCATTTTTCGTTGTCCTAATTGTATTCTAATTCGATTTGTAAATTTTTTCTACATGATAAAGCATATATGAAGACAGATAGACAAGAATGAAATCAAAAAAATATGTTTTAAACAATCAAATAGGTTGTTCAACGTCGAACAATTTTGATCAAAATTTTAAAAAATTAACGAGTATGACTCACCTTATGATGTACTAAACCTATTTTTAACTTGATTTAATTATGTATTAATCCTAAAAACAAGTTTATTAAACTATATATAACTGTTTGGAGTCACGAAAACACAATATGATCGACAATATTGGCCGTTTAACGTAGAATCGCTACAGTTTTTGTCCAAATATCAAGCTTAAAACCCATTTTTCGTTGTCCTAATTGTATTCTAATTTGATTTCTAAACTTCTTCTACATGATAATGCATATATGAAGAAAGTTACACAAGAATGAAATCAAAAAAATATGTTTTAAACAACCAAATATGATGTTCAATGTCGAACAATTTTGATCAAAATTTTAAAAAATTTACGAGTATGACCGACCTTAGGATGTACTAAACCTTTTTTTAACTTGATGTAATTATGTATTAATCATAAAAACATGATTATGAAACTATATATAACATTTTAGAGTCACGAAAACACAATATGATCGACAATATTGGCCATTTAACGTAGAATCGATACAGTTTTTGTCAAAACATCAAACTTAAAACGTATTTTTCGTTGTCCTAATTGTATTCTAATTCGATTTCTAAACTTTTTCTACATGATAATAAATATATGAAGACAGATATACAAGAATGAAATAAAAAAATATGTTTCAAACAATCAAATAGGTTGTTCAATGTCGAACAATTTTGATCAAAATTTTAAAAAATTCACGAGTATGACCCACCTTAGGATGTACTAAACCTATTTTTAACTTGATGTAATTATGTATTAATAATAAAAATATGTTTATTAAACTATATATAACATTTTAGAGTCACGAAAACACAATTTGATCGACAATATTGGCCGTTCAACGTAGAATCGCAACAGTTTTTGTCCAAATATCAAGCTTAAAACCTATTTTTCGTTGTCCTAATTGTATGCTAATTTGATTTCTAAACTTCTTCTACATGATAATGCATATATGAAGACAGATACGCAAGAATGAAATCAAAAAAATATGTTTTAAACAACGAAATATGTTGTTCAATGTCGAACAATTTTGATCAAAATTTTAAAAAATTCACGAGTATGACCCACCTTAGGATGTACTAAACCTATTTTTAACTTGATGTAATTATGTATTAATCATAAAAACATATTTATTAAACTATATATAACATTTTAGAGTCACGAAAACACAATTTGATCGACAATATTGGCCGTTCAACGTAAAATCGCAACAGTTTTTGTCCAAATATCAAGCTTAAAACCTATTTTTCGTTGTCCTAATTGTATGCTAATTTGATTTCTAAACTTCTTCTACATGATAATGCATATATGAAGACAGATACGCAAGAATGAAATCAAAAAAATATGTTTTAAACAACGAAATATGTTGTTCAATGTCGAACAATTTTGATCAAAATTTTAAAAAATTCACGAGTATGACCCACCTTAGGATGTACTAAACCTATTTTTCACTTGATGTAATTATGTATTAATCATAAAAACATATTTATTAAATTATATATAACATTTTAGAGTCACGAAAACACAATTTGATCGACAATATTGGCCGTTCAACGTAGAATCGCAACAGTTTTTGTCCAAATATTAAGCTTAAAACCCATTTTTCGTTGTCCTAATTGTATTCTAATTCGATTTGTAAATTTTTTCTACATGATAAAGCATATATGAAGACAGATAGACAAGAATGAAATCAAAAAAATATGTTTTAAACAATCAAATAGGTTGTTCAACGTCGAACAATTTTGATCAAAATTTTAAAAAATTAACGAGTATGACTCACCTTATGATGTACTAAACCTATTTTTAACTTGATTTAATTATGTATTATTCCTAAAAACAAGTTTATTAAACTATATATAACTGTTTGGAGTCACGAAAACACAATATGATCGACAATATTGGCCGTTTAACGTAGAATCGCTACAGTTTTTGTCCAAATATCAAGCTTAAAACCCATTTTTCGTTGTCCTAATTGTATTCTAATTTGATTTCTAAACTTTTTCTACATGATAATAAATATATGAAGACAGATATACAAGAATGAAACAAAAAAATATGTTTTAAACAATCAAATAGGTTGTTCAATGTCGAACAATTTTGATCAAAATTTTAAAAAATTCACGAGTATGACCCACCTTAGGATGTACTAAACCTATTTTTAACTTGATGTAATTATGTATTAATCATAAAAACATGTTTATTAAACTATATATAACATTTTAGAGTCACGAAAACACAATTTGATCGACAATATTGGCCGTTCAACGTAGAATCGCAACAGTTTTTGTCCAAATATCAAGCTTAAAACTCATTTTTCGTTGTCCTAATTGTATGCTAATTTGATTTCTAAACTTCTTCTACATGATAATGCATATATGAAGACAGATACGCAAAAATGAAATCAAAAAAAATATGTTTTAAACAACCAAATATGTTGTTCAATGTCGAACAATTTTGATCAAAATTTTAAAAAATTCACGAGTATGACCCACCTTAGGATGTACTAAACCTATTTTTAACTTGATGTAATTATGTATTAATAATAAAAATATGTTTATTAAACTATATATAACATTTTAGAGTCACGAAAACACAATTTGATCGACAATATTGGCCGTTCAACGTAGAATCGCAACAGTTTTTGTCCAAATATCAAGCTTAAAACCTATTTTTCGTTGTCCTAATTGTATGCTAATTTGATTTCTAAACTTCTTCTACATGATAATGCATATATGAAGACAGATACGCAAGAATGAAATCAAAAAAATATGTTTTAAACAACGAAATATGTTGTTCAATGTCGAACAATTTTGATCAAAATTTTAAAAAATTCACGAGTATGACCCACCTTAGGATGTACTAAACCTATTTTTAACTTGATGTAATTATGTATTAATCATAAAAACATATTTATTAAACTATATATAACATTTTAGAGTCACGAAAACACAATTTGATCGACAATATTGGCCGTTCAACGTAGAATCGCAACAGTTTTTGTCCACATATTAAGCTTAAAACCCATTTTTCGTTGTCCTAATTGTATTCTAATTCGATTTGTAAATTTTTTCTACATGATAAAGAATATATGAAGACAGATAGACAAGAATGAAATCAAAAAAATATGTTTTAAACAATCAAATAGGTTGTTCAACGTCGAACAATTTTGATCAAAATTTTAAAAAATTAACGAGTATGACCCACCTTATGATGTACTAAACCTATTTTTAACTTGATTTAATTATGTATTAATCCTAAAAACAAGTTTATTAAACTATATATAACTGTTTGGAGTCACGAAAACACAATATGATCGACAATATTGGCCGTTTAACGTAGAATCGCTACAGTTTTTGTCCAAATATCAAGCTTAAAACCCATTTTTCGTTGTCCTAATTGTATTCTAATTTGATTTCTAAACTTTTTCTACATGATAATAAATATATGAAGACAGATATACAAGAATGAAACAAAAAAATATGTTTTAAACAATCAAATAGGTTGTTCAATGTCGAACAATTTTGATCAAAATTTTAAAAAATTCACGAGTATGACCCACCTTAGGATGTACTAAACCTATTTTTAACTTGATGTAATTATGTATTAATCATAAAAACATATTTATTAAACTATATATAACATTTTAGAGTCACGAAAACACAATTTGATCGACAATATTGGCCGTTCAACGTAGAATCGCAACAGTTTTTGTCCAAATATTAAGCTTAAAACCCATTTTTCGTTGTCCTAATTGTATTCTAATTCGATTTGTAAATTTTTTCTACATGATAAAGCATATATGAAGACAGATAGACAAGAATGAAATCAAAAAAATATGTTTTAAACAATCAAATAGGTTGTTCAACGTCGAACAATTTTGATCAAAATTTTAAAAAATTAACGAGTATGACCCACCTTATGATGTACTAAACCTATTTTTAACTTGATTTAATTATGTATTAATCCTAAAAACAAGTTTATTAAACTATATATAACTGTTTGGAGTCACGAAAACACAATATGATCGACAATATTGGCCGTTTAACGTAGAATCGCTACAGTTTTTGTCCAAATATCAAGCTTAAAACCCATTTTTCGTTGTCCTAATTGTATTCTAATTTGATTTCTAAACTTTTTCTACATGATAATAAATATATGAAGACAGATATACAAGAATGAAACAAAAAAATATGTTTTAAACAATCAAATAGGTTGTTCAATGTCGAACAATTTTGATCAAAATTTTAAAAAATTCACGAGTATGACCCACCTTAGGATGTACTAAACCTATTTTTAACTTGATGTAATTATGTATTAATCATAAAAACATGTTTATTAAACTATATATAACATTTTAGAGTCACGAAAACACAATTTGATCGACAATATTGGCCGTTCAACGTAGAATCGCAACAGTTTTTGTCCAAATATCAAGCTTAAAACCCATTTTTCGTTGTCCTAATTGTATGCTAATTTGATTTCTAAACTTCTTCTACATGATAATGCATATATGAAGACAGATACGCAAGAATGAAATCAAAAAAATATGTTTTAAACAACCAAATATGTTGTTCAATGTCGAACAATTTTGATCAAAATTTTAAAAAATTCACGAGTATGACCCACCTTAGGATGTACTAAACCTATTTTTAACTTGATGTAATTATGTATTAATCATAAAAACATATTTATTAAACTATATATAACATTTTAGAGTCACGAAAACACAATTTGATCGACAATATTGGCCGTTCAACGTAGAATCGCAACAGTTTTTGTCCAAATATTAAGCTTAAAACCCATTTTTCGTTGTCCTAATTGTATTCTAATTCGATTTGTAAATTTTTTCTACATGATAAAGAATATATGAAGACAGATAGACAAGAATGAAATCAAAAAAATATGTTTTAAACAATCAAATAGGTTGTTCAACGTCGAACAATTTTGATCAAAATTTTAAAAAATTAACGAGTATGACCCACCTTATGATGTACTAAACCTATTTTTAACTTGATTTAATTATGTATTAATCCTAAAAACAAGTTTATTAAACTATATATAACTGTTTGGAGTCACGAAAACACAATATGATCGACAATATTGGCCGTTTAACGTAGAATCGCTACAGTTTTTGTCCAAATATCAAGCTTAAAACCCATTTTTCGTTGTCCTAATTGTATTCTAATTTGATTTCTAAACTTTTTCTACATGATAATAAATATATGAAGACAGATATACAAGAATGAAACAAAAAAATATGTTTTAAACAATCAAATAGGTTGTTCAATGTCGAACAATTTTGATCAAAATTTTAAAAAATTCACGAGTATGACCCACCTTAGGATGTACTAAACCTATTTTTAACTTGATGTAATTATGTATTAATCATAAAAACATGTTTATTAAACTATATATAACATTTTAGAGTCACGAAAACACAATTTGATCGACAATATTGGCCGTTCAACGTAGAATCGCAACAGTTTTTGTCCAAATATCAAGCTTAAAACCCATTTTTCGTTGTCCTAATTGTATGCTAATTTGATTTCTAAACTTCTTCTACATGATAATGCATATATGAAGACAGATACGCAAGAATGAAATCAAAAAAATATGTTTTAAACAACCAAATATGTTGTTCAATGTCGAACAATTTTGATCAAAATTTTAAAAAATTCACGAGTATGACCCACCTTAGGATGTACTAAACCTATTTTTAACTTGATGTAATTATGTATTAATCATAAAAACATATTTATTAAACTATATATAACATTTTAGAGTCACGAAAACACAATTTGATCGACAATATTGGCCGTTCAACGTAGAATCGCAACAGTTTTTGTCCAAATATTAAGCTTAAAACCCATTTTTCGTTGTCCTAATTGTATTCTAATTCGATTTGTAAATTTTTTCTACATGATAAAGAATATATGAAGACAGATAGACAAGAATGAAATCAAAAAAATATGTTTTAAACAATCAAATAGGTTGTTCAACGTCGAACAATTTTGATCAAAATTTTAAAAAATTAACGAGTATGACCCACCTTATGATGTACTAAACCTATTTTTAACTTGATTTAATTATGTATTAATCCTAAAAACAAGTTTATTAAACTATATATAACTGTTTGGAGTCACGAAAACACAATATGATCGACAATATTGGCCGTTTAACGTAGAATCGCTACAGTTTTTGTCCAAATATCAAGCTTAAAACCCATTTTTCGTTGTCCTAATTGTATTCTAATTTGATTTCTAAACTTTTTCTACATGATAATAAATATATGAAGACAGATATACAAGAATGAAACAAAAAAATATGTTTTAAACAATCAAATAGGTTGTTCAATGTCGAACAATTTTGATCAAAATTTTAAAAAATTCACGAGTATGACCCACCTTAGGATGTACTAAACCTATTTTTAACTTGATGTAATTATGTATTAATAATAAAAATATGTTTATTAAACTATATATAACATTTTAGAGTCACGAAAACACAATTTGATCGACAATATTGGCCGTTCAACGTAGAATCGCAACAGTTTTTGTCCAAATATCAAGCTTAAAACCTATTTTTCGTTGTCCTAATTGTATGCTAATTTGATTTCTAAACTTCTTCTACATGATAATGCATATATGAAGACAGATACGCAAGAATGAAATCAAAAAAATATGTTTTAAACAACGAAATATGTTGTTCAATGTCGAACAATTTTGATCAAAATTTTAAAAAATTCACGAGTATGACCCACCTTAGGATGTACTAAACCTATTTTTAACTTGATGTAATTATGTATTAATCATAAAAACATATTTATTAAACTATATATAACATTTTAGAGTCACGAAAACACAATTTGATCGACAATATTGGCCGTTCAACGTAGAATCGCAACAGTTTTTGTCCAAATATTAAGCTTAAAACCCATTTTTCGTTGTCCTAATTGTATTCTAATTCGATTTGTAAATTTTTTCTACATGATAAAGAATATATGAAGACAGATAGACAAGAATGAAATCAAAAAAATATGTTTTAAACAATCAAATAGGTTGTTCAACGTCGAACAATTTTGATCAAAATTTTAAAAAATTAACGAGTATGACCCACCTTATGATGTACTAAACCTATTTTTAACTTGATTTAATTATGTATTAATCCTAAAAACAAGTTTATTAAACTATATATAACTGTTTGGAGTCACGAAAACACAATATGATCGACAATATTGGCCGTTTAACGTAGAATCGCTACAGTTTTTGTCCAAATATCAAGCTTAAAACCCATTTTTCGTTGTCCTAATTGTATTCTAATTTGATTTCTAAACTTTTTCTACATGATAATAAATATATGAAGACAGATATACAAGAATGAAACAAAAAAATATGTTTTAAACAATCAAATAGGTTGTTCAATGTCGAACAATTTTGATCAAAATTTTAAAAAATTCACGAGTATGACCCACCTTAGGATGTACTAAACCTATTTTTAACTTGATGTAATTATGTATTAATCATAAAAACATATTTATTAAACTATATATAACATTTTAGAGTCACGAAAACACAATTTGATCGACAATATTGGCCGTTCAACGTAGAATCGCAACAGTTTTTGTCCAAATATTAAGCTTAAAACCCATTTTTCGTTGTCCTAATTGTATTCTAATTCGATTTGTAAATTTTTTCTACATGATAAAGCATATATGAAGACAGATAGACAAGAATGAAATCAAAAAAATATGTTTTAAACAATCAAATAGGTTGTTCAACGTCGAACAATTTTGATCAAAATTTTAAAAAATTAACGAGTATGACCCACCTTATGATGTACTAAACCTATTTTTAACTTGATTTAATTATGTATTAATCCTAAAAACAAGTTTATTAAACTATATATAACTGTTTGGAGTCACGAAAACACAATATGATCGACAATATTGGCCGTTTAACGTAGAATCGCTACAGTTTTTGTCCAAATATCAAGCTTAAAACCCATTTTTCGTTGTCCTAATTGTATTCTAATTTGATTTCTAAACTTTTTCTACATGATAATAAATATATGAAGACAGATATACAAGAATGAAACAAAAAAATATGTTTTAAACAATCAAATAGGTTGTTCAATGTCGAACAATTTTGATCAAAATTTTAAAAAATTCACGAGTATGACCCACCTTAGGATGTACTAAACCTATTTTTAACTTGATGTAATTATGTATTAATCATAAAAACATGTTTATTAAACTATATATAACATTTTAGAGTCACGAAAACACAATTTGATCGACAATATTGGCCGTTCAACGTAGAATCGCAACAGTTTTTGTCCAAATATCAAGCTTAAAACCCATTTTTCGTTGTCCTAATTGTATGCTAATTTGATTTCTAAACTTCTTCTACATGATAATGCATATATGAAGACAGATACGCAAGAATGAAATCAAAAAAATATGTTTTAAACAACGAAATATGTTGTTCAATGTCGAACAATTTTGATCAAAATTTTAAAAAATTCACGAGTATGACCCACCTTAGGATGTACTAAACCTATTTTTAACTTGATGTAATTATGTATTAATAATAAAAATATGTTTATTAAACTATATATAACATTTTAGAGTCACGAAAACACAATTTGATCGACAATATTGGCCGTTCAACGTAGAATCGCAACAGTTTTTGTCCAAATATCAAGCTTAAAACCTATTTTTCGTTGTCCTAATTGTATGCTAATTTGATTTCTAAACTTCTTCTACATGATAATGCATATATGAAGACAGATACGCAAGAATGAAATCAAAAAAATATGTTTTAAACAACGAAATATGTTGTTCAATGTCGAACAATTTTGATCAAAATTTTAAAAAATTCACGAGTATGACCCACCTTAGGATGTACTAAACCTATTTTTAACTTGATGTAATTATGTATTAATCATAAAAACATATTTATTAAACTATATATAACATTTTAGAGTCACGAAAACACAATTTGATCGACAATATTGGCCGTTCAACGTAGAATCGCAACAGTTTTTGTCCAAATATTAAGCTTAAAACCCATTTTTCGTTGTCCTAATTGTATTCTAATTCGATTTGCAAATTTTTTCTACATGATAAAGCATATATGAAGACAGATAGACAAGAATGAAATCAAAAAAATATGTTTTAAACAATCAAATAGGTTGTTCAACGTCGAACAATTTTGATCAAAATTTTAAAAAATTAACGAGTATGACCCACCTTATGATGTACTAAACCTATTTTTAACTTGATTTAATTATGTATTAATCCTAAAAACAAGTTTATTAAACTATATATAACTGTTTGGAGTCACGAAAACACAATATGATCGACAATATTGGCCGTTTAATGTAGAATCGCTACAGTTTTTGTCCAAATATCAAGCTTAAAACCCATTTTTCGTTGTCCTAATTGTATTCTAATTTGATTTCTAAACTTTTTCTACATGATAATAAATATATGAAGACAGATATACAAGAATGAAACAAAAAAATATGTTTTAAACAATCAAATAGGTTTTTCAATGTCGAACAATTTTGATCAAAATTTTAAAAAATTCACGAGTATGACCCACCTTAGGATGTACTAAACCTATTTTTAACTTGATGTAATTATGTATTAATCATAAAAACATGTTTATTAAACTATATATAACATTTTAGAGTCACGAAAACACAATTTGATCGACAATATTGGCCGTTCAACGTAGAATCGCAACAGTTTTTGTCCAAATATCAAGCTTAAAACCTATTTTTCGTTGTCCTAATTGTATGCTAATTTGATTTCTAAACTTCTTCTACATGATAATGCATATATGAAGACAGATACGCAAGAATGAAATCAAAAAAATATGTTTTAAACAACGAAATATGTTGTTCAATGTCGAACAATTTTGATCAAAATTTTAAAAAATTCACGAGTATGACCCACCTTAGGATGTACTAAACCTATTTTTAACTTGATGTAATTATGTATTAATCATAAAAACATATTTATTAAACTATATATAACATTTTAGAGTCACGAAAACACAATTTGATCGACAATATTGGCCGTTCAACGTAGAATCGCAACAGTTTTTGTCCAAATATTAAGCTTAAAACCCATTTTTCGTTGTCCTAATTGTATTCTAATTCGATTTGTAAATTTTTTCTACATGATAAAGCATATATGAAGACAGATAGACAAGAATGAAATCAAAAAAATATGTTTTAAACAATCAAATAGGTTGTTCAACGTCGAACAATTTTGATCAAAATTTTAAAAAATTAACGAGTATGACCCACCTTATGATGTACTAAACCTATTTTTAACTTGATTTAATTATGTATTAATCCTAAAAACAAGTTTATTAAACTATATATAACTGTTTGGAGTCACGAAAACACAATATGATCGACAATATTGGCCGTTTAACGTAGAATCGCTACAGTTTTTGTCCAAATATCAAGCTTAAAACCCATTTTTCGTTGTCCTAATTGTATTCTAATTTGATTTCTAAACTTTTTCTACATGATAATAAATATATGAAGACAGATATACAAGAATGAAACAAAAAAATATGTTTTAAACAATCAAATAGGTTTTTCAATGTCGAACAATTTTGATCAAAATTTTAAAAAATTCACGAGTATGACCCACCTTAGGATGTACTAAACCTATTTTTAACTTGATGTAATTATGTATTAATCATAAAAACATGTTTATTAAACTATATATAACATTTTAGAGTCACGAAAACACAATTTGATCGACAATATTGGCCGTTCAACGTAGAATCGCAACAGTTTTTGTCCAAATATCAAGCTTAAAACCTATTTTTCGTTGTCCTAATTGTATGCTAATTTGATTTCTAAACTTCTTCTACATGATAATGCATATATGAAGACAGATACGCAAGAATGAAATCAAAAAAATATGTTTTAAACAACGAAATATGTTGTTCAATGTCGAACAATTTTGATCAAAATTTTAAAAAATTCACGAGTATGACCCACCTTAGGATGTACTAAACCTATTTTTAACTTGATGTAATTATGTATTAATCATAAAAACATATTTATTAAACTATATATAACATTTTAGAGTCACGAAAACACAATTTGATCGACAATATTGGCCGTTCAACGTAGAATCGCAACAGTTTTTGTCCAAATATTAAGCTTAAAACCCATTTTTCGTTGTCCTAATTGTATTCTAATTCGATGTGTAAATTTTTTCTACATGATAAAGCATATATGAAGACAGATAGACAAGAATGAAATCAAAAAAATATGTTTTAAACAATCAAATAGGTTGTTCAACGTCGAACAATTTTGATCAAAATTTTAAAAAATTAACGAGTATGACCCACCTTATGATGTACTAAACCTATTTTTAACTTGATTTAATTATGTATTAATCCTAAAAACAAGTTTATTAAACTATATATAACTGTTTGGAGTCACGAAAACACAATATGATCGACAATATTGGCCGTTTAACGTAGAATCGCTACAGTTTTTGTCCAAATATCAAGCTTAAAACCCATTTTTCGTTGTCCTAATTGTATTCTAATTTGATTTCTAAACTTTTTCTACATGATAATAAATATATGAAGACAGATATACAAGAATGAAACAAAAAAATATGTTTTAAACAATCAAATAGGTTGTTCAATGTCGAACAATTTTGATCAAAATTTTAAAAAATTCACGAGTATGACCCACCTTAGGATGTACTAAACCTATTTTTAACTTGATGTAATTATGTATTAATCATAAAAACATGTTTATTAAACTATATATAACATTTTAGAGTCACGAAAACACAATTTGATCGACAATATTGGCCGTTCAACGTAGAATCGCAACAGTTTTTGTCCAAATATCAAGCTTAAAACCTATTTTTCGTTGTCCTAATTGTATGCTAATTTGATTTCTAAACTTCTTCTACATGATAATGCATATATGAAGACAGATACGCAAGAATGAAATCAAAAAAATATGTTTTAAACAACCAAATATGTTGTTCAATGTCGAACAATTTTGATCAAAATTTTAAAAAATTCACGAGTATGACCCACCTTAGGATGTACTAAACCTATTTTTAACTTGATGTAATTATGTATTAATAATAAAAACATGTTTATTAAACTATATATAACATTTTAGAGTCACGAAAACACAATTTGATCGACAATATTGGCCGTTCAACGTAGAATCGCAACAGTTTTTGTCCAAATATCAAGCTTAAAACCTATTTTTCGTTGTCCTAATTGTATGCTAATTTGATTTCTAAACTTCTTCTACATGATAATGCATATACGAAGACAGATACGCAAGAATGAAATCAAAAAAATATGTTTTAAACAACGAAATATGTTGTTCAATGTCGAACAATTTTGATCAAAATTTTAAAAAATTCACGAGTATGACCCACCTTAGGATGTACTAAACCTATTTTTAACTTGATGTAATTATGTATTAATCATAAAAACATATTTATTAAACTATATATAACATTTTAGAGTCACGAAAACACAATTTGATCGACAATATTGGCCGTTCAACGTAGAATCGCAACAGTTTTTGTCCAAATATTAAGCTTAAAACCCATTTTTCGTTGTCCTAATTGTATTCTAATTCGATTTGTAAATTTTTTCTACATGATAAAGCATATATGAAGACAGATAGACAAGAATGAAATCAAAAAAATATGTTTTAAACAATCAAATAGGTTGTTCAACGTCGAACAATTTTGATCAAAATTTTAAAAAATTAACGAGTATGACCCACCTTATGATGTACTAAACCTATTTTTAACTTGATTTAATTATGTATTAATCCTAAAAACAAGTTTATTAAACTATATATAACTGTTTGGAGTCACGAAAACACAATATGATCGACAATATTGGCCGTTTAACGTAGAATCGCTACAGTTTTTGTCCAAATATCAAGCTTAAAACCCATTTTTCGTTGTCCTAATTGTATTCTAATTTGATTTCTAAACTTCTTCTACATGATAATGCATATACGAAGACAGTTACACAAGAATGAAATCAAAAAAATATGTTTTAAACAACCAAATATGATGTTCAATGTCGAACAATTTTGATCAAAATTTTAAAAAATTTACGAGTATGACCCACCTTAGGATGTACTAAACCTTTTTTTAACTTGATGTAATTATGTATTAATCATAAAAACATGATTATGAAACTATATATAACATTTTAGAGTCACGAAAACACAATATGATCGACAATATTGGCCATTTAACGTAGAATCGATACAGTTTTTGTCAAAACATCAAAATTAAAACGTATTTTTCGTTGTCCTAATTGTATTCTAATTCGATTTCTAAACTTTTTCTACATGATAATAAATATATGAAGACAGATATACAAGAATGAAATAAAAAAATATGTTTTAAACAATCAAATAGGTTGTTCAATGTCGAACAATTTTGATCAAAATTTTAAAAAATTCACGAGTATGACCCACCTTAAGATGTACTAAAGCTATTTTTAACTTGATTTAATTATGTATTAACCCTAAAAACAAGTTTATTAAACTATATATAACGGTTTCAAGTCACGAAAATACAATATGATCGACAATATTGGCCGTTTAACGTAGAATCGCTACAGTTTTTGTCCAAATATCAAGCTTAAAATCCATTTTTCGGTGTACTAATTGTATTCTAATTTGATTTCTAAACTTCTTCTACATGATAATGCATATATGAAGACAGATACACAAGAATGAAATCAAAAAAATATGTTTTAAACAACGAAATATGTTGTTCAATGTCGAACAATTTTGATCAAAATTTTAAAAAATTTACGAGTATGACCCACCTTAGGATGTACTAAACCTTTTTTTAACTTGATGTAATTATGTATTAATCATAAAAACATGATTATGAAACTATATATAACATTTTAGAGTCACGAAAACACAATATGATCGACAATATTGGCCATTTAACGTAGAATCGATACAGTTTTTGTCAAAACATCAAAATTAAAACGTATTTTTCGTTGTCCTAATTGTATTCTAATTCGATTTCTAAACTTTTTCTACATGATAATAAATATATGAAGACAGATATACAAGAATGAAATAAAAAAATATGTTTTAAACAATCAAATAGGTTGTTCAATGTCGAACAATTTTGATCAAAATTTTAAAAAATTCACGAGTATGACCCACCTTAAGATGTACTAAAGCTATTTTTAACTTGATTTAATTATGTATTAACCCTAAAAACAAGTTTATTAAACTATATATAACGGTTTCAAGTCACGAAAATACAATATGATCGACAATATTGGCCGTTTAACGTAGAATCGCTACAGTTTTTGTCCAAATATCAAGCTTAAAATCCATTTTTCGGTGTACTAATTGTATTCTAATTTGATTTCTAAACTTCTTCTACATGATAATGCATATATGAAGACAGATACACAAGAATGAAATCAAAAAAATATGTTTTAAACAACGAAATATGTTGTTCAATGTCGAACAATTTTGATCAAAATTTTAAAAAATTCACGAGTATGACCCACCTTAGGATGTGCTAAACCTATTTTTAACTTGATGTAATTATGTATTAATCATAAAAACATGTTTATTAAACTATATATAACATTTTAGAGTCACGAAAACACAATTTGATCGACAATATTGGCCGTTCAACGTAGAATCGCAACAGTTTTTGTCCAAATATCAAGCTTAAAACCCATTTTTCGTTGTCCTAATTGTATGCTAATTTGATTTCTAAACTTCTTCTACATGATAATGCATATATGAAGACAGATACGCAAGAATGAAATGAAAAAAATATGTTTTAAACAACGAAATATGTTGTTCAATGTCGAACAATTTTGATCAAAATTTTAAAAAATTCACGAGTATGACCCACCTTAGGATGTACTAAACCTATTTTTAACTTGATGTAATTATGTATTAATAATAAAAACATGTTTATTAAACTATATATAACATTTTAGAGTCACGAAAACACAATTTGATCGACAATATTGGCCGTTCAACGTAGAATCACAACAGTTTTTGTCCAAATATCAAGCTTAAAACCTATTTTTCGTTGTCCTAATTGTATGCTAATTTGATTTCTAAACTTCTTCTACATGATAATGCATATATGAAGACAGATACGCAAGAATGAAATCAAAAAAATATGTTTTAAACAACGAAATATGTTGTTCAATGTCGAACAATTTTGATCAAAATTTTAAAAAATTCAAGAGTATGACCCACCATAGGATGTACTAAACCTATTTTTAACTTGATGTAATTATGTATTAATCATAAAAACATATTTATTAAACTATATATAACATTTTAGAGTCACGAAAACACAATTTGATCGACAATATTGGCCGTTCAACGTGGAATCGCAACAGTTTTTGTCCAAATATTAAGCTTAAAACCCATTTTTCGTTGTCCTAATTGTATTCTAATTCGATTTGTAAATTTTTTCTACATGATAAAGCATATATGAAGACAGATAGACAAGAATGAAATCAAAAAAATATGTTTTAAACAATCAAATAGGTTGTTCAACGTCGAACAATTTTGATCAAAATTTTAAAAAATTAACGAGTATGACCCACCTTATAATGTACTAAACCTATTTTTAACTTGATTTAATTATGTATTAATCCTAAAAACAAGTTTATTAAACTATATATAACTGTTTGGAGTCACGAAAACACAATATGATCGACAATATTGGCCGTTTAACGTAGAATCGCTACAGTTTTTGTCCAAATATCAAGCTTAAAACCCATTTTTCGTTGTCCTAATTGTATTCTAATTTGATTTCTAAACTTTTTCTACATGATAATAAATATATGAAGACAGATATAGAAGAATGAAACAAAAAAATATGTTTTAAACAATCAAATAGGTTGTTCAATGTCGAACAATTTTGATCAAAATTTTAAAAAATTCACGAGTATGACCCACCTTAGGATGTTCTAAAGCTATTTTTAACTTGATTTAATTATGTATTAACCCTAAAAACAAGTTTATTAAACTATATATAACGGTTTCGAGTCACGAAAATACAATATGATCGACAATATTGGCCGTTTAACGTAGAATCGCTACAGTTTTTGTCCAAATATCAAGCTTAAAATCCATTTTTCGGTGTACTAATTGTAATCTAATTTGATTTCTAAACTTCTTCTACATGATAATGCATATATGAAGAAAGATACACAAGAATGAAATCAAAAAAATATGTTTTAAACAACAAAATATGTTGTTCAATGTCGAACAATTTTGATCAAAATTTTAAAAAATTCACGAGTATGACCCACCTTAGGATGTGCTAAACCTATTTTTAACTTGATGTAATTATGTATTAATCATAAAAACATGTTTATTAAACTATATATAACATTTTAGAGTCACGAAAACACAATTTGATCGACAATATTGGCCGTTCAACGTAGAATTGCAACAGTTTTTGTCCAAATATCAAGCTTAAAACCCATTTTTCGTTGTCCTAATTGTATGCTAATTTGATTTCTAAACTTCTTCTACATGATAATGCATATATGAAGACAGATACGCAAGAATGAAATCAAAAAAATATGTTTTAAACAACCAAATATGTTGTTCAATGTCGAACAATTTTGATCAAAATTTTAAAAAATTCACGAGTATGACCCACCTTAGGATGTACTAAACCTATTTTTAACTTGATGTAATTATGTATTAATAATAAAAACATGTTTATTAAACTATATATAACATTTTAGAGTCACGAAAACACAATTTGATCGACAATATTGGCCGTTCAACGTAGAATCGCAACAGTTTTTGTCCAAATATCAAGCTTAAAACCTATTTTTCGTTGTCCTAATTGTATGCTAATTTGATTTCTAAACTTCTTCTACATGATAATGCATATATGAAGACAGATACGCAAGAATGAAATCAAAAAAATATGTTTTAAACAACGAAATATGTTGTTCAATGTCGAACAATTTTGATCAAAATTTTAAAAAATTCACGAGTATGACCCACCTTAGGATGTACTAAACCTATTTTTAACTTGATGTAATTATGTATTAATCATAAAAACATATTTATTAAACTACATATAACATTTTAGAGTCACGAAAACACAATTTGATCGACAATATTGGCCGTTCAACGTAGAATCGCAACAGTTTTTGTCCAAATATTAAGCTTAAAACCCATTTTTCGTTGTCCTAATTGTATTCTAATTCGATTTGTAAATTTTTTCTACATGATAAAGCATATATGAAGACAGATAGACAAGAATGAAATCAAAAAAATATGTTTTAAACAATCAAATAGGTTGTTCAACGTCGAACAATTTTGATCAAAATTTTAAAAAATTAACGAGTATGACCCACCTTATGATGTACTAAACCTATTTTTAACTTGATTTAATTATGTATTAATCCTAAAAACAAGTTTATTAAACTATATATAACTGTTTGGAGTCACGAAAACACAATATGATCGACAATATTGGCCGTTTAACGTAGAATCGCTACAGTTTTTGTCCAAATATCAAGCTTAAAACCCATTTTTCGTTGTCCTAATTGTATTCTAATTTGATTTCTAAACTTCTTCTACATGATAATGCATATATGAAGATAGTTACACAAGAATGAAACAAAAAAATATGTTTTAAACAATCAAATAGGTTGTTCAATGTCGAACAATTTTGATCAAAATTTTAAAAAATTCACGAGTATGACCCACCTTAGGATGTTCTAAAGCTATTTTTAACTTGATTTAATTATGTATTAACCCTAAAAACAAGTTTATTAAACTATATATAACGGTTTCGAGTTACGAAAATACAATATGATCGACAATATTGGCCGTTTAACGTAGAATCGCTACAGTTTTTGTCCAAATATCAAGCTTAAAATCCATTTTTCGGTGTACTAATTGTAATCTAATTTGATTTCTAAACTTCTTCTACATGATAATGCATATATGAAGACAGATACACAAGAATGAAATCAAAAAAATATGTTTTAAACAACAAAATATGTTGTTCAATGTCGAACAATTTTGATCAAAATTTTAAAAAATTCACGAGTATGACCCACCTTAGGATGTGCTAAACCTATTTTTAACTTGATGTAATTATGTATTAATCATAAAAACATGTTTATTAAACTATATATAACATTTTAGAGTCACGAAAACACAATTTGATCGACAATATTGGCCGTTCAACGTAGAATTGCAACAGTTTTTGTCCAAATATCAAGCTTAAAACCCATTTTTCGTTGTCCTAATTGTATGCTAATTTGATTTCTAAACTTCTTCTACATGATAATGCATATATGAAGACAGATACGCAAGAATGAAATCAAAAAAATATGTTTTAAACAACCAAATATGTTGTTCAATGTCGAACAATTTTGATCAAAATTTTAAAAAATTCACGAGTATGACCCACCTTAGGATGTACTAAACCTATTTTTAACTTGATGTAATTATGTATTAATAATAAAAACATGTTTATTAAACTATATATAACATTTTAGAGTCACGAAAACACAATTTGATCGACAATATTGGCCGTTCAACGTAGAATCGCAACAGTTTTTGTCCAAATATCAAGCTTAAAACCTATTTTTCGTTGTCCTAATTGTATGCTAATTTGATTTCTAAACTTCTTCTACATGATAATGCATATATGAAGACAGATACGCAAGAATGAAATCAAAAAAATATGTTTTAAACAACGAAATATGTTGTTCAATGTCGAACAATTTTGATCAAAATTTTAAAAAATTCACGAGTATGACCCACCTTAGGATGTACTAAACCTATTTTTAACTTGATGTAATTATGTATTAATCATAAAAACATATTTATTAAACTACATATAACATTTTAGAGTCACGAAAACACAATTTGATCGACAATATTGGCCGTTCAACGTAGAATCGCAACAGTTTTTGTCCAAATATTAAGCTTAAAACCCATTTTTCGTTGTCCTAATTGTATTCTAATTCGATTTGTAAATTTTTTCTACATGATAAAGCATATATGAAGACAGATAGACAAGAATGAAATCAAAAAAATATGTTTTAAACAATCAAATAGGTTGTTCAACGTCGAACAATTTTGATCAAAATTTTAAAAAATTAACGAGTATGACCCACCTTATGATGTACTAAACCTATTTTTAACTTGATTTAATTATGTATTAATCCTAAAAACAAGTTTATTAAACTATATATAACTGTTTGGAGTCACGAAAACACAATATGATCGACAATATTGGCCGTTTAACGTAGAATCGCTACAGTTTTTGTCCAAATATCAAGCTTAAAACCCATTTTTCGTTGTCCTAATTGTATTCTAATTTGATTTCTAAACTTCTTCTACATGATAATGCATATAGGAAGACAGTTACACAAGAATGAAACAAAAAAATATGTTTTAAACAATCAAATAGGTTGTTCAATGTCGAACAATTTTGATCAAAATTTTAAAAAATTCACGAGTATGACCCACCTTAGGATGTTCTAAAGCTATTTTTAACTTGATTTAATTATGTATTAACCCTAAAAACAAGTTTATTAAACTATATATAACGGTTTCGAGTCACGAAAATACAATATGATCGACAATATTGGCCGTTTAACGTAGAATCGCTACAGTTTTTGTCCAAATATCAAGCTTAAAATCCATTTTTCGGTGTACTAATTGTAATCTAATTTGATTTCTAAACTTCTTCTACATGATAATGCATATATGAAGACAGATACACAAGAATGAAATCAAAAAAATATGTTTTAAACAACGAAATATGTTGTTCAATGTCGAACAATTTTGATCAAAATTTTAAAAAATTCACGAGTATGACCCACCTTAGGATGTGCTAAACCTATTTTTAACTTGATGTAATTATGTATTAATCATAAAAACATGTTTATTAAACTATATATAACATTTTAGAGTCACGAAAACACAATTTGATCGACAATATTGGCTGTTCAACGTAGAATTGCAACAGTTTTTGTCCAAATATCAAGCTTAAAACCCATTTTTCGTTGTCCTAATTGTATGCTAATTTGATTTCTAAACTTCTTCTACATGATAATGCATATATGAAGACAGATACGCAAGAATGAAATCAAAAAAATATGTTTTAAACAACCAAATATGTTGTTCAATGTCGAACAATTTTGATCAAAATTTTAAAAAATTCACGAGTATGACCCACCTTAGGATGTACTAAACCTATTTTTAACTTGATGTAATTATGTATTAATAATAAAAACATGTTTATTAAACTATATATAACATTTTAGAGTCACGAAAACACAATTTGATCGACAATATTGGCCGTTCAACGTAGAATCGCAACAGTTTTTGTCCAAATATCAAGCTTAAAACCTATTTTTCGTTGTCCTAATTGTATTGTAATTTGATTTCTAAACTTCTTCTACATGATAATGCATATATGAAGACAGATACGCAAGAATGAAATCAAAAAAATATGTTTTAAATAACCAAATATGTTGTTCAATGTCGAACAATTTTGATCAAAATTTTAAAAAATTCACGAGTATGACCCACCTTAGGATGTACTAAACCTATTTTTAACTTGATGTAATTATGTATTAATAATAAAAACATGTTTATTAAACTATATATAACATTTTAGAGTCACGAAAACACAATTTGATCGACAATATTGGCCGTTCAACGTAGAATCGCAACAGTTTTTGTCCAAATATCAAGCTTAAAACCTATTTTTCGTTGTCCTAATTGTATGCTAATTTGATTTCTAAACTTCTTCTACATGATAATGCATATATGAAGACAGATACGCAAGAATGAAATCAAAAAAATATGTTTTAAACAACGAAATATGTTGTTCAATGTCGAACAATTTTGATCAAAATTTTAAAAAATTCACGAGTATGACCCACCTTAGGATGTACTAAACCTATTTTTAACTTGATGTAATTATGTATTAATCATAAAAACATATTTATTAAACTATATATAACATTTTAGAGTCACGAAAACACAATTTGATCGACAATATTGGCCGTTCAACGTAGAATCGCAACAGTTTTTGTCCAAATATTAAGCTTAAAACCCATTTTTCGTTGTCCTAATTGTATTCTAATTCGATTTGTAAATTTTTTCTACATGATAAAGCATATATGAAGACAGATAGACAAGAATGAAATCAAAAAAATATGTTTTAAACAATCAAATAGGTTGTTCAACGTCGAACAATTTTGATCAAAATTTTAAAAAATTAACGAGTATGACCCACCTTATGATGTACTAAACCTATTTTTAACTTGATTTAATTATGTATTAATCCTAAAAACAAGTTTATTAAACTATATATAACTGTTTGGAGTCACGAAAACACAATATGATCGACAATATTGGCCGTTTAACGTAGAATCGCTACAGTTTTTGTCCAAATATCAAGCTTAAAACCCATTTTTCGTTGTCCTAATTGTATTCTAATTTGATTTCTAAACTTCTTCTACATGATAATGCATATATGAAGACATTTACATAAGAATGAAATCAAAAAAATATGTTTTAAACAACCAAATATGATGTTCAATGTCGAACAATTTTGATCAAAATTTTAAAAAATTTACGAGTATGACCCACCTTAGGATGTACTAAACCTTTTTTTAACTTGATGTAATTATGTATTAATCATAAAAACATGATTATGAAACTATATATAACATTTTAGAGTCACGAAAACACAATATGATCGACAATATTGGCCATTTAACGTAGAATCGATACAGTTTTTGTCAAAACATCAAACTTAAAACGTATTTTTCGTTGTCCTAATTGTATTCTAATTCGATTTCTAAACTTTTTCTACATGATAATAAATATATGAAGACAGATATACAAGAATGAAATAAAAAAATATGTTTTAAACAATCAAATAGGTTGTTCAATGTCAAACAATTTTGATCAAAATTTTAAAAAATTCACGAGTATGACCCACCTTAGGATGTACTAAAGCCATTTTTAACTTGATTTAATTATGTATTAACCCTAAAAACAAGTTTATTAAACTATATATAACGGTTTCGAGTCACGAAAATACAATATGATCGACAATATTGGCCATTTAACGTAGAATCGCTACAGTTTTTGTCCAAATATCAAGCTTAAAATCCATTTTTCGGTGTACTAATTGTATTCTAATTTGATTTCTAAACTTCTTCTACATGATAATGCATATATGAAGACAGATACACAAGAATGAAATCAAAAAAATATGTTTTAAACAACGAAATATGTTGTTCAATGTCGAACAATTTTGATCAAAATTTTAAAAAATTCACGAGTATGACCCACCTTAGGAGGTGCTAAACCTATTTTTAAATTGATGTAATTATGTATTAATCATAAAAACATGTTTATTAAACTATATATAACATTTTAGAGTCACGAAAACACAATTTGATCGACAATATTGGCCGTTCAACGTAGAATCGCAACAGTTTTTGTCCAAATATCAAGCTTAAAATCCATTTTTCGTTGTCCTAATTGTATGCTAATTTGATTTCTAAACTTCTTCTACATGATAATGCATATATGAAGACAGATACGCAAGAATGAAATCAAAAAAAATATGTTTTAAACAACGAAATATGTTGTTCAATGTCGAACAATTTTGATCAAAATTTTAAAAAATTCACGAGTATGACCCACCTTAGGATGTGCTAAACCTATTTTTAACTTGATGTAATTATGTATTAACCATAAAAACATGTTTATTAAACTATATATAACATTTTAGAGTCACGAAAACACAATTTGATCGACAATATTGGCCGTTCAACGTAGAATCGCAACAGTTTTTGTCCAAATATCAAGCTTAAAATCCATTTTTCGTTGTCCTAATTGTATGCTAATTTGATTTCTAAACTTCTTCTACATGATAATGCATATATGATGACAGATACACAAGAATGAAATCAAAAAAAATATGTTTTAAATAACCAAATATGTTGTTCAATGTCGAACAATTTTGATCAAAATTTTAAAAAATTCACGAGTATGACCCACCTTAGGATGTACTAAACCTATTTTTAACTTGATGTAATTATGTATTATTAATAAAAACATGTTTATTAAACTATATATAACATTTTAGAGTCACGAAAACACAATTTGATCGACAATATTGGCCGTTCAACGTAGAATCGCAACAGTTTTTGTCCAAATATCAAGCTTAAAACCTATTTTTCGTTGTCCTAATTGTATGCTAATTTGATTTCTAAACTTCTTCTACATGATAATGCATATATGAAGACAGATACGCAAGAATGAAATCAAAAAAATATGTTTTAAACAACGAAATATGTTGTTCAATGTCGAACAATTTTGATCAAAATTTTAAAAAATTCACGAGTATGACCCACCTTAGGATGTACTAAACCTATTTTTAACTTGATGTAATTATGTATTAATCATAAAAACATATTTATTAAACTATATATAACATTTTAGAGTCACGAAAACACAATTTGATCGACAATATTGGCCGTTCAACGTAGAGTCGCAACAGTTTTTGTCCAAATATTAAGCTTAAAACCCATTTTTCGTTGTCCTAATTGTATTCTAATTCGATTTGTAAATTTTTTCTACATGATAAAGCATATATGAAGACAGATAGACAAGAATGAAATCAAAAAAATATGTTTTAAACAATCAAATAGGTTGTTCAACGTCGAACAATTTTGATCAAAATTTTAAAAAATTAACGAGTATGACCCACCTTATGATGTACTAAACCTATTTTTAACTTGATTTAATTATGTATTAATCCTAAAAACAAGTTTATTAAACTATATATAACTGTTTGGAGTCACGAAAACACAATATGATCGACAATATTGGCCGTTTAACGTAGAATCGCTACAGTTTTTGTCCAAATATCAAGCTTAAAACCCATTTTTCGTTGTCCTAATTGTATTCTAATTTGATTTCTAAACTTCTTCTACATGATAATGCATATATGAAGACATTTACATAAGAATGAAATCAAAAAAATATGTTTTAAACAACCAAATATGATGTTCAATGTCGAACAATTTTGATCAAAATTTTAAAAAATTTACGAGTATGACCCACCTTAGGATGTACTAAATCTTTTTTTAACTTGATGTAATTATGTATTAATCATAAAAACATGATTATGAAACTATATATAACATTTTAGAGTCACGAAAACACAATATGATCGACAATATTGGCCATTTAACGTAGAATCGATACAGTTTTTGTCAAAACATCAAACTTGAAACGTATTTTTCGTTGTCCTAATTGTATTCTAATTCGATTTCTAAACTTTTTCTACATGATAATAAATATATGAAGACAGATATACAAGAATGAAATAAAAAAATATGTTTTAAACAATCAAATAGGTTGTTCAATGTCGAACAATTTTGATCAAAATTTTAAAAAATTCACGAGTATGACCCACCTTAGGATGTACTAAAGCCATTTTTAACTTGATTTAATTATGTATTAACCCTAAAAACAAGTTTATTAAACTATATATAACGGTTTCGAGTCACGAAAATACAATATGATCGACAATATTGGCCGTTTAACGTAGAATCGCTACAGTTTTTGTCCAAATATCAAGCTTCAAATCCATTTTTCGGTGTACTAATTGTATTCTAATTTGATTTCTAAACTTCTTCTACATGATAATGCATATATGAAGACAGATACACAAGAATGAAATCAAAAAAATATGTTTTAAACAACGAAATATGTTGTTCAATGTCGAACAATTTTGATCAAAATTTTAAAAAATTCACGAGTATGACCCACCTTAGGATGTGCTAAACCTATTTTTAACTTGATGTAATTATGTATTAATCATAAAAACATGTTTATTAAACTATATATAACATTTTAGAGTCACGAAAACACAATTTGATCGACAATATTGGCCGTTCAACGTAGAATCGCAACAGTTTTTGTCCAAATATCAAGCTTAAAATCCATTTTTCGTTGTCCTAATTGTATGCTAATTTGATTTCTAAACTTCTTCTACATGATAATGCATATATGAAGATAGATACGCAAGAATGAAATAAAAAAAAATATGTTTTAAACAACGAAATATGTTGTTCAATGTCGAACAATTTTGATCAAAATTTTAAAAAATTCACGAGTATGACCCACCTTAGGATGTGCTAAACCTATTTTTAACTTGATGTAATTATGTATTAATCATAAAAACATGTTTATTAAACTATATATAACATTTTAGAGTCACGAAAACACAATTTGATCGACAATATTGGCCGTTCAACGTAGAATCGCAACAGTTTTTGTCCAAATATCAAGCTTAAAATCCATTTTTCGTTGTCCTAATTGTATGCTAATTTGATTTATAAACTTCTTCTACATGATAATGCATATATGAAGACAGATACGCAAGAATGAAATAAAAAAAAAATATGTTTTAAACAACGAAATATGTTGTTCAATGTCGAACAATTTTGATCAAAATTTTAAAAAATTCACGAGTATGACCCACCTTAGGATGTGCTAAACCTATTTTTAACTTGATGTAATTATGTATTAACCATAAAAACATGTTTATTAAACTATATATAACATTTTAGAGTCACGAAAACACAATTTGATCGACAATATTGGCCGTTCAACGTAGAATCGCAACAGTTTTTGTCCAAATATCAAGCTTAAAATCCATTTTTCGTTGTCCTAATTGTATGCTAATTTGATTTCTAAACTTCTTCTACATGATAATGCATATATGAAGACAGATACACAAGAATGAAATCAAAAAAAATATGTTTTAAATAACCAAATATGTTGTTCAATGTCGAACAATTTTGAACAAAATTTTAAAAAATTCACGAGTATGACCCACCTTAGGATGTACTAAACCTATTTTTAACTTGATGTAATTATGTATTAATAATAAAAACATGTTTATTAAACTATATATAACATTTTAGAGTCACGAAAACACAATTTGATCGACAATATTGGCCGTTCAACGTAGAATCGCAACAGTTTTTGTCCAAATATCAAGCTTAAAACCTATTTTTCGTTGTCCTAATTGTATGCTAATTTGATTTCTAAACTTCTTCTACATGATAATGCATATATGAAGACAGATACGCAAGAATGAAATCAAAAAAATATGTTTTAAACAACGAAATATGTTGTTCAATGTCGAAAAATTTTGATCAAAATTTTAAAAAATTCACGAGTATGACCCACCTTAGGATGTACTAAACCTATTTTTAACTTGATGTAATTATGTATTAATCATAAAAACATATTTATTAAACTATATATAACATTTTAGAGTCACGAAAACACAATTTGATCGACAATATTGGCCGTTCAACGTAGAATCGCAACAGTTTTTGTCCAAATATTAAGCTTAAAACCCATTTTTCGTTGTCCTAATTGTATTCTAATTCGATTTGTAAATTTTTTCTACATGATAAAGCATATATGAAGACAGATAGACAAGAATGAAATCAAAAAAATATGTTTTAAACAATCAAATAGGTTGTTCAACGTCGAACAATTTTGATCAAAATTTTAAAAAATTAACGAGTATGACCCACCTTATGATGTACTAAACCTATTTTTAACTTGATTTAATTATGTATTAATCCTAAAAACAAGTTTATTAAACTATATATAACTGTTTGGAGTCACGAAAACACAATATGATCGACAATATTGGCCGTTTAACGTAGAATCGCTACAGTTTTTGTCCAAATATCAAGCTTAAAACCCATTTTTCGTTGTCTTAATTGTATTCTAATTTGATTTCTAAACTTCTTCTACATGATAATGCATATATGAAGACAGTTACATAAGAATGAAATCAAAAAAATATGTTTTAAACAACCAAATATGATGTTCAATGTCGAACAATTTTGATCAAAATTTTAAAAAATTTACGAGTATGACCCACCTTAGGATGTACTAAACCTTTTTTTAACTTGATGTAATTATGTATTAATCATAAAAACATGATTATGAAACTATATATAACATTTTAGAGTCACGAAAACACAATATGATCGACAATATTGGCCATTTAACGTAGAATCGATACAGTTTTTGTCAAAACATCAAACTTAAAACGTATTTTTCGTTGTCCTAATTGTATTCTAATTCGATTTCTAAACTTTTTCTACATGATAATAATTATATGAAGACAGATATACAAGAATGAAATAAAAAAATATGTTTTAAACAATCAAATAGGTTGTTCAATGTCAAACAATTTTGATCAAAATTTTAAAAAATTCACGAGTATGACCCACCTTAGGATGTACTAAAGCCATTTTTAACTTGATTTAATTATGTATTAACCCTAAAAACAAGTTTATTAAACTATATATAACGGTTTCGAGTCACGAAAATACAATATGATCGACAATATTGGCCGTTTAACGTAGAATCGTTACAGTTTTTGTCCAAATATCAAGCTTAAAATCCATTTTTCGGTGTACTAATTGTATTCTAATTTGATTTCTAAACTTCTTCTACATGATAATGCATATATGAAGACAGATACACAAGAATAAAATCAAAAAAATATGTTTTAAACAACGAAATATGTTGTTCAATGTCGAACAATTTTGATCAAAATTTTAAAAAATTCACGAGTATGACCCACCTTAGGATGTACTAAAGCCATTTTTAACTTGATTTAATTATGTATTAACCCTAAAAACAAGTTTATTAAACTATATATAACGGTTTCGAGTCACGAAAATACAATATGATCGACAATATTGGCCGTTTAACGTAGAATCGTTACAGTTTTTGTCCAAATATCAAGCTTAAAATCCATTTTTCGGTGTACTAATTGTATTCTAATTTGATTTCTAAACTTCTTCTACATGATAATGCATATATGAAGACAGATACACAAGAATGAAATCAAAAAAATATGTTTTAAACAACGAAATATGTTGTTCAATGTCGAACAATTTTGATCAAAATTTTAAAAAATTCACGAGTATGACCCACCTTAGGATGTGCTAAACCTATTTTTAACTTGATGTAATTATGTATTAATCATAAAAACATGTTTATTAAACTATATATAACATTTTAGAGTCACGAAAACACAATTTGATCGACAATATTGGCCGTTCAACGTAGAATCGCAACAGTTTTTGTCCAAATATCAAGCTTAAAATCCATTTTTCGTTGTCCTAATTGTATGCTAATTTGATTTCTAAACTTCTTCTACATGATAATGCATATATGAAGACAGATACGCAAGAATGAAATCAAAAAAAATATGTTTTAAACAACCAAATATGTTGTTCAATGTCGAACAATTTTGATCAAAATTTTAAAAAATTCACGAGTATGACCCACCTTAGGATGTACTAAACCTATTTTTAACTTGATGTAATTATGTATTAATAATAAAAACATGTTTATTAAACTATATATAACATTTTAGAGTCACGAAAACACAATTTGATCGACAATATTGGCCGTTCAATGTAGAATCGCAACAGTTTTTGTCCAAATATCAAGCTTAAAACCTATTTTTCGTTGTCCTAATTGTATGCTAATTTGATTTCTAAACTTCTTCTACATGATAATGCATATATGAAGACAGATACGCAAGAATGAAATCAAAAAAATATGTTTTAAACAACGAAATATGTTGTTCAATGTCGAACAATTTTGATCAAAATTTTAAAAAATTCACGAGTATGACCCACCTTAGGATGTACTAAACCTATTTTTAACTTGATGTAATTATGTATTAATCATAAAAACATATTTATTAAACTATATATAACATTTTAGAGTCACGAAAACACAATTTGATCGACAATATTGGCCGTTCAACGTAGAATCGCAACAGTTTTTGTCCAAATATTAAGCTTAAAACCCATTTTTCGTTGTCCTAATTGTATTCTAATTCGATTTGTAAATTTTTTCTACATGATAAAGCATATATGAAGACAGATAGACAAGAATGAAATCAAAAAAATATGTTTTAAACAATCAAATAGGTTGTTCAACGTCGAACAATTTTGATCAAAATTTTAAAAAATTAACGAGTATGACCCACCTTATGATGTACTAAAGCCATTTTTAACTTGATTTAATTATGTATTAACCCTAAAAACAAGTTTATTAAACTATATATAACGGTTTCGAGTCACGAAAATACAATATGATCGACAATATTGGCCGTTTAACGTAGAATCGCTACAGTTTTTGTCCAAATATCAAGCTTCAAATCCATTTTTCGGTGTACTAATTGTATTCTAATTTGATTTCTAAACTTCTTCTACATGATAATGCATATATGAAGACAGATACACAAGAATGAAATCAAAAAAATATGTTTTAAACAACGAAATATGTTGTTCAATGTCGAACAATTTTGATCAAAATTTTAAAAAATTCACGAGTATGACCCACCTTAGGATGTGCTAAACCTATTTTTAACTTGATGTAATTATGTATTAATCATAAAAACATGTTTATTAAACTATATATAACATTTTAGAGTCACGAAAACACAATTTGATCGACAATATTGGCCGTTCAACGTAGAATCGCAACAGTTTTTGTCCAAATATCAAGCTTAAAATCCATTTTTCGTTGTCCTAATTGTATGCTAATTTGATTTCTAAACTTCTTCTACATGATAATGCATATATGAAGACAGATACGCAAGAATGAAATCAAAAAAAATATGTTTTAAACAACCAAATATGTTGTTCAATGTCGAACAATTTTGATCAAAATTTTAAAAAATTCACGAGTATGACCCACCTTAAGATGTACTAAACCTATTTTTAACTTGATGTAATTATGTATTAATAATAAAAACATGTTTATTAAACTATATATAACATTTTAGAGTCACGAAAACACAATTTGATCGACAATATTGGCCGTTCAACGTAGAATCGCAACAGTTTTTGTCCAAATATCAAGCTTAAAACCTATTTTTCGTTGTCCTAATTGTATGCTAATTTAATTTCTAAACTTCTTCTACATGATAATGCATATATGAAGACAGATACGCAAGAATGAAATCAAAAAAATATGTTTTAAACAACGAAATATGTTGTTCAATGTCGAACAATTTTGATCAAAATTTTAAAAAATTCACGAGTATGACCCACCTTAGGATGTACTAAACCTATTTTTAACTTGATGTAATTATGTATTAATCATAAAAACATATTTATTAAACTATATATAACATTTTAGAGTCACGAAAACACAATTTGATCGACAATATTGGCCGTTCAACGTAGAATCGCAACAGTTTTTGTCCAAATATTAAGCTTAAAACCCATTTTTCGTTGTCCTAATTGTATTCTAATTCGATTTGTAAATTTTTTCTACATGATAAAGCATATATGAAGACAGATAGACAAGAATGAAATCAAAAAAATATGTTTTAAACAATCAAATAGGTTGTTCAACGTCGAACAATTTTGATCAAAATTTTAAAAAATTAACGAGTATGACCCACCTTATGATGTACTAAAGCCATTTTTAACTTGATTTAATTATGTATTAACCCTAAAAACAAGTTTATTAAACTATATATAACGGTTTCGAGTCACGAAAATACAATATGATCGACAATATTGGCCGTTTAACGTAGAATCGCTACAGTTTTTGTCCAAATATCAAGCTTCAAATCCATTTTTCGGTGTACTAATTGTATTCTAATTTGATTTCTAAACTTCTTCTACATGATAATGCATATATGAAGACAGATACACAAGAATGAAATCAAAAAAATATGTTTTAAACAACGAAATATGTTGTTCAATGTCGAACAATTTTGATCAAAATTTTAAAAAATTCACGAGTATGACCCACCTTAGGATGTGCTAAACCTATTTTTAACTTGATGTAATTATGTATTAATCATAAAAACATGTTTATTAAACTATATATAACATTTTAGAGTCACGAAAACACAATTTGATCGACAATATTGGCCGTTCAACGTAGAATCGCAACAGTTTTTGTCCAAATATCAAGCTTAAAATCCATTTTTCGTTGTCCTAATTGTATGCTAATTTGATTTCTAAACTTCTTCTACATGATAATGCATATATGAAGACAGATACGCAAGAATGAAATCAAAAAAATATGTTTTAAACAACGAAATATGTTGTTCAATGTCGAACAATTTTGATCAAAATTTTAAAAAATTCACGAGTATGACCCACCTTAGGATGTACTAAACCTATTTTTAACTTGATGTAATTATGTATTAATCATAAAAACATATTTATTAAACTATATATAACATTTTAGAGTCACGAAAACACAATTTGATCGACAATATTGGCCGTTCAACGTAGAATCGCAACAGTTTTTGTCCAAATATTAAGCTTAAAACCCATTTTTCGTTGTCCTAATTGTATTCTAATTCGATTTGTAAATTTTTTCTACATGATAAAGCATATATGAAGACAGATAGACAAGAATGAAATCAAAAAAATATGTTTTAAACAATCAAATAGGTTGTTCAACGTCGAACAATTTTGATCAAAATTTTAAAAAATTAACGAGTATGACCCACCTTATGATGTACTAAACCTATTTTTAACTTGATTTAATTATGTATTAATCCTAAAAACAAGTTTATTAAACTATATATAACTGTTTGGAGTCACGAAAACACAATATGATCGACAATATTGGCCGTTTAACGTAGAATCGCTACAGTTTTTGTCCAAATATCAAGCTTAAAACCCATTTTTCGTTGTCCTAATTGTATTCTAATTTGATTTCTAAACTTCTTCTACATGATAATGCATATATGAAGACAGTTACACAAGAATGAAATCAAAAAAATATGTTTTAAACAACCAAATATGATGTTCAATGTCGAACAATTTTGATCAAAATTTTAAAAAATTTACGAGTATGACCCACCTTAGGATGTACTAAACCTTTTTTTAACTTGATGTAATTACGTATTAATCATAAAAACATGATTATGAAACTATATATAACATTTTAGAGTCACGAAAACACAATATGATCGACAATATCGGCCATTTAACGTAGAATCGATACAGTTTTTGTCAAAACATCAAACTTAAAACGTATTTTTCGTTGTCCTAATTGTATTCTAATTCGATTTCTAAACTTTTTCTACATGATAATAAATATATGAAGACAGATATACAAGAATGAAATAAAAAAATATGTTTTAAACAATCAAATAGGTTGTTCAATGTCGAACAATTTTGATCAAAATTTTAAAAAATTCACCAGTATGACCCACCTTAGGATGTATTAAAGCTATTTTTAACTTGATTTAATTATGTATTAACCCGAAAACCAAGTTTATTAAACTATATATAACGGTTTCGAGTCACGAAAATACAATATGATCGACAATATTGGCCGTTTAACGTAGAATCGCTACAGTTTTTGTCCAAATATCAAGCTTAAAATCCATTTTTCGGTGTACTAATTGTATTCTAATTTGATTTCTAAACTTCTTCTACATGATAATGCATATATGAAGACAGATACACAAGAATGAAATCAAAAAAATATGTTTTAAACAACGAAATATGTTGTTCAATGTCGAACAATTTTGATCAAAATTTTAAAAAATTCACGAGTATGACCCACCTTAGGATGTACTAAACCTATTTTTAACTTGATGTAATTATGTATTAATCATAAAAACATATTTATTAAACTATATATAACATTTTAGAGTCACGAAAACACAATTTGATCGACAATATTGGCCGTTCAACGTAGAATCGCAACAGTTTTTGTCCAAATATTAAGCTTAAAACCCATTTTTCGTTGTCCTAATTGTATTCTAATTCGATTTGTAAATTTTTTCTACATGATAAAGCATATATGAAGACAGATAGACAAGAATGAAATCAAAAAAATATGTTTTAAACAATCAAATAGGTTGTTCAACGTCGAACAATTTTGATCAAAATTTTAAAAAATTAACGAGTATGACCCACCTTATGATGTACTAAACCTATTTTTAACTTGATTTAATTATGTATTAATCCTAAAAACAAGTTTATTAAACTATATATAACTGTTTGGAGTCACGAAAACACAATATGATCGACAATATTGGCCGTTTAACGTAGAATCGCTACAGTTTTTGTCCAAATATCAAGCTTAAAACCCATTTTTCGTTGTCCTAATTGTATTCTAATTTGATTTCTAAACTTCTTCTACATGATAATGCATATATGAAGACAGTTACACAAGAATGAAATCAAAAAAATATGTTTTAAACAACCAAATATGATGTTCAATGTCGAACAATTTTGATCAAAATTTTAAAAAATTTACGAGTATGACCCACCTTAGGATGTACTAAACCTTTTTTTAACTTGATGTAATTACGTATTAATCATAAAAACATGATTATGAAACTATATATAACATTTTAGAGTCACGAAAACACAATATGATCGACAATATCGGCCATTTAACGTAGAATCGATACAGTTTTTGTCAAAACATCAAACTTAAAACGTATTTTTCGTTGTCCTAATTGTATTCTAATTCGATTTCTAAACTTTTTCTACATGATAATAAATATATGAAGACAGATATACAAGAATGAAATAAAAAAATATGTTTTAAACAATCAAATAGGTTGTTCAATGTCGAACAATTTTGATCAAAATTTTAAAAAATTCACCAGTATGACCCACCTTAGGATGTATTAAAGCTATTTTTAACTTGATTTAATTATGTATTAACCCTAAAAACAAATTTATTAAACTATATATAACGGTTTCGAGTCACGAAAATACAATATGATCGACAATATTGGCCGTTTAACGTAGAATCGCTACAGTTTTTGTCCAAATATCAAGCTTAAAATCCATTTTTCGGTGTACTAATTGTATTCTAATTTGATTTCTAAACTTCTTCTACATGATAATGCATATATGAAGACAGATACACAACAATGAAATCAAAAAAATATGTTTTAAACAACGAAATATGTTGTTCAATGTCGAACAATTTTGATCAAAATTTTAAAAAATTCACGAGTATGACCCACCTTAGGATGTACTAAACCTATTTTTAACTTGATGTAATTATGTATTAATCATAAAAACATATTTATTAAACTATATATAACATTTTAGAGTCACGAAAACACAATTTGATCGACAATATTGGCCGTTCAACGTAGAATCGCAACAATGTTTGTCCAAATATTAAGCTTAAAACCCATTTTTCGTTGTCCTAATTGTATTCTAATTCGATTTGTAAATTTTTTCTACATGATAAAGCATATATGAAGACAGATAGACAAGAATGAAATCAAAAAAATATGTTTTAAACAATCAAATAGGTTGTTCAACGTCGAACAATTTTGATCAAAATTTTAAAATATTCACGAGTATGACCCACCTTAGGATGTACTAAACCTATTTTTAACTTGATGTAATTATGTATTAATCATAAAAACATATTTATTAAACTATATATAACATTTTAGAGTCACGAAAACACAATTTGAACGACAATATTGGCCGTTCAACGTAGAATCGCAACAGTTTTTGTCCAAATATTAAGCTTAAAACCCATTTTTCGTTGTCCTAATTGTATTCTAATTCGATTTGTAAATTTTTTCTACATGATAAAGCATATATGAAGACAGATAGACAAGAATGAAATCAAAAAAATATGTTTTAAACAATCAAATAGGTTGTTCAACGTCGAACAATTTTGATCAAAATTTTAAAAAATTAACGAGTATGACCCACCTTATGATGTACTAAACCTATTTTTAACTTGATTTAATTATGTATTAATCCTAAAAAAAAGTTTATTAAACTATATATAGCTGTTTGGAGTCACGAAAACACAATATGATCGACAATATTGGCCGTTTAACGTAGAATCGCTACAGTTTTTGTCCAAATATCAAGCTTAAAACCCATTTTTCGTTGTCCTAATTGTATTCTAATTTGATTTCTAAACTTCTTCTACATGATAATGCATATATGAAGACAGATACACAAGAATGAAATCAAAAAAATATGTTTTAAACAACGAAATATGTTGTTCAATGTCGAACAATTTTGATCAAAATTTTAAAAAATTCACGAGTATGACCCACCTTAGGATGTGCTAAACCTATTTTTAACTTGATGTAATTATGTATTAATCATAAAAACATGTTTATTAAACTATATATAACATTTTAGAGTCACGAAAACACAATTTGATCGACAATATTGGCCGTTCAACGTAGAATCGCAACAGTTTTTGTCCAAATATCAAGCTTAAAACCCATTTTTCGTTGTCCTAATTGTATGCTAATTTGATTTCTAAACTTCTTCTACATGATAATGCATATATGAAGACAGATACGCAAGAATGAAATCAAAAAAATATGTTTTAAACAACCAAATATGTTGTTCAATGTCGAACAATTTTGATCAAAATTTTAAAAAATTCACGAGTATGACCCACCTTAGGATGTACTAAACCTATTTTTAACTTGATGTAATTATGTATTAATAATAAAAACATGTTTATTAAACTATATATAACATTTTAGAGTCACGAAAACACAATTTGATCGACAATATTGGCCGTTCAACGTAGAATCGCAACAGTTTTTGTCCAAATATCAAGCTTAAAACCCATTTTTCGTTGTCCTAATTGTATGCTAATTTGATTTCTAAACTTCTTCTACATGATAATGCATATATGAAGATAGATACGCAAGAATGAAATCAAAAAAATATGTTTTAAACAACGAAATATGTTGTTCAATGTCGAACAATTTTGATCAAAATTTTAAAAAATTCACGAGTATGACCCACCTTAGGATGTACTAAACCTATTTTTAACTTGATGTAATTATGTATTAATCATAAAAACATATTTATTAAACTATATATAACATTTTAGAGTCACGAAAACACAATTTGATCGACAATATTGGCCGTTCAACGTAGAATCGCAACAATGTTTGTCCAAATATTAAGCTTAAAACCCATTTTTCGTTGTCCTAATTGTATTCTAATTCGATTTGTAAATTTTTTCTACATGATAAAGCATATATGAAGACAGATAGACAAGAATGAAATCAAAAAAATATGTTTTAAACAATCAAATAGGTTGTTCAACGTCGAACAATTTTGATCAAAAATTTAAAAAATTAACGAGTATGACCCACCTTATGATGTACTAAACCTATTTTTAACTTGATTTAATTATGTATTAATCCTAAAAACAAGTTTATTAAACTATATATAACTGTTTGGAGTCACGAAAACACAATATGATCGACAATATTGGCCGTTTAACGTAGAATCGCTACAGTTTTTGTCCAAATATCAAGCTTAAAACCCATTTTTCGTTGTCCTAATTGTATTCTAATTTGATTTCTAAACTTCTTCTACATGATAATGCATATATGAAGACAGTTACACAAGAATGAAATCAAAAAAATATGTTTTAAACAACCAAATATGATGTTCAATGTCGAACAATTTTGATCAAAATTTTAAAAAATTTACGAGTATGACCCACCTTAGGATGTACTAAACCTTTTTTTAACTTGATGTAATTACGTATTAATCATAAAAACATGATTATGAAACTATATATAACATTTTAGAGTCACGAAAACACAATATGATCGACAATATCGGCCATTTAACGTAGAATCGATACAGTTTTTGTCAAAACATCAAACTTAAAACGTATTTTTCGTTGTCCTAATTGTATTCTAATTCGATTTCTAAACTTTTTCTACATGATAATAAATATATGAAGACAGATATACAAGAATGAAATAAAAAAATATGTTTTAAACAATCAAATAGGTTGTTCAATGTCGAACAATTTTGATCAAAATTTTAAAAAATTCACCAGTATGACCCACCTTAGGATGTATTAAAGCTATTTTTAACTTGATTTAATTATGTATTAACCCTAAAAACAAGTTTATTAAACTATATATAACGGTTTCGAGTCACGAAAATACAATATGATCGACAATATTGGCCGTTTAACGTAGAATCGCTACAGTTTTTGTCCAAATATCAAGCTTAAAATCCATTTTTCGGTGTACTAATTGTATTCTAATTTGATTTCTAAACTTCTTCTACATGATAATGCATATATGAAGACAGATACACAACAATGAAATCAAAAAAATATGTTTTAAACAACGAAATATGTTGTTCAATGTCGAACAATTTTGATCAAAATTTTAAAAAATTCACGAGTATGACCCACCTTAGGATGTACTAAACCTATTTTTAACTTGATGTAATTATGTATTAATCATAAAAACATATTTATTAAACTATATATAACATTTTAGAGTCACGAAAACACAATTTGATCGACAATATTGGCCGTTCAACGTAGAATCGCAACAATGTTTGTCCAAATATTAAGCTTAAAACCCATTTTTCGTTGTCCTAATTGTATTCTAATTCGATTTGTAAATTTTTTCTACATGATAAAGCATATATGAAGACAGATAGACAAGAATGAAATCAAAAAAATATGTTTTAAACAATCAAATAGGTTGTTCAACGTCGAACAATTTTGATCAAAATTTTAAAATATTCACGAGTATGACCCACCTTAGGATGTACTAAACCTATTTTTAACTTGATGTAATTATGTATTAATCATAAAAACATATTTATTAAACTATATATAACATTTTAGAGTCACGAAAACACAATTTGAACGACAATATTGGCCGTTCAACGTAGAATCGCAACAGTTTTTGTCCAAATATTAAGCTTAAAACCCATTTTTCGTTGTCCTAATTGTATTCTAATTCGATTTGTAAATTTTTTCTACATGATAAAGCATATATGAAGACAGATAGACAAGAATGAAATCAAAAAAATATGTTTTAAACAATCAAATAGGTTGTTCAACGTCGAACAATTTTGATCAAAATTTTAAAAAATTAACGAGTATGACCCACCTTATGATGTACTAAACCTATTTTTAACTTGATTTAATTATGTATTAATCCTAAAAAAAAGTTTATTAAACTATATATAGCTGTTTGGAGTCACGAAAACACAATATGATCGACAATATTGGCCGTTTAACGTAGAATCGCTACAGTTTTTGTCCAAATATCAAGCTTAAAACCCATTTTTCGTTGTCCTAATTGTATTCTAATTTGATTTCTAAACTTCTTCTACATGATAATGCATATATGAAGACAGATACACAAGAATGAAATCAAAAAAATATGTTTTAAACAACGAAATATGTTGTTCAATGTCGAACAATTTTGATCAAAATTTTAAAAAATTCACGAGTATGACCCACCTTAGGATGTGCTAAACCTATTTTTAACTTGATGTAATTATGTATTAATCATAAAAACATGTTTATTAAACTATATATAACATTTTAGAGTCACGAAAACACAATTTGATCGACAATATTGGCCGTTCAACGTAGAATCGCAACAGTTTTTGTCCAAATATCAAGCTTAAAACCCATTTTTCGTTGTCCTAATTGTATGCTAATTTGATTTCTAAACTTCTTCTACATGATAATGCATATATGAAGACAGATACGCAAGAATGAAATCAAAAAAATATGTTTTAAACAACCAAATATGTTGTTCAATGTCGAACAATTTTGATCAAAATTTTAAAAAATTCACGAGTATGACCCACCTTAGGATGTACTAAACCTATTTTTAACTTGATGTAATTATGTATTAATAATAAAAACATGTTTATTAAACTATATATAACATTTTAGAGTCACGAAAACACAATTTGATCGACAATATTGGCCGTTCAACGTAGAATCGCAACAGTTTTTGTCCAAATATCAAGCTTAAAACCCATTTTTCGTTGTCCTAATTGTATGCTAATTTGATTTCTAAACTTCTTCTACATGATAATGCATATATGAAGACAGATACGCAAGAATGAAATCAAAAAAATATGTTTTAAACAACGAAATATGTTGTTCAATGTCGAACAATTTTGATCAAAATTTTAAAAAATTCACGAGTATGACCCACCTTAGGATGTACTAAACCTATTTTTAACTTGATGTAATTATGTATTAATCATAAAAACATATTTATTAAACTATATATAACATTTTAGAGTCACGAAAACACAATTTGATCGACAATATTGGCCGTTCAACGTAGAATCGCAACAATGTTTGTCCAAATATTAAGCTTAAAACCCATTTTTCGTTGTCCTAATTGTATTCTAATTCGATTTGTAAATTTTTTCTACATGATAAAGCATATATGAAGACAGATAGACAAGAATGAAATCAAAAAAATATGTTTTAAACAATCAAATAGGTTGTTCAACGTCGAACAATTTTGATCAAAAATTTAAAAAATTAACGAGTATGACCCACCTTATGATGTACTAAACCTATTTTTAACTTGATTTAATTATGTATTAATCCTAAAAACAAGTTTATTAAACTATATATAACTGTTTGGAGTCACGAAAACACAATATGATCGACAATATTGGCCGTTTAACGTAGAATCGCTACAGTTTTTGTCCAAATATCAAGCTTAAAACCCATTTTTCGTTGTCCTAATTGTATTCTAATTTGATTTCTAAACTTCTTCTACATGATAATGCATATATGAAGACAGTTACACAAGAATGAAATCAAAAAAATATGTTTTAAACAACCAAATATGATGTTCAATGTCGAACAATTTTGATCAAAATTTTAAAAAATTTACGAGTATGACCCACCTTAGGATGTACTAAACCTTTTTTTAACTTGATGTAATTACGTATTAATCATAAAAACATGATTATGAAACTATATATAACATTTTAGAGTCACGAAAACACAATATGATCGACAATATCGGCCATTTAACGTAGAATCGATACAGTTTTTGTCAAAACATCAAACTTAAAACGTATTTTTCGTTGTCCTAATTGTATTCTAATTCGATTTCTAAACTTTTTCTACATGATAATAAATATATGAAGACAGATATACAAGAATGAAATAAAAAAATATGTTTTAAACAATCAAATAGGTTGTTCAATGTCGAACAATTTTGATCAAAATTTTAAAAAATTCACCAGTATGACCCACCTTAGGATGTATTAAAGCTATTTTTAACTTGATTTAATTATGTATTAACCCTAAAAACAAGTTTATTAAACTATATATAACGGTTTCGAGTCACGAAAATACAATATGATCGACAATATTGGCCGTTTAACGTAGAATCGCTACAGTTTTTGTCCAAATATCAAGCTTAAAATCCATTTTTCGGTGTACTAATTGTATTCTAATTTGATTTCTAAACTTCTTCTACATGATAATGCATATATGAAGACAGATACACAACAATGAAATCAAAAAAATATGTTTTAAACAACGAAATATGTTGTTCAATGTCAAACAATTTTGATCAAAATTTTAAAAAATTCACGAGTATGACCCACCTTAGGATGTACTAAACCTATTTTTAACTTGATGTAATTATGTATTAATCATAAAAACATATTTATTAAACTATATATAACATTTTAGAGTCACGAAAACACAATTTGATCGACAATATTGGCCGTTCAACGTAGAATCGCAACAGTTTTTGTCCAAATATCAAGCTTAAAACCCATTTTTCGTTGTCCTAATTGTATGCTAATTTGATTTCTAAACTTCTTCTACATGATAATGCATATATGAAGACAGATACGCAAGAATGAAATCAAAAAAATATGTTTTAAACAACCAAATATGTTGTTCAATGTCGAACAATTTTGATCAAAATTTTAAAAAATTCACGAGTATGACCCACCTTAGGATGTACTAAACCTATTTTTAACTTGATGTAATTATGTATTAATAATAAAAACATGTTTATTAAACTATATATAACATTTTAGAGTCACGAAAACACAATTTGATCGACAATATTGGCCGTTCAACGTAGAATCGCAACAGTTTTTGTCCAAATATCAAGCTTAAAACCACTTTTTCGTTGTCCTAATTGTATGCTAATTTGATTTCTAAACTTCTTCTACATGATAATGCATATATGAAGACAGATACGCAAGAATGAAATCAAAAAAATATGTTTTAAACAACGAAATATGTTGTTCAATGTCGAACAATTTTGATCAAAATTTTAAAATATTCACGAGTATGACCCACCTTAGGATGTACTAAACCTATTTTTAACTTGATGTAATTATGTATTAATCATAAAAACATATTTATTAAACTATATATAACATTTTAGAGTCACGAAAACACAATTTGAACGACAATATTGGCCGTTCAACGTAGAATCGCAACAGTTTTTGTCCAAATATTAAGCTTAAAACCCATTTTTCGTTGTCCTAATTGTATTCTAATTCGATTTGTAAATTTTTTCTACATGATAAAGCATATATGAAGACAGATAGACAAGAATGAAATCAAAAAAATATGTTTTAAACAATCAAATAGGTTGTTCAACGTCGAACAATTTTGATCAAAATTTTAAAAAATTAACGAGTATGACCCACCTTATGATGTACTAAACCTATTTTTAACTTGATTTAATTATGTATTAATCCTAAAAAAAAGTTTATTAAACTATATATAGCTGTTTGGAGTCACGAAAACACAATATGATCGACAATATTGGCCGTTTAACGTAGAATCGCTACAGTTTTTGTCCAAATATCAAGCTTAAAACCCATTTTTCGTTGTCCTAATTGTATTCTAATTTGATTTATAAACTTCTTATACATGATAATGCATATATGAAGACAGATACACAAGAATGAAATCAAAAAAATATGTTTTAAACAACGAAATATGTTGTTCAATGTCGAACAATTTTGATCAAAATTTTAAAAAATTCACGAGTATGACCCACCTTAGGATGTGCTAAACCTATTTTTAACTTGATGTAATTATGTATTAATCATAAAAACATGTTTATTAAACTATATATAACATTTTAGAGTCACGAAAACACAATTTGATCGACAATATTGGCCGTTCAACGTAGAATCGCAACAGTTTTTGTCCAAATATCAAGCTTAAAACCCATTTTTCGTTGTCCTAATTGTATGCTAATTTGATTTCTAAACTTCTTCTACATGATAATGCATATATGAAGACAGATACGCAAGAATGAAATCAAAAAAATATGTTTTAAACAACCAAATATGTTGTTCAATGTCGAACAATTTTGATCAAAATTTTAAAAAATTCACGAGTATGACCCACCTTAGGATGTACTAAACCTATTTTTAACTTGATGTAATTATGTATTAATAATAAAAACATGTTTATTAAACTATATATAACATTTTAGAGTCACGAAAACACAATTTGATCGACAATATTGGCCGTTCAACGTAGAATCGCAACAGTTTTTGTCCAAATATCAAGCTTAAAACCCATTTTTCGTTGTCCTAATTGTATGCTAATTTGATTTCTAAACTTCTTCTACATGATAATGCATATATGAAGACAGATACGCAAGAATGAAATCAAAAAAATATGTTTTAAACAACGAAATATGTTGTTCAATGTCGAACAATTTTGATCAAAATTTTAAAAAATTCACGAGTATGACCCACCTTAGGATGTACTAAACCTATTTTTAACTTGATGTAATTATGTATTAATCATAAAAACATATTTATTAAACTATATATAACATTTTAGAGTCACGAAAACACAATTTGATCGACAATATTGGCCGTTCAACGTAGAATCGCAACAATGTTTGTCCAAATATTAAGCTTAAAACCCATTTTTCGTTGTCCTAATTGTATTCTAATTCGATTTGTAAATTTTTTCTACATGATAAAGCATATATGAAGACAGATAGACAAGAATGAAATCAAAAAAATATGTTTTAAACAATCAAATAGGTTGTTCAACGTCGAACAATTTTGATCAAAATTTTAAAAAATTAACGAGTATGACCCACCTTATGATGTACTAAACCTATTTTTAACTTGATTTAATTATGTATTAATCCTAAAAAAAAGTTTATTAAACTATATATAGCTGTTTGGAGTCACGAAAACACAATATGATCGACAATATTGGCCGTTTAACGTAGAATCGCTACAGTTTTTGTCCAAATATCAAGCTTAAAACCCATTTTTCGTTGTCCTAATTGTATTCTAATTTGATTTCTAAACTTCTTCTACATGATAATGCATATATGAAGACAGATACACAAGAATGAAATCAAAAAAATATGTTTTAAACAACGAAATATGTTGTTCAATGTCGAACAATTTTGATCAAAATTTTAAAAAATTCACGAGTATGACCCACCTTAGGATGTGCTAAACCTATTTTTAACTTGATGTAATTATGTATTAATCATAAAAACATGTTTATTAAACTATATATAACATTTTAGAGTCACGAAAACACAATTTGATCGACAATATTGGCCGTTCAACGTAGAATCGCAACAGTTTTTGTCCAAATATCAAGCTTAAAACCCATTTTTCGTTGTCCTAATTGTATGCTAATTTGATTTCTAAACTTCTTCTACATGATAATGCATATATGAAGACAGATACGCAAGAATGAAATCAAAAAAATATGTTTTAAACAACCAAATATGTTGTTCAATGTCGAACAATTTTGATCAAAATTTTAAAAAATTCACGAGTACGACCCACCTTAGGATGTACTAAACCTATTTTTAACTTGATGTAATTATGTATTAATAATAAAAACATGTTTATTAAACTATATATAACATTTTAGAGTCACGAAAACACAATTTGATCGACAATATTGGCCGTTCAACGTAGAATCGCAACAGTTTTTGTCCAAATATCAAGCTTAAAACCCATTTTTCGTTGTCCTAATTGTATGCTAATTTGATTTCTAAACTTCTTCTACATGATAATGCATATATGAAGACAGATACGCAAGAATGAAATCAAAAAAATATGTTTTAAACAACGAAATATGTTGTTCAATGTCGAACAATTTTGATCAAAATTTTAAAAAATTCACGAGTATGACCCACCTTAGGATGTACTAAACCTATTTTTAACTTGATGTAATTATGTATTAATCATAAAAACATATTTATTAAACTATATATAACATTTTAGAGTCACGAAAACATAATTTGATCGACAATATTGGCCGTTCAACGTAGAATCGCAACAATGTTTGTCCAAATATTAAGCTTAAAACCCATTTTTCGTTGTCCTAATTGTATTCTAATTCGATTTGTAAATTTTTTCTACATGATAAAGCATATATGAAGACAGATAGACAAGAATGAAATCAAAAAAATATGTTTTAAACAATCAAATAGGTTGTTCAACGTCGAACAATTTTGATCAAAATTTTAAAAAATTAACGAGTATGACCCACCTTATGATGTACTAAACCTATTTTTAACTTGATTTAATTATGTATTAATCCTAAAAACAAGTTTATTAAACTATATATAACTGTTTGGAGTCACGAAAACACAATATGATCGACAATATTGGCCGTTTAACGTAGAATCGCTACAGTTTTTGTCCAAATATCAAGCTTAAAACCCATTTTTCGTTGTCCTAATTGTATTCTAATTTGATTTCTAAACTTCTTCTACATGATAATGCATATATGAAGACAGATACACAAGAATGAAATCAAAAAAATATGTTTTAAACAACGAAATATGTTGTTCAATGTCGAACAATTTTGATCAAAATTTTAAAAAATTCACGAGTATGACCCACCTTAGGATGTGATAAACCTATTTTTAACTTGATGTAATTATGTATTAATCATAAAAACATGTTTATTAAACTATATATAACATTTTAGAGTCACGAAAACACAATTTGATCGACAATATTGGCCGTTCAACGTAGAATCGCAACAGTTTTTGTCCAAATATCAAGCTTAAAACCCATTTTTCGTTGTCCTAATTGTATGCTAATTTGATTTCTAAACTTCTTCTACATGATAATGCATATATGAAGACAGATACGCAAGAATGAAATCAAAAAAATATGTTTTAAACAACCAAATATGTTGTTCAATGTCGAACAATTTTGATCAAAATTTTAAAAAATTCACGAGTATGACCCACCTTAGGATGTACTAAACCTATTTTTAACTTGATGTAATTATGTATTAATAATAAAAACATGTTTATTAAACTATATATAACATTTTAGAGTCACGAAAACACAATTTGATCGACAATATTGGCCGTTCAACGTAGAATCGCAACAGTTTTTGTCCAAATATCAAGCTTAAAACCAATTTTTCGTTGTCCTAATTGTATGCTAATTTGATTTCTAAACTTCTTCTACATGATAATGCATATATGAAGACAGATACGCAAGAATGAAATCAAAAAAATATGTTTTAAACAACGAAATATGTTGTTCAATGTCGAACAATTTTGATCAAAATTTTAAAAAATTCACGAGTATGACCCACCTTAGGATGTACTAAACCTATTTTTAACTTGATGTAATTATGTATTAATCATAAAAACATATTTATTAAACTATATATAACATTTTAGAGTCACGAAAACACAATTTGATCGACAATATTGGCCGTTCAACGTAGAATCGCAACAATTTTTGTCCAAATATCAAGCTTAAAACCCATTTTTCGTTGTCCTAATTGTATTCTAATTCGATTTGTAAATTTTTTATACATGATAAAGCATATATGAAGACAGATAGACAAGAATGAAATCAAAAAAATATGTTTTAAACAATCAAATAGGTTGTTCAACGTCGAACAATTTTGATCAAAATTTTAAAAAATTAACGAGTATGACCCACCTTATGATGTACTAAACCTATTTTTAACTTGATTTAATTATGTATTAATCCTAAAAACAAGTTTATTAAACTATATATAACTGTTTGGAGTCACGAAAACACAATATGATCGACAATATTGGCCGTTTAACGTAGAATCGCTACAGTTTTTGTCCAAATATCAAGCTTAAAACCCATTTTTCGTTGTCCTAATTGTATTCTAATTTGATTTCTAAACTTCTTCTACATGATAATGCATATATGAAGACAGATACGCAAGAATGAAATCAAAAAAATATGTTTTAAACAACCAAATATGTTGTTCAATGTCGAACAATTTTGATCAAAATTTTAAAAAATTCACGAGTATGACCCACCTTAGGATGTACTAAACCTATTTTTAACTTGATGTAATTATGTATTAATAATAAAAACATGTTTATTAAACTATATATAACATTTTAGAGTCACGAAAACACAATTTGATCGACAATATTGGCCGTTCAACGTAGAATCGCAACAGTTTTTGTCCAAATATCAAGCTTAAAACCCATTTTTCGTTGTCCTAATTGTATGCTAATTTGATTTCTAAACTTCTTCTACATGATAATGCATATATGAAGACAGATACGCAAGAATGAAATCAAAAAAATATGTTTTAAACAACGAAATATGTTGTTCAATGTCGAACAATTTTGATCAAAATTTTAAAAAATTCACGAGTATGACCCACCTTAGGATGTACTAAACCTATTTTTAACTTGATGTAATTATGTATTAATCATAAAAACATATTTATTAAACTATATATAACATTTTAGAGTCACGAAAACATAATTTGATCGACAATATTGGCCGTTCAACGTAGAATCGCAACAATGTTTGTCCAAATATTAAGCTTAAAACCCATTTTTCGTTGTCCTAATTGTATTCTAATTCGATTTGTAAATTTTTTCTACATGATAAAGCATATATGAAGACAGATAGACAAGAATGAAATCAAAAAAATATGTTTTAAACAATCAAATAGGTTGTTCAACGTCGAACAATTTTGATCAAAATTTTAAAAAATTAACGAGTATGACCCACCTTATGATGTACTAAACCTATTTTTAACTTGATTTAATTATGTATTAATCCTAAAAACAAGTTTATTAAACTATATATAACTGTTTGGAGTCACGAAAACACAATATGATCGACAATATTGGCCGTTTAACGTAGAATCGCTACAGTTTTTGTCCAAATATCAAGCTTAAAACCCATTTTTCGTTGTCCTAATTGTATTCTAATTTGATTTCTAAACTTCTTCTACATGATAATGCATATATGAAGACAGATACACAAGAATGAAATCAAAAAAATATGTTTTAAACAACGAAATATGTTGTTCAATGTCGAACAATTTTGATCAAAATTTTAAAAAATTCACGAGTATGACCCACCTTAGGATGTGATAAACCTATTTTTAACTTGATGTAATTATGTATTAATCATAAAAACATGTTTATTAAACTATATATAACATTTTAGAGTCACGAAAACACAATTTGATCGACAATATTGGCCGTTCAACGTAGAATCGCAACAGTTTTTGTCCAAATATCAAGCTTAAAACCCATTTTTCGTTGTCCTAATTGTATGCTAATTTGATTTCTAAACTTCTTCTACATGATAATGCATATATGAAGACAGATACGCAAGAATGAAATCAAAAAAATATGTTTTAAACAACCAAATATGTTGTTCAATGTCGAACAATTTTGATCAAAATTTTAAAAAATTCACGAGTATGACCCACCTTAGGATGTACTAAACCTATTTTTAACTTGATGTAATTATGTATTAATAATAAAAACATGTTTATTAAACTATATATAACATTTTAGAGTCACGAAAACACAATTTGATCGACAATATTGGCCGTTCAACGTAGAATCGCAACAGTTTTTGTCCAAATATCAAGCTTAAAACCAATTTTTCGTTGTCCTAATTGTATGCTAATTTGATTTCTAAACTTCTTCTACATGATAATGCATATATGAAGACAGATACGCAAGAATGAAATCAAAAAAATATGTTTTAAACAACGAAATATGTTGTTCAATGTCGAACAATTTTGATCAAAATTTTAAAAAATTCACGAGTATGACCCACCTTAGGATGTACTAAACCTATTTTTAACTTGATGTAATTATGTATTAATCATAAAAACATATTTATTAAACTATATATAACATTTTAGAGTCACGAAAACACAATTTGATCGACAATATTGGCCGTTCAACGTAGAATCGCAACAATTTTTGTCCAAATATCAAGCTTAAAACCCATTTTTCGTTGTCCTAATTGTATTCTAATTCGATTTGTAAATTTTTTATACATGATAAAGCATATATGAAGACAGATAGACAAGAATGAAATCAAAAAAATATGTTTTAAACAATCAAATAGGTTGTTCAACGTCGAACAATTTTGATCAAAATTTTAAAAAATTAACGAGTATGACCCACCTTATGATGTACTAAACCTATTTTTAACTTGATTTAATTATGTATTAATCCTAAAAACAAGTTTATTAAACTATATATAACTGTTTGGAGTCACGAAAACACAATATGATCGACAATATTGGCCGTTTAACGTAGAATCGCTACAGTTTTTGTCCAAATATCAAGCTTAAAACCCATTTTTCGTTGTCCTAATTGTATTCTAATTTGATTTCTAAACTTCTTCTACATGATAATGCATATATGAAGACAGATACGCAAGAATGAAATCAAAAAAATATGTTTTAAACAACCAAATATGTTGTTCAATGTCGAACAATTTTGATCAAAATTTTAAAAAATTCACGAGTATGACCCACCTTAGGATGTACTAAACCTATTTTTAACTTGATGTAATTATGTATTAATAATAAAAACATGTTTATTAAACTATATATAACATTTTAGAGTCACGAAAACACAATTTGATCGACAATATTGGCCGTTCAACGTAGAATCGCAACAGTTTTTGTCCAAATATCAAGCTTAAAACCCATTTTTCGTTGTCCTAATTGTATGCTAATTTGATTTCTAAACTTCTTCTACATGATAATGCATATATGAAGACAGATACGCAAGAATGAAATCAAAAAAATATGTTTTAAACAACCAAATATGTTGTTCAATGTCGAACAATTTTGATCAAAATTTTAAAAAATTCACGAGTATGACCCACCTTAGGATGTACTAAACCTATTTTTAACTTGATGTAATTATGTATTAATAATAAAAACATGTTTATTAAACTATATATGACATTTTAGAGTCACGAAAACACAATTTGATCGACAATATTGGCCGTTCAACGTAGAATCGCAACAGTTTTTGTCCAAATATCAAGCTTAAAACCCATTTTTCGTTGTCCTAATTGTATGCTAATTTGATTTCTAAACTTCTTCTACATGATAATGCATATATGAAGACAGATACGCAAGAATGAAATCAAAAAAATATGTTTTAAACAACGAAATATGTTGTTCAATGTCGAACAATTTTGATCAAAATTTTAAAAAATTCACGAGTATGACCCACCTTAGGATGTACTAAACCTATTTTTAACTTGATGTAATTATGTATTAATCATAAAAACATATTTATTAAACTATATATAACATTTTAGAGTCACGAAAACACAATTTGATCGACAATATTGGCCGTTCAACGTAGAATCGCAACAATGTTTGTCCAAATATTAAGCTTAAAACCCATTTTTCGTTGTCCTAATTGTATTCTAATTCGATTTGTAAATTTTTTCTACATGATAAAGCATATATGAAGACAGATAGACAAGAATGAAATCAAAAAAATATGTTTTAAACAATCAAATAGGTTGTTCAACGTCGAACAATTTTGATCAAAATTTTAAAAAATTAACGAGTATGACCCACCTTATGATGTACTAAACCTATTTTTAACTTGATTTAATTATGTATTAATCCTAAAAACAAGTTTATTAAACTATATATAACTGTTTGGAGTCACGAAAACACAATATGATCGACAATATTGGCCGTTTAACGTAGAATCGCTACAGTTTTTGTCCAAATATCAAGCTTAAAACCCATTTTTCGTTGTCCTAATTGTATTCTAATTTGATTTCTAAACTTCTTCTACATGATAATGCATATATGAAGACAGATACACAAGAATGAAATCAAAAAAATATGTTTTAAACAACGAAATATGTTGTTCAATGTCGAACAATTTTGATCAAAATTTTAAAAAATTCACGAGTATGACCCACCTTAGGATGTGATAAACCTATTTTTAACTTGATGTAATTATGTATTAATCATAAAAACATGTTTATTAAACTATATATAACATTTTAGAGTCACGAAAACACAATTTGATCGACAATATTGGCCGTTCAACGTAGAATCGCAATAGTTTTTGTCCAAATATCAAGCTTAAAACCCATTTTTCGTTGTCCTAATTGTATGCTAATTTGATTTCTAAACTTCTTCTACATGATAATGCATATATGAAGACAGATACGCAAGAATGAAATCAAAAAAATATGTTTTAAACAACCAAATATGTTGTTCAATGTCGAACAATTTTGATCAAAATTTTAAAAAATTCACGAGTATGACCCACCTTAGGATGTACTAAACCTATTTTTAACTTGATGTAATTATGTATTAATCATAAAAACATATTTATTAAACTATATATAACATTTTAGAGTCACGAAAACACAATTTGATCGACAATATTGGCCGTTCAACGTAGAATCGCAACAATGTTTGTCCAAATATTATGCTTAAAACCCATTTTTCGTTGTCCTAATTGTATTCTAATTCGATTTGTAAATTTTTTCTACATGATAAAGCATATATGAAGACAGATAGACAAGAATGAAATCAAAAAAATATGTTTTAAACAATCAAATAGGTTGTTCAACGTCGAACAATTTTGATCAAAATTTTAAAAAATTAACGAGTATGACCCACCTTATGATGTACTAAACCTATTTTTAACTTGATTTAATTATGTATTAATCCTAAAAACAAGTTTATTAAACTATATATAACTGTTTGGAGTCACGAAAACACAATATGATCGACAATATTGGCCGTTTAACGTAGAATCGCTACAGTTTTTGTCCAAATATCAAGCTTAAAACCCATTTTTCGTTGTCCTAATTGTATTCTAATTTGATTTCTAAACTTCTTCTACATGATAATGCATATATGAAGACAGATACACAAGAATGAAATCAAAAAAATATGTTTTAAACAACGAAATATGTTGTTCAATGTCGAACAATTTTGATCAAAATTTTAAAAAATTCACGAGTATGACCCACCTTAGGATGTGATAAACCTATTTTTAACTTGATGTAATTATGTATTAATCATAAAAACATGTTTATTAAACTATATATAACATTTTAGAGTCACGAAAACACAATTTGATCGACAATATTGGCCGTTCAACGTAGAATCGCAACAGTTTTTGTCCAAATATCAAGCTTAAAACCCATTTTTCGTTGTCCTAATTGTATGCTAATTTGATTTCTAAACTTCTTCTACATGATAATGCATATATGAAGACAGATACGCAAGAATGAAATCAAAAAAATATGTTTTAAACAACCAAATATGTTGTTCAATGTCGAACAATTTTGATCAAAATTTTAAAAAATTCACGAGTATGACCCACCTTAGGATGTACTAAACCTATTTTTAACTTGATGTAATTATGTATTAATAATAAAAACATGTTTATTAAACTATATATAACATTTTAGAGTCACGAAAACACAATTTGATCGACAATATTGGCCGTTCAACGTAGAATCGCAACAGTTTTTGTCCAAATATCAAGCTTAAAACCAATTTTTCGTTGTCCTAATTGTATGCTAATTTGATTTCTAAACTTCTTCTACATGATAATGCATATATGAAGACAGATACGCAAGAATGAAATCAAAAAAATATGTTTTAAACAACGAAATATGTTGTTCAATGTCGAACAATTTTGATCAAAATTTTAAAAAATTCACGAGTATGACCCACCTTAGGATGTACTAAACCTATTTTTAACTTGATGTAATTATGTATTAATCATAAAAACATATTTATTAAACTATATATAACATTTTAGAGTCACGAAAACACAATTTGATCGACAATATTGGCCGTTCAACGTAGAATCGCAACAATTTTTGTCCAAATATCAAGCTTAAAACCCATTTTTCGTTGTCCTAATTGTATTCTAATTCGATTTGTAAATTTTTTCTACATGATAAAGCATATATGAAGACAGATAGACAAGAATGAAATCAAAAAAATATGTTTTAAACAATCAAATAGGTTGTTCAACGTCGAACAATTTTGATCAAAATTTTAAAAAATTAACGAGTATGACCCACCTTATGATGTACTAAACCTATTTTTAACTTGATTTAATTATGTATTAATCCTAAAAACAAGTTTATTAAACTATATATAACTGTTTGGAGTCACGAAAACACAATATGATCGACAATATTGGCCGTTTAACGTAGAATCGCTACAGTTTTTGTCCAAATATCAAGCTTAAAACCCATTTTTCGTTGTCCTAATTGTATTCTAATTTGATTTCTAAACTTCTTCTACATGATAATGCATATATGAAGACAGATACACAAGAATGAAATCAAAAAAATATGTTTTAAACAACGAAATATGTTGTTCAATGTCGAACAATTTTGATCAAAATTTTAAAAAATTCACGAGTATGACCCACCTTAGGATGTGATAAACCTATTTTTAACTTGATGTAATTATGTATTAATCATAAAAACATGTTTATTAAACTATATATAACATTTTAGAGTCACGAAAACACAATTTGATCGACAATATTGGCCGTTCAACGTAGAATCGCAACAGTTTTTGTCCAAATATCAAGCTTAAAACCCATTTTTCGTTGTCCTAATTGTATTCTAATTTGATTTCTAAACTTCTTCTACATGATAATGCATATATGAAGACAGATACACAAGAATGAAATCAAAAAAATATGTTTTAAACAACGAAATATGTTGTTCAATGTCGAACAATTTTGATCAAAATTTTAAAAAATTCACGAGTATGACCCACCTTAGGATGTGCTAAACCTATTTTTAACTTGATGTAATTATGTATTAATCATAAAAACATGTTTATTAAACTATATATAACATTTTAGAGTCACGAAAACACAATTTGATCGACAATATTGGCCGTTCAACGTAGAATCGCAACAGTTTTTGTCCAAATATCAAGCTTAAAACCCATTTTTAGTTGTCCTAATTGTATGCTAATTTGATTTCTAAACTTCTTCTACATGATAATGCATATATGAAGACAGATACGCAAGAATGAAATCAAAAAAATATGTTTTAAACAACCAAATATGTTGTTCAATGTCGAACAATTTTGATCAAAATTTTAAAAAATTCACGAGTATGACCCACCTTAGGATGTACTAAACCTATTTTTAACTTGATATAATTATGTATTAATAATAAAAACATGTTTATTAAACTATATATAACATTTTAGAGTCACGAAAACACAATTTGATCGAAAATATTGGCCGTTCAACGTAGAATCGCAACAGTTTTTGTCCAAATATCAAGCTTAAAACCCATTTTTCGTTGTCCTAATTGTATGCTAATTTGATTTCTAAACTTCTTCTACATGATAATGCATATATGAAGACAGATACGCAAGAATGAAATCAAAAAAATATGTTTTAAACAACGAAATATGTTGTTCAATGTCGAACAATTTTGATCAAAATTTTAAAAAATTCACGAGTATGACCCACCTTAGGATGTACTAAACCTATTTTTAACTTGATGTAATTATGTATTAATCATAAAAACATATTTATTAAACTATATATAACATTTTAGAGTCACGAAAACACAATTTGATCGACAATATTGGCCGTTCAACGTAGAATCGCAACAATTTTTGTCCAAATATTAAGCTTAAAACCCATTTTTCGTTGTCCTAATTGTATTCTAATTCGATTTGTAAATTTTTTCTACATGATAAAGCATATATGAAGACAGATAGACAAGAATGAAATCAAAAAAATATGTTTTAAACAATCAAATAGGTTGTTCAACGTCGAACAATTTTGATCAAAATTTTAAAAAATTAACGAGTATGACCCACCTTATGATGTACTAAACCTATTTTTAACTTGATTTAATTATGTATTAATCCTAAAAACAAGTTTATTAAACTATATATAACTGTTTGGAGTCACGAAAACACAATATGATCGACAATATTGGCCGTTTAACGTAGAATCGCTACAGTTTTTGTCCAAATATCAAGCTTAAAACCCATTTTTCGTTGTCCTAATTGTATTCTAATTTGATTTCTAAACTTCTTCTACATGATAATGCATATATGAAGACAGATACACAAGAATGAAATCAAAAAAATATGTTTTAAACAACGAAATATGTTGTTCAATGTCGAACAATTTTGATCAAAATTTTAAAAAATTCACGAGTATGACCCACCTTAGGATGTGATAAACCTATTTTTAACTTGATGTAATTATGTATTAATCATAAAAACATGTTTATTAAACTATATATAACATTTTAGAGTCACGAAAACACAATTTGATCGACAATATTGGCCGTTCAACGTAGAATCGCAACAGTTTTTGTCCAAATATCAAGCTTAAAACCCATTTTTCGTTGTCCTAATTGTATGCTAATTTGATTTCTAAACTTCTTCTACATGATAATGCATATATGAAGACAGATACGCAAGAATGAAATCAAAAAAATATGTTTTAAACAACCAAATATGTTGTTCAATGTCGAACAATTTTGATCAAAATTTTAAAAAATTCACGAGTATGACCCACCTTAGGATGTACTAAACCTATTTTTAACTTGATGTAATTATGTATTAATAATAAAAACATGTTTATTAAACTATATATAACATTTTAGAGTCACGAAAACACAATTTGATCGACAATATTGGCCGTTCAACGTAGAATCGCAACAATTTTTGTCCAAATATCAAGCTTAAAACCAATTTTTCGTTGTCCTAATTGTATGCTAATTTGATTTCTAAACTTCTTCTACATGATAATGCATATATGAAGACAGATACGCAAGAATGAAATCAAAAAAATATGTTTTAAACAACGAAATATGTTGTTCAATGTCGAACAATTTTGATCAAAATTTTAAAAAATTCACGAGTATGACCCACCTTAGGATGTACTAAACCTATTTTTAACTTGATGTAATTATGTATTAATCATAAAAACATATTTATTAAACTATATATAACATTTTAGAGTCACGAAAACACAATTTGATCGACAATATTGGCCGTTCAACGTAGAATCGCAACAATTTTTGTCCAAATATCAAGCTTAAAACCCATTTTTCGTTGTCCTAATTGTATTCTAATTCGATTTGTAAATTTTTTCTACATGATAAAGCATATATGAAGACAGATAGACAAGAATGAAATCAAAAAAATATGTTTTAAACAATCAAATAGGTTGTTCAACGTCGAACAATTTTGATCAAAATTTTAAAAAATTAACGAGTATGACCCACCTTATGATGTACTAAACCTATTTTTAACTTGATTTAATTATGTATTAATCCTAAAAACAAGTTTATTAAACTATATATAACTGTTTGGAGTCACGAAAACACAATATGATCGACAATATTGGCCGTTTAACGTAGAATCGCTACAGTTTTTGTCCAAATATCAAGCTTTAAACCCATTTTTCGTTGTCCTAATTGTATTCTAATTTGATTTCTAAACTTCTTCTACATGATACTGCATATATGAAGACAGATACACAAGAATGAAATCAAAAAAATATGTTTTAAACAACGAAATATGTTGTTCAATGTCGAACAATTTTGATCAAAATTTTAAAAAATTCACGAGTATGACCCACCTTAGGATGTGCTAAACCTATTTTTAACTTGATGTAATTATGTATTAATCATAAAAACATGTTTATTAAACTATATATAACATTTTAGAGTCACGAAAACACAATTTGATCGACAATATTGGCCGTTCAACGTAGAATCGCAACAGTTTTTGTCCAAATATCAAGCTTAAAACCCATTTTTCGTTGTCCTAATTGTATGCTAATTTGATTTCTAAACTTCTTCTACATGATAATGCATATATGAAGACAGATACGCAAGAATGAAATCAAAAAAATATGTTTTAAACAACCAAATATGTTGTTCAATGTCGAACAATTTTGATCAAAATTTTAAAAAATTAACGAGTATGACCCACCTTATGATGTACTAAACCTATTTTTAACTTGATTTAATTATGTATTAATCCTAAAAACAAGTTTATTAAACTATATATAACTGTTTGGAGTCACGAAAACACAATATGATCGACAATATTGGCCGTTTAACGTAGAATCGCTACAGTTTTTGTCCAAATATCAAGCTTAAAACCCATTTTTCGTTGTCCTAATTGTATTCTAATTTGATTTCTAAACTTCTTCTACATGATAATGCATATATGAAGACAGTTACACAAGAATGAAATAAAAAAAATATGTTTTAAACAACCAAATATGATGTTCAATGTCGAACAATTTTGATCAAAATTTTAAAAAATTTTCGAGTATGACCCACCTTAGGATGTACTAAACCTTTTTTTAACTTGATGTAATTATGTATTAATCATAAAAACATTATTATGAAACTATATATAACATTTTAGAGTCACGAAAACACAATATGATCGACAATATTGGCCATTTAACGTAGAATCGATACAGTTTTTGTCAAAACATCAAACTTAAAACGTATTTTTCGTTGTCCTAATTGTATTCTAATTCGATTTCTAAACTTTTTCTACCTGATAATAAATATATGAAGACAGATATACAAGAATGAAATAAAAAAATATGTTTTAAACAATCAAATAGGTTGTTCAATGTCGAACAATTTTGATCAAAATTTTAAAAAATTCACGAGTATGACCCACCTTAGGATGTGCTAAACCTATTTTTAACTTGATGTAATTATGTATTAATCATAAAAACATGTTTATTAAATTATATATAACATTTTAGAGTCACGAAAACACAATTTGATCGACAATATTGGCCGTTCAACGTAGAATCGCAACAGTTTTTGTCCAAATATCAAGCTTAAAACCCATTTTTCGTTGTCCTAATTGTATGCTAATTTGATTTCTAAACTTCTTCTACATGATAATGCATATATGAAGACAGATACGCAAGAATGAAATCAAAAAAATATGTTTTAAACAACCAAATATGTTGTTCAATGTCGAACAATTTTGATCAAAAATTTAAAAAATTCACGAGTATGACCCACCTTAGGATGTACTAAACCTATTTTTAACTTGATGTAATTATGTATTAATAATAAAAACATGTTTATTAAACTATATATAACATTTTAGAGTCACGAAAACACAATTTGATCGACAATATTGGCCGTTCAACGTAGAATCGCAACAGTTTTTGTCCAAATATCAAGCTTAAAACCAATTTTTCGTTGTCCTAATTGTATGCTAATTTGATTTCTAAACTTCTTCTACATGATAATGCATATATGAAGACAGATACGCAAGAATGAAATCAAAAAAATATGTTTTAAACAACGAAATATGTTGTTCAATGTCGAACAATTTTGATCAAAATTTTAAAAAATTCACGAGTATGACCCACCTTAGGATGTACTAAACCTATTTTTAACTTGATGTAATTATGTATTAATCATAAAAACATATTTATTAAACTATATATAACATTTTAGAGTCACGAAAACACAATTTGATCGACAATATTGGCCGTTCAACGTAGAATCGCAACAATTTTTGTCCAAATATCAAGCTTAAAACCCATTTTTCGTTGTCCTAATTGTATTCTAATTTGATTTCTAAACTTCTTCTACATGATAATGCATATATGAAGACAGTTACACAAGAATGAAATAAAAAAAATATGTTTTAAACAACCAAATATGATGTTCAATGTCGAACAATTTTGATCAAAATTTTAAAAAATTTTCGAGTATGACCCACCTTAGGATGTACTAAACCTTTTTTTAACTTGATGTAATTATGTATTAATCATAAAAACATTATTATGAAACTATATATAACATTTTAGAGTCACGAAAACACAATATGATCGACAATATTGGCCATTTAACGTAGAATCGATACAGTTTTTGTCAAAACATCAAACTCAAAACGTATTTTTCGTTGTCCTAATTGTATTCTAATTCGATTTCTAAACTTTTTCTACCTGATAATAAATATATGAAGACAGATATACAAGAATGAAATAAAAAAATATGTTTTAAACAATCAAATAGGTTGTTCAATGTCGAACAATTTTGATCAAAATTTTAAAAAATTCACGAGTATGACCCACCTTAGGATGTGCTAAACCTATTTTTAACTTGATGTAATTATGTATTAATCATAAAAACATGTTTATTAAACTATATATAACATTTTAGAGTCACGAAAACACAATTTGATCGACAATATTGGCCGTTCAACGTAGAATCGCAACAGTTTTTGTCCAAATATCAAGCTTAAAACCCATTTTTCGTTGTCCTAATTGTATGCTAATTTGATTTCTAAACTTCTTCTACATGATAATGCATATATGAAGATAGATACGCAAGAATGAAATCAAAAAAATATGTTTTAAACAACCAAATATGTTGTTCAATGTCGAACAATTTTGATCAAAATTTTAAAACATTCACGAGTATGACCCACCTTAGGATGTACTAAACCTATTTTTAACTTGATGTAATTATTTATTAATAATAAAAACATGTTTATTAAACTATATATAACATTTTAGAGTCACGAAAACACAATTTGATCGACAATATTGGCCGTTCAACGTAGAATCGCAACAGTTTTTGTCCAAATATCAAGCTTAAAACCAATTTTTCGTTGTCCTAATTGTATGCTAATTTGATTTCTAAACTTCTTCTACATGATAATGCATATATGAAGACAGATACGCAAGAATGAAATCAAAAAAATATGTTTTAAACAACGAAATATGTTGTTCAATGTCGAACAATTTTGATCAAAATTTTAAAAAATTCACGAGTATGACCCACCTTAGGATGTACTAAACCTATTTTTAACTTGATGTAATTATGTATTAATCATAAAAACATATTTATTAAACTATATATAACATTTTAGAGTCACGAAAACACAATTTGATCGACAATATTGGCCGTTCAACGTAGAATCGCAACAATTTTTGTCCAAATATCAAGCTTAAAACCCATTTTTCGTTGTCCTAATTGTATTCTAATTCGATTTGTAAATTTTTTCTACATGATAAAGCATATATGAAGACAGATAGACAAGAATGAAATCAAAAAAATATGTTTTAAACAATCAAATAGGTTGTTCAACGTCGAACAATTTTGATCAAAATTTTAAAAAATTAACGAGTATGACCCACCTTATGATGTACTAAACCTATTTTTAACTTGATTTAATTATGTATTAATCCTAAAAACAAGTTTATTAAACTATATATAACTGTTTGGAGTCACGAAAACACAATATGATCGACAATATTGGCCGTTTAACGTAGAATCGCTACAGTTTTTGTCCAAATATCAAGCTTTAAACCCATTTTTCGTTGTCCTAATTGTATTCTAATTTGATTTCTAAACTTCTTCTACATGATACTGCATATATGAAGACAGATACACAAGAATGAAATCAAAAAAATATGTTTTAAACAACGAAATATGTTGTTCAATGTCGAACAATTTTGATCAAAATTTTAAAAAATTCACGAGTATGACCCACCTTAGGATGTGCTAAACCTATTTTTAACTTGATGTAATTATGTATTAATCATAAAAACATGTTTATTAAACTATATATAACATTTTAGAGTCACGAAAACACAATTTGATCGACAATATTGGCCGTTCAACGTAGAATCGCAACAGTTTTTGTCCAAATATCAAGCTTAAAACCCATTTTTCGTTGTCCTAATTGTATGCTAATTTGATTTCTAAACTTCTTCTACATGATAATGCATATATGAAGACAGATACGCAAGAATGAAATCAAAAAAATATGTTTTAAACAACCAAATATGTTGTTCAATGTCGAACAATTTTGATCAAAATTTTAAAAAATTAACGAGTATGACCCACCTTATGATGTACTAAACCTATTTTTAACTTGATTTAATTATGTATTAATCCTAAAAACAAGTTTATTAAACTATATATAACTGTTTGGAGTCACGAAAACACAATATGATCGACAATATTGGCCGTTTAACGTAGAATCGCTACAGTTTTTGTCCAAATATCAAGCTTAAAACCCATTTTTCGTTGTCCTAATTGTATTCTAATTTGATTTCTAAACTTCTTCTACATGATAATGCATATATGAAGACAGTTACACAAGAATGAAATAAAAAAAATATGTTTTAAACAACCAAATATGATGTTCAATGTCGAACAATTTTGATCAAAATTTTAAAAAATTTTCGAGTATGACCCACCTTAGGATGTACTAAACCTTTTTTTAACTTGATGTAATTATGTATTAATCATAAAAACATTATTATGAAACTATATATAACATTTTAGAGTCACGAAAACACAATATGATCGACAATATTGGCCATTTAACGTAGAATCGATACAGTTTTTGTCAAAACATCAAACTTAAAACGTATTTTTCGTTGTCCTAATTGTATTCTAATTCGATTTCTAAACTTTTTCTACCTGATAATAAATATATGAAGACAGATATACAAGAATGAAATAAAAAAATATGTTTTAAACAATCAAATAGGTTGTTCAATGTCAAACAATTTTGATCAAAATTTTAAAAAATTCACGAGTATGACCCACCTTAGGATGTGCTAAACCTATTTTTAACTTGATGTAATTATGTATTAATCATAAAAACATGTTTATTAAACTATATATAACATTTTAGAGTCACGAAAACACAATTTGATCGACAATATTGGCCGTTCAACGTAGAATCGCAACAGTTTTTGTCCAAATATCAAGCTTAAAACCCATTTTTCGTTGTCCTAATTGTATGCTAATTTGATTTCTAAACTTCTTCTACATGATAATGCATATATGAAGACAGATACGCAAGAATGAAATCAAAAAAATATGTTTTAAACAACGAAATATGTTGTTCAATGTCGAACAATTTTGATCAAAATTTTAAAAAATTCACGAGTATGACCCACCTTAGGATGTACTAAACCTATTTTTAACTTGATGTAATTATGTATTAATAATAAAAACATGTTTATTAAACTATATATAACATTTTAGAGTCACGAAAACACAATTTGATCGACAATATTGGCCGTTCAACGTAGAATCGCAACAGTTTTTGTCCAAATATCAAGCTTAAAACCCATTTTTCGTTGTCCTAATTGTATGCTAATTTGATTTCTAAACTTCTTCTACATGATAATGCATATATGAAGACAGATACGCAAGAATGAAATCAAAAAAATATGTTTTAAACAACGAAATATGTTGTTCAATGTCGAACAATTTTGATCAAAATTTTAAAAAATTCACGAGTATGACCCACCTTAGGATGTACTAAACCTATTTTTAACTTGATGTAATTATGTATTAATAATAAAAACATGTTTATTAAACTATATATAACATTTTAGAGTCACGAAAACACAATTTGATCGACAATATTGGCCGTTCAACGTAGAATCGCAACAGTTTTTGTCCAAATATCAAGCTTAAAACCAATTTTTCGTTGTCCTAATTGTATGCTAATTTGATTTCTAAACTTCTTCTACATGATAATGCATATATGAAGACAGATACGCAAGAATGAAATCAAAAAAATATGTTTTAAACAACGAAATATGTTGTTCAATGTCAAACAATTTTGATCAAAATTTTAAAAAATTCACGAGTATGACCCACCTTAGGATGTACTAAACCTATTTTTAACTTGATGTAATTATGTATTAATCATAAAAACATATTTATTAAACTATATATAACATTTTAGAGTCACGAAAACACAATTTGATCGACAATATTGGCCGTTCAACGTAGAATCGCAACAATTTTTGTCCAAATATCAAGCTTAAAACCCATTTTTCGTTGTCCTAATTGTATTCTAATTCGATTTGTAAATTTTTTCTACATGATAAAGCATATATGAAGACAGATAGACAAGAATGAAATCAAAAAAATATGTTTTAAACAATCAAATAGGTTGTTCAACGTCGAACAATTTTGATCAAAATTTTAAAAAATTAACGAGTATGACCCACCTTATGATGTACTAAACCTATTTTTAACTTGATTTAATTATGTATTAATCCTAAAAACAAGTTTATTAAACTATATATAACTGTTTGGAGTCACGAAAACACAATATGATCGACAATATTGGCCGTTTAACGTAGAATCGCTACAGTTTTTGTCCAAATATCAAGCTTTAAACCCATTTTTCGTTGTCCTAATTGTATTCTAATTTGATTTCTAAACTTCTTCTACATGATACTGCATATATGAAGACAGATACACAAGAATGAAATCAAAAAAATATGTTTTAAACAACGAAATATGTTGTTCAATGTCGAACAATTTTGATCAAAATTTTAAAAAATTCACGAGTATGACCCACCTTAGGATGTGCTAAACCTATTTTTAACTTGATGTAATTATGTATTAATCATAAAAACATGTTTATTAAACTATATATAACATTTTAGAGTCACGAAAACACAATTTGATCGACAATATTGGCCGTTCAACGTAGAATCGCAACAGTTTTTGTCCAAATATCAAGCTTAAAACCCATTTTTCGTTGTCCTAATTGTATGCTAATTTGATTTCTAAACTTCTTCTACATGATAATGCATATATGAAGACAGATACGCAAGAATGAAATCAAAAAAATATGTTTTAAACAACCAAATATGTTGTTCAATGTCGAACAATTTTGATCAAAATTTTAAAAAATTAACGAGTATGACCCACCTTATGATGTACTAAACCTATTTTTAACTTGATTTAATTATGTATTAATCCTAAAAACAAGTTTATTAAACTATATATAACTGTTTGGAGTCACGAAAACACAATATGATCGACAATATTGGCCGTTTAACGTAGAATCGCTACAGTTTTTGTCCAAATATCAAGCTTAAAACCCATTTTTCGTTGTCCTAATTGTATTCTAATTTGATTTCTAAACTTCTTCTACATGATAATGCATATATGAAGACAGTTACACAAGAATGAAATAAAAAAAATATGTTTTAAACAACCAAATATGATGTTCAATGTCGAACAATTTTGATCAAAATTTTAAAAAATTTTCGAGTATGACCCACCTTAGGATGTACTAAACCTTTTTTTAACTTGATGTAATTATGTATTAATCATAAAAACATTATTATGAAACTATATATAACATTTTAGAGTCACGAAAACACAATATAATCGACAATATTGGCCATTTAACGTAGAATCGATACAGTTTTTGTCAAAACATCAAACTTAAAACGTATTTTTCGTTGTCCTAATTGTATTCTAATTCGATTTCTAAACTTTTTCTACCTGATAATAAATATATGAAGACAGATATACAAGAATGAAATAAAAAAATATGTTTTAAACAATCAAATAGGTTGTTCAATGTCGAACAATTTTGATCAAAATTTTAAAAAATTCACGAGTATGACCCACCTTAGGATGTGCTAAACCTATTTTTAACTTGATGTAATTATGTATTAATCATAAAAACATGTTTATTAAACTATATATAACATTTTAGAGTCACGAAAACACAATTTGATCGACAATATTGGCCGTTCAACGTAGAATCGCAACAGTTTTTGTCCAAATATCAAGCTTAAAACCCATTTTTCGTTGTCCTAATTGTATGCTAATTTGATTTCTAAACTTCTTCTACATGATAATGCATATATGAAGACAGATACGCAAGAATGAAATCAAAAAAATATGTTTTAAACAACCAAATATGTTGTTCAATGTCGAACAATTTTGATCAAAATTTTAAAAAATTCACGAGTATGACCCACCTTAGGATGTACTAAACCTATTTTTAACTTGATGTAATTATGTATTAATAATAAAAACATGTTTATTAAACTATATATAACATTTTAGAGTCACGAAAACACAATTTGATCGACAATATTGGCCGTTCAACGTAGAATCGCAACAGTTTTTGTCCAAATATCAAGCTTAAAACCAATTTTTCGTTGTCCTAATTGTATGCTAATTTGATTTCTAAACTTCTTCTACATGATAATGCATATATGAAGACAGATACGCAAGAATGAAATCAAAAAAATATGTTTTAAACAACGAAATATGTTGTTCAATGTCGAACAATTTTGATCAAAATTTTAAAAAATTCACGAGTATGACCCACCTTAGGATGTACTAAACCTATTTTTAACTTGATGTAATTATGTATTAATCATAAAAACATATTTATTAAATTATATATAACATTTTAGAGTCACGAAAACACAATTTGATCGACAATATTGGCCGTTCAACGTAGAATCGCAACAGTTTTTGTCCAAATATTAAGCTTAAAACCCATTTTTCGTTGTCCTAATTGTATTCTAATTCGATTTGTAAATTTTTTCTACATGATAAAGCATATATGAAGACAGATAGACAAGAATGAAATCAAAAAAATATGTTTTAAACAATCAAATAGGTTGTTCAACGTCGAACAATTTTGATCAAAATTTTAAAAAATTAACGAGTATGACCCACCTTATGATGTACTAAACCTATTTTTAACTTGATTTAATTATGTATTAATCCTAAAAACAAGTTTATTAAACTATATATAACTGTTTGGAGTCACGAAAACACAATATGATCGACAATATTGGCCGTTTAACGTAGAATCGCTACAGTTTTTGTCCAAATATCAAGCTTAAAACCCATTTTTCGTTGTCCTAATTGTATTCTAATTTGATTTCTAAACTTCTTCTACATGATAATGCATATATGAAGACAGTTACACAAGAATGAAATAAAAAAAATATGTTTTAAACAACCAAATATGATGTTCAATGTCGAACAATTTTGATCAAAATTTTAAAAAATTTTCGAGTATGACCCACCTTAGGATGTACTAAACCTTTTTTTAACTTGATGTAATTATGTATTAATCATAAAAACATTATTATGAAACTATATATAACATTTTAGAGTCACGAAAACACAATATGATCGACAATATTGGCCATTTAACGTAGAATCGATACAGTTTTTGTCAAAACATCAAACTTAAAACGTATTTTTCGTTGTCCTAATTGTATTCTAATTCGATTTCTAAACTTTTTCTACCTGATAATAAGTATATGAAGACAGATATACAAGAATGAAATAAAAAAATATGTTTTAAACAATCAAATAGGTTGTTCAATGTCAAACAATTTTGATCAAAATTTTAAAAAATTCACGAGTATGACCCACCTTAGGATGTGCTAAACCTATTTTTAACTTGATGTAATTATGTATTAATCATAAAAACATGTTTATTAAACTATATATAACATTTTAGAGTCACGAAAACACAATTTGATCGACAATATTGGCCGTTCAACGTAGAATCGCAACAGTTTTTGTCCAAATATCAAGCTTAAAACCCATTTTTCGTTGTCCTAATTGTATGCTAATTTGATTTCTAAACTTCTTCTACATGATAATGCATATATGAAGACAGATACGCAAGAATGAAATCAAAAAAATATGTTTTAAACAACGAAATATGTTGTTCAATGTCGAACAATTTTGATCAAAATTTTAAAAAATTCACGAGTATGACCCACCTTAGGATGTACTAAACCTATTTTTAACTTGATGTAATTATGTATTAATAATAAAAACATGTTTATTAAACTATATATAACATTTTAGAGTCACGAAAACACAATTTGATCGACAATATTGGCCGTTCAACGTAGAATCGCAACAGTTTTTGTCCAAATATCAAGCTTAAAACCAATTTTTCGTTGTCCTAATTGTATGCTAATTTGATTTCTAAACTTCTTCTACATGATAATGCATATATGAAGACAGATACGCAAGAATGAAATCAAAAAAATATGTTTTAAACAACGAAATATGTTGTTCAATGTCAAACAATTTTGATCAAAATTTTAAAAAATTCACGAGTATGACCCACCTTAGGATGTACTAAACCTATTTTTAACTTGATGTAATTATGTATTAATCATAAAAACATATTTATTAAATTATATATAACATTTTAGAGTCACGAAAACACAATTTGATCGACAATATTGGCCGTTCAACGTAGAATCGCAACAGTTTTTGTCCAAATATTAAGCTTAAAACCCATTTTTCGTTGTCCTAATTGTATTCTAATTCGATTTGTAAATTTTTTCTACATGATAAAGCATATATGAAGACAGATAGACAAGAATGAAATCAAAAAAATATGTTTTAAACAATCAAATAGGTTGTTCAACGTCGAACAATTTTGATCAAAATTTTAAAAAATTAACGAGTATGACCCACCTTATGATGTACTAAACCTATTTTTAACTTGATTTAATTATGTATTAATCCTAAAAACAAGTTTATTAAACTATATATAACTGTTTGGAGTCACGAAAACACAATATGATCGACAATATTGGCCGTTTAACGTAGAATCGCTACAGTTTTTGTCCAAATATCAAGCTTAAAACCCATTTTTCGTTGTCCTAATTGTATTCTAATTTGATTTCTAAACTTCTTCTACATGATAATGCATATATGAAGACAGTTACACAAGAATGAAATAAAAAAAATATGTTTTAAACAACCAAATATGATGTTCAATGTCGAACAATTTTGATCAAAATTTTAAAAAATTTTCGAGTATGACCCACCTTAGGATGTACTAAACCTTTTTTTAACTTGATGTAATTATGTATTAATCATAAAAACATTATTATGAAACTATATATAACATTTTAGAGTCACGAAAACACAATATGATCGACAATATTGGCCATTTAACGTAGAATCGATACAGTTTTTGTCAAAACATCAAACTTAAAACGTATTTTTCGTTGTCCTAATTGTATTCTAATTCGATTTCTAAACTTTTTCTACCTGATAATAAGTATATGAAGACAGATATACAAGAATGAAATAAAAAAATATGTTTTAAACAATCAAATAGGTTGTTCAATGTCAAACAATTTTGATCAAAATTTTAAAAAATTCACGAGTATGACCCACCTTAGGATGTGCTAAACCTATTTTTAACTTGATGTAATTATGTATTAATCATAAAAACATGTTTATTAAACTATATATAACATTTTAGAGTCACGAAAACACAATTTGATCGACAATATTGGCCGTTCAACGTAGAATCGCAACAGTTTTTGTCCAAATATCAAGCTTAAAACCCATTTTTCGTTGTCCTAATTGTATGCTAATTTGATTTCTAAACTTCTTCTACATGATAATGCATATATGAAGACAGATACGCAAGAATGAAATCAAAAAAATATGTTTTAAACAACGAAATATGTTGTTCAATGTCGAACAATTTTGATCAAAATTTTAAAAAATTCACGAGTATGACCCACCTTAGGATGTACTAAACCTATTTTTAACTTGATGTAATTATGTATTAATAATAAAAACATGTTTATTAAACTATATATAACATTTTAGAGTCACGAAAACACAATTTGATCGACAATATTGGCCGTTCAACGTAGAATCGCAACAGTTTTTGTCCAAATATCAAGCTTAAAACCAATTTTTCGTTGTCCTAATTGTATGCTAATTTGATTTCTAAACTTCTTCTACATGATAATGCATATATGAAGACAGATACGCAAGAATGAAATCAAAAAAATATGTTTTAAACAACGAAATATGTTGTTCAATGTCAAACAATTTTGATCAAAATTTTAAAAAATTCACGAGTATGACCCACCTTAGGATGTACTAAACCTATTTTTAACTTGATGTAATTATGTATTAATCATAAAAACATATTTATTAAACTATATATAACATTTTAGAGTCACGAAAACACAATTTGATCGACAATATTGGCCGTTCAACGTAGAATCGCAACAATTTTTGTCCAAATATCAAGCTTAAAACCCATTTTTCGTTGTCCTAATTGTATTCTAATTCGATTTGTAAATTTTTTCTACATGATAAAGCATATATGAAGACAGATAGACAAGAATGAAATCAAAAAAATATGTTTTAAACAATCAAATAGGTTGTTCAACGTCGAACAATTTTGATCAAAATTTTAAAAAATTAACGAGTATGACCCACCTTATGATGTACTAAACCTATTTTTAACTTGATTTAATTATGTATTAATCCTAAAAACAAGTTTATTAAACTATATATAACTGTTTGGAGTCACGAAAACACAATATGATCGACAATATTGGCCGTTTAACGTAGAATCGCTACAGTTTTTGTCCAAATATCAAGCTTTAAACCCATTTTTCGTTGTCCTAATTGTATTCTAATTTGATTTCTAAACTTCTTCTACATGATACTGCATATATGAAGACAGATACACAAGAATGAAATCAAAAAAATATGTTTTAAACAACGAAATATGTTGTTCAATGTCGAACAATTTTGATCAAAATTTTAAAAAATTCACGAGTATGACCCACCTTAGGATGTGCTAAACCTATTTTTAACTTGATGTAATTATGTATTAATCATAAAAACATGTTTATTAAACTATATATAACATTTTAGAGTCACGAAAACACAATTTGATCGACAATATTGGCCGTTCAACGTAGAATCGCAACAGTTTTTGTCCAAATATCAAGCTTAAAACCCATTTTTCGTTGTCCTAATTGTATGCTAATTTGATTTCTAAACTTCTTCTACATGATAATGCATATATGAAGACAGATACGCAAGAATGAAATCAAAAAAATATGTTTTAAACAACCAAATATGTTGTTCAATGTCGAACAATTTTGATCAAAATTTTAAAAAATTAACGAGTATGACCCACCTTATGATGTACTAAACCTATTTTTAACTTGATTTAATTATGTATTAATCCTAAAAACAAGTTTATTAAACTATATATAACTGTTTGGAGTCACGAAAACACAATATGATCGACAATATTGGCCGTTTAACGTAGAATCGCTACAGTTTTTGTCCAAATATCAAGCTTAAAACCCATTTTTCGTTGTCCTAATTGTATTCTAATTTGATTTCTAAACTTCTTCTACATGATAATGCATATATGAAGACAGTTACACAAGAATGAAATAAAAAAAATATGTTTTAAACAACCAAATATGATGTTCAATGTCGAACAATTTTGATCAAAATTTTAAAAAATTTTCGAGTATGACCCACCTTAGGATGTACTAAACCTTTTTTTAACTTGATGTAATTATGTATTAATCATAAAAACATTATTATGAAACTATATATAACATTTTAGAGTCACGAAAACACAATATAATCGACAATATTGGCCATTTAACGTAGAATCGATACAGTTTTTGTCAAAACATCAAACTTAAAACGTATTTTTCGTTGTCCTAATTGTATTCTAATTCGATTTCTAAACTTTTTCTACCTGATAATAAATATATGAAGACAGATATACAAGAATGAAATAAAAAAATATGTTTTAAACAATCAAATAGGTTGTTCAATGTCGAACAATTTTGATCAAAATTTTAAAAAATTCACGAGTATGACCCACCTTAGGATGTGCTAAACCTATTTTTAACTTGATGTAATTATGTATTAATCATAAAAACATGTTTATTAAACTATATATAACATTTTAGAGTCACGAAAACACAATTTGATCGACAATATTGGCCGTTCAACGTAGAATCGCAACAGTTTTTGTCCAAATATCAAGCTTAAAACCCATTTTTCGTTGTCCTAATTGTATGCTAATTTGATTTCTAAACTTCTTCTACATGATAATGCATATATGAAGACAGATACGCAAGAATGAAATCAAAAAAATATGTTTTAAACAACCAAATATGTTGTTCAATGTCGAACAATTTTGATCAAAATTTTAAAAAATTCACGAGTATGACCCACCTTAGGATGTACTAAACCTATTTTTAACTTGATGTAATTATGTATTAATCATAAAAACATGTTTATTAAACTATATATAACATTTTAGAGTCACGAAAACACAATTTGATCGACAATATTGGCCGTTCAACGTAGAATCGCAACAGTTTTTGTCCAAATATCAAGCTTAAAACCAATTTTTCGTTGTCCTAATTGTATGCTAATTTGATTTCTAAACTTCTTCTACATGATAATGCATATATGAAGACAGATACGCAAGAATGAAATCAAAAAAATATGTTTTAAACAACGAAATATGTTGTTCAATGTCGAACAATTTTGATCAAAATTTTAAAAAATTCACGAGTATGACCCACCTTAGGATGTACTAAACCTATTTTTAACTTGATGTAATTATGTATTAATCATAAAAACATATTTATTAAATTATATATAACATTTTAGAGTCACGAAAACACAATTTGATCGACAATATTGGCCGTTCAACGTAGAATCGCAACAGTTTTTGTCCAAATATTAAGCTTAAAACCCATTTTTCGTTGTCCTAATTGTATTCTAATTCGATTTGTAAATTTTTTCTACATGATAAAGCATATATGAAGACAGATAGACAAGAATGAAATCAAAAAAATATGTTTTAAACAATCAAATAGGTTGTTCAACGTCGAACAATTTTGATCAAAATTTTAAAAAATTAACGAGTATGACCCACCTTATGATGTACTAAACCTATTTTTAACTTGATTTAATTATGTATTAATCCTAAAAACAAGTTTATTAAACTATATATAACTGTTTGGAGTCACGAAAACACAATATGATCGACAATATTGGCCGTTTAACGTAGAATCGCTACAGTTTTTGTCCAAATATCAAGCTTAAAACCCATTTTTCGTTGTCCTAATTGTATTCTAATTTGATTTCTAAACTTCTTCTACATGATAATGCATATATGAAGACAGTTACACAAGAATGAAATAAAAAAAATATGTTTTAAACAACCAAATATGATGTTCAATGTCGAACAATTTTGATCAAAATTTTAAAAAATTTTCGAGTATGACCCACCTTAGGATGTACTAAACCTTTTTTTAACTTGATGTAATTATGTATTAATCATAAAAACATTATTATGAAACTATATATAACATTTTAGAGTCACGAAAACACAATATGATCGACAATATTGGCCATTTAACGTAGAATCGATACAGTTTTTGTCAAAACATCAAACTTAAAACGTATTTTTCGTTCTCCTAATTGTATTCTAATTCGATTTCTAAACTTTTTCTACCTGATAATAAATATATGAAGACAGATATACAAGAATGAAATAAAAAAATATGTTTTAAACAATCAAATAGGTTGTTCAATGTCGAACAATTTTGATCAAAATTTTAAAAAATTCACGAGTATGACCCACCTTAGGATGTGCTAAACCTATTTTTAACTTGATGTAATTATGTATTAATCATAAAAACATGTTTATTAAACTATATATAACATTTTAGAGTCACGAAAACACAATTTGATCGACAATATTGGCCGTTCAACGTAGAATCGCAACAGTTTTTGTCCAAATATCAAGCTTAAAACCCATTTTTCGTTGTCCTAATTGTATGCTAATTTGATTTCTAAACTTCTTCTACATGATAATGCATATATGAAGACAGATACGCAAGAATGAAATCAAAAAAATATGTTTTAAACAACCAAATATGTTGTTCAATGTCGAACAATTTTGATCAAAATTTTAAAAAATTCACGAGTATGACCCACCTTAGGATGTACTAAACCTATTTTTAACTTGATGTAATTATGTATTAATAATAAAAACATGTTTATTAAACTATATATAACATTTTAGAGTCACGAAAACACAATTTGATCGACAATATTGGCCGTTCAACGTAGAATCGCAACAGTTTTTGTCCAAATATCAAGCTTAAAACCAATTTTTCGTTGTCCTAATTGTATGCTAATTTGATTTCTAAACTTCTTCTACATGATAATGCATATATGAAGACAGATACGCAAGAATGAAATCAAAAAAATATGTTTTAAACAACGAAATATGTTGTTCAATGTCGAACAATTTTGATCAAAATTTTAAAAAATTCACGAGTATGACCCACCTTAGGATGTACTAAACCTATTTTTAACTTGATGTAATTATGTATTAATCATAAAAACATATTTATTAAACTATATATAACATTTTAGAGTCACGAAAACACAATTTGATCGACAATATTGGCCGTTCAACGTAGAATCGCAACAGTTTTTGTCCAAATATTAAGCTTAAAACCCATTTTTCGTTGTCCTAATTGTATTCTAATTCGATTTGTAAATTTTTTCTACATGATAAAGCATATATGAAGACAGATAGACAAGAATGAAATCAAAAAAATATGTTTTAAACAATCAAATAGGTTGTTCAACGTCGAACAATTTTGATCAAAATTTTAAAAAATTAACGAGTATGACCCACCTTATGATGTACTAAACCTATTTTTAACTTGATTTAATTATGTATTAATCCTAAAAACAAGTTTATTAAACTATATATAACTGTTTGGAGTCACGAAAACACAATATGATCGACAATATTGGCCGTTTAACGTAGAATCGCTACAGTTTTTGTCCAAATATCAAGCTTAAAACCCATTTTTCGTTGTCCTAATTGTATTCTAATTTGATTTCTAAACTTCTTCTACATGATAATTCATATATGAAGACAGATACACAAGAATGAAATCAAAAAAATATGTTTTAAACAACGAAATATGTTGTTCAATGTCGAACAATTTTGATCAAAATTTTAAAAAATTCACGAGTATGACCCACCTTAGGATGTGCTAAACCTATTTTTAACTTGATGTAATTATGTATTAATCATAAAAACATGTTTATTAAACTATATATAACATTTTAGAGTCACGAAAACACAATTTGATCAACAATAATCAAAAAAATATGTTTTAAACAACCAAATATGTTGTTCAATGTCGAACAATTTTAATCAAAATTTTAAAAAATTAACGAGTATGACCCACCTTATGATGTACTAAACCTATTTTTAACTTGATTTAATTATGTATTAATCCTAAAATCAAGTTTATTAAACTATATATGACTGTTTGGAGTCACGAAAACACAATATGATCAACAATATTGGCCGTTTAACGTAGAATCGCTACAGTTTTTGTCCAAATATCAAGCTTAAAACCCATTTTTCGTTGTCCTAATTGTATTCTAATTTGATTTCTAAACTTCTTCTACATGATAATGCATATATGAAGACAGATACACAAGAATGAAATGAAAAAAATATGTTTTAAACAACCAAATATGTTGTTCAATGTAGAACAATTTTGATCAAAATTTTAAAAAATTCACGAGTATGACGCATCTTAGGATGTACTAAACCTATTTTTAACTTGATGTAATTATGTATTAATCATAAAAACATGTTTATTAAACTATATATAACAGTTTGGAGTCACGAAAACACATTATGATCGACAATATTGGCCATTTAACGTAGAATCGCAATAGTTTTTTGTCAAACTATCAAACTTAAAACGCATTTTTCGTTGTCCTAATTGTATTCTAATTCGATTTCTGAACTTTTTCTACATGATAATACATATATGAAGGCAAGATATACATGAATGAAATCAAAAAAAATATATGTTTTAAACAACGAAATAGGTTGTTCAATGTCGAGCAATTTTGATCAAAATTTTAAAAAATTTACGAATATGACCCACCCTATGATGTGCTACACCTATTTTTAACTTGATTTAATTATTTATTAATCATAAAAAGATGTTTATTAAACAATATAAAATAGTTCCGAGTCACGAAAACACAATTTCATCGACAATATTAGCTGTTCAACGTAGAATCACTACAATTTTTTTCAAAATTGTACAAATATCTAGATTAAAACACATTTTTCGTTGTTCAAATTGTATTCTAATTCAATTTCTAAACTTTTTGTACATGATAACACATATTTGAAGACAGATATACAAGAATGAAATCAAAAAAATTTGTTTTAAACAACCAAAAAGATTGTTCAACGTCGAACAATTTTGATCATAACATTAAAAAATTAACGAGTATGACCGACCTTAGGATGAATTAAACCTATTTTTAACTTGATTTAATTATGTATTAATCATAAAAACATGTTTATTAAACTATATATAACATTTTAGAGTCACGAAAACACAATTTGATCGACAATATTGGCCGTTCAATGTCGAATCGCAACAGTTTTTGTCCAAATATCAAGCATAACACCCATTTTTCGTTGTCCTAATTGTATTCTAATTCGATTTGTAAATTTTTTCTACATGATAAAGCATATATGAGGACAGATAGATAAGAATGAAATAAAAAAAATATGTTTTAAACAATCAAATAGGTTGTTCAACGTCGAACAATTTTGATCAAAATTTTAAAAAATTAACGAGTATGACCCACCTTAGGATGTACTAAACCTATTTTTAAATTGATTTAATTATGTATTAATCCTAAAAACAAGTTTATTAAACTATATATAACTGTTTGGAGTCACGAAAACACAATATGAACGACAATATTGGCCGTTTAACGTAGAATCGCTACAGTTTTTGTCCAAATATCAAGCCTAAAACCCATTTTTTGTTGTCCTAATTGTATTCTAATTTGATTTCTAAACTTCTTCTACATGATAATGCATATATCAAGATAGATACACAAGAATGAAATCAAAAAAATATGTTTTAAACAGCCAAATATATTGTTCAATGTCGAACAATTTTGATCAAAATTTTAAAAAATTCACGAGTATGACCCACCTTAGGATGTACTAAACCTATTTTTAACTTTATTTAATTTTGTATTAATGCTAAAAAGAAGTTTATTAAACTATATATAACTGTTTGGAGTCTTGAAAATACAATATGATCGACAAAATTGTCCGTTTAACGTAGAATCGCTACAGTTTTTGTCCGAATATCAAGCTTAAAACCCATTTTTCGTTGTCCTAATTGTATTCTAATTTGATTTCTAATCTTTTCTACACGATAATGCATATATGAAGACAGATACACAAGAATGAAATCAAAAATTATGTTTTAAACAACCAAATATGTTGTTCAATGTCGAACAATTTTGATCAAAATTTTAAAAAATTCACGAGTATGACCCACCTTAGGATGTACTAAACCTATTTTTAACTTTATTTAATTTTGTATTAATGCTAAAAACAAGTTTATTAAACTATATATAACTGTTTGGAGTCACGAAAATACAATATGATCGACAATATTGGCCGTTTAACGTAGAATCGCTACAGTTTTTGTCCAAATATTAAGCTTAAAACCCATTTTTCGTTGTCCTAATTGTATTCTAATTTGATTTCTAAACTTTACTACACGATAATGCATATATGAAGACAGATACACAAGAATGAAATCAAAAAAATATGTTTTAAACAACCAAATATGTTGTTCAATGTCGAACAATTTTGATCAAAATTTTAAAAAATTCACGAGTATGACCCACCTTAGGATGTACTAAACCTATTTTTAACTTGATGTAATTATGTATTAATTATAAAAACATATTTATTAAACTATATATAACATTTTAGAGTCACGAAAACACAATTTGATCGACAATATTGGCCGTTCAACGTAGAATCGCAACAGTTTTTGTCCAAATATTAAGCTTAAAACCCATTTTTCGTTGTCCTAATTGTATTCTAATTCGATTTGTAAATTTTTTCTACATGATAAAGCATATATGAAGACAGATACACAAGAATGAAATCAAAAAAATATGTTTTAAACAACCAAATATGTTGTTCAATGTCGAACAATTTTCATCAAAATTTTAAAAAATTCACGAGTATGACCGACCTTAGGATGTACTAAACCTATTTTTAACTTTATTTAATTTTGTATTAATGCTAAAAAGAAGTTTATTAAACTATATATAACTGTTTGGAGTCTTGAAAATACAATATGATCGACAATATTGGCCGTTTAACGTAGAATCGCTACAGTTTTTGTCTGAATATCAAGCTTAAAACCCATTTTTCGTTGTCCTAATTGTATTCTAATTTGATTTCTAATCTTTTCTACACGATAATGCATATATGAAGACAGATACACAAGAATGAAATCAAAAAAATATGTTTTAAACAACCAAATATGTTGTTCAATGTCGAACAATTTTGATCAAAATTTTAAAAAATTCACGAGTATGACTCACCTTAGGATGTACTAAATCTTTTTTTAACTTGATGTAATTATGTATTAATCATAAAAACATGATTATTAAACTATATATAACATTTTAGATTCACGAAAACACAATATGATCGACAATATTGACCATTTAACGTAGAATCGATACAGTTTTTGTCAAAACATCAAACTTAAAACGTATTTTTCGTTGTCCTAATTGTATTCTAATTCGATTTCTAAACTTTTTCTACATGATAATAAATATATGAAGACAGATATACAAGAATGAAATAAAAAAATATGTTTTAAACAATCAAATAGGTTGTTCAATGTCGAACAATTTTGATCAAAATTTTAAAAAATTCACGAGTATGACCCACCTTAGGATGTACTAAAGCTATTTTTAACTTGATTTAATTATGTATTAACCCTAAAAACAAGTTTATTAAACTATATATAACGGTTTCGAGTCACGAAAATACAATATGATCGACAATATTGGCCGTTTAACGTAGAATCGCTACTGTTTTTGTCAAAATATCAAGCTTAAAACCCATTTTTCGGTGTACTAATTGTATTCTAAATTGATTTCTAAACTTCTTCTACATGATAATGAATATATAAAGACAGATACACAAGAATGAAATCAAAAAATATGTTTTAAACAACCAAATATGTTGTTCAATGTCGAACAATTTTGATCAAAATTTTAAAAAATTCACGAGTATGACCCACCTTAGGATGTACTAAACCTATTTTTAACTTTATTTAATTTTGTATTAATGCTAAAAACAAGTTTATTAAACTATATATAACTGTTTGGAGTCACGAAAATACAATATGATCGACAATATTGGCCGTTTAACGTAGAATCGCTACAGTTTTTGTCCAAATATCAATCTTAAAACCCATTTTTCGTTGCCCTAATTGTATTCTAATTTGATTTCTAAACTTTTATACATGATAATGCATATATATGAAGACATTTACACAAGAATAAAATCAAAAAAATATGTTTTAAACAACCAAATATGATGTTCAATGTCGAACAATTTTGATCAAAATTTTAAAAAATTTACGAGTATGACCCACCTTAGGATGTACTAAACCTTTTTTTAACTTGATGTAATTATGTATTAATCAAAAAAACATGTTTATTAAACTATATATAACATTTTAGAGTCACGAAAACACAATTTGATCGACAATATTGGCCGTTCAACGTAGAATCGCAACAGTTTTTATCCAAATATCAAGCTTTAAACCCATTTTTCGTTGTCCTAATTGTATGCTAATTTGATTTCTAATCTTCTTCTACGTGATAATGCATATATGAAGACAGTTACACAAGAATGAAATCAAAAAAATATGTTTTAAACAACCAAATATGATGTTCAATGTCGAACAATTTTGATCAAAATTTTAAAAAATTTACGAGTATGACCCACCTTAGGATGTACTAAACCTTTTTTTAACTTGATGTAATTATGTATTAATCAAAAAAACATGTTTATTAAACTATATATAACATTTTAGAGTCACGAAAACACAATTTGATCGACAATATTGGCCGTTCAACGTAGAATCGCTACAGTTTTTGTCCAAATATCAAGCTTAAAACTGATTTTTCGTTGTCCTAATTGTATGCTAATTTGATTTCTAAACTTCTACTACATGATAATGCATATATGATGACAGATACGCAAGAATGAAATCAAAAAAATATGTTTTAAACAACCAAATATGTTGTTCAATGTCGAACAATTTTGATCAAAATTTTAAAAAATTTACGAGTATGACCCACCTTAGGATGTACTAAACCTTTTTTTAACTTGATGTAATTATGTATTAATCAAAAAAACATGTTTATTAAAATATATATAACATTTTAGAGTCACGAAAACACAATTTGATCGACAATATTGGCCGTTCAACGTAGAATCGCAACAGTTTTTATCCAAATATCAAGCTTAAAACCCATTTTTCGTTGTCCTAATTGTATGCTAATTTGATTTCTAAACTTCTTCTTCATGATAATGCATATATGAAGACAGTTACACAAGAATGAAATCAAAAAAATATGTTTTAAACAACCAAATATGATGTTCAATGTCGAACAATTTTGATCAAAATTTTAAAAAATTTACGAGTATGACCCACCTTAGGATGTACTAAACCTTTTTTTAACTTGATGTAATTATGTATTAATCAAAAAAACATGTTTATTAAACTATATATAACATTTTAGAGTCACGAAAACACAATTTGATTGACAATATTGGCCGTTCAACGTAGAATCGCTACAGTTTTTGTCCAAATATCAAGCTTAAAACCCATTTTTCGTTGTCCTAATTGTATGCTAATTTGATTTCTAAACTTCTTCTACATGATAATGCATATATGATGACAGATACGCAAGAATGAAATCAAAAAAATATGTTTTAAACAACCAAATATGTTGTTCAATGTCGAATAATTTTGATCAAAATTTTAAAAAATTCACGAGTATGACCCACCTTAGGATGTACTAAACCTATTTTTAACTTTATTTAATTTTGTATTAATGCTAAAAACAAGTTTATTAAACTATATATAACTGTTTGGAGTCACGAAAATACAATATGATTGACAATATTGGCCGTTTAACGTAGAATCGCTACAGTTTTTGTCCAAATATCAAGCTTAAAACCCATTTTTCTTTGTCCTAATTGTATTCTAATTTGATTTCTAAACTTTTCTACATGATAATGCATATATGAAGACAGTTACAAAAGAATGAAATCAAAAAAATATGTTTTAAACAACCAAATATGTTGTTCAATGTCGAACAATTTTGATCAAAATTTTAAAAAATTTACGAGTATGACTCACCTTAGGATGTACTAAATCTTTTTTTAACTTGATGTAATTATGTATTAATCATAAAAACATGATTATTAAACTATATATAACATTTTAGAGTCACGAAAACACAATATGATCGACAATATTGGCCATTTAACGTAGAATCGATACAGTTTTTGTCAAAACATCAAACTTAAAACGTATTTTTCGTTGTTCTAATTGTATTCTAATTCGATTTCTAAACTTTTTCTACATGATAATAAATATATGAAGACAGATATACAAGAATGAAATAAAAAAATATGTTTTAAACAATCAAATAGGTTGTTCAATGTCGAACAATTTTGATCAAAATTTTAAAAAATTCACGAGTATGACCCACCTTAGGATGTACTAAAGCTATTTTTAACTTGATTTAATTATGTATTAACCCTAAAAACAAGTTTATTAAACTATATATAACGGTTTCGAGTCACGAAAATACAATATGATCGACAATATTGGCCGTTTAACGTAGAATCGCTACTGTTTTTGTCCAAATATCAAGCTTAAAACCCATTTTTCGGTGTACTAATTGTATTCTAAATTGATTTCTAAACTTCTTCTACATGATAATGAATATATAAAGACAGAAACAAAAGAATGAAATCAAAAAATATGTTTTAAACAACCAAATATGTTGTTCCATGTCGAACAATTTTGATCAAAATTTTAAAAAATTCACGAGTATGACCCACCTTAGGATGTACTAAACCTATTTTTAACTTTATTTAATTTTGTATTAATGCTAAAAACAAGTTTATTAAACTATATATAACTGTTTGGAGTCACGAAAATACAATATGATCGACAATATTGGCCGTTGAACGTAGAATCGCAACAGTTTTTGTCCAAATATCAATCTTAAAACCCATTTTTCGTTGTCCTAATTGTATTCTAATTTGATTTCTAAACTTTTATACATGATAATGCATATATGAAGACAGTTAGACAAGAATGAAATCAAAAAAATATGTTTTAAACAACCAAATATGATGTTCAATGTCGAACAATTTTGATCAAAATTTTAAAAAATTTACGAGTATGACCCACCTTAGGATGTACTAAACCTTTTTTTAACTTGATGTAATTATGTATTAATCAAAAAAACATGTTTATTAAACTATATATAACATTTTAGAGTCACGAAAACACAATTTGATCGACAATATTGGCCGTTCAACGTAGAATCGCTACAGTTTTTGTCCAAATATCAAGTTTAAAACCCATTTTTCGTTGTCCTAATTGTATTCTAATTTGATTTCTAATCTTTTCTACACGATAATGCATATGTGAAGACAGATACAAAAGAATGAAATCAAAAAAATATGTTTTAAACAACCAAATATGATGTTCAATGTCGAACAATTTTGATCAAAATTTTCAAAAATTCACGAGTATGACCCACCTTAGGATGTACTAAACCTATTTTTAACTTTATTTAATTTTGTATTAATGCTAAAAACAAGTTTATTAAACTATATATAACTGTTTGGAGTCACGAAAATACAATATGATCGACAATATTGGCCGTTTAACGTAGAATCGCTACAGTTTTTGTCCAAATATTAAGCTTAAAACCCATTTTTGGTTGTCCTAATTGTATTCTAATTTGATTTCTAAACTTTACTACACGATAATGCATATATGAAGACAGATACACAAGAATGAAATCAAAAAAATATGTTTTAAACAACCAAATATGTTGTTCAATGTCGAACAATTTTGATCAAAATTTTAAAAAATTCACGAGTATGACCCTCCTTAGGATGTACTAAACCTATTTTTAACTTGATGTAATTATGTATTAATTATAAAAACATATTTATTAAACTATATATAACATTTTAGAGTCACGAAAACACAATTTGATCGACAATATTGGCCGTTCAACGTAGAATCGCAACAGTTTTTGTCCAAATATTAAGCTTAAAACCCATTTTTCGTTGTCCTAATTGTATTCTAATTCGATTTGTAAATTTTTTCTACATGATAAAGCATATATGAAGACAGATACACAAGAATGAAATCAAAAAAATATGTTTTAAACAACCAAATATGTTGTTCAATGTCGAACAATTTTCATCAAAATTTTAAAAAATTCACGAGTATGACCCACCTTAGGATGTACTAAACCTATTTTTAACTTTATTTAATTTTGTATTAATGCTAAAAAGAAGTTTATTAAACTATATATAACTGTTTGGAGTCTTGAAAATACAATATGATCGACAATATTGGCCGTTTAACGTAGAATCGCTACAGTTTTTGTCCGAATATCAAGCTTAAAACCCATTTTTCGTTGTCCTAATTGTATTCTAATTTGATTTCTAATCTTTTCTACACGATAATGCATATATGAAGACAGATACACAAGAATGAAATCAAAAAAATATGTTTTAAACAACCAAATATGTTGTTCAATGTCGAACAATTTTGATCAAAATTTTAAAAAATTCACGAGTATGACCCACCTTAGGATGTACTAAACCTATTTTTAACTTTATTTAATTTTGTATTAATGCTAAAAACAAGTTTATTAAACTATATATAACTGTTTGGAGTCACGAAAATACAATATGATCGACAATATTGGCCGTTTAACGTAGAATCGCTACAGTTTTTGTCCGAATATCAAGCTTAAAACCCATTTTTCGTTGTCCTAATTGTATTCTAATTTGATTTCTAATCTTTTCTACACGATAATGCATATATGAAGACAGATACACAAGAATGAAATCAAAAAAATATGTTTTAAACAACCAAATATGTTGTTCAATGTCGAACAATTTTGATCAAAATTTTAAAAAATTCACGAGTATGACCCACCTTAGGATGTACTAAACCTATTTTTAACTTTATTTAATTTTGTATTAATGCTAAAAAGAAGTTTATTAAACTATATATAACTGTTTGGAGTCTTGAAAATACAATATGATCGACAATATTGGCCGTTTAACGTAGAATCGCTACAGTTTTTGTCCAAATATCAAGCTTAAAACCTATTTTTCGTTGTCCTAATTGTATTCTAATTTGATTTCTAAACTTTTCTACATGATAATGCATATATGAAGACAGTTACAAAAGAATGAAATCAAAAAAATATGTTTTAAACAACCAAATATGTTGTTCAATGTCGAACAATTTTGATCAAAATTTTAAAAAATTTACGAGTATGACTCACCTTAGGATGTACTAAATCTTTTTTTAACTTGATGTAATTATGTATTAATCATAAAAACATGATTATTAAACTATATATAACATTTTAGAGTCACGAAAACACAATATGATTGACAATATTGGCCATTTAACGTAGAATCGATACAGTTTTTGTCAAAACATCAAACTTAAAACGTATTTTTCGTTGTCCTAATTGTATTCTAATTCGATTTCTAAACTTTTTCTACATGATAATAAATATATGAAGCCAGATATACAAGAATGAAATAAAAAAATATGTTTTAAACAATCAAATAGGTTGTTCAATGTCGAACAATTTTGATCAAAATTTTAAAAAATTCACGAGTATGACCCACCTTAGGATGTGCTAAAGCTATTTTTAACTTGATTTAATTATGTATTAACCCTAAAAACAAGTTTATTAAACTATATATAACGGTTTCGAGTCACGAAAATACAATATGATCGACAATATTGGCCGTTTAACGTAGAATCGCTACTGTTTTTGTCCAAATATCAAGCTTAAAACCCATTTTTCGGTATACTAATTGTATTCTAAATTGATTTCTAAACTTCTTCTACATGATAATGAATATATAAAGACAGATACACAAGAATGAAATCAAAAAATATGTTTTAAACAACCAAATATGTTGTTCAATGTCGAACAATTTTGATCAAAATTTTAAAAAATTCACGAGTATGACCTACCTTAGGATGTACTAAACCTATTTTTAACTTTATTTAATTTTGTATTAATGCTAAAAACCAGTTTATTAAACTATATATAACTGTTTGGAGTCACGAAAATACAATATGATCGACAATATTGGCCGTTTAACGTAGAATCGCTACAGTTTTTGTCCAAATATCAATCTTAAAACCCATTTTTCGTTGTCCTAATTGTATTCTAATTTGATTTCTAAACTTTTATACATGATAATGCATATATGAAGACAGTTACACAAGAATGAAATCAAAAAAATATGTTTTAAACAACCAAATATGATGTCAATGTCCAACAATTTTGATCAAAATTTTAAAAAATTTACGAGTATGACCCACCTTAGGATGTACTAAACCTTTTTTTAACTTGATGTAATTATGTATTAATCAAAAAAACATGTTTATTAAACTATATATAACATTTTAGAGTCACGAAAACACAATTTGATCGACAATATTGGCCGTTCAACGTAGAATCGCAACAGTTTTTATCCAAATATCAAGCTTAAAACCCATTTTTCGTTGTCCTAATTGTATGCTAATTTGATTTCTAAACTTCTTCTACATGATAATGCATATATGAAGACAGTTACACAAGAATGAAATCAAAAAAATATGTTTTAAACAACCAAATATGATGTTCAATGTCGAACAATTTTGATCAAAATTTTAAAAAATTTACGAGTATGACCCACCTTAGGATGTACTAAACCTTTTTTTAACTTGATGTAATTATGTATTAATCAAAAAAACATGTTTATTAAACTATATATAACATTTTAGAGTCACGAAAACACAATTTGATCGACAATATTGGCCGTTCAACGTAAAATCGCTACAGTTTTTGTCCAAATATCAAGCTTAAAACCCATTTTTCGTTGTCCTAATTGTATGCTAATTTGATTTCTAAACTTCTTCTACATGATAATGCATATATGATGACAGATACGCAAGAATGAAATCAAAAAAATATGTTTTAAACAACCAAATATGTTGTTCAATGTCGAACAATTTTGATCAAAATTTTAAAAAATTCACGAGTATGACCCACCTTAGGATGTACTAAACCTATTTTTAACTTTATTTAATTTTGTATTAATGCTAAAAACAAGTTTATTAAACTATATATAACTGTTTGGAGTCACGAAAATACAATATGATTGACAATATTGGCCGTTTAACGTAGAATCGCTACAGTTTTTGTCCAAATATCAAGCTTAAAACCCATTTTTCGTTGTCCTAATTGTATTCTAATTTGATTTCTAAACTTTTCTACATGATAATGCATATATGAAGACAGTTACAAAAGAATGAAATCAAAAAAATATGTTTTAAACAACCAAATATGTTGTTCAATGTCGAACAATTTTGATCAAAATTTTAAAAAATTTACGAGTATGACTCACCTTAGGATGTACTAAATCTTTTTTTAACTTGATGTAATTATGTATTAATCATTAAAACATGATTATAAACTATATATAACATTTTAGAGTCACGAAAACACAATATGATCGACAATATTGGCCATTTAACGTAGAATCGATACAGTTTTTGTCAAAACATCAAACTTAAAACGTATTTTTCGTTGTCCTAATTGTATTCTAATTCGATTTATAAACTTTTTATACATGATAATGCATATATGAAGACAGATACGCAAGAATGAAATCAAAAAAATATGTTTTAAACAACCAAATATGTTGTTCAATGTCGAACAATTTTGATCAAAATTTTAAAAAATTCACGTGTATGACCCACCATAGGATGTACTAAACCTATTTTTAACTTTATTTAATTTTGTATTAATGCTAAAAACAAGTTTATTAAACTATATATAACTGTTTGGAGTCACGAAAATACAATATGATTGACAATATTGGCCGTTTAACGTAGAATCGCTACAGTTTTTGTCCAAATATCAAGCTTAAAACCCATTTTTCGTTGTCCTAATTGTATTCTAATTTGATTTCTAAACTTTTCTACATGATAATGCATATATGAAGACAGTTACATAAGAATGAAATCAAAAAAATATGTTTTAAACAACCAAATATGTTGTTCAATGTCGAACAATTTTGATCAAAATTTTAAAAAATTTACGAGTATGACTCACCTTAGGATGTACTAAATCTTTTTTTAACTTGATGTAATTATGTATTAATCATAAAAACATGATTATTAAACTATATATAACATTTTAGAGTCACGAAAACACAATATGATCGACAATATTGGCCATTTAACGTAGAATCGATACAGTTTTTGTCAAAACATCAAACTTAAAACGTATTTTTCGTTGTCCTAATTGTATTCTAATTCGATTTCTAAACTTTTTCTACATGATAATAAATATATGAAGACAGATATACAAGAATGAAATAAAAAAATATGTTTTAAACAATCAAATAGGTTGTTCAATGTCGAACAATTTTGATCAAAATTTTAAAAAATTCACGAGTATGACCCACCTTAGGATGTACTAAAGCTATTTTTAACTTGATTTAATTATGTATTAACCCTAAAAACAAGTTTATTAAACTATATATAACGGTTTCGAGTCCGAAAATACAATATGATCGACAATATTGGCCGTTTAACGTAGAATCACTACTGTTTTTGTCCAAATATCAAGCTTAAAACCCATTTTTCGGTGTACTAATTGTATTCTAAATTGATTTCTAAACTTCTTCTACATGATAATGAATATATGAAGACAGATACACAAGAATGAAATCAAAAAATATGTTTTAAACAACCAAATATGTTGTTCAATGTCGAACAATTTTGATCAAAATTTTAAAAAATTCACGAGTATGACCCACCTTAGGATGTACTAAACCGATTTTTAACTTTATTTAATTTTGTATTAATGCTAAAAACAAGTTTATTAACTATATATAACTGTTTGGAGTCACGAAAATACAATATGATCGACAATATTGGCCGTTTAACGTAGAATCGCTACAGTTTTTGTCCAAATATCAATCTTAAAACCCATTTTTCGTTGTCCTAATTGTATTCTAATTTGATTTCTAAACTTTTCTACATGATAATGCATATATGAAGACAGTTACACAAGAATGAAATCAAAAAAATATGTTTTAAACAACCAAATATGATGTTCAATGTCGAACAATTTTGATCAAAATATTAAAAAATTTACGAGTATGACCCACCTTAGGATGTACTAAACCTTTTTTTAACTTGATGTAATTATGTATTAATCAAAAAAAACATGTTTATTAAACTATATATAACATTTTAGAGTCACGAAAACACAATTTGATCGACAATATTGGCCGTTCAACGTAGAATCGCAACAGTTTTTGTCCAAATATCAAGCTTAAAACCCATTTTTCGTTGTCCTAATTGTATGCCAATTTGATTTCTAAACTTCTTCTACATGATAATGCATATATGAAGACAGATACACAAGAATGAAATCAAAAAAATATGTTTTAAACAACCAAATATGTTGTTCAATGTCGAACAATTTTGATCAAAATTTTAAAAAATTCACGAGTATGACCCACCTTAGGATGTACTAAACCTATTTTTAACTTTATTTAATTTTGTATTAATGCTAAAAACAAGTTTATTAAACTATATATATCAGTTTGGAGTCACGAAAATACAATATGATTGACAATATTGGCCGTTTAAGGTAGAATCGCTACAGTTTTTGTCCAAATATCAAGCTTAAAGCCCATTTTTCGTTGTCCTAATTGTATTCTAATTTGATTTCTAAACTTCTTCTACATGATAATGCATATATGAAGACAGATACGCAAGAATGAAATCAAAAAAATATGTTTTAAACAACTAAATATGATGTTCAATATCGAACAATTTTGATCAAAATTTTAAAAAATTTACGAGTATGACCCCCCTTAGGATGTACTAAACCTTTTTTTAACTTGATGTAATTATGTATTAATCATAAAAACATGATTATTAAACTATATATAACATTTTAGAGTCACGAAAACACAATATAATCGACAATATTGTCCATTTAACGTAGAATCGATACAGTTTTTGTCAAAACATCAAACTTAAAACGTATTTTTCGTTGTCCTAATTGTATTCTAATTCGATTTCTAAACTTTTTCTACATTATAATACATATATGAAGACAGATATACAAGAATGAAATAAAAAAAATATGTTTTAAACAATCAAATAGGTTGTTCAATGTCGAACAATTTTGATCAAAATTTTAAAAAATTCACGAGTATGACCCACCTTAGGATGTACAAAAGCTATTTTTAACTTGATTTAATTATGTATTAACCCTAAAAACAAGTTTATTAAACTATATATAACTGTTTCCAGTCACGAAAATACAATATGATCGACAATGTTGGCCGTTTAACGTAGAATCGCTACTGTTTTTGTCCAAATATCAAGCTTAAAACCCATTTTTCGGTGTCCTAATTGTATTCTAATTTGATTTCTAAACTTTTTATACATGATAATGCATATATGAAGACAGATAGACAAGAATGAAATCAAAAAAATATGTTTTAAACAATCAAATAGGTTGTTCAACGTCGAACAATTATGATCAAAATTTTAAAAAATTCACGAGTATGACCCACCTTGGGATGTACTAAGCTTGTTTTTAACTTTATTTAATTTTGTAATAATGCTAAAAACATGTTTATTAAACTATATATAACTATTTGGAGTCACGAAAAAACAATATGATCGACAACATTGGCCGTTTAACGTAGAATCGCTACAGTTTTTGTCCAAATATCAAGCTTCAAACCCATTTTTCGTTGTCCTAATTGTATTCTAATTTGATTTCTAAACTTTTCTACATGGTAATCCATATATGAAGACAGTTACACAAGAATGAAATCAAAAAAATATGTTTTAAACAACCAAATATGTTGTTCAATGTACAACAATTTTGATCAAAATTTTAAAAAATTTATGAGTATGACCCACCTTGGGATGTACTAAACCTATTTTTAACTTTATTTAATTTTGTAATAATGCTAAAAACAAGTTTATTAAACTATATATAACTGTTTGGAGTCACGAAAATACAATATGATCTACAATATTGGCCGTTTAACGTAGAATCGCTACAGTTTTTGTCCAAATATCAAGCTTAAAACCCATTTTTCGTTGTCCTAATTGTATTCTAATTTGATTTCTAAACTTTTCCACATGATAATCCATATATGAAGACAGTTATACAAGTATGAAATAAAAAAAATATGTTTTAAACAATCAAATAGGTTGTTCAATGTCGAACAATTTTGATCAAAATTTTAAAAAATTCACGAGTATGACCCACCTTAGGATGTACAAAAGCTATTTTTAACTTGATTTAATTATGTATTAACCCTAAAAACAAGTTTATTAAACTATATATAACTGTTTCGAGTCACGAAAATACAATATGATCGTCAATATTGGCCGTTTAACGTAGAATCGCTACAATTTTTGTCCAAATGTCAAGCTTAAAACCCATTTTTCGGTATCCTAATTGTATTCTAATTTGATTTCTAAACTTCTTCTACATGATAATGCATATATGAAGACAGATACACAACAATGAAATCAAAAAATATATTTTAAACAACCAAATATGTTGTTCAATGTCGAACAATTTTGATCAAAATTTTAAAAAATTCACGAGTATGACCCACCTTAGGATGTACTAAACCTATTTTTAACTTGATGTAATTATGTATTAATCATAAAAACATGTTTATTAAACTATATATAACATTTTAGGGTAACGAAAACACAATTTGATCGACAATATTGGCCGTTCAACGTAGAATCGCAACAGTTTTTGTCAAAATATCAAGCTTAAAACGCATTTTTCGTTGTCCTAATTGTATTCTAATTCGATTTGTAAATTTTTTCTACATGATAAAGCATATATAAAGACAGATAGACAAGAATGAAATCAAAAAAATATGTTTTAAACAATCAAATAGGTTGTTCAACGTCGAACAATTATGATCAAAATTTTAAAAAATTCACGAGTATGACCCACCTTGGGATGTACTAAGCTTGTTTTTAACTTTATTTAATTTTGTAATAATGCTAAAAACATGTTTATTAAACTATATATAACTATTTGGAGTCACGAAAAAACAATATGATCGACAACATTGGCCGTTTAACGTAGAATCGCTACAGTTTTTGTCCAAATATCAAGGTTAAAACCCATTTTTCGTTGTCCTAATTGTATTCTAATTTGATTTCTAAACTTTTCTCCATGGTAATCCATATATGAAGACAGTTACACAAGAATGAAATCAAAAAAATATGTTTTAAACAACCAAATATGTTGTTCAATGTCGAACAATTTTGATCAAAATTTTAAAAAATTTATGAGTATGACCCACCTTGGGATGTACTAAACCTATTTTTAACTTTATTTAATTTTGTAATAATGCTAAAAACAAGTTTATTAAACTATATATAACTGTTTGGAGTCACGAAAATACAATATGATCTACAATATTGGTCGTTTAACGTAGAATCGCTACAGTTTTTGTCCAAATATCAAGCTTAAAACCCATTTTTCGTTGTCCTAATTGTATTCTAATTTGATTTCTAAACTTTTCCACATGATAATCCATATATGAAGACAGTTATACAAGAATGAAATAAAAATAATATGTTTCAAACAATCAAATAGGTTGTTCAATGTCGAACAATTTTGATCAAAATTTTAAAAAATTCACGAGTATGACCCACCTTGGGATGTACTAAAGCTATTTTTAACTTGATTCAATTATGTATTAACCCTAAAAACAAGTTTATTAAACTATATATAACTGTTTCGAGTCACGAAAATACAATATGATCGACAATATTGGCCGTTTAACGTAGAATCGCTACAATTTTTATCCAAATGTCAAGCTTAAAAACCATTTTTCGGTGTCCTAATTGTATTCTAATTTGATTTCTAAACTTCTTCTACATGATAATGCATATATGAAGACAGATACACAAGAATGAACTCAAAAAAATATGTTTTAAACAACCAAATATGTTGTTCAATGTCCAACAATTTTGATCAAAATTTTAAAAAATTTACGAGTACGACCCACCTTAGGATGTACTAAACCTTTTTTTAACTTGATGTAATTATGTATTAATCAAAAAAATATGTTTATTAAACTATATATAACATTTTAGAGTCACGAAAACACAATTTGATCGACAATATTGGCCGTTCAACGTAGAATCGCAACAGTTTTTGTCCAAATATCATGCTTAAAACCCATTTTTCGTTGTCCTAATTGTATGCTAATTTGATTTCTAAACTTCTTCTACATGATAATGCATATATGAAGACAGATACGCAAGAATGAAATCAAAAAAATATGTTTTAAGCAACCAAATATGTTGTTCAATGTCGAACAATTTTGATCAAAATTTTAAAAAATTCACGAGTATGACCCACCTTAAGATGTAATAAACCTATTTTTAACTTTATTTAATTTTGTATTAATGCTAAAAACAAGTTTATTAAACTATATATAACAGTTTGGAGTCACGAAAATACAATATGATTGACAATATTGGCCGTTTAAGGTAGAATCGCTACAGTTTTTGTCCAAATATCAAGCTTAAAGCCCATTTTTCGTTGTCCTAATTGTATGCTAATTTGATTTCTAAACTTCTTCTACATGATAATGCATATATGAAGACAGATACGCAAGAATGAAATCAAAAAAATATGTTTTAAACAATCAAATATGTTGTTCAATGTCGAACAATTTTGATCAAAATTTTAAAAAATTCACGAGTATGACCCACCTTAGGATGTACTAAACCTATTTTTAACTTTATTTAATTTTGTATTAATGCTAAAAACAAGTTTATTAAACTATATATAACAGTTTGGAGTCACGAAAATACAATATGATTGACAATATTGGCCGTTTAAGGTAGAATCGCTACAGTTTTTGTCCAAATATCAAGCTTAAAGCCCATTTTTCGTTGTCCTAATTGTATTCTAATTTGATTTCTAAGCTTCTTCTACATGATAATGCATATATGAAGACAGATACGCAAGAATGAAATCAAAAAAATATGTTTTAAACAACCAATTATGATGTTCAATGTCGAACAATTTTGATCAAAATTTTAAAAAATTTACGAGTATGACCCCCCTTAGGATGTACTAAACCTTTTTTTAACTTGATGTAATTATGTATTAATCATAAAAACATGATTATTAAACTATATATAACATTTTAGAGTCACGAAAACACAATATAATCGACAATATTGTCCATTTAACGTAGAATCGATACAGTTTTTGTCAAAACATCAAACTTAAAACGTATTTTTCGTTGTCCTAATTGTATTCTAATTCGATTTCTAAACTTTTTCTACATTATAATACATATATGAAGACAGATATACAAGAATGAAATAAAAAAAATATGTTTTAAACAATCAAATAGGTTGTTCAATGTCGAACAATTTTGATCAAAATTTTAAAAAATTCACGAGTATGACCCACCTTAGGATGTACAAAAGCTATTTTTAACTTGATTTAATTATGTATTAACCCTAAAAACAAGTTTATTAAACTATATATAACTGTTTCGAGTCACGAAAATACAATATGATCGTCAATATTGGCCGTTTAACGTAGAATCGCTACAATTTTTGTCCAAATGTCAAGCTTAAAACCCATTTTTCGGTGTCCTAATTGTATTCTAATTTGATTTCTAAACTTCTTCCACATGATAATGCATATATGAAGACAGATACACAACAATGAAATCAAAAAATATATTTTAAACAACCAAATATGTTGTTCAATGTCGAACAATTTTGATCAAAATTTTAAAAAATTCACGAGTATGACCCACCTTAGGATGTACTAAACCTATTTTTAACTCGATGTAATTATGTATTAATCAAAAAAACATGTTTATTAAACTATATATAACATTTTAGAGTCACGAAAACACAATTTGATCGACAATATTGGCCGTTCAACGTAGAATCGCAACAGTTTTTGTCCAAATATCAAGCTTAAAACCCATTTTTCGTTGTCCTAATTGTATGCTAATTTGATTTCTAAACTTCTTCTACATGATAATGCATATATGAAGACAGATACGCAAGAATGAAATCAAAAAAATATGTTTTAAACAACCAAATATGTTGTTCAATGTCGAACAATTTTGATCAAAATTTTAAAAAATTCACGAGTATGACCCACCTTAGGATGTACTAAACCTATTTTTAACTTTATTTAATTTTGTATTAATGCTAAAAACAAGTTTATTAAACTATATATAACAGTTTGGAGTCACGAAAATACAATATGATTGACAATATTGGCCGTTTAAGGTAGAATCGCTACAGTTTTTGTCCAAATATCAAGCTTAAAGCCCATTTTTCGTTGTCCTAATTGTATTCTAATTTGATTTCTAAACTTCTTCTACATGATAATGCATATATGAAGACAGATACGCAAGAATGAAATCAAAAAAATATGTTTTAAACAACCAAATATGATGTTCAATGTCGAACAATTTTGATCAAAATTTTAAAAAATTTACGAGTATGACCCCCCTTAGGATGTACTAAACTTTTTTTTAACTTGATGTAATTATGTATTAATCATAAAAACATGATTATTAAACTATATATAACATTTTAGAGTCACGAAAACACAATATAATCGACAATATTGTCCATTTAACGTAGAATCGATACAGTTTTTGTCAAAACATCAAACTTAAAACGTATTTTTCGTTGTCCTAATTGTATTCTAATTCGATTTCTAAACTTTTTCTGCATGATAATAAATATATGAAGACAGATATACAAGAATGAAATAAAAAAAATATGTTTTAAACAATCAAATAGTTTGTTCATTGTCGAACAATTTTGATCAAAATTTTAAAAAATTCACGAGTATGACCCACCTTAGGATGTACAAAAGCTATTTTTAACTTGATTTAATTATGTATTAACCCTAAAAACAAGTTTATTAAACTATATATAACTGTTTCGAGTCACGAAAATACAATATGATCGTCAATATTGGCCGTTTAACGTAGAATCGCTACAATTTTTGTCCAAATGTCAAGCTTAAAACCCATTTTTCGGTGTCCTAATTGTATTCTAATTTGATTTCTAAACTTATTCTACATGATAATGCATATATGAAGACAGATACACAACAATGAAATCAAAAAATATATTTTAAACAACCAAATATGTTGTTCAATGTCGAACAATTTTGATCAAAATTTTAAAAAATTCACGAGTATGACCCACCTTAGGATGTACTAAACCTATTTTTAACTTGATGTAATTATGTATTAATCATAAAAACATGTTTATTAAACTATATATAACATTTTAGGGTAACGAAAACACAATTTGATCGACAATATTGGCCGTTCAACGTAGAATCGCAACGGTTTTTGTCAAAATATCAAGCTTAAAACGCATTTTTCGTTGTCCTAATTGTATTCTAATTCGATTTGTAAATTTTTTCTACATGATAAAGCATATATAAAGACAGATATACAAGAATGAAATCAAAAAAATATGTTTTAAACAATCAAATAGGTTGTTCAACGTCGAACAATTATGATCAAAATTTTAAAAAATTCATGAGTATGACCCACCTTGGGATGTACTAAGCTTGTTTTTAACTTTATTTAATTTTGTAATAATGCAAAAAACATGTTTATTAAACTATATATAACTATTTGGAGTCACGAAAAAACAACATGATCGACAACATTGGCCGTTTAACGTAGAATCGCTACAGTTTTTGTCCAAATATCAAGCTTAAAACCCATTTTTCGTTGTCCTAATTGTATTCTAATTTGATTTCTAAACTTTTCTCCATGGTAATCCATATATGAAGACAGTTACACAAGAATGAAATCAAAAAAATATGTTTTAAACAACCAAATATGTTGTTCAATGTCGAACAATTTTGATCAAAATTTTAAAAAATTTATGAGTATGACCCACCTTGGGATGTACTAAACCTATTTTTAACTTTATTTAATTTTGTAATAATGCTAAAAACAAGTTTATTAAACTATATATAACTGTTTGGAGTCACGAAAATACAATATGATCTACAATATTGGCCGTTTAACGTAGAATCGCTACAGTTTTTGTCCAAATATCAAGCTTAAAACCCATTTTTCGTTGTCCTAATTGTATTCTAATTTGATTTCTAAAATTTTCCACATGATAATCCATATATGAAGACAGTTATACAAGAATGAAATAAAAAGAATATGTTTCAAACAATCAAATAGGTTGTTCAATGTCGAACAATTTTGATCAAAATTTTAAAAAATTCACGAGTATGACCCACCTTGGGATGTACTAAAGCTATTTTTAACTTGATTCAATTATGTATTAACCCTAAAAAAAAGTTTATTAAACTATATATAACTGTTTCGAGTCACGAAAATACAATATGATCGACAATATTGGCCGTTTAACGTAGAATCGCTACAATTTTTATCCAAATGTCAAGCTTAAAAACCATTTTTCGGTGTCCTAATTGTATTCTAATTTGATTTCTAAACTTCTTCTACATGATAATGCATATATGAAGACAGATACACAAGAATGAACTCAAAAAAATATGTTTTAAACAACCAAATATGTTGTTCAATGTCCAACAATTTTGATCAAAATTTTAAAAAATTCACGAGTATGACCCACCTTAGGATGTAATAAACCTATTTTTAACTTTATTTAATTTTGTATTAATGCTAAAAACAAGTTTATTAAACTATATATAACAGTTTGGAGTCACGAAAATACAATATGATTGACAATATTGGCCGTTTAAGGTAGAATCGCTACAGTTTTTGTCCAAATATCAAGCTTAAAGCCCATTTTTCGTTGTCCTAATTGTATGCTAATTTGATTTCTAAACTTCTTCTACATGATAATGCATATATGAAGACAGATACGCAAGAATGAAATCAAAAAAATATGTTTTAAACAACCAAATATGTTGTTCAATGTCGAACAATTTTGATCAAAATTTTAAAAAATTCACGAGTATGACCCACCTTAGGATGTACTAAACCTATTTTTAACTTTATTTAATTTTGTATTAATGCCAAAAACAAGTTTATTAAACTATATATAACAGTTTGGAGTCACGAAAATACAATATGATTGACAATATTGGCCGTTTAAGGTAGAATCGCTACAGTTTTTGTCCAAATATCAAGCTTAAAGCCCATTTTTCGTTGTCCTAATTGTATTCTAATTTGATTTCTAAACTTCTTCTACATGATAATGCATATATGAAGACAGATACGCAAGAATGAAATCAAAAAAATATGTTTTAAACAACCAAATATGATGTTCAATGTCGAACAATTTTGATCAAAATTTTAAAAAATTTACGAGTATGACCCACCTTAGGATGTACAAAAGCTAATTTTAACTTGATTTAATTATGTATTAACCCTAAAAACAAGTTTATTAAACTATATATAACTGTTTCGAGTCACGAAAATACAATATGATCGTCACTATTGGCCGTTTAACGTAGAATCGCTACAATTTTTGTCCAAATGTCAAGCTTAAAACCCATTTTTCGGTGTCCTAATTGTATTCTAATTTGATTTCTAAACTTCTTCCACATGATAATGCATATATGAAGACAGATACACAACAATGAAATCAAAAAATATATTTTAAACAACCAAATATGTTGTTCAATGTCGAACAATTTTGATCAAAATTTTAAAAAATTCACGAGTATGACCCACCTTAGGATGTACTAAACCTATTTTTAACTTGATGTAATTATGTATTAATCAAAAAAACATGTTTATTAAACTATATATAACATTTTAGAGTCACGAAAACACAATTTGATCGACAATATTGGCCGTTCAACGTAGAATCGCAACAGTTTTTGTCCAAATATCAAGCTTAAAACCCATTTTTCGTTGTCCTAATTGTATGCTAATTTGATTTCTAAACTTCTTCTACATGATAATGCATATATGAAGACAGATACGCAAGAATGAAATCAAAAAAATATGTTTTAAACAACCAAATATGTTGTTCAATGTCGAACAATTTTGATCAAAATTTTAAAAAATTCACGAGTATGACCCACCTTAGAATGTACTAAACCTATTTTTAACTTTATTTAATTTTGTATTAATGCTAAAAACAAGTTTATTAAACTATATATAACAGTTTGGAGTCACGAAAATACAATATGATTGACAATATTGGCCGTTTAAGGTAGAATCGCTACAGTTTTTGTCCAAATATCAAGCTTAAAGCCCATTTTTCGTTGTCCTAATTGTATTCTAATTTGATTTCTAAACTTCTTCTACATGATAATGCATATATGAAGACAGATACGCAAGAATGAAATCAAAAAAATATGTTTTAAACAACCAAATATGATGTTCAATGTCGAACAATTTTGATCAAAATTTTAAAAAATTTACGAGTATGACCCCCCTTAGGATGTACTAAACTTTTTTTTAACTTGATGTAATTATGTATTAATCATAAAAACATGATTATTAAACTATATATAACATTTTAGAGTCACGAAAACACAATATAATCGACAATATTGTCCATTTAACGTAGAATCGATACAGTTTTTGTCAAAACATCAAACTTAAAACGTATTTTTCGTTGTCCTAATTGTATTCTAATTCGATTTCTAAACTTTTTCTACATGATAATAAATATATGATGACAGATATACAAGAATGAAATAAAAAAATATGTTTTAAACAATCAAATAGTTTGTTCATTGTCGAACAATTTTGATCAAAATTTTAAAAAATTCACGAGTATGACCCACCTTAGGATGTACAAAAGCTATTTTTAACTTGATTTAATTATGTATTAACCCTAAAAAAAGTTTATTAAACTATATATAACTGTTTCGAGTCACGAAAATACAATATGATCGTCAATATTGGCCGTTTAACGTAGAATCGCTACAATTTTTGTCCAAATGTCAAGCTTAAAACCCATTTTTCGGTGTCCTAATTGTATTCTAATTTGATTTCTAAACTTCTTCTACATGATAATGCATATATGAAGACAGATACACAACAATGAAATCAAAAAATATATTTTAAACAACCAAATATGTTGTTCAATGTCGAACAATTTTGATCAAAATTTTAAAAAATTCACGAGTATGACCCACCTTAGGATGTACTAAACCTATTTTTAACTTGATATAATTATGTATTAATCATAAAAACATGTTTATTAAACTATATATAACATTTTAGGGTAACGAAAACACAATTTGATCGACAATATTGGCCGTTCAACGTAGAATCGCAACAGTTTTTGTCAAAATATCAAGCTTAAAACGCATTTTTCGTTGTCCTAATTGTATTCTAATTCGATTTGTAAATTTTTTCTACATGATAAAGCATATATAAAGACAGATAGACAAGAATGAAATCAAAAAAATATGTTTTAAACAATCAAATAGGTTGTTCAACGTCGAACAATTATGATCAAAATTTTAAAAAATTCACGAGTATGACCCACCTTGGGATGTACTAAGCTTATTTTTAACTTTATTTAATTTTGTAATAATGCTAAAAACATGTTTATTAAACTATATATAACTATTTGGAGTCACGAAAAAACAATATGATCGACAACATTGGCCGTTTAACGTAGAATCGCTACAGTTTTTGTCCAAATATCAAGCTTAAAACCCTTTTTTCGTTGTCCTAATTGTATTCTAATTTGATTTCTAAACTTTTCTACATGGTAATCCATATATGAAGACAGTTACACAAGAATGAAATCAAAAAAATATGTTTTAAACAACCAAATATGTTGTTCAATGTCGAACAATTTTGATCAAAATTTTAAAAAAATTATGAGTATGACCCACCTTGGGATGTACTAAACCTATTTTTAACTTTATTTAATTTTGTAATAATGCTAAAAACAAGTTTATTAAACTATATATAACTGTTTCGAGTCACGAAAATATAATATGATCTACAATATTGGCCGTTTAACGTAGAATCGCTACAGTTTTTGTCCAAATATCAAGCTTAAAACCCATTTTTCGTTGTCCTAATTGTATTCTAATTTGATTTCTAAACTTTTCCACATGATAATCCATATATGAAGACAGTTATACAAGAATGAAATAAAAAGAATATGTTTCAAACAATCAAATAGGTTGTTCAATGTCGAACAATTTTGATCAAAATTTTAAAAAATTCACGAGTATGACCCACCTTGGGATGTACTAAAGCTATTTTTAACTTGATTCAATTATGTATTAACCCTAAAAACAAGTTTATTAAACTATATATAACTGTTTCGAGTCACGAAAATACAATATGATCGACAATATTGGCCGTTTAACGTAGAATCGCTACAATTTTTGTCCAAATGTCAAGCTTAAAACCCATTTTTCGGTGTCCTAATTGTATTCTAATTTGATTTCTAAACTTTTCTACATGATAATGCATATATGAAGACAGTTACACAAGAATGAAATCAAAAAATATATTTTAAACAACCAAATATGTTGTTCAATGTCGAACAATTTTGATCAAAATTTTAAAAAATTCACGAGTATGACCCACCTTAGGATGTACTAAACCTATTTTTAACTTGATGTAATTATGTATTAATCATAAAAACATGTTTATTAAACTATATATAACATTTTAGGGTAACGAAAACACAATTTGATCGACAATATTGGCCGTTCAACGTAGAATCGCAACAGTTTTTGTCAAAATATCAAGCTTAAAACGCATTTTTCGTTGTCCTAATTGTATTCTAATTCGATTTGTAAATTTTTTCTACATGATAAAGCATATATAAAGACAGATAGACAAGAATGAAATCAAAAAAATATGTTTTAAACAATCAAATAGGTTGTTCAACGTCGAACAATTATGATCAAAATTTTAAAAAATTCACGAGTATGACCCACCTTGGGATGTACTAAGCTTATTTTTAACTTTATTTAATTTTGTAATAATGCTAAAAACATGTTTATTAAACTATATATAACTATTTGGAGTCACGAAAAAACAATATGATCGACAACATTGGCCGTTTAACGTAGAATCGCTACAGTTTTTGTCCAAATATCAAGCTTAAAACCCTTTTTTCGTTGTCCTAATTGTATTCTAATTTGATTTCTAAACTTTTCTACATGGTAATCCATATATGAAGACAGTTACACAAGAATGAAATCAAAAAAATATGTTTTAAACAACCAAATATGTTGTTCAATGTCGAACAATTTTGATCAAAATTTTAAAAAAATTATGAGTATGACCCACCTTGGGATGTACTAAACCTATTTTTAACTTTATTTAATTTTGTAATAATGCTAAAAACAAGTTTATTAAACTATATATAACTGTTTCGAGTCACGAAAATATAATATGATCTACAATATTGGCCGTTTAACGTAGAATCGCTACAGTTTTTGTCCAAATATCAAGCTTAAAACCCATTTTTCGTTGTCCTAATTGTATTCTAATTTGATTTCTAAACTTTTCCACATGATAATCCATATATGAAGACAGTTATACAAGAATGAAATAAAAAGAATATGTTTCAAACAATCAAATAGGTTGTTCAATGTCGAACAATTTTGATCAAAATTTTAAAAAATTCACGAGTATGACCCACCTTGGGATGTACTAAAGCTATTTTTAACTTGATTCAATTATGTATTAACCCTAAAAACAAGTTTATTAAACTATATATAACTGTTTCGAGTCACGAAAATACAATATGATCGACAATATTGGCCGTTTAACGTAGAATCGCTACAATTTTTGTCCAAATGTCAAGCTTAAAACCCATTTTTCGGTGTCCTAATTGTATTCTAATTTGATTTCTAAACTTCTTCTACATGATAATGCATATATGAAGACAGATACACAAGAATGAACTCAAAAAAATATGTTTTAAACAACCAAATATGTTGTTCAATGTCCAACAATTTTGATCAAAATTTTAAAAAATTTACGAGTATGACCCACCTTAGGATGTACTAAACCTTTTTTTAACTTGATGTAATTATGTATTAATCAAAAAAACATGTTTATTAAACTATATATAACATTTTAGAGTCACGAAAACACAATTTGATCGACAATATTGGCCGTTCAACGTAGAATCGCAACAGTTTTTGTCCAAATATCAAGCTTAAAACCCATTTTTCGTTGTCCTAATTGTATACTAATTTGATTTCTAAACTTCTTCTACATGATAATGCATATATGAAGACAGATACGCAAGAATGAAATCAAAAAAATATGTTTTAAACAACCAAATATGTTGTTCAATGTCGAACAATTTTGATCAAAATTTTAAAAAATTCACGAGTATGACCCACCTTAGGATGTACTAAACCTATTTTTAACTTTATTTAATTTTGTATTAATGCTAAAAACAAGTTTATTAAACTATATATAACAGTTTGGAGTCACGAAAATACAATATGATTGACAATATTGGCCGTTTAAGGTAGAATCGCTACAGTTTTTGTCCAAATATCAAGCTTAAAGCCCATTTTTCGTTGTCCTAATTGTATTCTAATTTGATTTCTAAACTTCTTCTACATGATAATGCATATATGAAGACAGATACGCAAGAATGAAATCAAAAAAATATGTTTTAAACAACCAAATATGATATTCAATGTCGAACAATTTTGATCAAAATTTTAAAAAATTTACGAGTATGACCCCCCTTAGGATGTACTAAACCTTTTTTTAACTTGATGTAATTATGTATTAATCATAAAAACATGATTATTAAACTATATATAACATTTTAGAGTCACGAAAACACAATATAATCGACAATATTGTCCATTTAACGTAGAATCGATACAGTTTTTGTCAAAACATCAAACTTAAAACGTATTTTTCGTTGTCCTAATTGTATTCTAATTCGATTTCTAAACTTTTTCTACATTATAATACATATATGAAGACAGATATACAAGAATGAAATAAAAAAAATATGTTTTAAACAATCAAATAGGTTGTTCAATGTCGAACAATTTTGATCAAAATTTTAAAAAATTCACGAGTATGACCCACCTTAGGATGTACAAAAGCTATTTTTAACTTGATTTAATTATGTATTAACCCTAAAAACAAGTTTATTAAACTATATATAACTGTTTCGAGTCACGAAAATACAATATGATCGTCAATATTGGCCGTTTAACGTAGAATCGCTACAATTTTTGTCCAAATGTCAAGCTTAAAACCCATTTTTCGGTGTCCTAATTGTATTCTAATTTGATTTCTAAACTTCTTCTACATGATAATGCATATATGAAGACAGATACACAACAATGAAATCAAAAAATATATTTTAAACAACCAAATATGTTGTTCAATGTCGAACAATTTTGATCAAAATTTTAAAAAATTCACGAGTATGACCCACCTTAGGATGTACTAAACCTATTTTTAACTTGATGTAATTATGTATTAATCATAAAAACATGTTTATTAAACTATATATAACATTTTAGGGTAAGGAAAACACAATTTGATCGACAATATTGGCCATTCAACGTAGAATCGCAACAGTTTTTGTCAAAATATCAAGCTTAAAACGCATTTTTCGTTGTCCTAATTGTATTCTAATTCGATTTGTAAATTTTTATACATGATAAAGCATATGTAAAGACAGATAGACAAGAATGAAATCAAAAAAATATGTTTTAAACAATCAAATAGGTTGTTCAACGTCGAACAATTATGATCAAAATTTTAAAAAATTCACGAGTATGACCCACCTTGGGATGTACTAAACCTATTTTTAACTTTATTTAATTTTGTAATAATGCTAAAAACATGTTTATTAAACTATATATAACTATTTGGAGTCACGAAAAAACAATATGATCGACAACATTGGCCGTTTAACGTAGAATCGCTACAGTTTTTGTCCAAATATCAAGCTTAAAACCCATTTTTCGTTGTCCTAATTGTATTCTAATTTGATTTCTAAACTTTTCTACATGGTAATCCATATATGAAGACAGTTACACAAGAATGAAATCAAAAAAATATGTTTTAAACAACCAAATATGTTGTTCAATGTCGAACAATTTTGATCAAAATTTTAAAAAATTTATGAGTATGACCCACCTTGGGATGTACTAAACCTATTTTTAACTTTATTTAATTTTGTAATAATCCTAAAAACAAGTTTATTAAACTATATATAACTGTTTCGAGTCACGAAAATACAATATGATCTACAATATTGGCCGTTTAACGTAGAATCGCTACAGTTTTTGTCCAAATATCAAGCTTAAAACCCATTTTTCGTTGTTCTAATTGTATTCTAATTTGATTTCTAAACTTTTCCACATGATAATCCATATATGAAGACAGTTATACAAGAATGAAATAAAAAGAATATGTTTCAAACAATCAAATAGGTTGTTCAATGTCGAACAATTTTGATCAAAATTTTAAAAAATTCACGAGTATGACCCACCTTGGGATGTACTAAAGCAATTTTTAACTTGATTCAATTATGTATTAACCCTAAAAACAAGTTTATTAAACTATATATAAATGTTTCGAGTCACGAAAATACAATATGATCGACAATATTGGCCGTTTAACGTAGAATCGCTACAATTTTTGTCCAAATGTCAAGCTTAAAACCCATTTTTCGGTGTCCTAATTGTATTCTAATTTGATTTCTAAACTTCTTCTACATGATAATGCATATATGAAGACAGATACACAAGAATGAACTCCAAAAAATATGTTTTAAATAACCAAATATGTTGTTCAATGTCCAACAATTTTGATCAAAATTTTAAAAAATTTACGAGTATGACCCACCTTAGGATGTACTAAACCTTTTTTTAACTTGATGTAATTATGTATTAATCAAAAAAACATGTTTATTAAACTATATATAACATTTTAGAGTCACGAAAACACAATTTGATCGACAATATTGGCCGTTCAACGTAGAATCGCAACAGTTTTTGTCCAAATATCAAGCTTAAAACCCATTTTTCGTTGTCCTAATTGTATGCTAATTTGATTTCTAAACTTCTTCTACATGATAATGCATATATGAAGACAGATACGCAAGAATGAAATCAAAAAAATATGTTTTAAACAACCAAATATGTTGTTCAATGTCGAACAATTTTGATCAAAATTTAAAAAAATTCACGAGTATGACCCACCTTAGGATGTACTAAACCTATTTTTAACTTTATTTAATTTTGTATTAATGCTAAAAACAAGTTTATTAAACTATATATAACAGTTTGGAGTCACGAAAATACAATATGATTGACAATATTGGCCGTTTAAGGTAGAATCGCTACAGTTTTTGTCCAAATATCAAGCTTAAAGCCCATTTTTCGTTGTCCTAATTGTATTCTAATTTGATTTCTAAACTTTTCTACATGGTAATCCATATATGAAGACAGTTACACAAGAATGAAATCAAAAAAATATGTTTTAAACAACCAAATATGTTGTTCAATGTCGAACAATTTTGATCAAAATTTTAAAAAATTTATGAGTATGACCCACCTTGGGATGTACTAAACCTATTTTTAACTTTATTTAATTTTGTAATAATCCTAAAAACAAGTTTATTAAACTATATATAACTGTTTCGAGTCACGAAAATACAATATGATCTACAATATTGGCCGTTTAACGTAGAATCGCTACAGTTTTTGTCCAAATATCAAGCTTAAAACCCATTTTTCGTTGTTCTAATTGTATTCTAATTTGATTTCTAAACTTTTCCACATGATAATCCATATATGAAGACAGTTATACAAGAATGAAATAAAAAGAATATGTTTCAAACAATCAAATAGGTTGTTCAATGTCGAACAATTTTGATCAAAATTTTAAAAAATTCACGAGTATGACCCACCTTGGGATGTACTAAAGCAATTTTTAACTTGATTCAATTATGTATTAACCCTAAAAACAAGTTTATTAAACTATATATAAATGTTTCGAGTCACGAAAATACAATATGATCGACAATATTGGCCGTTTAACGTAGAATCGCTACAATTTTTGTCCAAATGTCAAGCTTAAAACCCATTTTTCGGTGTCCTAATTGTATTCTAATTTGATTTCTAAACTTCTTCTACATGATAATGCATATATGAAGACAGATACACAAGAATGAACTCAAAAAAATATGTTTTAAACAACCAAATATGTTGTTCAATGTCCAACAATTTTGATCAAAATTTTAAAAAATTTACGAGTATGACCCACCTTAGGATGTACTAAACCTTTTTTTAACTTGATGTAATTATGTATTAATCAAAAAAACATGTTTATTAAACTATATATAACATTTTAGAGTCACGAAAACACAATTTGATCGACAATATTGGCCGTTCAACGTAGAATCGCAACAGTTTTTGTCCAAATATCAAGCTTAAAACCCATTTTTCGTTGTCCTAATTGTATGCTAATTTGATTTCTAAACTTCTTCTACATGATAATGCATATATGAAGACAGATACGCAAGAATGAAATCAAAAAAATATGTTTTAAACAACCAAATATGTTGTTCAATGTCGAACAATTTTGATCAAAATTTTAAAAAATTCACGAGTATGACCCACCTTAGGATGTACTAAACCTATTTTTAACTTTATTTAATTTTGTATTAATGCTAAAAACAAGTTTATTAAACTATATATAACAGTTTGGAGTCACGAAAATACAATATGATTGACAATATTGGCCGTTTAAGGTAGAATCGCTACAGTTTTTGTCCAAATATCAAGCTTAAAGCCCATTTTTCGTTGTCCTAATTGTATTCTAATTTGATTTCTAAACTTCTTCTACATGATAATGCATATGTGAAGACAGATACGCAAGAATGAAATCAAAAAAATATGTTTTAAACAACCAAATATGATGTTCAATGTCGAACAATTTTGATCAAAATTTTAAAAAATTTACGAGTATGACCCCCCTTAGGATGTACTAAACCTTTTTTTAACTTGATGTAATTATGTATTAATCATAAAAACATGATTATTAAACTATATATAACATTTTAGAGTCACGAAAACACAATATAATCGACAATATTGTCCATTTAACGTAGAATCGATACAGTTTTTGTCAAAACATCAAACTTAAAACGTATTTTTCGTTGTCCTAATTGTATTCTAATTCGATTTCTAAACTTTTTCTACATTATAATACATATATGAAGACAGATATACAAGAATGAAATAAAAAAAATATGTTTAAAACAATCAAATAGGTTGTTCAATGTCGAACAATTTTGATCAAAATTTTAAAAAATTCACGAGTATGACCCACCTTAGGATGTACAAAAGCTATTTTTAACTTGATTTAATTATGTATTAACCCTAAAAACAAGTTTATTAAACTATATATAACTGTTTCGAGTCACGAAAATACAATATGATCGTCAATATTGGCCGTTTAACGTAGAATCGCTACAATTTTTGTCCAAATGTCAAGCTTAAAACCCATTTTTCGGTGTCCTAATTGTATTCTAATTTGATTTCTAAACTTCTTCTACATGATAATGCATATATGAAGACAGATGCACAACAATGAAATCAAAAAATATATTTTAAACAACCAAATATGTTGTTCAATGTCGAACAATTTTGATCAAAATTTTAAAAAATTCACGAGTATGACCCACCTTAGGATGTACTAAACCTATTTTTAACTTGATGTAATTATGTATTAATCATAAAAACATGTTTATTAAACTATATATAACATTTTAGGGTAACGAAAACACAATTTGATCGACAATATTGGCCGTTCAACGTAGAATCGCAACAGTTGTTGTCAAAATATCAAGCTTAAAACGTATTTTTCGTTGTCCTAATTGTATTCTAATTCGATTTGTAAATTTTTTATACATGATAAAGCATATATAAAGACAGATAGACAAGAATGAAATCAAAAAAATATGTTTTAAACAATCAAATAGGTTGTTCAACGTCGAACAATTATGATCAAAATTTTAAAAAATTCACGAGTATGACCCACCTTGGGATGTACTAAACCTATTTTTAACTTTATTTAATTTTTTAATAATGCTAAAAACATGTTTATTAAACTATATATAACTATTTGGAGTCACGAAAAAACAATATGATCGACAACATTGGCCGTTTAACGTAGAATCGCTACAGTTTTTGTCCAAATATCAAGCTTAAAACCCATTTTTCGTTGTCCTAATTGTATTCTAATTTGATTTCTAAACTTTTCTGCATGGTAATCCATATATGAAGACAGTTACACAAGAATGAAATCAAAAAAATATGTTTTAAACAACCAAATATGTTGTTCAATGTCGAACAATTTTGATCAAAATTTTAAAAAATTTATGAGTATGACCCACCTTGGGATGTATTAAACCTATTTTTAACTTTATTTAATTTTGTAATAATGCTAAAAACAAGTTTATTAAACTATATATAACTGTTTCGAGTCACGAAAATACAATATGATCTACAATATTGGCCGTTTAACGTAGAATCGCTACAGTTTTTGTCCAAATATCAAGCTTAAAACCCATTTTTCGTTGTCCTAATTGTATTCTAATTTGATTTCTAAACTTTTCCACATGATAATCCATATATGAAGACAGTTATACAAGAATGAAATAAAAAGAATATGTTTCAAACAATCAAATAGGTTGTTCAATGTCGAACAATTTTGATCAAAATTTTAAAAAATTCACGAGTATGACCCACCTTGGGATGTACTAAAGCTATTTTTAACTTGATTCAATTATGTATTAACCCTAAAAACAAGTTTATTAAACTATATATAACTGTTTCGAGTCACGAAAATACAATATGATCGACAATATTGGCCGTTTAACGTAGAATCGCTACAATTTTTGTCCAAATGTCAAGCTTAAAACCCATTTTTCGGTGTCCTAATTGTATTCTAATTTGATTTCTAAACTTCTTCTACATGATAATGCATATATGAAGATAGATACACAAGAATGAACTCAAAAAAATATGTTTTAAACAACCAAATATGTTGTTCAATGTCCAACAATTTTGATCAAAATTTTAAAAAATTTACGAGTATGACCCACCTTAGGATGTACTAAACCTTTTTTTAACTTGATGTAATTATGTATTAATCAAAAAAACATGTTTATTAAACTATATATAACATTTTAGAGTCACGAAAACACAATTTGATCGACAATATTGGCCGTTCAACGTAGAATCGCAACAGTTTTTGTCCAAATATCAAGCTTAAAACCCATTTTTCGTTGTCCTAATTGTATGCTAATTTGATTTCTAAACTTCTTCTACATGATAATGCATATATGAAGACAGATACGCAAGAATGAAATCAAAAAAATATGTTTTAAACAACCAAATATGATGTTCAATGTCGAACAATTTTGATCAAAATTTTAAAAAATTTACGAGTATGACCCCCCTTAGGATGTACTAAACCTTTTTTTAACTTGATGTAATTATGTATTAATCATAAAAACATGATTATTAAATTATATATAACATTTTAGAGTCACGAAAACACAATATAATCGACAATATTGTCCATTTAACGTAGAATCGATACAGTTTTTGTCAAAACATCAAACTTAAAACGTATTTTTCGTTGTCTTAATTGTATTCTAATTCGATTTCTAAACTTTTTCTACATTATAATACATATATGAAGACAGATATACAAGAATGAAATAAAAAAAATATGTTTTAAACAATCAAATAGGTTGTTCAATGTCGAACAATTTTGATCAAAATTTTAAAAAATTCACGAGTATGACCCACCTTAGGATGTACAAAAGCTATTTTTAACTTGATTTAATTATGTATTAACCCTAAAAACAAGTTTATTAAACTATATATAACTGTTTCGAGTCACGAAAATACAATATGATCGTCAATATTGGCCGTTTAACGTAGAATCGCTACAATTTTTGTCCAAATGTCAAGCTTAAAACCCATTTTTCGGTGTCCTAATTGTATTCTAATTTGATTTCTAAACTTCTTCTACATGATAATGCATATATGAAGACAGATACACAACAATGAAATCAAAAAAATATATTTTAAACAACCAACTATGTTGTTCAATGTCGAACAGTTTTGATCAAAATTTTAAAAAATTCACGAGTATGACCCACCTTAGGATGTACTAAACCTTTTTTTAACTTGATGTAATTATGTATTAATCATAAAAACATGATTATTAAACTATATATAACATTTTAGAGTCACGAAAACACAATATAATCGACAATATTGTCCATTTAACGTAGAATCGATACAGTTTTTGTCAAACATCAAACTTAAAACGTATTTTTTGTTGTCCTAATTGTATTCTAATTCGATTTCTAAACTTTTTCTACATTATAATACATATATGAACACAGATATACAAGAATGAAATAAAAAAAATATGTTTTAAACAATCAAATAGGTTGTTCAATGTCGAACAATTTTGATCAAAATTTTAAAAAATTCACGAGTATGACCCACCTTAGGATGTACAAAAGCTATTTTTAACTTGATTTAATTATGTATTAACCCTAAAAACAAGTTTATTAAACTATATATAACTGTTTCAAGTCACGAAAATACAATATGATCGACAATGTTGGCCGTTTAACGTAGAATCGCTACTGTTTTTGTCCAAATATCAAGCTTAAAACCCATTTTTCGGTGTCCTAATTGTATTCTAATTTGATTTCTAAACTTTTTATACATGATAATGCATATATGAAGACAGATACACAAGAATGAAATCAAAAAAATATGTTTTAAACAATCAAATAGGTTGTTCAACGTCGAACAATTTTGATCAAAATTTTAAAAAATTTATGAGTATGACCCACCTTGGGATGTACTAAACCTATTTTTAACTTTATTTAATTTTGTAATAATGCTAAAAACAAGTTTATTAAACTATATATAACTATTTGGAGTCACGAAAATACAATATGATCGATAACATTGGCCGTTTAACGTAGAATCGCTACAGTTTTTGTCCAAATATCAAGCTTAAAACCCATTTTTCGTTGTCCTAATTGTATTCTAATTTGATTTCTAAACTTTTCTACATGGTAATCCATATATGAAGACAGTTACACAAGAATGAAATCAAAAAAATATGTTTTAAACAACCAAATATGTTGTTCAATGTAGAACAATTTTGATCAAAATTTTAAAAAATTTATGAGTATGACCCACCTTGGGATGTACTAAACCTATTTTTAACTTTATTTAATTTTGTAATAATGCTAAAAACAAGTTTATTAAACTATATATAACTGTTTGGAGTCACGAAAATACAATATGATCTACAATATTGGCCGTTTAACGTAGAATCGCTACAGTTTTTGTCCAAATATCAAGCTTAAAACCCATTTTTCGTTGTCCTAATTGTATTCTAATTTGATTTCTAAACTTTTCTACATGGTAATCCATATATGAAGACAGTTACACAAGAATGAAATCAAAAAAATATGTTTTAAACAACCAAATATGTTGTTCAATGTCGAACAATTTTGATCAAAATTTTAAAAAATTCACGAGTATGACCCACCTTAGGATGTACTAAACCTATTTTTAACTTGATGTAATTATGTATTAATCATAAAAACATGTTTATTAAACTATATATAACATTTTAGGGTAACGAAAACACAATTTGATCGACAATATTGGCCGTTCAACGTAGAATCGCAACAGTTTTTGTCAAAATATCAAGCTTAAAACGCATTTTTCATTGTCCTAATTGTATTCTAATTCGATTTGTAAATTTTTTATACATGATAAAGCATATATAAAGACAGATAGACAAGAATGAAATCAAAAAAATATGTTTTAAACAATCAAATAGGTTGTTCAACGTCGAACAATTATGATCAAAATTTTAAAAAATTCACGAGTATGACCCACCTTGGGATGTACTAAACCTGTTTTTAACTTTATTTAATTTTTTAATAATGCTAAAAACATGTTTATTAAACTATATATAACTATTTGGAGTCACGAAAAAACAATATGATCGACAACATTGGCCGTTTAACGTAGAATCGCTACAGTTTTTGTCCAAATATCAAGCTTAAAACCCATTTTTCGTTGTCCTAATTGTATTCTAATTTGATTTCTAAACTTTTCTACATGGTAATCCATATATGAAGACAGTTACACAAGAATGAAATCAAAAAAATACGTTTTAAACAACCAAATATGTTGTTCAATGTCGAACAATTTTGATCAAAATTTTAAAAAATTTATGAGTATGACCCACCTTGGGATGTATTAAACCTATTTTTAACTTTATTTAATTTTGTAATAATGCTAAAAACAAGTTTATTAAACTATATATAACTGTTTCGAGTCACGAAAATACAATATGATCTACAATATTGGCCGTTTAACGTAGAATCGCTACAGTTTTTGTCCAAATATCAAGCTTAAAACCCATTTTTCGTTGTCCTAATTGTATTCTAATTTGATTTCTAAACTTTTCCACATGATAATCCATATATGAAGACAGTTATACAAGAATGAAATAAAAAGAATATGTTTCAAACAATCAAATAGGTTGTTCAATGTCGAACAATTTTGATCAAAATTTTAAAAAATTCACGAGTATGACCCACCTTGGGATGTACTAAAGCTATTTTTAACTTGATTCAATTATGTATTAACCCTAAAAACAAGTTTATTAAACTATATATAACTGTTTCGAGTCACGAAAATACAATATGATCGACAATATTGGCCGTTTAACGTAGAATCGCTACAATTTTTGTCCAAATGTCAAGCTTAAAACCCATTTTTCGGTGTCCTAATTGTATTCTAATTTGATTTCTAAACTTCTTCTACATGATAATGCATATATGAAGATAGATACACAAGAATGAACTCAAAAAAATATGTTTTAAACAACCAAATATGTTGTTCAATGTCCAACAATTTTGATCAAAATTTTAAAAAATTTACGAGTATGACCCACCTTAGGATGTACTAAACCTTTTTTTAACTTGATGTAATTATGTATTAATCAAAAAAACATGTTTATTAAACTATATATAACATTTTAGAGTCACGAAAACACAATTTGATCGACAATATTGGCCGTTCAACGTAGAATCGCAACAGTTTTTGTCCAAATATCAAGCTTAAAACCCATTTTTCGTTGTCCTAATTGTATGCTAATTTGATTTCTAAACTTCTTCTACATGATAATGCATATATGAAGACAGATACGCAAGAATGAAATCAAAAAAATATGTTTTAAACAACCAAATATGATGTTCAATGTCGAACAATTTTGATCAAAATTTTAAAAAATTTACGAGTATGACCCCCCTTAGGATGTACTAAACCTTTTTTTAACTTGATGTAATTATGTATTAATCATAAAAACATGATTATTAAATTATATATAACATTTTAGAGTCACGAAAACACAATATAATCGACAATATTGTCCATTTAACGTAGAATCGATACAGTTTTTGTCAAAACATCAAACTTAAAACGTATTTTTCGTTGTCTTAATTGTATTCTAATTCGATTTCTAAACTTTTTCTACATTATAATACATATATGAAGACAGATATACAAGAATGAAATAAAAAAAATATGTTTTAAACAATCAAATAGGTTGTTCAATGTCGAACAATTTTGATCAAAATTTTAAAAAATTCACGAGTATGACCCACCTTAGGATGTACAAAAGCTATTTTTAACTTGATTTAATTATGTATTAACCCTAAAAACAAGTTTATTAAACTATATATAACTGTTTCGAGTCACGAAAATACAATATGATCGTCAATATTGGCCGTTTAACGTAGAATCGCTACAATTTTTGTCCAAATGTCAAGCTTAAAACCCATTTTTCGGTGTCCTAATTGTATTCTAATTTGATTTCTAAACTTCTTCTACATGATAATGCATATATGAAGACAGATACACAACAATGAAATCAAAAAAATATATTTTAAACAACCAACTATGTTGTTCAATGTCGAACAGTTTTGATCAAAATTTTAAAAAATTCACGAGTATGACCCACCTTAGGATGTACTAAACCTTTTTTTAACTTGATGTAATTATGTATTAATCATAAAAACATGATTATTAAACTATATATAACATTTTAGAGTCACGAAAACACAATATAATCGACAATATTGTCCATTTAACGTAGAATCGATACAGTTTTTGTCAAACATCAAACTTAAAACGTATTTTTCGTTGTCCTAATTGTATTCTAATTCGATTTCTAAACTTTTTCTACATTATAATACATATATGAACACAGATATACAAGAATGAAATAAAAAAAATATGTTTTAAACAATCAAATAGGTTGTTCAATGTCGAACAATTTTGATCAAAATTTTAAAAAATTCACGAGTATGACCCACCTTAGGATGTACAAAAGCTATTTTTAACTTGATTTAATTATGTATAAACCTTTTTTTAACTTGATGTAATTATGTATTAATCATAAAAACATGATTATTAAATTATATATAACATTTTAGAGTCACGAAAACACAATATAATCGACAATATTGTCCATTTAACGTAGAATCGATACAGTTTTTGTCAAAACATCAAACTTAAAACGTATTTTTCGTTGTCCTAATTGTATTCTAATTCGATTTCTAAACTTTTTCTACATTATAATACATATATGAAGACAGATATACAAGAATGAAATAAAAAAAATATGTTTTAAACAATCAAATAGGTTGTTCAATGTCGAACAATTTTGATCAAAATTTTAAAAAATTCACGAGTATGACCCACCTTAGGATGTACAAAAGCTATTTTTAACTTGATTTAATTATGTATTAACCCTAAAAACAAGTTTATTAAACTATATATAACTGTTTCGAGTCACGAAAATACAATATGATCGTCAATATTGGCCGTTTAACGTAGAATCGCTACAATTTTTGTCCAAATGTCAAGCTTAAAACCCTTTTTTCGGTGTCCTAATTGTATTCTAATTTGATTTCTAAACTTCTTCTACATGATAATGCATATATGAAGACAGATACACAACAATGAAATCAAAAAAATATATTTTAAACAACCAACTATGTTGTTCAATGTCGAACAGTTTTGATCAAAATTTTAAAAAATTCACGAGTATGACCCACCTTAGGATGTACTAAACCTTTTTTTAACTTGATGTAATTATGTATTAATCATAAAAACATGATTATTAAACTATATATAACATTTTAGAGTCACGAAAACACAATATAATCGACAATATTGTCCATTTAACGTAGAATCGATACAGTTTTTGTCAAAACATCAAACTTAAAACGTATTTTTCGTTGTCCTAATTGTATTCTAATTCGATTTCTAAACTTTTTATACATTATAATACATATATGAACACAGATATACAAGAATGAAATAAAAAAAATATGTTTTAAACAATCAAATAGGTTGTTCAATGTAGAACAATTTTGATCAAAATTTTAAAAAATTCACGAGTATGACCCACCTTAGGATGTACAAAAGCTATTTTTAACTTGATTTAATTATGTATTAACCCTAAAAACAAGTTTATTAAACTATATATAACTGTTTCAAGTCACGAAAATACAATATGATCGACAATGTTGGCCGTTTAACGTAGAATCGCTACTGTTTTTGTCCAAATATCAAGCTTAAAACCCATTTTTCGGTGTCCTAATTGTATTCTAATTTGATTTCTAAACTTTTTATACATGATAATGCATATATGAAGACAGATACACAAGAATGAAATCAAAAAAATATGTTTTAAACAATCAAATAGGTTGTTCAACGTCGAACAATTTTGATCAAAATTTTAAAAAATTCACGAGTATGACCCACCTTGGGATGTACTAAACCTATTATTAACTTTATTTAATTTTGTAATAATGCTAAAAACAAGTTTATTAAACTATATATAACTTTTTGGAGTCACGAAAATACAATATGATCTACAATATTGGCCGTTTAACGTAGAATCGCTACAGTTTTTGTCCAAATATCAAGCTTAAAACCCATTTTTCGTTGTCCTAATTGTATTCTAATTTGATTTCTAAACTTTTCCACATGATAATCCATATATGAAGACAGTTATACAAGAATGAAATAAAAAAAATATGTTTTAAACAATCAAATAGGTTGTTCAATGTCGAACAATTTTGATCAAAATTTTAAAAAATTCACGAGTATGGCCCACCTTGGGATGTACTAAATCTATTTTTAACTTGATTTAATTATGTATTAACCCTAAAAACAAGTTTATTAAACTATATATAACTGTTTCGAGTCACGAAAATACAATATGATCGTCAATATTGGCCGTTTAACGTACAATCGCTACAATTTTTGTCCAAATGTCAAGCTTAAAACCCATTTTTCGGTGTCCTAATTGTATTCTAATTTGATTTTTAAACTTCTTCTACATGATAATGCATATATGAAGACAAATACACAAGAATGAAATCAAAAAAATATGTTTTAAACAATCAAATAGGTTGTTCAATGTCGAACAATTTTGATTAAAATTTTAAAAAATTCACGAGTATGACCCACCTTGTGATGTACTAAACCTATTTTTAACTTGATTCAATTATGTATTAACCCTAAAAAAAGTTTATTAAACTATATATAACTGTTTCGAGTCACGAAAATACAATATGATCGACAATATTGGCCGTTTAACGCAGAATCGCTACAATTTTTGTCCAAATGTCAAGCTTAAAACCCATTTTTCGGTGTCCTAATTGTATTGTAATTTGATTTCTAAACTTCTTCTACATGATAATGCATATATGAAGACAGATACACAAGAATGAAATCAAAAAAATATGTTTTAAACAACCAAATATGTTGTTCAATGTCCAACAATTTTGATCAAAATTTTAAAAAATTCACGAGTATGACCCCCCTTAGGATGTACTAAACCTTTTTTTAACTTGATGTAATTATGTATTAATCATAAAAACATGATTATTAAACTATATATAACATTTTAGAGTCACGAAAACACAATATAATCGACAATATTGTCCATTTAACGTAGAATCGATACAGTTTTTGTCAAAACATCAAACTTAAAACGTATTTTTCGTTGTCCTAATTGTATTCTAATTCGATTTCTAAACTTTTTCTACATTATAATACATATATGAAGACAGATATACAAGAATGAAATAAAAAAAATATGTTTTAAACAATCAAATATGTTGTTCAATGTCGAACAATTTTGATCAAAATTTTAAAAAATTCACGAGTATGACCCACCTTAGGATGTACAAAAGCTATTTTTAACTTGATTTAATTATGTATTAACCCTAAAAACAAGTTTATTAAACTATATATAACTGTTTCGAGTCACGAAAATACAATATGATCGTCAATATTGGCCGTTTAACGTAGAATCGCTACAATTTTTGTCCAAATGTCAAGCTTAAAACCCATTTTTCGGTGTCCTAATTGTATTCTAATTTGATTTCTAAACTTCTTCTACATGATAATGCATATATGAAGACAGATACACAAGAATGAAATCAAAAAAATATGTTTTAAACAACCAAATATGTTGTTCAATGTCCAACAATTTTGATCAAAATTTTAAAAAATTCACGAGTATGACCCACCTTAGGATGTACTAAACCTTTTTTTAACTTGATGTAATTATGTATTAATCATAAAAACATGATTATTAAACTATATATAACATTTTAGAGTCACGAAAACACAATATAATCGACAATATTGTCCATTTAACGTAGAATCGATACAATTTTTGTCAAAACATCAAACTTAAAACGTATTTTTCGTTGTCCTAATTGTATTCTAATTCGATTTCTAAACTTTTTCTACATTATAATACATATATGAAGACAGATATACAAGAATGAAATAAAAAAAATATGTTTTAAACAATCAAATAGGTTGTTCAATGTCGAACAATTTTGATCAAAATTTTAAAAAATTCACGAGTATGACCCACCTTAGGATGTACAAAAGCTATTTTTAACTTGATTTAATTATGTATTAACCCTAAAAACAAGTTTATTAAACTATATATAACTGTTTCGAGTCACGAAAATACAATATGATCGTCAATATTGGCCGTTTAACGTAAAATCGCTACAATTTTTGTCCAAATGTCAAGCTTAAAACCCATTTTTCGGTGTCGTAATTGTATTCTAATTTTATTTCTAAACTTCTTCTACATGATAATGCATATATGAAGATAGATACACAACAATGAAATCAAAAAATATATTTTAAACAACCAAATATGTTGTTTAATGTCGAACAATTTTGATCAAAATTTTAAAAAATTCACGAGTATGACCCACCTTAGGATGTACTAAACCTATTTTTAACTTGATGTAATTATGTATTAATCATAAAAACATGTTTATTAAACTATATATAACATTTTAGGGTAACGAAAACACAATTTGATCGACAATATTGGCCGTTCAACGTAGAATCGCAACAGTTTTTGTCAAAATATCAAGCTTAAAACGCATTTTTCGTTGTCCTAATTGTATTCTAATTCGATTTGTAAATTTTTTCTACATGATAAAGCATATATAAAGACAGATAGACAAGAATGAAATCAAAAAAATATGTTTTAAACAATCAAATAGGTTGTTCAACGTCGAACAATTATGATCAAAATTTTAAAAAATTCACGAGTATGACCCACCTTGGGATGTACTAAACCTATTTTTAACTTTATTTAATTTTGTAATAATGCTAAAAACAAGTTTATTAAACTATATATAACTATTTGGAGTCACGAAAAAACAATATGATCGACAACATTAGCCGTTTAACGTAGAATCGCTACAGTTTTTGTCCAAATATCAAGCTTAAAACCCATTTTTCGTTGTCCTAATTGTATTCTAATTTGATTTCTAAACTTTTCTACATGGTAATCCATATATGAAGACAGTTACACAAGAATGAAATCAAAAAAATATGTTTTAAACAACCAAATATGTTGTTCAATGTCGAACAATTTTGATCAAAATTTTAAAAAATTTATGAGTATGACCCACCTTGGGATGTACTAAACCTATTTTTAACTTTATTTAATTTTGTAATAATGCTAAAAACAAGTTTATTAAACTATATATAACTGTTTGGAGTCACGAAAATACAATATGATCTACAATATTGGCCGTTTAACGTAGAATCGCTACAGTTTTTGTCCAAATATCAAGCTTAAAACCCATTTTTCGTTGTCCTAATTGTATTCTAATTTGATTTCTAAACTTTTCCACATGATAATCCATATATGAAGACAGTTATACAAGAATGAAATAAAAAGAATATGTTTCAAACAATCAAATAGGTTGTTCAATGTCGAACAATTTTGATCAAAATTTTAAAAAATTCACGAGTATGACCCACCTTGGGATGTACTAAAGCTATTTTTAACTTGATTTAATTATGTATTAACCCTAAAAACAAGTTTATTAAACTATATATAACTGTTTCGAGTCACGAAAATACAATATGATCGTCAATATTGGCCGTTTAATGTAGAATCGCTACAATTTTTGTCCAAATGTCAAGCTTAAAACCCATTTTTCAGTGTCCTAATTGTATTCTAATTTGATTTCTAAACTTTTTCTACATGATAATGCATATATGAAGACAGATACACAAGAATGAAATCAAAAAAATATGTTTTAAACAACCAAATATGTTGTTCAATGTCCAACAATTTTGATCAAAATTTTAAAAAATTCACGAGTATGACCCCCCTTAGGATGTACTAAACCTTTTTTTAACTTGATGTAATTATGTATTAATCATAAAAACATGATTATTAAACTATATATAACATTTTAGAGTCACGAAAACACAATATAATCGACAATATTGTCCATTTAACGTAGAATCGATACAGTTTTTGTCAAAACATCAAACTTAAAACGTATTTTTCGTTGTCCTAATTGTATTCTAATTCGATTTCTAAACTTTTTCTACATTATAATACATATATGAAGACAGATATACAAGAATGAAATAAAAAAAATATGTTTTAAACAATCAAATATGTTGTTCAATGTCGAACAATTTTGATCAAAATTTTAAAAAATTCACGAGTATGACCCACCTTAGGATGTACAAAAGCTATTTTTAACTTGATTTAATTATGTATTAACCCTAAAAACAAGTTTATTAAACTATATATAACTGTTTCGAGTCACGAAAATACAATATGATCGTCAATATTGGCCGTTTAACGTAGAATCGCTACAATTTTTGTCCAAATGTCAAGCTTAAAACCCATTTTTCGGTGTCCTAATTGTATTCTAATTTGATTTCTAAACTTCTTCTACATGATAATGCATATATGAAGACAGATACACAAGAATGAAATCAAAAAAATATGTTTTAAACAACCAAATATGTTGTTCAATGTCCAACAATTTTGATCAAAATTTTAAAAAATTCACGAGTATGACCCACCTTAGGATGTACAAAACCTTTTTTTAACTTGATGTAATTATGTATTAATCATAAAAACATGATTATTAAACTATATATAACATTTTAGAGTCACGAAAACACAATATAATCGACAATATTGTCCATTTAACGTAGAATCGATACAATTTTTGTCAAAACATCAAACTTAAAACGTATTTTTCGTTGTCCTTATTGTATTCTAATTCGATTTCTAAACTTTTTCTACATTATAATACATATATGAAGACAGATATACAAGAATGAAATAAAAAAAATATGTTTTAAACAATCAAATAGGTTGTTCAATGTCGAACAATTTTGATCAAAATTTTAAAAAATTCACGAGTATGACCCACCTTAGGATGTACAAAAGCTATTTTTAACTTGATTTAATTATGTATTAACCCTAAAAACAAGTTTATTAAACTATATATAACTGTTTCGAGTCACGAAAATACAATATGATCGTCAATATTGGCCGTTTAACGTAAAATCGCTACAATTTTTGTCCAAATGTCAAGCTTAAAACCCATTTTTCGGTGTCGTAATTGTATTCTAATTTTATTTCTAAACTTCTTCTACATGATAATGCATATATGAAGATAGATACACAACAATGAAATCAAAAAATATATTTTAAACAACCAAATATGTTGTTTAATGTCGAACAATTTTGATCAAAATTTTAAAAAATTCACGAGTATGACCCACCTTAGGATGTACTAAACCTATTTTTAACTTGATGTAATTATGTATTAATCATAAAAACATGTTTATTAAACTATATATAACATTTTAGGGTAACGAAAACACAATTTGATCGACAATATTGGCCGTTCAACGTAGAATCGCAACAGTTTTTGTCAAAATATCAAGCTTAAAACGCATTTTTCGTTGTCCTAATTGTATTCTAATTCGATTTGTAAATTTTTTCTACATGATAAAGCATATATAAAGACAGATAGACAAGAATGAAATCAAAAAAATATGTTTTAAACAATCAAATAGGTTGTTCAACGTCGAACAATTATGATCAAAATTTTAAAAAATTCACGAGTATGACCCACCTTGGGATGTACTAAACCTATTTTTAACTTTATTTAATTTTGTAATAATGCTAAAAACAAGTTTATTAAACTATATATAACTATTTGGAGTCACGAAAAAACAATATGATCGACAACATTAGCCGTTTAACGTAGAATCGCTACAGTTTTTGTCCAAATATCAAGCTTAAAACCCATTTTTCGTTGTCCTAATTGTATTCTAATTTGATTTCTAAACTTTTCTACATGGTAATCCATATATGAAGACAGTTACACAAGAATGAAATCAAAAAAATATGTTTTAAACAACCAAATATGTTGTTCAATGTCGAACAATTTTGATCAAAATTTTAAAAAATTTATGAGTATGACCCACCTTGGGATGTACTAAACCTATTTTTAACATTATTTAATTTTGTAATAATGCTAAAAACAAGTTTATTAAACTATATATAACTGTTTGGAGTCACGAAAATACAATATGATCTACAATATTGGCCGTTTAACGTAGAATCGCTACAGTTTTTGTCCAAATATCAAGCTTAAAACCCATTTTTCGTTGTCCTAATTGTATTCTAATTTGATTTCTAAACTTTTCCACATGATAATCCATATATGAAGACAGTTATACAAGAATGAAATAAAAAGAATATGTTTCAAACAATCAAATAGGTTGTTCAATGTCGAACAATTTTGATCAAAATTTTAAAAAATTCACGAGTATGACCCACCTTGGGATGTACTAAAGCTATTTTTAACTTGATTTAATTATGTATTAACCCTAAAAACAAGTTTATTAAACTATATATAACTGTTTCGAGTCACGAAAATACAATATGATCGTCAATATTGGCCGTTTAATGTAGAATCGCTACAATTTTTGTCCAAATGTCAAGCTTAAAACCCATTTTTCAGTGTCCTAATTGTATTCTAATTTGATTTCTAAACTTTTTCTACATGATAATGCATATATGAAGACAGATACACAAGAATGAAATCAAAAAAATATGTTTTAAACAATCAAATAGGTTGTTCAATGTCGAACAATTTTGATCAAAATTTTAAAAAATTCACGAGTATGACCCACATTGGGATGTACTAAAGCTATTTTTAACTTGATTCAATTATGTATTAACCCTAAAAACAAGTTTATTAAACTATATATAACTGTTTCGAGTCACGAAAATACAATATGATCGACAATATTGGCCGTTTAACGTAGAATCGCTACAATTTTTGTCCAAATGTCAAGCTTAAAACCCATTTTTCGGTGTCCTAATTGTATTCTAATTTGATTTCTAAACTTCTTCTACATGATAATGCATATATGAAGACAGATACACAAGAATGAACTCAAAAAAATATGTTTTAAACAACCAAATATGTTGTTCAATGTCCAACAATTTTGATCAAAATTTTAAAAAATTCACGAGTATGACCCATCTTAGGATGTACTAAACCTATTTTTAACTTGATGTAATTATGTATTAATCATAAAACATGTTTATTAAACTATATATAACATTTTAGAGTCACGAAAACACAATTTGATCGACAATATTGGCCGTTCAACGTAGAATCGCAACAGTTTTTGTCAAAATATCAAGCTTAAAACCCATTTTTCGTTGTCCTAATTGTATTCTAATTCGATTTGTAAATTTTTTCTACATGATAAAGCATATTTGAAGAAAGATAGACAAGAATAAAATCAAAAAAATATGTTTTAAACAATCAAATAGGTTGTTCAACGTCGAACAATTTTGATAAAAATTTTAAAAAATTAACGAGTATGACCCACCTTAGGATGTACTAAACCTATTTTTGACTTGATTTAATTATGTATTAATCCTAAAAACAAGTTTATTAAACTATATATAACTGTTTGGAGTCACGAAAACACAATATGATCGACAATATTGGCCGTTTAACGTAGAATCGCTACAGTTTTTGTCCAAATATCAAGCTTAAAACCTATTTTTCGTTGTCCTAATTGTATTCTAATTTGATTTCTAAACTTCTTCTACATGATAATGCATATATGAAGACAGATACACAAGAATGAAATCAAAAAAATATGTTTTAAACAACCAAATATGTTGTTCAATGTCGAATAATTTTGATCAAAATTTTAAAAAATTCACGAGAATGACCCACCTTAGGATGTACTAAACCAATTTTTAACTTTATTTAATTTTGTATTAATGCTAAAAACAAGTTTATTAAACTATATATAACTGTTTGGAGTCACGAAAATACAATATGATCGGCAATATTGGCCGTTTAACGTAGAATCGCTACAGTTTTTGTCCAAATATCAAGCTTAAAACCCATTTTTCGTTGTCCTAATTGTATTCTAATTTGATTTCTAAACTTTTCTACATGATAATGCATATATGAAGACAGTTACACAAGAATGAAATCAAAAAAATTTGTTTTAAACAACCAAATATGTTGTTCAATGTCGAACAATTTTGATCAAATTTTAAAAAATTCACGAGTATGACCCACCTTAGGATGTACTAAACCTATTTTTAACTTGATGTAATTATGTATTAATCATAAAAACATGTTTATTAAACTATATATAACATTTTAGAGTCACGAAAACACAATTTGATCGACGATATTGGCCGTTCAACGTAGAATCGCAACAGTTTTTGTCAAAATATCAAGCTTAAAACCCATTTTTCGTTGTCCTAATTGTATTCTAATTCGATTTGTAAATTTTTTATACATGATAAAGCATATTTGAAGATAGATAGACAAGAATAAAATCAAAAAAATTTGTTTTAAACAATCAAATAGGTTGTTCAACGTCGAACAATTTTGATCAAAATTTTAAAAAATTAACGAGTATGACCCACCTTAGGATGTACTAAACCTATTTTTGACTTGATTTAATTATGTATTAATCCTAAAAACAAGTTTATTAAACTATATATAACTGTTTGGAGTCACGAAAACACAATATGATCGACAATATTGGCCGTTTAACGTAGAATCGCTACAGTTTTTGTCCAAATATCAAGCTTAAAACCTATTTTTCGTTGTCCTAATTGTAATCTAATTTGATTTCTAAACTTTTCTACATGATAATGCATATATGAAGACAGATACACAAGAATGAAATCAAAAAAATATATTTTAAACAACCAAATATGTTGTTCAATGTCGAACAATTTTGATCAAAATTTTAAAAAATTCACGAGTATGACCCACCTTAGGATGTACTAAACCTATTTTTAACTTGATGTAATTATGTATTAATCATAAAAACATGTTTATTAAACTATATATAACATTTTAGGGTCACGAAAACACAATTTGATCGACAATATTGGCCGTTCAACGTAGAATCGCAACAGTTTTTGTCAAAATATCAAGCTTAAAACGCATTTTTCGTTGTCCTAATTGTATTCTAATTCGATTTGTAAATTTTTTCTACATGATAAAGCGTATATGAAGACAGATAGACAAGAATGAAATCAAAAAAATATGTTTTAAACAATCAAAAAGGTTGTTTAACGTCGAACAATTTTGATCAAAATTTTAAAAAATTCACGAGTATGACCCACCTTGGGATGTACTAAACCTATTTTTAACTTTATTTAATTTTGTAATAATGCTAAAAACAAGTTTATTAAACTATATATAACTATTTGGAGTCATGAAAAAACAATATGATCGACAACATTGGCCGTTTAACGTAGAATCACTACAGTTTTTGTCCAAATATCAAGCTTAAAACCCATTTTTCGTTGTCCTAATTGTATTCTAATTTGATATCTAAACTTTTCTACATGGTAATCCATATATGAAGACAGTTACACAAGAATGAAATCAAAAAAATATGTTTTAAACAACCAAATATGTTGTTCAATGTCGAACAATTTTGATCAAAATTTTAAAAAATTTATGAGTATGACCCACCTTGGGATGTACTAAACCTTTTTTTAACTTTATTTAATTTTGTAATAATGCTAAAAACAAGTTTATTAAACTATATATAACTGTTTGGAGTCACGAAAATACAATATGATCTACAATATTGGCCGTTTAACGTAGAATCGCTACAGTTTTTGTCCAAATATCAAGCTTAAAACCCATTTTTCGTTGTCCTAATTGTATTCTAATTTGATTTCTAAACTTTTCCACATGATAATCCATATATGAAGACAGTTATACAAGAATGAAATAAAAAAAATATGTTTCAAACAATCAAATAGGTTGTTCAATGTCGAACAATTTTGATCAAAATTTTAAAAAATTCACGAGTATGACCCACCTTGGGATGTACTAAAGCTATTTTTAACTTGATTTAATTATGTATTAACCCTAAAAACAAGTTTATTAAACTATATATAACTGTTTCGAGTCACGAAAATACAATATGATCGTCAATATTGGCCGTTTAACGTAGAATCGCTACAATTTTTGTCCAAATGTCAAGCTTAAAACCCATTTTTCAGTGTCCTAATTGTATTCTAATTTGATTTCTAAACTTTTTCTACATGATAATGCATATATGAAGACAGATACACAAGAATGAAATCAAAAAAATATGTTTTAAACAATCAAATAGGTTGTTCAATGTCGAACAATTTTGATCAAAATTTTAAAAAATTCACGAGTATGACCCACTTTGGGATGTACTAAAGCTATTTTTAACTTGATTTAATTATGTATTAACCCTAAAAACAAGTTTATTAAACTATATATAACTGTTTCGAGTCACGAAAATACAATATGATCGTCAATATTGGCCGTTTAACGTAGAATCGCTACAATTTTTGTCCAAATGTCAAGCTTAAAACCCATTTTTCAGTGTCCTAATTGTATTCTAATTTGATTTCTAAACTTTTTCTACATGATAATGCATATATGAAGACAGATACACAAGAATGAAATCAAAAAAATATGTTTTAAACAATCAAATAGGTTGTTCAATGTCGAACAATTTTGATCAAAATTTTAAAAAATTCACGAGTATAACCCACTTTGGGATGTACTAAAGCTATTTTTAACTTGATTCAATTATGTATTAACCCTAAAAACAAGTTTATTAAACTATATATAACTTTTTCGAGTCACGAAAATACAATATGATCGACAATATTGGCCGTTTAACGTAGAATCGCTACAATTTTTGTCCAAATGTCAAGCTTAAAACCCATTTTTCGGTGTCCTAATTGTATTCTAATTTGATTTCTAAACTTCTTCTACATGATAATGCATATATGAAGACAGATACACAAGAATGAACTCAAAAAAATATGTTTTAAACAACCAAATATGTTGTTCAATGTCCAATAATTTTGATCAAAATTTTAAAAAATTCACGAGTATGACCCACCTTAGGATGTACTAAACCTATTTTTAACTTGATGTAATTATGTATTAATCATAAAAACATGTTTATTAAACTATATATAACATTTTAGGGTCACGAAAACACAATTTGATCGACAATATTGGCCGTTCAACGTAGAATCGCAACAGTTTTTGTCAAAATATCAAGCTTAAAACGCATTTTTCGTTGTCCTAATTGTATTCTAATTCGATTTGTAAATTTTTTCTACATGATAAAGCATATATGAAGACAGATAGACAAGAATGAAATCAAAAAAATATGTTTTAAACAATCAAATAGGTTGTTCAACGTCGAACAATTTTGATCAAAATTTTAAAAAATTCACGAGTATGACCCACCTTGGGATGTACTAAACCTATTTTTAACTTTATTTAATTTTGTAATAATGCTAAAAACAAGTTTATTAAACTATATATAACTATTTGGAGTCATGAAAAAACAATATGATCGACAACATTGGCCGTGTAACGTAGAATCACTACAGTTTTTGTCCAAATATCAAGCTTAAAACCCATTTTTCGTTGTCCTAATTGTATTGTAATTTGATATCTAAACTTTTCTACATGGTAATCCATATATGAAGACAGTTACACAAGAATGAAATCAAAAAAATATGTTTTAAACAACCAAATATGTTGTTCAATGTCGAACAATTTTGATCAAAATTTTAAAAAATTTATGAGTATGACCCACCTTGGGATGTACTAAACCTTTTTTTAACTTTATTTAATTTTGTAATAATGCTAAAAACAAGTTTATTAAACTATATATAACTGTTTGGAGTCACGAAAATACAATATGATCTACAATATTGGCCGTTTAACGTAGAATCGCTACAGTTTTTGTCCAAATATCAAGCTTAAAACCCATTTTTCGTTGTCCTAATTGTATTCTAATTTGATTTCTAAACTTTTCCACATGATAATCCATATATGAAGACAGTTATACAAGAATGAAATAAAAAAAATATGTTTCAAACAATCAAATAGGTTGTTCAATGTCGAACAATTTTGATCAAAATTTTAAAAAATTCACGAGTATGACCCACCTTGGGATGTACTAAAGCTATTTTTAACTTGATTTAATTATGTATTAACCCTAAAAACAAGTTTATTAAACTATATATAACTGTTTCGAGTCACGAAAATACAATATGATCGTCAATATTGGCCGTTTAACGTAGAATCGCTACAATTTTTGTCCAAATGTCAAGCTTAAAACCCATTTTTCAGTGTCCTAATTGTATTCTAATTTGATTTCTAAACTTTTTCTACATGATAATGCATATATGAAGACAGATACACAAGAATGAAATCAAAAAAATATGTTTTAAACAATCAAATAGGTTGTTCAATGTCGAACAATTTTGATCAAAATTTTAAAAAATTCACGAGTATGACCCACCTTGGGATGTACTAAAGCTATTTTTAACTTGATTTAATTATGTATTAACCCTAAAAACAAGTTTATTAAACTATATATAACTGTTTCGAGTCACGAAAATACAATATGATCGTCAATATTGGCCGTTTAACGTAGAATCGCTACAATTTTTGTCCAAATGTCAAGCTTAAAACCCATTTTTCAGTGTCCTAATTGTATTCTAATTTGATTTCTAAACTTTTTCTACATGATAATGCATATATGAAGACAGATACACAAGAATGAAATCAAAAAAATATGTTTTAAACAATCAAATAGGTTGTTCAATGTCGAACAATTTTGATCAAAATTTTAAAAAATTCACGAGTATGACCCACCTTGGGATGTACTAAAGCTATTTTTAACTTGATTTAATTATGTATTAACCCTAAAAACAAGTTTATTAAACTATATATAACTGTTTCGAGTCACGAAAATACAATATGATCGTCAATATTGGCCGTTTAACGTAGAATCGCTACAATTTTTGTCCAAATGTCAAGCTTAAAACCCATTTTTCAGTGTCCTAATTGTATTCTAATTTGATTTCTAAACTTTTTCTACATGATAATGCATATATGAAGACAGATACACAAGAATGAAATCAAAAAAATATGTTTTAAACAATCAAATAGGTTGTTCAATGTCGAACAATTTTGATCAAAATTTTAAAAAATTCACGAGTATGACCCACTTTGGGATGTACTAAAGCTATTTTTAACTTGATTCAATTATGTATTAACCCTAAAAACAAGTTTATTAAACTATATATAACTTTTTCGAGTCACGAAAATACAATATGATCGACAATATTGGCCGTTTAACGTAGAATCGCTACAATTTTTGTCCAAATGTCAAGCTTAAAACCCATTTTTCGGTGTCCTAATTGTATTCTAATTTGATTTCTAAACTTCTTCTACATGATAATGCATATATGAAGACAGATACACAAGAATGAACTCAAAAAAATATGTTTTAAACAACCAAATATGTTGTTCAATGTCCAACAATTTTGATCAAAATTTTAAAAAATTCACGAGTATGACCCACCTTAGGATTTACTAAACCTATTTTTAACTTGATGTAATTATGTATTAATCATAAAAACATGTTTATTAAACTATATATAACATTTTAGAGTCACGAAAACACAATTTGATCGACAATATTGGCCGTTCAACGTAGAATCGCAACAGTTTTTGTCAAAATATCAAGCTTAAAACCCATTTTTCGTTGTCCTAATTGTATTCTAATTCGATTTGTAAATTTTTTCTACATGATAAAGCATATTTGAAGATAGATAGACAAGAATAAAATCAAAAAAATATGTTTTAAACAATCAAATAGGTTGTTCAACGTCGAACAATTTTGATCAAAATTTTAAAAAATTAACGAGTATGACCCACCTTAGGATGTACTAAACCTATTTTTGACTTGATTTAATTATGTATTAATCCTAAAAACAAGTTTATTAAACTATATATAACTGTTTGGAGTCACGAAAACACAATATGATCGACAATATTGGCCGTTTAACGTAGAATCGCTACAGTTTTTGTCCAAATATCAAGCTTAAAACCTAATTTTCGTTGTCCTAATTGTATTCTAATTTGATTTCTAAACTTCTTCTACATGATAATGCATATATGAAGACAGATACACAAGAATGAAATCAAAAAAATATGTTTTAAACAACCAAATATGTTGTTCAATGTCCAACAATTTTGATCAAAATTTTAAAAAATTAACGAGTATGACCCACCTTAGGATGTACTAAACCTATTTTTAACTTTATCTAATTTTGTATTAATGCTAAAAACAAGTTTATTAAACTATATATAACTGTTTGGAGTCACGAAAATACAATATGATCGACAATATTGGCCGTTTAACGTAGAATCGCTACAGTTTTTGTCCAAATATCATGCTTAAGACCCACTTTTCGTTGTCCTAATTGTATTCTAATTTGATTTCTAAACTTTTCTACATGATAATGCATATATGAAGACAGATACACAAGAATGAAATCAAAAAAATATGTTTTAAACAACCAAATATGTTGTTCAATGTCCAACAATTTTGATCAAAATTTTAAAAAATTCACGAGTATGACCCACCTTAGGATGAGCTAAACCTTTTTTTAACTTCATGTAATTATGTATTAATCATAAAAACATGATTATTAAACTATATATAACATTTTAGAGTCACGAAAACACAATTTGATCGACAATATTGGCCGTTCAACGTAGAATCGCAACAGTTTTTGTCAAAATATCAAGCTTAAAACCCATTTTTCGTTGTCCTAATTGTATTCTAATTGGATTTGTAATTTTTTTCTACATGATAAAGCATATATGAAGATAGATAGACAAGAATGAAATCAAAAAATATGTTTTAAACAATCAAATAGGTTGTTCAACGTCGAACAATTTTGATCAAAATTTTGAAAAATTAACGAGTATGACCCACCTTAGGATGTACTAAACCTATTTTTAACTCTATTTAATTATGTATTAATCTTAAAACAAGTTTATTAAACTATATATAACTGTTTGGAGTCACGAAAACACAATATGATCGACAATATTGGCCGTTTAACGTAGAATCGCTACAGTTTTTGTCCAAATATCAAGCTTAAAACCCATTTTTCGTTGTCCTAATTGTATTCTAATTTGATTTCTAAACTTTTCTACATGATAATGCATATATGAAGACAGTTACACAAGAATGAAATCAAAAAAATTTGTTTTAAACAACCAAATATGTTGTTCAATGTCGAACAATTTTGATCAAATTTTAAAAAATTTACAAGTATGACCCACCTTAGGATGTACTAAACCTTTTTTTAACTTGATGTAATTATGTATTAATCATAAAAACATGATTATTAAACTATGTATAACATTTTAGGGTCACGAAAACACAATATGATCGACAATATTGGCCATTTAACGTAGAATCGATACAGTTTTTGTCAAAACATCAAACTTAAAACGTATTTTTCGTTGTCCTAATTGTATTCTAATTCGATTTCTAAACTTTTTCTACATTATAATACATAAATGAAGACAGATATACAAGAATGAAATAAAAAAAATATGTTTTAAACAATCAAATAGGTTGTTCAATGTCGAACAATTTTGATCAAAAATTTAAAAAATTAACGAGTATGACCCACCCTAGGATGTACTAAACCTATTTTTAACTTGATTTAATTATGTATTAATCCTATAAACAACTTTATTAAACTATATATAACTGTTTGGAGTTACTAAAACACAATATGATCGACAATATTGGCCGTTTAACGTAGAATCGCTACAGTTTTTGTCCAAATATCAAGCTTAAAACCCATTTTTCGTTCTCCTAATTGTATTCTAATTTGATTTATAAACTTCTTCTACATGATAATGCATATATGAAGACAGATACACAAGAATGAAATCAAAAAAATAAGTTTTAAACAACCAAATATGTTGTTCAATGTCGAACAATTTTGATCAAAATTTTAAAAAATTAACGAGTATGACCCACCTTAGGATATACTAAACCTATTTTTAACTTTATTTAATTTTGTATTAATGCTAAAAACAAGTTTATTAAACTATATATAACTGTTTGGAGTCACGAAAATACAATATGATCGACAATATTGGCCCTTTAACGTAGAATCGCAACAGTTTTTGTCAAAATATCAAGCTTAAAACCCATTTTTCGTTGTCCTAATTGTATTCTAATTCGATTTGTAAATTTTTTCTACATGATAAAAGCGTATTTGAAGATAGATAGACAAGAATAAAATCAAAAAAATATGTTTTAAACAATCAAATAGGTTGTTCAACGTCGAACAATTTTGATCAAAATTTTAAAAAATTAACGAGTATGACCCACTTTAGGATGTACTAAACCTATTTTTGACTTGATTTAATTATGTATTAATCCTAAAAACAAGTTTATTAAACTATATATAACTGTTTGGAGTCACGAAAACACAATATGATCGACAATATTGGCCGTTTAACGTAGAATCGCTACAGTTTTCGTCCAAATATCAAGCTTAAAACCTATTTTTCGTTGTCCTAATTGTATTCTAATTTGATTTCTAAACTTCTTCTACATGATAATGCATATATGAAGACAGATACACAAGAATGAAATCAAAAAAATATATTTTAGACAACCAAATATGTTGTTCAATGTCGAACAATTTTGATCAAAATTTTAAAAAATTCACGAGTATGACCCACCTTAGGATGTACTAAACCTATTTTTAAGTTGATGTAATTATGTATTAATCATAAAACATGTTTATTAAACTATATATAACATTTTAGAGTCACGAAAACACAATTTGATCGACAATATTGGCCGTTCAACGTAGAATCGCAACAGTTTTTGTCAAAATATCAAGCTTAAAACCCATTTTTCGTTGTCCTAATTGTATTCTAATTCGATTTGTAAATTTTTTCTACATGATAAAGCGTATTTGAAGATAGATAGACAAGAATAAAATCAAAAAAATATGTTTTAAACAATCAAATAGGTTGTTCAACGTCGAACAATTTTGATCAAAATTTTAAAAAATTAACGAGTATGACCCACCTTAGGATGTACTAAACCTATTTTTGACTTGATTTAATTATGTATTAATCCTAAAAACAAGTTTATTAAACTATATATAACTGTTTGGAGTCACGAAAACATAATATGATCGACAATATTGGCCGTTTAACGTAGAATCGCTACAGTTTTTGTCCAAATATCAAGCTTAAAACCTATTTTTCGTTGTCCTAATTGTATTCTAATTTGATTTCTAAACTTCTTCTACATGATAATGCATATATGAAGACAGATACACAAGAATGAAATCAAAAAAATATGTTTTAAACAACCAAATATGTTGTTCAATGTCGAATAATTTTGATCAAAATTTTAAAAAATTAACGAGAATGACCCACCTTAGGATGTACTAAACCAATTTTTAACTTTATTTAATTTTGTATTAATGCTAAAAACAAGTTTATTAAACTATATATAACTGTTTGGAGTCACGAAAATACAATATGATCGGCAATATTGGCCGTTTAACGTAGAATCGCTACAGTTTTTGTCCAAATATCAAGCTTAAAACCTATTTTTCGTTGTCCTAATTGTATTCTAATTCGATTTCTAAACTTTTCTACATGATAATGCATATATGAAGACAGTTACACAAGAATGAAATCAAAAAAATATGTTTTAAACAACCAAATATGTTGTTCAATGTCGAACAATTTTGATCAAAATTTTAAAAAATTTATGAGTATGACCCACCTTGGGATGTACTAAACCTTTTTTTAACTTTATTTAATTTTGTAATAATGCTAAAAACAAGTTTATTAAACTATATATAACTGTTTGGAGTCACGAAAATACAATATGATCTACAATATTGGCCGTTTAACGTAGAATCGCTACAGTTTTTGTCCAAATATCAAGCTTAAAACCCATTTTTCGTTGTCCTAATTGTATTCTAATTTGATTTCTAAACTTTTCCACATGATAATCCATATATGAAGACAGTTATACAAGAATGAAATAAAAAAATATGTTTCAAACAATCAAATAGGTTGTTCAATGTCGAACAATTTTGATCAAAATTTTAAAAAATTCACGAGTATGACCCACCTTGGGATGTACTAAAGCTATTTTTAACTTGATTTAATTATGTATTAACCCTAAAAACAAGTTTATTAAACTATATATAACTGTTTCGAGTCACGAAAATACAATATGATCGTCAATATTGGCCGTTTAACGTAGAATCGCTACAATTTTTGTCCAAATGTCAAGCTTAAAACCCATTTTTCAGTGTCCTAATTGTATTCTAATTTGATTTCTAAACTTTTTCTACATGATAATGCATATATGAAGACAGATACACAAGAATGAAATCAAAAAAATATGTTTTAAACAATCAAATAGGTTGTTCAATGTCGAACAATTTTGATCAAAATTTTAAAAAATTCACGAGTATGACCCACCTTGGGATGTACTAAAGCTATTTTTAACTTGATTTAATTATGTATTAACCCTAAAAACAAGTTTATTAAACTATATATAACTGTTTCGAGTCACGAAAATACAATATGATCGTCAATATTGGCCGTTTAACGTAGAATCGCTACAATTTTTGTCCAAATGTCAAGCTTAAAACCCATTTTTCAGTGTCCTAATTGTATTCTAATTTGATTTCTAAACTTTTTCTACATGATAATGCATATATGAAGACAGATACACAAGAATGAAATCAAAAAAATATGTTTTAAACAATCAAATAGGTTGTTCAATGTCGAACAATTTTGATCAAAATTTTAAAAAATTCACGAGTATGACCCACTTTGGGATGTACTAAAGCTATTTTTAACTTGATTCAATTATGTATTAACCCTAAAAACAAGTTTATTAAACTATATATAACTTTTTCGAGTCACGAAAATACAATATGATCGACAATATTGGCCGTTTAACGTAGAATCGCTACAATTTTTGTCCAAATGTCAAGCTTAAAACCCATTTTTCGGTGTCCTAATTGTATTCTAATTTGATTTCTAAACTTCTTCTACATGATAATGCATATATGAAGACAGATACACAAGAATGAACTCAAAAAAATATGTTTTAAACAACCAAATATGTTGTTCAATGTCCAACAATTTTGATCAAAATTTTAAAAAATTCACGAGTATGACCCACCTTAGGATGTACTAAACCTATTTTTAACTTGATGTAATTATGTATTAATCATAAAAACATGTTTATTAAACTATATATAACATTTTAGAGTCACGAAAACACAATTTGATCGACAATATTGGCCGTTCAACGTAGAATCGCAACAGTTTTTGTCAAAATATCAAGCTTAAAACCCATTTTTCGTTGTCCTAATTGTATTCTAATTCGATTTGTAAATTTTTTCTACATGATAAAGCATATTTGAAGATAGATAGACAAGAATAAAATCAAAAAAATATGTTTTAAACAATCAAATAGGTTGTTCAACGTCGAACAATTTTGATCAAAATTTTAAAAAATTAACGAGTATGACCCACCTTAGGATGTACTAAACCTATTTTTGACTTGATTTAATTATGTATTAATCCTAAAAACAAGTTTATTAAACTATATATAACTGTTTGGAGTCACGAAAACACAATATGATCGACAATATTGGCCGTTTAACGTAGAATCGCTACAGTTTTTGTCCAAATATCAAGCTTAAAACCTATTTTTCGTTGTCCTAATTGTATTCTAATTTGATTTCTAAACTTCTTCTACATGATAATGCATATATGAAGACAGATACACAAGAATGAAATCAAAAAAATATGTTTGAAACAACCAAATATGTTGTTCAATGTCGAATAATTTTGATCAAAATTTTAAAAAATTAACGAGAATGACCCACCTTAGGATGTACTAAACCAATTTTTAACTTTATTTAATTTTGTATTAATGCTAAAAACAAGTTTATTAAACTATATATAACTGTTTGGAGTCACGAAAATACAATATGATCGGCAATATTGGCCGTTTAACGTAGAATCGCTACAGTTTTTGTCCAAATATCAAGCTTAAAACCCATTTTTCGTTGTCCTAATTGTATTCTAATTTGATTTCTAAACTTTTCTACATGATAATGCATATATGAAGACAGTTACACAAGAATGAAATCAAAAAAATTTGTTTTAAACAACCAAATATGTTGTTCAATGTCGAACAATTTTGATCAAATTTTAAAAAATTTACAAGTATGACCCACCTTAGGATGTACTAAACCTTTTTTTAACTTGATGTAATTATGTATTAATCATAAAAACATGATTATTAAACTATATATAACATTTTAGAGTCACGAAAACACAATATGATCGACAATATTGGCCCTTTAACGTAGAATCTATACAGTTTTTGTCAAAACATCAAACTTAAAACGTATTTTTCGTTGTCCTAATTGTATTCTAATTTGATTTCTAAACTTCTTCTACATGATAATGCATATATGAAGACAGATACACAAAAATGAAATCAAAAAAATATGTTTTAAACAACCAAATATGTTGTTCAATGTCCAACAATTTTGATCAAAATTTTAAAAAATTAACGAGTATGACCCATCTTAGGATGTACTAAACCTTTTTTTAACTTGATGTAATTATGTATTAATCATAAAAACGTGATTATTAAACTATATATAACATTTTAGAGTCACGAAAACACAATATGATCGACAATATTGGCCATTAAACGTAGAATCTATACAGTTTTTGTCAAAACATCAAACTTAAAACGTATTTTTCGTTATCCTAATTGTATTTTAATTTGATTTCTAAACTTCTTCTACATGATAATGCATATATGAAGACAGATACACAAAAATGAAATCAAAAAAATATGTTTTAAACAACCAAATATGTTGTTCAATGTCCAACAATTTTGATCAAAATTTTAAAAAATTAACGAGTATGACCCATCTTAGGATGTACTAAACCTTTTTTTAACTTGATGTAATTATGTATTAATCATAAAAACATGATTATTAAACTATATATAACATTTTAGAGTCACGAAAACACAATATGATCGACAATATTGGCCATTTAACGTAGAATCTATACAGTTTTTGTCAAAACATCAAACTTAAAACGTATTTTTCGTTACCCTAATTGTATTTTAATTTGATTTCTAAACTTCTTCTACATGATAATGCATATATGAAGACAGATACACAAGAATGAAATCAAAAAAATATGTTTTAAACAACCAAATATGTTGTTCAATGTCCAACAATTTTGATCAAAATTTTAAAAAATTAACGAGTATGACCCATCTTAGGATGTACTAAACCTTTTTTTAACTTGATGTAATTATGTATTAATCATAAAAACGTGATTATTAAACTATATATAACATTTTAGAGTCACGAAAACACAATATGATCGACAATATTGGCCATTAAACGTAGAATCTATACAGTTTTTGTCAAAACATCAAACTTAAAACGTATTTTTCGTTATCCTAATTGTATTTTAATTTGATTTCTAAACTTCTTCTACATGATAATGCATATATGAAGACAGATACACAAAAATGAAATCAAAAAAATATGTTTTAAACAACCAAATATGTTGTTCAATGTCCAACAATTTTGATCAAAATTTTAAAAAATTAACGAGTATGACCCATCTTAGGATGTACTAAACCTTTTTTTAACTTGATGTAATTATGTATTAATCATAAAAACATGATTATTAAACTATATATAACATTTTAGAGTCACGAAAACACAATATGATCGACAATATTGGCCATTTAACGTAGAATCTATACAGTTTTTGTCAAAACATCAAACTTAAAACGTATTTTTCGTTACCCTAATTGTATTTTAATTTGATTTCTAAACTTCTTCTACATGATAATGCATATATGAAGACAGATACACAAGAATGAAATCAAAAAAATATGTTTTAAACAACCAAATATGTTGTTCAATGTCCAACAATTTTGATCAAAATTTTAAAAAATTAACGAGTATGACCCACCTTAGGATGTACTAAACCTATTTTTAACTTTATCTAATTTTGTATTAATGCTAAAAACAAGTTTATTAAACTATATATAACTGTTTGGAGTCACGAAAATACAATATGATCGACAATATTGGCCGTTTAACGTAGAATCGCTACAGTTTTTGTCCAAATATCAAGCTTAAAACCCATTTTTCGTTGTCCTAATTGTATTCTAATTTGATTTCTAAACTTTTCTACATGATAATGCATATATGAAGACAGTTACACAAGAATGAAATCAAAAAAATTTGTTTTAAACAACCAAATATGTTGTTCAATGTCGAACAATTTTGATCAAATTTTAAAAAATTTACAAGTATGACCCACCTTAGGATGTACTAAACCTTTTTTTAACTTGATGTAATTATGTATTAATCATAAAAACATGATTATTAAACTATATATAACATTTTAGAGTCACGAAAACACAATATGATCGACAATATTGGCCCTTTAACGTAGAATCTATACAGTTTTTGTCAAAACATCAAACTTAAAACGTATTTTTCGTTGTCCTAATTGTATTCTAATTTGATTTCTAAACTTCTTCTACATGATAATGCATATATGAAGACAGATACACAAAAATGAAATCAAAAAAATATGTTTTAAACAACCAAATATGTTGTTCAATGTCCAACAATTTTGATCAAAATTTTAAAAAATTAACGAGTATGACCCATCTTAGGATGTACTAAACCTTTTTTTAACTTGATGTAATTATGTATTAATCATAAAAACGTGATTATTAAACTATATATAACATTTTAGAGTCACGAAAACACAATATGATCGACAATATTGGCCATTAAACGTAGAATCTATACAGTTTTTGTCAAAACATCAAACTTAAAACGTATTTTTCGTTACCCTAATTGTATTTTAATTTGATTTCTAAACTTCTTCTACATGATAATGCATATATGAAGACAGATACACAAGAATGAAATCAAAAAAATATGTTTTAAACAACCAAATATGTTGTTCAATGTCCAACAATTTTGATCAAAATTTTAAAAAATTAACGAGTATGACCCACCTTAGGATGTACTAAACCTATTTTTAACTTTATCTAATTTTGTATTAATGCTAAAAACAAGTTTATTAAACTATATATAACTGTTTGGAGTCACGAAAATACAATATGATCGACAATATTGGCCGTTTAACGTAGAATCGCTACAGTTTTTGTCCAAATATCATGCTTAAGACCCACTTTTCGTTGTCCTAATTGTATTCTAATTTGATTTCTAAACTTTTCTACATGATAATGCATATATGAAGACAGTTACACAAGAATGAAATCAAAAAAATATGTTTTAAACAACCAAATATGTTGTTCAATGTCGAACAATTTTGATCAAAATTTTAAAAAATTTATGAGTATGACCCACCTTGGGATGTACTAAACCTTTTTTTAACTTTATTTAATTTTGTAATAATGCTAAAAACAAGTTTATTAAACTATATATAACTGTTTGGAGTCACGAAAATACAATATGATCTACAATATTGGCCGTTTAACGTAGAATCGCTACAGTTTTTGTCCAAATATCAAGCTTAAAACCCATTTTTCGTTGTCCTAATTGTATTCTAATTTGATTTCTAAACTTTTCCACATGATAATCCATATATGAAGACAGTTATACAAGAATGAAATAAAAAAAATATGTTTCAAACAATCAAATAGGTTGTTCAATGTCGAACAATTTTGATCAAAATTTTAAAAAATTCACGAGTATGACCCACCTTGGGATGTACTAAAGCTATTTTTAACTTGATTTAATTATGTATTAACCCTAAAAACAAGTTTATTAAACTATATATAACTGTTTCGAGTCACGAAAATACAATATGATCGTCAATATTGGCCGTTTAACGTAGAATCGCTACAATTTTTGTCCAAATGTCAAGCTTAAAACCCATTTTTCAGTGTCCTAATTGTATTCTAATTTGATTTCTAAACTTTTTCTACATGATAATGCATATATGAAGACAGATACACAAGAATGAAATCAAAAAAATATGTTTTAAACAATCAAATAGGTTGTTCAATGTCGAACAATTTTGATCAAAATTTTAAAAAATTCACGAGTATGACCCACCTTGGGATGTACTAAAGCTATTTTTAACTTGATTTAATTATGTATTAACCCTAAAAACAAGTTTATTAAACTATATATAACTGTTTCGAGTCACGAAAATACAATATGATCGTCAATATTGGCCGTTTAACGTAGAATCGCTACAATTTTTGTCCAAATGTCAAGCTTAAAACCCATTTTTCAGTGTCCTAATTGTATTCTAATTTGATTTCTAAACTTTTTCTACATGATAATGCATATATGAAGACAGATACACAAGAATGAAATCAAAAAAATATGTTTTAAACAATCAAATAGGTTGTTCAATGTCGAACAATTTTGATCAAAATTTTAAAAAATTCACGAGTATGACCCACCTTGGGATGTACTAAAGCTATTTTTAACTTGATTTAATTATGTATTAACCCTAAAAACAAGTTTATTAAACTATATATAACTGTTTCGAGTCACGAAAATACAATATGATCGTCAATATTGGCCGTTTAACGTAGAATCGCTACAATTTTTGTCCAAATGTCAAGCTTAAAACCCATTTTTCAGTGTCCTAATTGTATTCTAATTTGATTTCTAAACTTTTTCTACATGATAATGCATATATGAAGACAGATACACAAGAATGAAATCAAAAAAATATGTTTTAAACAATCAAATAGGTTGTTCAATGTCGAACAATTTTGATCAAAATTTTAAAAAATTCACGAGTATGACCCACTTTGGGATGTACTAAAGCTATTTTTAACTTGATTCAATTATGTATTAACCCTAAAAACAAGTTTATTAAACTATATATAACTTTTTCGAGTCACGAAAATACAATATGATCGACAATATTGGCCGTTTAACGTAGAATCGCTACAATTTTTGTCCAAATGTCAAGCTTAAAACCCATTTTTCGGTGTCCTAATTGTATTCTAATTTGATTTCTAAACTTCTTCTACATGATAATGCATATATGAAGACAGATACACAAGAATGAACTCAAAAAAATATGTTTTAAACAACCAAATATGTTGTTCAATGTCCAACAATTTTGATCAAAATTTTAAAAAATTCACGAGTATGACCCACCTTAGGATTTACTAAACCTATTTTTAACTTGATGTAATTATGTATTAATCATAAAAACATGTTTATTAAACTATATATAACATTTTAGAGTCACGAAAACACAATTTGATCGACAATATTGGCCGTTCAACGTAGAATCGCAACAGTTTTTGTCAAAATATCAAGCTTAAAACCCATTTTTCGTTGTCCTAATTGTATTCTAATTCGATTTGTAAATTTTTTCTACATGATAAAGCATATTTGAAGATAGATAGACAAGAATAAAATCAAAAAAATATGTTTTAAACAATCAAATAGGTTGTTCAACGTCGAACAATTTTGATCAAAATTTTAAAAAATTAACGAGTATGACCCACCTTAGGATGTACTAAACCTATTTTTGACTTGATTTAATTATGTATTAATCCTAAAAACAAGTTTATTAAACTATATATAACTGTTTGGAGTCACGAAAACACAATATGATCGACAATATTGGCCGTTTAACGTAGAATCGCTACAGTTTTTGTCCAAATATCAAGCTTAAAACCTAATTTTCGTTGTCCTAATTGTATTCTAATTTGATTTCTAAACTTCTTCTACATGATAATGCATATATGAAGACAGATACACAAGAATGAAATCAAAAAAATATGTTTTAAACAACCAAATATGTTGTTCAATGTCCAACAATTTTGATCAAAATTTTAAAAAATTAACGAGTATGACCCACCTTAGGATGTACTAAACCTATTTTTAACTTTATCTAATTTTGTATTAATGCTAAAAACAAGTTTATTAAACTATATATAACTGTTTGGAGTCACGAAAATACAATATGATCGACAATATTGGCCGTTTAACGTAGAATCGCTACAGTTTTTGTCCAAATATCATGCTTAAGACCCACTTTTCGTTGTCCTAATTGTATTCTAATTTGATTTCTAAACTTTTCTACATGATAATGCATATATGAAGACAGATACACAAGAATGAAATCAAAAAAATATGTTTTAAACAACCAAATATGTTGTTCAATGTCCAACAATTTTGATCAAAATTTTAAAAAATTCACGAGTATGACCCACCTTAGGATGAGCTAAACCTTTTTTTAACTTCATGTAATTATGTATTAATCATAAAAACATGATTATTAAACTATATATAACATTTTAGAGTCACGAAAACACAATTTGATCGACAATATTGGCCGTTCAACGTAGAATCGCAACAGTTTTTGTCAAAATATCAAGCTTAAAACCCATTTTTCGTTGTCCTAATTGTATTCTAATTGGATTTGTAATTTTTTTCTACATGATAAAGCATATATGAAGATAGATAGACAAGAATGAAATCAAAAAATATGTTTTAAACAATCAAATAGGTTGTTCAACGTCGAACAATTTTGATCAAAATTTTGAAAAATTAACGAGTATGACCCACCTTAGGATGTACTAAACCTATTTTTAACTCTATTTAATTATGTATTAATCTTAAAACAAGTTTATTAAACTATATATAACTGTTTGGAGTCACGAAAACACAATATGATCGACAATATTGGCCGTTTAACGTAGAATCGCTACAGTTTTTGTCCAAATATCAAGCTTAAAACCCATTTTTCGTTGTCCTAATTGTATTCTAATTTGATTTCTAAACTTTTCTACATGATAATGCATATATGAAGACAGTTACACAAGAATGAAATCAAAAAAATTTGTTTTAAACAACCAAATATGTTGTTCAATGTCGAACAATTTTGATCAAATTTTAAAAAATTTACAAGTATGACCCACCTTAGGATGTACTAAACCTTTTTTTAACTTGATGTAATTATGTATTAATCATAAAAACATGATTATTAAACTATATATAACATTTTAGGGTCACGAAAACACAATATGATCGACAATATTGGCCATTTAACGTAGAATCGATACAGTTTTTGTCAAAACATCAAACTTAAAACGTATTTTTCGTTGTCCTAATTGTATTCTAATTCGATTTCTAAACTTTTTCTACATTATAATACATAAATGAAGACAGATATACAAGAATGAAATAAAAAAAATATGTTTTAAACAATCAAATAGGTTGTTCAATGTCGAACAATTTTGATCAAAAATTTAAAAAATTAACGAGTATGACCCACCCTAGGATGTACTAAACCTATTTTTAACTTGATTTAATTATGTATTAATCCTATAAACAACTTTATTAAACTATATATAACTGTTTGGAGTTACTAAAACACAATATGATCGACAATATTGGCCGTTTAACGTAGAATCGCTACAGTTTTTGTCCAAATATCAAGCTTAAAACCCATTTTTCGTTCTCCTAATTGTATTCTAATTTGATTTATAAACTTCTTCTACATGATAATGCATATATGAAGACAGATACACAAGAATGAAATCAAAAAAATAAGTTTTAAACAACCAAATATGTTGTTCAATGTCGAACAATTTTGATCAAAATTTTAAAAAATTAACGAGTATGACCCACCTTAGGATATACTAAACCTATTTTTAACTTTATTTAATTTTGTATTAATGCTAAAAACAAGTTTATTAAACTATATATAACTGTTTGGAGTCACGAAAATACAATATGATCGACAATATTGGCCCTTTAACGTAGAATCGCAACAGTTTTTGTCAAAATATCAAGCTTAAAACCCATTTTTCGTTGTCCTAATTGTATTCTAATTCGATTTGTAAATTTTTTCTACATGATAAAAGCGTATTTGAAGATAGATAGACAAGAATAAAATCAAAAAAATATGTTTTAAACAATCAAATAGGTTGTTCAACGTCGAACAATTTTGATCAAAATTTTAAAAAATTAACGAGTATGACCCACCTTAGGATGTACTAAACCTATTTTTGACTTGATTTAATTATGTATTAATCCTAAAAACAAGTTTATTAAACTATATATAACTGTTTGGAGTCACGAAAACACAATATGATCGACAATATTGGCCGTTTAACGTAGAATCGCTACAGTTTTCGTCCAAATATCAAGCTTAAAACCTATTTTTCGTTGTCCTAATTGTATTCTAATTTGATTTCTAAACTTCTTCTACATGATAATGCATATATGAAGACAGATACACAAGAATGAAATCAAAAAAATATATTTTAGACAACCAAATATGTTGTTCAATGTCGAACAATTTTGATCAAAATTTTAAAAAATTCACGAGTATGACCCACCTTAGGATGTACTAAACCTATTTTTAAGTTGATGTAATTATGTATTAATCATAAAACATGTTTATTAAACTATATATAACATTTTAGAGTCACGAAAACACAATTTGATCGACAATATTGGCCGTTCAACGTAGAATCGCAACAGTTTTTGTCAAAATATCAAGCTTAAAACCCATTTTTCGTTGTCCTAATTGTATTCTAATTCGATTTGTAAATTTTTTCTACATGATAAAGCGTATTTGAAGATAGATAGACAAGAATAAAATCAAAAAAATATGTTTTAAACAATCAAATAGGTTGTTCAACGTCGAACAATTTTGATCAAAATTTTAAAAAATTAACGAGTATGACCCACCTTAGGATGTACTAAACCTATTTTTGACTTGATTTAATTATGTATTAATCCTAAAAACAAGTTTATTAAACTATATATAACTGTTTGGAGTCACGAAAACATAATATGATCGACAATATTGGCCGTTTAACGTAGAATCGCTACAGTTTTTGTCCAAATATCAAGCTTAAAACCTATTTTTCGTTGTCCTAATTGTATTCTAATTTGATTTCTAAACTTCTTCTACATGATAATGCATATATGAAGACAGATACACAAGAATGAAATCAAAAAAATATGTTTTAAACAACCAAATATGTTGTTCAATGTCGAATAATTTTGATCAAAATTTTAAAAAATTAACGAGAATGACCCACCTTAGGATGTACTAAACCAATTTTTAACTTTATTTAATTTTGTATTAATGCTAAAAACAAGTTTATTAAACTATATATAACTGTTTGGAGTCACGAAAATACAATATGATCGGCAATATTGGCCGTTTAACGTAGAATCGCTACAGTTTTTGTCCAAATATCAAGCTTAAAACCTATTTTTCGTTGTCCTAATTGTATTCTAATTTGATTTCTAAACTTTTCTACATGATAATGCATATATGAAGACAGTTACACAAGAATGAAATCAAAAAAAATTGTTTTAAACAACCAAATATGTTGTTCAATGTCGAACAATTTTGATCAAATTTTAAAAAATTCACGAGTATGACCCACCTTAGGATGTACTAAACCAATTTTTAACTTGATGTAATTATGTATTAATCATAAAAACATGTTTATTAAATTATATATAACATTTTAGAGTCACGAAAACACAATTTGATCGACAATATTGGCCGTTCAACGTAGAATCGCAACAGTTTTTGTCAAAATATCAAGCTTAAAACCCATTTTTCGTTGTCCTAATTGTATTCTAATTCGATTTGTAAATTTTTTCTACATGATAAAGCATATTTGAAGATAGATAGACAAGAATAAAATCAAAAAAATTTGTTTTAAACAATCAAATAGGTTGTTCAACGTCGAACAATTTTGATCAAAATTTTAAAAAATTAACGAGTATAACCCACCTTAGGATGTACTAAACCTATTTTTGACTTGATTTAATTATGTATTAATCCTAAAAACAAGTTTATTAAACTATACATAACTGTTTGGAGTCACGAAAACACAATATGATCGACAATATTGGCCGTTTAACGTAGAATCGCTACAGTTTTTGTCCAAATATCAAGCTTAAAACCTATTTTTCGTTGTCCTAATTGTATTCTAATTTGATTTCTAAACTTCTTCTACATGATAATGCATATATGAAGACAGATACACAAGAATGAAATCAAAAAAATATATTTTAAACAACCAAATATGTTGTTCAATGTCGAACAATTTTGATCTAATTTTAAAAAATTCACGAGTATGACCCACCTTAGGATGTACTAAACCTATTTTTAACTTGATGTAATTATGTATTAATCATAAAAACATGTTTATTAAACTATATATAACATTTTAGAGTCACGAAAACACAGTTTGATCGACAATATTGGCCGTTCAACGTAGAATCGCAACAGTTTTTGTCAAAATATCAAGCTTAAAACCCATTTTTCGTTGTCCTAATTGTATTCTAATTCGATTTGTAAATTTTTTCTACATGATAAAGCATATTTGAAGATAGATAGACAAGAATAAAATCAAAAAAATTTGTTTTAAACAATCAAATAGGTTGTTCAACGTCGAACAATTTTGATCAAAATTTTAAAAAATTAACGAGTATGACCCACCTTAGGATGTACTAAACCTATTTTTGACTTGATTTAATTATGTATTAATCCTAAAAACAAGTTTATTAAACTATATATAACTGTTTGGAGTCACGAAAACACAATATGATCGACAATATTGGCCGTTTAACGTAGAATCGCAACAGTTTTTGTCAAAATATCAAGCTTAAAACGCATTTTTCGTTGTCCTAATTGTATTCTAATTCGATTTGTAAATTTTTTCTACATGATAAAGCATATATGAAGACAGATAGACAAGAATGAAATCAAAAAAATATGTTTTAAACAATCAAATAGGTTGTTCAACGTCGAACAATTTTGATCAAAATTTTAAAAAATTCACGAGTATGACCCACCTTGGGATGTACTAAACCTATTTTTAACTTTATTTAATTTTGTAATAATGCTAAAAACAAGTTTATTAAACTATATATAACTATTTGGAGTCACGAAAAAACAATATGATCGACAACATTGGCCGTTTAACGTAGAATCACTACAGTTTTTGTCCAAATATCAAGCTTAAAACCCATTTTTCGTTGTCCTAATTGTATTCTAATTTGATATCTAAACTTTTCTACATGGTAATCCATATATGAAGACAGTTACACAAGAATGAAATCAAAAAAATATGTTTTAAACAACCAAATATGTTGTTCAATGTCGAACAATTTTGATCAAAATTTTAAAAAATTTATGAGTATGACCCACCTTGGGATGTCCTAAACCTTTTTTTAACTTTATTTAATTTTGTAATAATGCTAAAAACAAGTTTATTAAACTATATATAACTGTTTGGAGTCACGAAAATACAATACGATCTACAATATTGGCCGTTTAACGTAGAATCGCTACAGTTTTTGTCCAAATATCAAGCTTAAAACCCATTTTTCGTTGTCCTAATTGTATTCTAATTTGATTTCTAAACTTTTCTACATGATAATGCATATATGAAGACAGTTACACAAGAATGAAATCAAAAAAATTTGTTTTAAACAATCAAATATGTTGTTCAATGTCGAACAATTTTGATCAAATTTTAAAAAATTTACAAGTATGACCCACCTTAGGATGTACTAAACCTTTTTTTAACTTGATGTAATTATGTATTAATCATAAAAACATGATTATTAAACTATATATAACATTTTAGGGTCACGAAAACACAATATGATCGACAATATTGGCCATTTAACGTAGAATCGATACAGTTTTTGTCAAAACATCAAACTTAAAACGTATTTTTCGTTGTCCTAATTGTATTCTAATTCGATTTCTAAACTTTTTCTACATTATAATACATAAATGAAGACAGATATACAAGAATGAAATAAAAAAAATATGTTTTAAACAATCAAATAGGTTGTTCAATGTCGAACAATTTTGATCAAAAATTTAAAAAATTAACGAGTATGACCCACCCTAGGATGTACTAAACCTATTTTTAACTTGATTTAATTATGTATTAATCCTATAAAAAACTTTATTAAACTATATATAACTGTTTGGAGTTACTAAAACACAATATGATCGACAATATGGGCCGTTTAACGTAGAATCGCTACAGTTTTTGTCCAAATATCAAGCTTAAAACCCATTTTTCGTTCTCCTAATTGTATTCTAATTTGATTTATAAACTTCTTCTACATGATAATGCATATATGAAGACAGATACACAAGAATGAAATCAAAAAAATATATGTTAGACAACCAAATATGTTGTTCAATGTCGAACAATTTTGATCAAAATTTTAAAAAATTCACGAGTATGACCCACCTTAGGATGTACTAAACCTATTTTTAAGTTGATGTAATTATGTATTAATCATAAAAACATGTTTATTAAACTATATATAACATTTCAGAGTCACGAAAACACAATTTGATCGACAATATTGGCCGTTCAACGTAGAATCGCAACAGTTTTTGTCAAAATATCAAGCTTAAAACCCATTTTTCGTTGTCCTAATTGTATTCTAATTCGATTTGTAAATTTTTTCTACATGATAAAGCGTATTTGAAGATAGATAGACAAGAATAAAATCAAAAAAATATGTTTTAAACAATCAAATAGGTTGTTCAACGTCGAACAATTTTGATCAAAATTTTAAAAAATTAACGAGTATGACCCACCTTAGGATGTACTAAACCTATTTTTGACTTGATTTAATTATGTATTAATCCTAAAAACAAGTTTATTAAACTATATATAACTGTTTGGAGTCACGAAAATACAATATGATCGGCAATATTGGCCGTTTAACGTAGAATCGCTACAGTTTTTGTCCAAATATCAAGCTTAAAACCCATTTTTCGTTGTCCTAATTGTATTCTAATTTGATTTCTAAACTTTTCTACATGATAATGCATATATGAAGACAGTTACACAAGAATGAAATCAAAAAAATTTGTTTTAAACAACCAAATATGTTGTTCAATGTCGAACAATTTTGATCAAATTTTAAAAAATTCACGAGTATGACCCACCTTAGGATGTACTAAACCTATTTTTAACTTGATGTAATTATGTATTAATCATAAAAACATGTTTATTAAACTATATATAACATTTTAGAGTCACGAAAACACAATTTGATCGACAATATTGGCCGTTCAACGTAGAATCGCAACAGTTTTTGTCAAAATATCAAGCTTAAAACCCATTTTTCGTTGTCCTAATTGTATTCTAATTCGATTTGTAAATTTTTTCTACATGATAAAGCGTATTTGAAGATAGATAGACAAGAATAAAATCAAAAAAATATGTTTTAAACAATCAAATAGGTTGTTCAACGTCGAACAATTTTGATCAAAATTTTAAAAAATTAACGAGTATGACCCACCTTAGGATGTACTAAACCTATTTTTGACTTGATTTAATTATGTATTAATCCTAAAAACAAGTTTATTAAACTATATATAACTGTTTGGAGTCACGAAAATACAATATGATCGGCAATATTGGCCGTTTAACGTAGAATCGCTACAGTTTTTGTCCAAATATCAAGCTTAAAACCCATTTTTCGTTGTCCTAATTGTATTCTAATTTGATTTCTAAACTTTTCTACATGATAATGCATATATGAAGACAGTTACACAAGAATGAAATCAAAAAAATTTGTTTTAAACAACCAAATATGTTGTTCAATGTCGAACAATTTTGATCAAATTTTAAAAAATTCACGAGTATGACCCACCTTAGGATGTACTAAACCTATTTTTAACTTGATGTAATTATGTATTAATCATAAAAACATGTTTATTAAACTATATATAACATTTTAGAGTCACGAAAACACAATTTGATCGACAATATTGGCCGTTCAACGTAGAATCGCAACAGTTTTTGTCAAAATATCAAGCTTAAAACCCATTTTTCGTTGTCCTAATTGTATTCTAATTCGATTTGTAAATTTTTTCTACATGATAAAGCATATTTGAAGATAGATAGACAAGAATAAAATCAAAAAAATTTGTTTTAAACAATCAAATAGGTTGTTCAACGTCGAACAATTTTGATCAAAATTTTAAAAAATTAACGAGTATAACCCACCTTAGGATGTACTAAACCTATTTTTGACTTGATTTAATTATGTATTAATCCTAAAAACAAGTTTATTAAACTATATATAACTGTTTGGAGTCACGAAAACACAATATGATCGACAATATTGGCCGTTTAACGTAGAATCGCTACAGTTTTTGTCCAAATATCAAGCTTAAAACCTATTTTTCGTTGTCCTAATTGTATTCTAATTTGATTTCTAAACTTCTTCTACGTGATAATGCATATATGAAGACAGATACACAAGAATGAAATCAAAAAAATATATTTTAAACAACCAAATAGGTTGTTCAATGTCGAACAATTTTGATCAAATTTTAAAAAATTCACGAGTATGACCCACCTTAGGATGTACTAAACCTATTTTTAACTTGATGTAATTATGTATTAATCATAAAAACATGTTTATTAAACTATATATAACATTTTAGAGTCACGAAAACACAATTTGATCGACAATATTGGCCGTTCAACGTAGAATCGCAACAGTTTTTGTCAAAATATCAAGCTTAAAACCCATTTTTCGTTGTCCTAATTGTATTCTAATTCGATTTGTAAATTTTTTCTACATGATAAAGCATATTTGAAGATAGATAGACAAGAATAAAATCAAAAAAATTTGTTTTAAACAATCAAATAGGTTGTTCAACGTCGAACAATTTTGATCAAAATTTTAAAAAATTAACGAGTATAACCCACCTTAGGATGTACTAAACCTATTTTTGACTTGATTTAATTATGTATTAATCCTAAAAACAAGTTTATTAAACTATATATAACTGTTTGGAGTCACGAAAACACAATATGATCGACAATATTGGCCGTTTAACGTAGAATCGCAACAGTTTTTGTCAAAATATCAAGCCTAAAACGCATTTTTCGTTGTCCTAATTGTATTCTAATTCGATTTGTAAATTTTTTCTACATGATAAAGCATATATGAAGACAGATAGACAAGAATGAAATCAAAAAAATATGTTTTAAACAATCAAATAGGTTGTTCAACGTCGAACAATTTTGATCAAAATTTTAAAAAATTCACGAGTATGACCCACCTTGGGATGTACTAAACCTATTTTTAACTTTATTTAATTTTGTAATAATGCTAAAAACAAGTTTATTAAACTATATATAACTATTTGGAGTCACGAAAAAACAATATGATCGACAACATTGGCCGTTTAACGTAGAATCACTACAGTTTTTGTCCAAATATCAAGCTTAAAACCCATTTTTCGTTGTCCTAATTGTATTCTAATTTGATATCTAAACTTTTCTACATGGTAATCCATATATGAAGACAGTTACACAAGAATGAAATCAAAAAAATATGTTTTAAACAACCAAATATGTTGTTCAATGTCGAACAATTTTGATCAAAATTTTAAAAAATTTATGAGTATGACCCACCTTGGGATGTACTAAACCTTTTTTTAACTTTATTTAATTTTGTAATAATGCTAAAAACAAGTTTATTAAACTATATATAACTGTTTGGAGTCACGAAAATACAATATGATCTACAATATTGGCCGTTTAACGTAGAATCGCTACAGTTTTTGTCCAAATATCAAGCTTAAAACCCATTTTTCGTTGTCCTAATTGTATTCTAATTTGATTTCTAAACTTTTCCACATGATAATCCATATATGAAGACAGTTATACAAGAATGAAATAAAAAAAATATGTTTCAAACAATCAAATAGGTTGTTCAATGTCGAACAATTTTGATCAAAATTTTAAAAAATTCACGAGTATGACCCACCTTGGGATGTACTAAAGCTATTTTTAACTTGATTTAATTATGTATTAACCCTAAAAACAAGTTTATTAAACTATATATAACTGTTTCGAGTCACGAAAATACAATATGATCGTCAATATTGGCCGTTTAACGTAGAATCGCTACAATTTTTGTCCAAATGTCAAGCTTAAAACCCATTTTTCAGTGTCCTAATTGTATTCTAATTTGATTTCTAAACTTTTTCTACATGATAATGCATATATGAAGACAGATACATAAGAATGAAATCAAAAAAATATGTTTTAAACAATCAAATAGGTTGTTCAATGTCGAACAATTTTGATCAAAATTTTAAAAAATTCACGAGTATGACCCACCTTGGGATGTACTAAAGCTATTTTTAACTTGATTTAATTATGTATTAACCCTAAAAACAAGTTTATTAAACTATATATAACTGTTTCGAGTCACGAAAATACAATATGATCGTCAATATTGGCCGTTTAACGTAGAATCGCTACAATTTTTGTCCAAATGTCAAGCTTAAAACCCATTTTTCAGTGTCCTAATTGTATTCTAATTTGATTTCTAAACTTTTTCTACATGATAATGCATATATGAAGACAGATACACAAGAATGAAATCAAAAAAATATGTTTTAAACAATCAAATAGGTTGTTCAATGTCGAACAATTTTGATCAAAATTTTAAAAAATTCACGAGTATGACCCACTTTGGGATGTACTAAAGCTATTTTTAACTTGATTCAATTATGTATTAACCCTAAAAACAAGTTTATTAAACTATATATAACTTTTTCGAGTCACGAAAATACAATATGATCGACAATATTGGCCGTTTAACGTAGAATCGCTACAATTTTTGTCCAAATGTCAAGCTTAAAACCCATTTTTCGGTGTCCTAATTGTATTCTAATTTGATTTCTAAACTTCTTCTACATGATAATGCATATATGAAGACAGATACACAAGAATGAACTCAAAAAAATATGTTTTAAACAACCAAATATGTTGTTCAATGTCCAACAATTTTGATCAAAATTTTAAAAAATTAACGAGTATGACCCACCTTAGGATGTACTAAACCTATTTTTGACTTGATTTAATTATGTATTAATCCTAAAAACAAGTTTATTAAACTATATATAACTGTTTGGAGTCACGAAAACACAATATGATCGACAATATTGACGTTTAACGTAGAATCGCTACAGTTTTTGTCCAAATATCAAGCTTAAAACCCATTTTTCGTTGTCCTAATTGTATTCTAATTTGATTTCTAAAATTTTCTACATGATAATGCATATATGAAGACAGTTACACAAGAATGAAATCAAAAAAATTTGTTTTAAACAACCAAATATGTTGTTCAATGTCGAATAATTTTGATCAAATTTTAAAAAATTCACGAGTATGACCCACCTTAGGATGTACTAAACCTATTTTTAACTTGATGTAATTATGTATTAATCATAAAAACATGTTTATTAAACTATATATAACATTTTAGAGTCACGAAAACACAATTTGATCGACAATATTGGCCGTTCAACGTAGAATAGCAACAGTTTTTGTCAAAATATCAAGCTTAAAACCCATTTTTCGTTGTCCTAATTGTATTCTAATTCGATTTGTAAATTTTTTCTACATGATAAAGCATATTTGAAGATAGATAGACAAGAATAAAATCAAAAAAATTTGTTTTAAACAATCAAATAGGTTGTTCAACGTCGAACAATTTTGATCAAAATTTTAAAAAATTAACGAGTATAACCCACCTTAGGATGTACTAAACCTATTTTTGACTTGATTTAATTATGTATTAATCCTAAAAACAAGTTTATTAAACTATATATAACTGTTTGGAGTCACAAAAACACAATATGATCGACAATATTGGCCGTTTAACGTAGAATCGCTACAGTTTTTGTCCAAATATCAAGCTTAAAACCTATTTTTCGTTGTCCTAATTGTATTCTAATTTGATTTCTAAACTTCTTCTACATGATAATGCATATATGAAGACAGATACACAAGAATGAAATCAAAAAAATATGTTTTAAACAACCAAATATGTTGTTCAATGTCGAATAATTTTGATCAAAATTTTAAAAAATTAACGAGAATGACCCACCTTAGGATGTACTAAACCAATTTTTAACTTTATTTAATTTTGTATTAATGCTAAAAACAAGTTTATTAAACTATATAACTGTTTGGAGTCACGAAAATACAATATGATCGGCAATATTGGCCGTTTAACGTAGAATCGCTACAGTTTTTGTCCAAATATCAAGCTTAAAACCCATTTTTCGTTGTCCTAATTGTATTCTAATTTGATTTCTAAACTTTTCTACATGATAATGCATATATGAAGACAGTTACACAAGAATGAAATCAAAAAAATTTGTTTTAAACAACCAAATATGTTGTTCAATGTCGAACAATTTTGATCAAATTTTAAAAAATTTACAAGTATGACCCACCTTAGGATGTACTAAACCATTTTTTAACTTGATGTAATTATGTATTAATCATAAAAACATGATTATTAAACTATATATAACATTTTAGAGTCACGAAAACACAATATGATCGACAATATTGGCCCTTTAACGTATAATCTATACAGTTTTTGTCAAAACATCAAACTTAAAACCTATTTTTCGTTGTCCTAATTGTATTCTAATTTGATTTCTAAACTTCTTCTACATGATAATGCATATATGAAGACAGATACACAAGAATGAAATCAAAAAAATATATTTTAAACAACCAAATATGCTGTTCAATGTCGAACAATTTTGATCAAATTTTAAAAAATTCACGAGTATGACCCACCTTAGGATGTACTAAACCTATTTTTAACTTGATGTAATTATGTATTAATCATAAAAACATGTTTATTAAACTATATATAACATTTTAGAGTCACGAAAACACAATTTGATCGACAATATTGGCCGTTCAACGTAGAATCGCAACAGTTTTTGTCAAAATATCAAGCTTAAAACCCATTTTTCGTTGTCCTAATTGTATTCTAATTCGATTTGTAAATTTTTTCTACATGATAAAGCATATTTGAAGATAGATAGACAAGAATAAAATCAAAAAAATTTGTTTTAAACAATCAAATAGGTTGTTCAACGTCGAACAATTTTGATCAAAATTTTAAAAAATTAACGAGTATGACCCACCTTAGGATGTACTAAACCTATTTTTGACTTGATTTAATTATGTATTAATCCTAAAAACAAGTTTATTAAACTATATATAACTGTTTGGAGTCACGAAAACACAATATGATCGACAATATTGGCCGTTTAACGTAGAATCGCAACAGTTTTTGTCAAAATATCAAGCTTAAAACGCATTTTTCGTTGTCCTAATTGTATTCTAATTCGATTTGTAAATTTTTTCTACATGATAAAGCATATATGAAGACAGATAGACAAGAATGAAATCAAAAAAATATGTTTTAAACAATCAAATAGGTTGTTCAACGTCGAACAATTTTGATCAAAATTTTAAAAAATTCACGAGTATGACCCACCTTGGGATGTACTAAACCTATTTTTAACTTTATTTAATTTTGTAATAATGCTAAAAACAAGTTTATTAAACTATATATAACTATTTGGAGTCACGAAAAAACAATATGATCGACAACATTGGCCGTTTAACGTAGAATCACTACAGTTTTTGTCCAAATATCAAGCTTAAAACCCATTTTTCGTTGTCCTAATTGTATTCTAATTTGATATCTAAACTTTTCTACATGGTAATCCATATATGAAGACAGTTACACAAGAATGAAATCAAAAAAATATGTTTTAAACAACCAAATATGTTGTTCAATGTCGAACAATTTTGATCAAAATTTTAAAAAATTTAGGAGTATGACCCACCTTGGGATGTACTAAACCTTTTTTTAACTTTATTTAATTTTGTAATAATGCTAAAAACAAGTTTATTAAACTATATATAACTGTTTGGAGTCACGAAAATACAATATGATCTACAATATTGGCCGTTTAACGTAGAATCGCTACAGTTTTTGTCCAAATATCAAGCTTAAAACCCATTTTTCGTTGTCCTAATTGTATTCTAATTTGATTTCTAAACTTTTCCACATGATAATCCATATATGAAGACAGTTATACAAGAATGAAATAAAAAAAATATGTTTCAAACAATCAAATAGGTTGTTCAATGTCGAACAATTTTGATCAAAATTTTAAAAAATTCACGAGTATGACCCACCTTGGGATGTACTAAAGCTATTTTTAACTTGATTTAATTATGTATTAACCCTAAAAACAAGTTTATTAAACTATATATAACTGTTTCGAGTCACGAAAATACAATATGATCGTCAATATTGGCCGTTTAACGTAGAATCGCTACAATTTTTGTCCAAATGTCAAGCTTAAAACCCATTTTTCAGTGTCCTAATTGTATTCTAATTTGATTTCTAAACTTTTTCTACATGATAATGCATATATGAAGACAGATACATAAGAATGAAATCAAAAAAATATGTTTTAAACAATCAAATAGGTTGTTCAATGTCGAACAATTTTGATCAAAATTTTAAAAAATTCACGAGTATGACCCACCTTGGGATGTACTAAAGCTATTTTTAACTTGATTTAATTATGTATTAACCCTAAAAACAAGTTTATTAAACTATATATAACTGTTTCGAGTCACGAAAATACAATATGATCGTCAATATTGGCCGTTTAATTTAGAATCGCTACAATTTTTGTCCAAATGTCAAGCTTAAAACCCATTTTTCAGTGTCCTAATTGTATTCTAATTTGATTTCTAAACTTTTTCTACATGATAATGCATATATGAAGACTCATACACAAGAATGAAATAAAAAAAAATATGTTTTAAACAATCAAATAGGTTGTTCAATGTCGAACAATTTTGATCAAAATTTTAAAAAATTCACGAGTATGACCCACTTTGGGATGTACTAAAGCTATTTTTAACTTGATTCAATTATGTATTAACCCTAAAAACAAGTTTATTAAACTATATATAACATTTTCGAGTCACGAAAATACAATATGATCGACAATATTGGCCGTTTAACGTAGAATCGCTACAATTTTTGTCCAAATGTCAAGCTTAAAACCCATTTTTCGGTGTCCTAATTGTATTCTAATTTGATTTCTAAACTTCTTCTACATGATAATGCATATATGAAGACAGATACACAAGAATGAACTCAAAAAAATATGTTTTAAACAACCAAATATGTTGTTCAATGTCCAACAATTTTGATCAAAATTTTAAAAAATTCACGAGTATGACCCACCTTAGGATGTACTAAACCTATTTTTAACTTGATGTAATTATGTATTAATCATAAAAACATGTTTATTAAACTATATATAACATTTTAGAGTCACGAAAACACAATTTGATCGACAATATTGGCCGTTCAACGTAGAATCGCAACAGTTTTTGTCAAAATATCAAGCTTAAAACCCATTTTTCGTTGTCCTAATTGTATTCTAATTCGATTTGTAAATTTTTTCTACATGATAAAGCATATTTGAAGATAGATAGACAAGAATAAAATCAAAAAAATTTGTTTTAAACAATCAAATAGGTTGTTCAACGTCGAACAATTTTGATCAAAATTTTAAAAAATTAACGAGTATGACCCACCTTAGGATGTACTAAACCTATTTTTGACTTGATTTAATTATGTATTAATCCTAAAAACAAGTTTATTAAACTATATATAACTGTTTGGAGTCACGAAAACACAATATGATCGACAATATTGGCCGTTTAACGTAGAATCGCAACAGTTTTTGTCAAAATATCAAGCTTAAAACGCATTTTTCGTTGTCCTAATTGTATTCTAATTCGATTTGTAAATTTTTTCTACATGATAAAGCATATATGAAGACAGATAGACAAGAATGAAATCAAAAAAATATGTTTTAAACAATCAAATAGGTTGTTCAACGTCGAACAATTTTGATCAAAATTTTAAAAAATTCACGAGTATGACCCACCTTGGGATGTACTAAACCTATTTTTAACTTTATTTAATTTTGTAATAATGCTAAAAACAAGTTTATTAAACTATATATAACTATTTGGAGTCACGAAAAAACAATATGATCGACAACATTGGCCGTTTAACGTAGAATCACTACAGTTTTTGTCCAAATATCAAGCTTAAAACCCATTTTTCGTTGTCCTAATTGTATTCTAATTTGATATCTAAACTTTTCTACATGGTAATCCATATATGAAGACAGTTACACAAGAATGAAATCAAAAAAATATGTTTTAAACAACCAAATATGTTGTTCAATGTCGAACAATTTTGATCAAAATTTTAAAAAATTTAGGAGTATGACCCACCTTGGGATGTACTAAACCTTTTTTTAACTTTATTTAATTTTGTAATAATGCTAAAAACAAGTTTATTAAACTATATATAACTGTTTGGAGTCACGAAAATACAATATGATCTACAATATTGGCCGTTTAACGTAGAATCGCTACAGTTTTTGTCCAAATATCAAGCTTAAAACCCATTTTTCGTTGTCCTAATTGTATTCTAATTTGATTTCTAAACTTTTCCACATGATAATCCATATATGAAGACAGTTATACAAGAATGAAATAAAAAAAATATGTTTCAAACAATCAAATAGGTTGTTCAATGTCGAACAATTTTGATCAAAATTTTAAAAAATTCACGAGTATGACCCACCTTGGGATGTACTAAAGCTATTTTTAACTTGATTTAATTATGTATTAACCCTAAAAACAAGTTTATTAAACTATATATAACTGTTTCGAGTCACGAAAATACAATATGATCGTCAATATTGGCCGTTTAACGTAGAATCGCTACAATTTTTGTCCAAATGTCAAGCTTAAAACCCATTTTTCAGTGTCCTAATTGTATTCTAATTTGATTTCTAAACTTTTTCTACATGATAATGCATATATGAAGACAGATACATAAGAATGAAATCAAAAAAATATGTTTTAAACAATCAAATAGGTTGTTCAATGTCGAACAATTTTGATCAAAATTTTAAAAAATTCACGAGTATGACCCACCTTGGGATGTACTAAAGCTATTTTTAACTTGATTTAATTATGTATTAACCCTAAAAACAAGTTTATTAAACTATATATAACTGTTTCGAGTCACGAAAATACAATATGATCGTCAATATTGGCCGTTTAATTTAGAATCGCTACAATTTTTGTCCAAATGTCAAGCTTAAAACCCATTTTTCAGTGTCCTAATTGTATTCTAATTTGATTTCTAAACTTTTTCTACATGATAATGCATATATGAAGACTCATACACAAGAATGAAATAAAAAAAAATATGTTTTAAACAATCAAATAGGTTGTTCAATGTCGAACAATTTTGATCAAAATTTTAAAAAATTCACGAGTATGACCCACTTTGGGATGTACTAAAGCTATTTTTAACTTGATTCAATTATGTATTAACCCTAAAAACAAGTTTATTAAACTATATATAACATTTTCGAGTCACGAAAATACAATATGATCGACAATATTGGCCGTTTAACGTAGAATCGCTACAATTTTTGTCCAAATGTCAAGCTTAAAACCCATTTTTCGGTGTCCTAATTGTATTCTAATTTGATTTCTAAACTTCTTCTACATGATAATGCATATATGAAGACAGATACACAAGAATGAACTCAAAAAAATATGTTTTAAACAACCAAATATGTTGTTCAATGTCCAACAATTTTGATCAAAATTTTAAAAAATTCACGAGTATGACCCACCTTAGGATGTACTAAACCTATTTTTAACTTGATGTAATTATGTATTAATCATAAAAACATGTTTATTAAACTATATATAACATTTTAGAGTCACGAAAACACAATTTGATCGACAATATTGGCCGTTCAACGTAGAATCGCAACAGTTTTTGTCAAAATATCAAGCTTAAAACCCATTTTTCGGTGTCCTAATTGTATTCTAATTCGATTTGTAAATTTTTTCTACATGATAAAGCATATTTGAAGATAGATAGACAAGAATAAAATCAAAAAAATTTGTTTTAAACAATCAAATAGGTTGTTCAACGTCGAACAGTTTTGATCAAAATTTTAAAAAATTAACGAGTACGACCCACCTTAGGATGTACTAAACCTATTTTTGACTTGATTTAATTATGTATTAATCCTAAAAACAAGTTTATTAAACTATATATAACTGTTTGGAGTCACAAAAACACAATATGATCGACAATATTGGCCGTTTAACGTAGAATCGCTACAGTTTTTGTCCAAATATCAAGCTTAAAACCTATTTTTCGTTGTCCTAATTGTATTCTAATTTGATTTCTATACTTCTTCTACATGATAATGCATATATGAAGACAGATACACAAGAATGAAATCAAAAAAATATGTTTTAAACAACCAAATATGTTGTTCAATGTCGAATAATTTTGATCAAAATTTTAAAAAATTAACGAGAATGACCCACCTTAGGATGTACTAAACCAATTTTTAACTTTATCTAATTTTGTATTAATGCTAAAAACAAGTTTATTAAACTATATATAACTGTTTGGAGTCACGAAAATACAATATGATCGGCAATATTGGCCGTTTAACGTAGAATCGCTACAGTTTTTGTCCAAATATCAAGCTTAAAACCCATTTTTCGTTGTCCTAATTGTATTCTAATTTGATTTCTAAACTTTTCTACATGATAATGCATATATGAAGACAGTTACACAAGAATGAAATCAAAAAAATTTGTTTTAAACAACCAAATATGTTGTTCAATGTCGAACAATTTTGATCAAATTTTAAAAAATTTACAAGTATGACCCACCTTAGGATGTACTAAACCATTTTTTAACTTTATGTAATTATGTATTAATCATAAAAACATGATTATTAAACTATATATAACATTTTAGAGTCACGAAAACACAATATGATCGACAATATTGGCCCTTTAACGTATAATCTATACAGTTTTTGTCAAAACATCAAACTTAAAACGTATTTTTCGTTGTCCTAATTGTATTCTAATTTGATTTCTAAACTTCTTCTACATGATAATGCATATATGAAGACAGATACATAAAAATGAAATCAAAAAAATATGTTTTAAACAACCAAATATGTTGTTCAATGTCCAACAATTTTGATCAAAATTTTAAAAAATTAACGAGTATGACCCATCTTAGGATGTACTAAACCTTTTTTTAACTTGATGTAATTATGTATTAATCATAAAAACATGATTATTAAACTATATATAACATTTTAGAGTCACGAAAACACAATATGATCGACAATATTGGCCATTAAACGTAGAATCTATACAGTTTTTGTCAAAACATCAAACTTAAAACGTATTTTTCGTTATCCTAATTGTATTTTAATTTGATTTCTAAACTTCTTCTACATGATAATGCATATATGAAGACAGATACACAAAAATGAAATCAAAAAAATATGTTTTAAACAACCAAATACGTTGTTCAATGTCCAACAATTTTGATCAAAATTTTAAAAAATTAACGAGTATGACCCATCTTAGGATGTACTAAACCTTTTTTTAACTTGATGTAATTATGTATTAATCATAAAAACATGATTATTAAACTATATATAACATTTTAGAGTCACGAAAACACAATATGATCGACAATATTGGCCATTTAACGTAGAATCTATACAGTTTTTGTCAAAACATCAAACTTAAAACGTATTTTTCGTTACCCTAATTGTATTTTAATTTGATTTCTAAACTTCTTCTACATGATAATGCATATATGAAGACAGATACACAAGAATGAAATCAAAAAAATATGTTTTAAACAACCAAATATGTTGTTCAATGTCGAACAATTTCGATCAAAATTTTAAAAAATTAACGAGTATGACCCACCTTAGGATGCACTAAACCTATTTTTAACTTTATTTAATTTTGTATTAATGCTAAAAACAAGTTTATTAAACTAAATATAACTGTTTGGAGTCACGAAAATACAATATGATCGACAATATTGGCCGTTTAACGTAGAATCGCTACAGTTTTTGTCCAAATATCAAGCTTAAAACCCATTTTTCGTTGTTCTAATTGTATTCTAATTTGATTTATAAACTTCTTCTACATGATAATGCATATATGAAGACAGATACACAAGAATGAAATCAAAAAAATATGTTTTAAACAACCAAATATGTTGTTCAATGTCGAACAATTTTGATCAAAATTTTAAAAAATTAACGAGTATGACCCACCTTAGGATGTACTAAACCTTTTTTTAACTTCATGTAATTATGTATTAATCATAAAAACATGATTATTAAACTATATATAACATTTTAGAGTCACGAAAACACAATTTGATCAACAATATTGGCCGTTCAACGTAGAATCGCAACCGTTTTTGTCAAAATATCAAGCTTAAAATCCATTTTTCGTTGTCCTAATTGTATTCTAATTCGATTTGTAAATTTTTTCTACATGATAAAGCATATATGAAGATAGATAGATAAGAATGAAATCAAAAAAATATGTTTTAAACAATCAAATAGGTTGTTCAACGTCGAACAATTTTGATCAAAAATTTAAAAAATTAACGAGTATGACCCACCCTAGGATGTACTAAACCTATTTTTAACTTGATTTAATTGTGTATTAATCCTAAAAACAACTTTATTAAACTATATATAACTGTTTGGAGTCACGAAAACACAATATGATCGACAATATTGGCCGTTTAACGTAGAATCGCTACAGTTTTTGTCCAAATATCAAGCTTAAAACCCATTTTTTGTTGTCCTAATTGTATTCTAATTTGATTTATAAACTTCTTCTACATGATAATGCATATATGAAGACAGATACACAAGAATGAAATCAAAAAAATATGTTTTAAACAACCAAATATGTTGTTCAATGTCGAACAATTTTGATCAATATTTTAAAAAATTAACGAGTATGACCCACCTTAGGATGTACTAAACCTATTTTTAACTTTATCTAATTTTGTATTAATGCTAAAAACAAGTTTATTAAACTATATATAACTGTTTGGAGTCACGAAAATACAATATGATCGACAACATTGGCCGTTTAACGTAGAATCGCTACAGTTTTTGTCCAAATATCATGCTTAAGACCCACTTTTCGTTGTCCTAATTGTATTCTAATTTGATTTCTAAACTTTTCTACATGATAATGCATATATGAAGACAGATACACAAGAATGAAATCAAAAAAATATGTTTTAAACAACCAAATATGTTGTTCAATGTCCAACAATTTTGATCAAAATTTTAAAAAATTCACGAGTATGACCCACCTTAGGATGTGCTAAACCTTTTTTTAACTTCATGTAATTATGTATTAATCATAAAAACATGATTATTAAACTATATATAACATTTTAGAGTCACGAAAACACAATTTGATCGACAATATTGGCCGTTCAACGTAGAATCGCAACAGTTTTTGTCAAAATATCAAGCTTAAAACCTATTTTTCGTTGTCCTAATTGTATTCTAATTGAATTTGTAATTTTTTTCTACATGATAAAGCATATATGAAGATAGATAGACAAGAATGAAATCAAAAAAATATGTTTTAAACAATCAAATAGGTTGTTCAACGTCGAACAATTTTGATCAAAATTTTAAAAAATTAACGAGTATGACCCACCTTAGGATGTACTAAACCTATTTTTAACTCTATTTAATTATGTATTAATCCTAAAACAAGTTTATTAAACTATATATAACTGTTTGGAGTCACGAAAACACAATATGATCGACAATATTGGCCGTTTAACGTAGAATCGCTACAGTTTTTGTCCAAATATCAAGCTTAAAACCCATTTTTCGTTGTCCTAATTGTATTCTAATTTGATTTCTAAACTTTTCTACATGATAATGCATATATGAAGACAGTTACACAAGAATGAAATCAAAAAAATTTGTTTTAAACAACCAAATATGTTGTTCAATGTCGAACAATTTTGATCAAATTTTAAAAAATTTACAAGTATGACCCACCTTAGGATGTACTAAACCTTTTTTTAACTTGATGTAATTATGTATTAATCATGAAAACATGATTATTAAACTATATATAACATTTTAGGGTCACGAAAACACAATATGATCGACAATATTGGCCATTTAACGTAGAATCGATACAGTTTTTGTCAAAACATCAAACTTAAAACGTATTTTTCGTTGTCCTAATTGTATTCTAATTCGATTTCTAAACTTTTTCTACATTATAATACATAAATGAAGACAGATATACAAGAATGAAATAAAAAAAATATGTTTTAAACAATCAAACAGGTTGTTCAATGTCGAACAATTTTGATCAAAATTTTAAAAAATTCACGAGTATGACCCACCTTAGGATGTACAAAAGCTATTTTTAACTTGATTTAATTATGTATTAACCCTAAAAACAAGTTTATTAAACTATATATAACTGTTTCGAGTCACGAAAATACAATATAATCGATAATATTGGCCGTTTAACGTAGAATCGCTACTGTTTTTGTCCAAACATCAAGCTTAAAACCCATTTTTCGGTGTCCTAATTGTATTCTAATTTGATTTCTAAACTTCTTATACATGATAATGCATATATGAAGACAGATACACAAGAATGAAATCAAAAAAATATGTTTTAAACAACCAAATATGTTGTTCAATGTCGAACAATTTTGATCAAAATTTTAAAAAATTCACGAGTATGACCCACCTTAGGATGTACTAAACCTATTTTTAACTTGATGTAATTATGTATTAATCATAAAAACAAGTTTATTAAACTATATATAACATTTTAGAGTCACGAAAACACAATTTGATCGACAATATTGGCCGTTCAACGTAGAATCGCAATAGTTTTCGTCAAAATATCAAGCTTAAAATCTATTTTTCGTTGTCCTAATTGTATTCTAATTCGATTTGTAAATTTTTTCTACATGATAAAGCATATATGAAGATAGATAGACAAGAATGAAATCAAAAAAATATGTTTTAAACAATCAAATAGGTTGTTCAACGTCGAACAATTTTGATCAAAAATTTAAAAAATTAACGAGTATGACCCACCCTAGGATGTACTAAACCTATTTTTAACTTGATTTAATTATGTATTAATCCTATAAACAACTTTATTAAACTATATATAACTGTTTGGAGTCACTAAAACACAATATGATCGACAATATTGGCCGTTTAACGTAGAATCGCTACAGTTTTTGTCCAAATATCAAGCTTAAAACCCATTTTTCGTTGTCCTGATTGTATTCTAATTTGATTTATAAACTTCTTCTACATGATAATGCATATATGAAGACAGATACACAAGAATGAAATCAAAAAAATATGTTTTAAACAACCAAATATGTTGTTCAATGTCGAACAATTTTGATCAAAATTTTAAAAAATTAACGAGTATGAACCACCTTAGGATATACTAAACCTATTTTTAACTTTATTTAATTTTGTATTAATGCTAAAAACAAGTTTATTAAACTATATATAACTGTTTGGAGTCACGAAAATACAATATGATCGACAATATTGGCCCTTTAACGTAGAATCGCTACAGTTTTTGTCCAAATATCAAGCTTAAAACCCATTTTTCGTTGTCCTAATTGTATTCTAATTTGATTTCTAAACTTTTCTACATGATAATGCATATATGAAGACAGTTACACAAGAATGAAATCAAAAAAATTTGTTTTAAACAACCAAATATGTTGTTCAATGTCGAACAATTTTGATCAAATTTTAAAAAATTTTCAAGTACGACCCACCTTAGGATGTACTAAACCTTTTTTTAACTTGATGTAATTATGTATTAATCATAAAAACATGATTATTAAACTATATATAACATTTTAGAGTCACGAAAACACAATATGATCGACAATATTGGCCATTTAACGTAGAATCTATACAGTTTTTGTCAAAACATCAAACTTAAAACGTATTTTTCGTTATCCTAATTGTATTCTAAATTGATTTCTAAACTTCTTCTACATGATAATGCATATATGAAGACAGATACACAATAATGAAATCAAAAAAATATGTTTTAAACAACCAAATATGTTGTTCAATGTCCAACAATTTTGATCAAAATTTTAAAAAATTCACGAGTATGACCCACCTTAGGATGTGCTAAACCTTTTTTTAACTTCATGTAATTATGTATTAATCATAAAAACATGATTATTAAACTATATATAACATTTTAGAGTCACGAAAACACAATTTGATCGACAATATTGGCTGTTCAACGTAGAATCGCAACAGTTTTTGTCAAAATATCAAGCTTAAAACCCATTTTTCGTTGTCCTAATTGTATTCTAATTGGATTTGTAATTTTTTTCTACATGATAAAGCATATATGAAGATAGATAGACAAGAATGAAATCAAAAAATATGTTTTAAACAATCAAATAGGTTGTTCAACGTCGAACAATTTTGATCAAAATTTTAAAAAATTAACGAGTATGACCCACCTTAGGATGTACTAAACCTATTTTTAACTTGATTTAATTATGTATTAATCCTAAAACAAGTTTATTAAACTATATATATCTGTTTGGAGTCACGAAAACACAATATGATCGACAATATTGGCCGTTTAACGTAGAATCGCTACAGTTTTTGTCCAAATATCAAGCTTAAAACCCACTTTTCGTTGTCCTAATTGTATTCTAATTTGATTTCTAAAGTTTTCTACATGATAATGCATATATGAAGACAGTTACACAAGAATGAAATCAAAAAAATTTGTTTTAAACAACCAAATATGTTGTTCAATGTCGAACAATTTTGATCAAATTTTAAAAAATTAACGAGTATGAACCACCTTAGGATATACTAAACCTATTTTTAACTTTATTTAATTTTGTATTAATGCTAAAAACAAGTTTATTAAACTATAGATAACTGTTTGGAGTCACGAAAATACAATATGATCGACAATATTGGCCCTTTAACGTAGAATCGCTACAGTTTTTGTCCAAATATCAAGCTTAAAACCCATTTTTCGTTGTCCTAATTGTATTCTAATTTGATTTCTAAACTTTTCTACATGATAATGCATATATGAAGACAGTTACACAAGAATGAAATCAAAAAAATTTGTTTTAAACAACCAAATATGTTGTTCAATGTCGAACAATTTTGATCAAATTTTAAAAAATTTTCAAGTATGACCCACCTTAGGATGTACTAAACCTTTTTTTAACTTGATGTAATTATGTATTAATCATAAAAACATGATTATTAAACTGTATATAACATTTTAGAGTCACGAAAACACAATATGATCGACAATATTGGCCATTTAACGTAGAATCTATACAGTTTTTGTCAAAACATCAAACTTAAAACGTATTTTTCGTTATCCTAATTGTATTCTAAATTGATTTCTAAACTTCTTCTACATGATAATGCATATATGAAGACAGATACACAATAATGAAATCAAAAAAATATGTTTTAAACAACCAAATATGTTGTTCAATGTCCAACAATTTTGATCAAAATTTTAAAAAATTCACGAGTATGACCCACCTTAGGATGTGCTAAACCTTTTTTTAACTTCATGTAATTATGTATTAATCATAAAAACATGATTATTAAACTATATATAACATTTTAGAGTCACGAAAACACAATTTGATCGACAATATTGGCTGTTCAACGTAGAATCGCAACAGTTTTTGTCAAAATATCAAGCTTAAAACCAATTTTTCGTTGTCCTAATTGTATTCTAATTCGATTTGTAAATTTTTTCTACATGATAAAGCATATATGAAGATAGATAGACAAAAATCAAATCAAAAAAATATGTTTTAAACAATCAAATAGGTTGTTCAACGTCGAACAATTTTGATCAAAAATTTAAAAAATTAACGAGTATGACCCACCCTAAGATGTACTAAACCTATTTTTAACTTGATGTAATTATGTATTAATCCTAAAAACAACTTTATTAAACTATATATAACTGTTTGGAGTCACTAAAACACAATATGATCGACTATATTGGCCGTTTAACGTAGAATCGCTACAGTTTTTGTCCAAATATCAAGCTTAAAACCCATTTTTCGTTGTCCTAATTGTATTCTAATTTGATTTCTAAACTTCTTCTACATGATAATGCATATATGAAGACAGATACACAAGAATGAAATAAAAAAAATATGTTTTAAACAACCAAATATGTTGTTCAATGTCGAACAATTTCGATCAAAATTTTAAAAAATTTACGATTATGACCCACCTTAGGATGTACTAAACCTTTTTTTAACTTGATGTAATTATGTATTAATCATAAATACAAGTTTATTAAACTATATATAACATTTTAGAGTCACGAAAACACAATTTGATCGACAATATTGGCCGTTCAACGTAGAATCGCAACAGTTTTCGTCAAAATATCAAGCTTAAAATCCATTTTTCGTTGTCCTAATTGTATTCTAATTCGATTTGTAAATTTTTTCTACATGATAAAGCATATATGAAGATAGATAGACAAAAATCAAATCAAAAAAATATGTTTTAAACAATCAAATAGGTTGTTCAACGTCGAACAATTTTGATCAAAAATTTAAAAAATTAACGAGTATGACCCACCCTAGGATGTACTAAACCTATTTTTAACTTGATTTAATTATGTATTAATCCTAAAAACAACTTTATTAAACTATATATAACTGTTTGGAGTCACTAAAACACAATATGATCGACAATATTGGCCGTTTAACGTAGAATCGCTACAGTTTTTGTCCAAATATCAAGCTTAAAATCCATTTTTCGTTGTCCTAATTGTATTCTAATTTGATTTATAAACTTCTTCTACATGATAATGCATATATGAAGACAGATACACAAGAATGAAATCAAAAAAATATGTTTTAAACAACCAAATATGTTGTTCAATGTCGAACAATTTTGATCAAAATTTTAAAAAATTAACGAGTATGACCCACCTTAGGATATACTAAACCTATTTTTTAACTTTATTTAATTTTGTATTAATGCTAAAAACAAGTTTATTAAACTATATATAACTGTTTGGAGTCACGAAAATACAATATGATCGACAATATTGGCCCTTTAACGTAGAATCGCTAGAGTTTTTGTCCAAATATCAAGCTTAAAACCCATTTTTCGTTGTCCTAATTGTATTCTAATTTGATTTCTAAACTTTTCTACATGAGAATGCATATATGAAGACAGTTACACAAGAATGAAATCAAAAAAATTTGTTTTAAACAACCAAATATGTTGTTCAATGTCGAACAATTTTGATCAAATTTTAAAAAATTTACAAGTATGACCCACCTTAGGATGTACTAAACCTTTTTTTAACTTGATGTAATTATGTATTAATCATAAAAACATGATTATTAAACTATATATAACATTTTAGAGTCACGAAAACACAATATGATCCACAATATTGGCCATTTAACGTAGAATCTATACAGTTTTTGTCAAAACATCAAACTTAAAACGTATTTTTCGTTATCCTAATTGTATTCTAAATTGATTTCTAAACTTCTTCTACATGATAATGCATATATGAAGACAGATACACAAGAATGAAATCAAAAAAATATGTTTTAAACAACCAAATATGTTGTTCAATGTCCAACAATTTTGATCAAAATTTTAAAAAATTCACGAGTATGACCCACCTTAGGATGTGCTAAACCTTTTTTTAACTTCATGTAATTATGTATTAATCATAAAAACATGATTATTAAACTATATATAACATTTTAGAGTCACGAAAACACAATTTGATCGACAATATTGGCTGTTCAACGTAGAATCGCAACAGTTTTTGTCAAAATATCAAGCTTAAAACCAATTTTTCGTTGTCCTAATTGTATTCTAATTGGATTTGTAATTTTTTTCTACATGATAAAGCATATATGAAGATAGATACACAAGAATGAAATCAAAAAATATGTTTTAAACAATCAAATAGGTTGTTCAACGTCGAACAATTTTGATCAAAATTTTAAAAAATTAACGAGTATGACCCACCTTAGGATGTACTAAACCTATTTTTAACTTGATTTAATTATGTATTAATCCAAAAACAAGTTTATTAAACTATATATATCTGTTTGGAGTCACGAAAACACAATATGATCGACAATATTGGCCGTTTAACGTAAAATCGCTACAGTTTTTGTCCAAATATCATGCTTAAAACCCACTTTTCGTTGTCCTAATTGTATTCTAATTTGATTTCTAAACTTTTCTACATGATAATGCATATATGAAGACAGTTACACAAGAATGAAATCAAAAAAATTTGTTTTAAACAACCAAATATGTTGTTCAATGTCGAACAATTTTGATCAAATTTTAAAAAATTTACGAGTATGACCCACCTTAGGATGTACTAAACCTTTTTTTAACTTGATGTAATTATGTATTAATCATAAAAACATGATTATTATACTATATATAACATTTTAGAGTCACGAAAACACAATTTGATCGACAATATTGGCCGTTCAACGTAGAATCGCAACAGTTTTCGTCAAAATATCAAGCTTAAAATCCATTTTTCGTTGTCCTAATTGTATTCTAATTCGATTTGTAAATTTTTTCTACATGATAAAGCATATATGAAGATAGATAGACAAGAATGAAATCAAAAAAATATGTTTTAAACAATCAAATAGGTTGTTCAACGTCGAACAATTTTGATCAAAATTTTAAAAAATTAACGAGTATGACCCACCTTAGGATGTACTAAACCTATTTTTAACTTGATTTAATTATGTATTAATCCTAAAACAAGTTTATTAAACTATATATATCTGTTTGGAGTCACGACAACACAATATGATCGACAATATTGGCCGTTTAACGTAGAATCGCTACAGTTTTTGTCCAAATATCAAGCTTAAAACCCACTTTTCGTTGTCCTAATTGTATTCTAATTTGATTTCTAAACTTTTCTACATGGTAATGCATATATGAAGACAGTTACACAAGAATGAAATCAAAAAAATTTGTTTTAAACAACCAAATATGTTGTTCAATGTCGAACAATTTTGATCAAATTTTAAAAAATTTACGAGTATGACCCACCTTAGGATGTACTAAACCTTTTTTTAACTTGATGTAATTATGTATTAATCATAAAAACATGATTATTATACTATATATAACATTTTAGAGTCACGAAAACACAATTTGATCGACAATATTGGCCGTTCAATGTAGAATCGCAACAGTTTTCGTCAAAATATCAAGCTTAAAATCCATTTTTCGTTGTCCTAATTGTATTCTAATTCGATTTGTAAATTTTTTCTACATGATAAAGCATATATGAAGATAGATAGACAAGAATGAAATCAAAAAAATATGTTTTAAACAATCAAATAGGTTGTTCAACGTCGAACAATTTTGATCAAAATTTTAAAAAATTAACGAGTATGACCCACCTTAGGATATACTAAACCTATTTTTAACTTTATTTAATTTTGTATTAATGCTAAAAACAAGTTTATTAAACTATATATAACTGTTTGGAGTCACGAAAATACAATATGATCGACAATATTGGCCCTTTAACGTAGAATCGCTAGAGTTTTTGTCCAAATATCAAGCTTAAAACCCATTTTTCGTTGTCCTAATTGTATTCTAATTTGATTTCTAAACTTTTCTACATGAGAATGCATATATGAAGACAGTTACACAAGAATGAAATCAAAAAAATTTGTTTTAAACAACCAAATATGTTGTTCAATGTCGAACAATTTTGATCAAATTTTAAAAAATTTACAAGTATGACCCACCTTAGGATGTACTAAACCTTTTTTTAACTTGATGTAATTATGTATTAATCATAAAAACATGATTATTAAACTATATATAACATTTTAGAGTCACGAAAACACAATATGATCCACAATATTGGCCATTTAACGTAGAATCTATACAGTTTTTGTCAAAACGTCAAACTTAAAACGTATTTTTCGTTATCCTAATTGTATTCTAAATTGATTTCTAAACTTCTTCTACATGATAATGCATATATGAAGACAGATACACAAGAATGAAATCAAAAAAATATGTTTTAAACAACCAAATATGTTGTTCAACGTCCAACAATTTGGATCAAAATTTTAAAAAATTCACGAGTATGACCCACCTTAGGATGTGCTAAACCTTTTTTTAACTTAATGTAATTATGTATTAATCATAAAAACATGATTATTAAACTATATATAACATTTTAGAGTCACGAAAACACAATTTGATCGACAATATTGGCTGTTCAATGTAGAATCGCAACAGTTTTTGTCAAAATATCAAGCTTAAAACCCATTTTTCGTTGTCCTAATTGTATTCTAATTGGATTTGTAATTTTTTTCTACATGATAAAGCATATATGAAGATAGATACACAAGAATGAAATCAAAAAAAATATGTTTTAAACAATCAAATAGGTTGTTCAACGTCGAACAATTTTGATCAAAATTTTAAAAAATTAACGAGTATGACCCACCTTAGGATGTACTAAACCTATTTTTAACTTGATTTAATTATGTATTAATCCTAAAACAAGTTTATTAAACTATATATATCTGTTTGGAGTCACGAAAACACAATATGATCGACAATATTGGCCGTTTAACGTAGAATCGCTACAGTTTTTGTCCAAATATCATGCTTAAAACCCACTTTTCGTTGTCCTAATTGTATTCTAATTTGATTTCTAAACTTTTCTACATGATAATGCATATATGAAGACAGTTACACAAGAATGAAATCAAAAAAATTTGTTTTAAACAACCAAATATGTTGTTCAATGTCGAACAATTTTGATCAAATTTTAAAAAATTTACGAGTATGACCCACCTTAGGATGTACTAAACCTTTTTTTAACTTGATGTAATTATGTATTAATCATAAAAACATGATTATTATACTATATATAACATTTTAGAGTCACGAAAACACAATTTGATCGACAATATTGGCCGTTCAATGTAGAATCGCAACAGTTTTCGTCAAAATATCAAGCTTAAAATCCATTTTTCGTTGTCCTAATTGTATTCTAATTCGATTTGTAAATTTTTTCTACATGATAAAGCATATATGAAGATAGATAGACAAGAATGAAATCAAAAAAATATGTTTTAAACAATCAAATAGGTTGTTCAACGTCGAACAATTTTGATCAAAATTTTAAAAAATTAACGAGTATGACCCACCTTAGGATATACTAAACCTATTTTTAACTTTATTTAATTTTGTATTAATTCTAAAAACAAGTTTATTAAACTATATATAACTGTTTGGAGTCACGAAAATACAATATGATCGACAATATTGGCCCTTTAACGTAGAATCGCTAGAGTTTTTGTCCAAATATCAAGCTTAAAACCCATTTTTCGTTGTCCTAATTGTATTCTAATTTGATTTCTAAACTTTTCTACATGAGAATGCATATATGAAGACAGTTACACAAGAATGAAATCAAAAAAATTTGTTTTAAACAACCAAATATGTTGTTCAATGTCGAACAATTTTGATCAAATTTTAAAAAATTTACAAGTATGACCCACCTTAGGATGTACTAAACCTTTTTTTAACTTGATGTAATTATGTATTAATCATAAAAACATGATTATTAAACTATATATAACATTTTAGAGTCACGAAAACACAATATGATCCACAATATTGGCCATTTAACGTAGAATCTATACAGTTTTTGTCAAAACATCAAACTTAAAACGTATTTTTCGTTATCCTAATTGTATTCTAAATTGATTTCTAAACTTCTTCTACATGATAATGCATATATGAAGACAGATACACAAGAATGAAATCAAAAAAATATGTTTTAAACAACCAAATATGTTGTTCAATGTCCAACAATTTTGATCAAAATTTTAAAAAATTCACGAGTATGACCCACCTTAGGATGTGCTAAACCTTTTTTTAACTTCATGTAATTATGTATTAATCATAAAAACATGATTATTAAACTATATATAACATTTTAGAGTCACGAAAACACAATTTGATCGACAATATTGGCTGTTCAACGTAGAATCGCAACAGTTTTTGTCAAAATATCAAGCTTAAAACCAATTTTTCGTTGTCCTAATTGTATTCTAATTGGATTTGTAATTTTTTTCTACATGATAAAGCATATATGAAGATAGATACACAAGAATGAAATCAAAAAATATGTTTTAAACAATCAAATAGGTTGTTCAACGTCGAACAATTTTGATCAAAATTTTAAAAAATTAACGAGTATGACCCACCTTAGGATGTACTAAACCTATTTTTAACTTGATTTAATTATGTATTAATCCAAAAACAAGTTTATTAAACTATATATATCTGTTTGGAGTCACGAAAACACAATATGATCGACAATATTGGCCGTTTAACGTAAAATCGCTACAGTTTTTGTCCAAATATCATGCTTAAAACCCACTTTTCGTTGTCCTAATTGTATTCTAATTTGATTTCTAAACTTTTCTACATGATAATGCATATATGAAGACAGTTACACAAGAATGAAATCAAAAAAATTTGTTTTAAACAACCAAATATGTTGTTCAATGTCGAACAATTTTGATCAAATTTTAAAAAATTTACGAGTATGACCCACCTTAGGATGTACTAAACCTTTTTTTAACTTGATGTAATTATGTATTAATCATAAAAACATGATTATTATACTATATATAACATTTTAGAGTCACGAAAACACAATTTGATCGACAATATTGGCCGTTCAACGTAGAATCGCAACAGTTTTCGTCAAAATATCAAGCTTAAAATCCATTTTTCGTTGTCCTAATTGTATTCTAATTCGATTTGTAAATTTTTTCTACATGATAAAGCATATATGAAGATAGATAGACAAGAATGAAATCAAAAAAATATGTTTTAAACAATCAAATAGGTTGTTCAACGTCGAACAATTTTGATCAAAATTTTAAAAAATTAACGAGTATGACCCACCTTAGGATGTACTAAACCTATTTTTAACTTGATTTAATTATGTATTAATCCTAAAACAAGTTTATTAAACTATATATATCTGTTTGGAGTCACGACAACACAATATGATCGACAATATTGGCCGTTTAACGTAGAATCGCTACAGTTTTTGTCCAAATATCAAGCTTAAAACCCACTTTTCGTTGTCCTAATTGTATTCTAATTTGATTTCTAAACTTTTCTACATGGTAATGCATATATGAAGACAGTTACACAAGAATGAAATCAAAAAAATTTGTTTTAAACAACCAAATATGTTGTTCAATGTCGAACAATTTTGATCAAATTTTAAAAAATTTACGAGTATGACCCACCTTAGGATGTACTAAACCTTTTTTTAACTTGATGTAATTATGTATTAATCATAAAAACATGATTATTATACTATATATAACATTTTAGAGTCACGAAAACACAATTTGATCGACAATATTGGCCGTTCAATGTAGAATCGCAACAGTTTTCGTCAAAATATCAAGCTTAAAATCCATTTTTCGTTGTCCTAATTGTATTCTAATTCGATTTGTAAATTTTTTCTACATGATAAAGCATATATGAAGATAGATAGACAAGAATGAAATCAAAAAAATATGTTTTAAACAATCAAATAGGTTGTTCAACGTCGAACAATTTTGATCAAAATTTTAAAAAATTAACGAGTATGACCCACCTTAGGATATACTAAACCTATTTTTAACTTTATTTAATTTTGTATTAATGCTAAAAACAAGTTTATTAAACTATATATAACTGTTTGGAGTCACGAAAATACAATATGATCGACAATATTGGCCCTTTAACGTAGAATCGCTAGAGTTTTTGTCCAAATATCAAGCTTAAAACCCATTTTTCGTTGTCCTAATTGTATTCTAATTTGATTTCTAAACTTTTCTACATGAGAATGCATATATGAAGACAGTTACACAAGAATGAAATCAAAAAAATTTGTTTTAAACAACCAAATATGTTGTTCAATGTCGAACAATTTTGATCAAATTTTAAAAAATTTACAAGTATGACCCACCTTAGGATGTACTAAACCTTTTTTTAACTTGATGTAATTATGTATTAATCATAAAAACATGATTATTAAACTATATATAACATTTTAGAGTCACGAAAACACAATATGATCCACAATATTGGCCATTTAACGTAGAATCTATACAGTTTTTGTCAAAACGTCAAACTTAAAACGTATTTTTCGTTATCCTAATTGTATTCTAAATTGATTTCTAAACTTCTTCTACATGATAATGCATATATGAAGACAGATACACAAGAATGAAATCAAAAAAATATGTTTTAAACAACCAAATATGTTGTTCAACGTCCAACAATTTGGATCAAAATTTTAAAAAATTCACGAGTATGACCCACCTTAGGATGTGCTAAACCTTTTTTTAACTTAATGTAATTATGTATTAATCATAAAAACATGATTATTAAACTATATATAACATTTTAGAGTCACGAAAACACAATTTGATCGACAATATTGGCTGTTCAATGTAGAATCGCAACAGTTTTTGTCAAAATATCAAGCTTAAAACCCATTTTTCGTTGTCCTAATTGTATTCTAATTGGATTTGTAATTTTTTTCTACATGATAAAGCATATATGAAGATAGATACACAAGAATGAAATCAAAAAAAATATGTTTTAAACAATCAAATAGGTTGTTCAACGTCGAACAATTTTGATCAAAATTTTAAAAAATTAACGAGTATGACCCACCTTAGGATGTACTAAACCTATTTTTAACTTGATTTAATTATGTATTAATCCTAAAACAAGTTTATTAAACTATATATATCTGTTTGGAGTCACGAAAACACAATATGATCGACAATATTGGCCGTTTAACGTAGAATCGCTACAGTTTTTGTCCAAATATCATGCTTAAAACCCACTTTTCGTTGTCCTAATTGTATTCTAATTTGATTTCTAAACTTTTCTACATGATAATGCATATATGAAGACAGTTACACAAGAATGAAATCAAAAAAATTTGTTTTAAACAACCAAATATGTTGTTCAATGTCGAACAATTTTGATCAAATTTTAAAAAATTTACGAGTATGACCCACCTTAGGATGTACTAAACCTTTTTTTAACTTGATGTAATTATGTATTAATCATAAAAACATGATTATTATACTATATATAACATTTTAGAGTCACGAAAACACAATTTGATCGACAATATTGGCCGTTCAATGTAGAATCGCAACAGTTTTCGTCAAAATATCAAGCTTAAAATCCATTTTTCGTTGTCCTAATTGTATTCTAATTCGATTTGTAAATTTTTTCTACATGATAAAGCATATATGAAGATAGATAGACAAGAATGAAATCAAAAAAATATGTTTTAAACAATCAAATAGGTTGTTCAACGTCGAACAATTTTGATCAAAATTTTAAAAAATTAACGAGTATGACCCACCTTAGGATATACTAAACCTATTTTTAACTTTATTTAATTTTGTATTAATTCTAAAAACAAGTTTATTAAACTATATATAACTGTTTGGAGTCACGAAAATACAATATGATCGACAATATTGGCCCTTTAACGTAGAATCGCTAGAGTTTTTGTCCAAATATCAAGCTTAAAACCCATTTTTCGTTGTCCTAATTGTATTCTAATTTGATTTCTAAACTTTTCTACATGAGAATGCATATATGAAGACAGTTACACAAGAATGAAATCAAAAAAATTTGTTTTAAACAACCAAATATGTTGTTCAATGTCGAACAATTTTGATCAAATTTTAAAAAATTTACAAGTATGACCCACCTTAGGATGTACTAAACCTTTTTTTAACTTGATGTAATTATGTATTAATCATAAAAACATGATTATTAAACTATATATAACATTTTAGAGTCACGAAAACACAATATGATCCACAATATTGGCCATTTAACGTAGAATCTATACAGTTTTTGTCAAAACATCAAACTTAAAACGTATTTTTCGTTATCCTAATTGTATTCTAAATTGATTTCTAAACTTCTTCTACATGATAATGCATATATGAAGACAGATACACAAGAATGAAATCAAAAAAATATGTTTTAAACATCCAAATATGTTGTTCAATGTCCAACAATTTTGATCAAAATTTTAAAAAATTCACGAGTATGACCCACTTTAGGATGTGCTAAACCTTTTTTTAACTTCATGTAATTATGTATTAATCATAAAAACATGATTATTAAACTATATATAACATTTTAGAGTCACGAAAACACAATTTGATCGACAATATTGGCCGTTCAATGTAGAATCGCAACAGTTTTCGTCAAAATATCAAGCTTAAAATCCATTTTTCGTTGTCCTAATTGTATTCTAATTCGATTTGTAAATTTTTTCTACATGATAAAGCATATATGAAGATAGATAGACAAGAATGAAATCAAAAAAATATGTTTTAAACAATCAAATAGGTTGTTCAACGTCGAACAATTTTGATCAAAATTTTAAAAAATTAACGAGTATGACCCACCTTAGGATATACTAAACCTATTTTTAACTTTATTTAATTTTGTATTAATGCTAAAAACAAGTTTATTAAACTATATATAACTGTTTGGAGTCACGAAAATACAATATGATCGACAATATTGGCCCTTTAACGTAGAATCGCTACAGTTTTTGTCCAAATATCAAGCTTAAAACCCATTTTTCGTTGTCCTAATTGTATTCTAATTTGATTTCTAAACTTTTCTACATGAGAATGCATATATGAAGACAGTTACACAAGAATGAAATCAAAAAAATTTGTTTTAAACAACCAAATATGTTGTTCAATGTCGAACAATTTTGATCAAATTTTAAAAAATTTACAAGTATGACCCACCTTAGGATGTACTAAACCTTTTTTTAACTTGATGTAATTATGTATTAATCATAAAAACATGATTATTAAACTATATATAACATTTTAGAGTCACGAAAACACAATATGATCCACAATATTGGCCATTTAACGTAGAATCTATACAGTTTTTGTCAAAACATCAAACTTAAAACGTATTTTTCGTTATCCTAATTGTATTCTAATTTGATTTATAAACTTCTTCTACATGATAATGCATATATGAAGACAGATACATAAGAATGAAATCAAAAAAATATGTTTTAAACAACCAAATATGTTGTTCAATGTCCAACAATTTTGATCAAAATTTTAAAAAATTCACGAGTATGACCCACCTTAGGATGTGCTAAACCTTTTTTTAACTTCATGTAATTATGTATTAATCATAAAAACATGATTATTAAACTATATATAACATTTTGGAGTCACGAAAACACAATTTGATCGACAATATTGGCTGTTCAACGTAGAATCGCAACAGTTTTTGTCAAAATATCAAGCTTAAAACCCATTTTTCGTTGTCCTAATTGTATTCTAATTGGATTTGTAATTTTTTTCTACATGATAAAGCATATATGAAGATAGATACACAAGAATGAAATCAAAAAATATGTTTTAAACAATCAAATAGGTTGTTCAACGTCGAACAATTTTGATCAAAATTTTAAAAAATTAACGAGTATGACCCACCTTAGGATGTACTAAACCTATTTTTAACTTGATTTAATTATGTATTAATCCTAAAACAAGTTTATTAAACTATATATATCTGTTTGGAGTCACGAAAACACAATATGATCGACAATATTGGTCGTTTAACGTAGAATCGCTACAGTTTTTGTCCAAATATCATGCTTAAAACCCACTTTTCGTTGTCCTAATTGTATTCTAATTTGATTTCTAAACTTTTCTACATGATAATGCATATATGAAGACAGTTACACAAGAATGAAATCAAAAAAATTTGTTTTAAACAACCAAATATGTTGTTCAATGTCGAACAATTTTGATCAAATTTTAAAAAATTTACGAGTATGACCCACCTTAGGATGTACTAAACCTTTTTTTAACTTGATGTAATTATGTATTAATCATAAAAACATGATTATTATACTATATATAACATTTTAGAGTCACGAAAACACAATTTGATCGACAATATTGGCCGTTCAATGTAGAATCGCAACAGTTTTCGTCAAAATATCAAGCTTAAAATCCATTTTTCGTTGTCCTAATTGTATTCTAATTCGATTTGTAAATTTTTTCTACATGATAAAGCATATATGAAGATAGATAGACAAGAATGAAATCAAAAAAATATGTTTTAAACAATCAAATAGGTTGTTCAACGTCGAACAATTTTGATCAAAATTTTAAAAAATTAACGAGTATGACCCACCTTAGGATATACTAAACCTATTTTTAACTTTATTTAATTTTGTATTAATTCTAAAAACAAGTTTATTAAACTATATATAACTGTTTGGAGTCACGAAAATACAATATGATCGACAATATTGGCCCTTTAACGTAGAATCGCTAGAGTTTTTGTCCAAATATCAAGCTTAAAACCCATTTTTCGTTGTCCTAATTGTATTCTAATTTGATTTCTAAACTTTTCTACATGAGAATGCATATATGAAGACAGTTACACAAGAATGAAATCAAAAAAATTTGTTTTAAACAACCAAATATGTTGTTCAATGTCGAACAATTTTGATCAAATTTTAAAAAATTTACAAGTATGACCCACCTTAGGATGTACTAAACCTTTTTTTAACTTGATGTAATTATGTATTAATCATAAAAACATGATTATTAAACTATATATAACATTTTAGAGTCACGAAAACACAATATGATCCACAATATTGGCCATTTAACGTAGAATCTATACAGTTTTTGTCAAAACATCAAACTTAAAACGTATTTTTCGTTATCCTAATTGTATTCTAAATTGATTTCTAAACTTCTTCTACATGATAATGCATATATGAAGACATATACACAAGAATGAAATCAAAAAAATATGTTTTAAACATCCAAATATGTTGTTCAATGTCCAACAATTTTGATCAAAATTTTAAAAAATTCACGAGTGTGACCCACTTTAGGATGTGCTAAACCTTTTTTTAACTTCATGTAATTATGTATTAATCATAAAAACATGATTATTAAACTATATATAACATTTTAGAGTCACGAAAACACAATTTGATCGACAATATTGGCCGTTCAATGTAGAATCGCAACAGTTTTCGTCAAAATATCAAGCTTAAAATCCATTTTTCGTTGTCCTAATTGTATTCTAATTCGATTTGTAAATTTTTTCTACATGATAAAGCATATATGAAGATAGATAGACAAGAATGAAATCAAAAAAATATGTTTTAAACAATCAAATAGGTTGTTCAACGTCGAACAATTTTGATCAAAATTTTAAAAAATTAACGAGTATGACCCACCTTAGGATATACTAAACCTATTTTTAACTTTATTTAATTTTGTATTAATGCTAAAAACAAGTTTATTAAACTATATATAACTGTTTGGAGTCACGAAAATACAATATGATCGACAATATTGGCCCTTTAACGTAGAATCGCTATAGTTTTTGTCCAAATATCAAGCTTAAAACCCATTTTTCGTTGTCCTAATTGTATTCTAATTTGATTTCTAAACTTTTCTACATGAGAATGCATATATGAAGACAGTTACACAAGAATGAAATCAAAAAAATTTGTTTTAAACAACCAAATATGTTGTTCAATGTCGAACAATTTTGATCAAATTTTAAAAAATTTACAAGTATGACCCACCTTAGGATGTACTAAACCTTTTTTTAACTTGATGTAATTATGTATTAATCATAAAAACATGATTATTAAACTATATATAACATTTTAGAGTCACGAAAACACAATATGATCCACAATATTGGCCATTTAACGTAGAATCTATACAGTTTTTGTCAAAACATCAAACTTAAAACGTATTTTTCGTTATCCTAATTGTATTCTAATTTGATTTATAAACTTCTTCTACATGATAATGCATATATGAAGACAGATACATAAGAATGAAATCAAAAAAATATGTTTTAAACAACCAAATATGTTGTTCAATGTCCAACAATTTTGATCAAAATTTTAAAAAATTCACGAGTATGACCCACCTTAGGATGTGCTAAACCTTTTTTTAACTTCATGTAATTATGTATTAATCATAAAAACATGATTATTAAACTATATATAACATTTTAGAGTCACGAAAACACAATTTGATCGACAATATTGGCTGTTCAACGTAGAATCGCAACAGTTTTTGTCAAAATATCAAGCTTAAAACCCATTTTTCGTTGTCCTAATTGTATTCTAATTGGATTTGTAATTTTTTTCTACATGATAAAGCATATATGAAGATAGATACACAAGAATGAAATCAAAAAATATGTTTTAAACAATCAAATAGGTTGTTCAACGTCGAACAATTTTGATCAAAATTTTAAAAAATTAACGAGTATGACCCACCTTAGGATGTACTAAACCTATTTTTAACTTGATTTAATTATGTATTAATCCTAAAACAAGTTTATTAAACTATATATATCTGTTTGGAGTCACGAAAACACAATATGATCGACAATATTGGCCGTTTAACGTAGAATCGCTACAGTTTTTGTCCAAATATCATGCTTAAAACCCACTTTTCGTTGTCCTAATTGTATTCTAATTTGATTTCTAAACTTTTCTACATGATAATGCATATATGAAGACAGTTACACAAGAATGAAATCAAAAAAATTTGTTTTAAACAACCAAATATGTTGTTCAATGTCGAACAATTTTGATCAAATTTTAAAAAATTTACGAGTATGACCCACCTTAGGATGTACTAAACCTTTTTTTAACTTGATGTAATTATGTATTAATCATAAAAACATGATTATTATACTATATATAACATTTTAGAGTCACGAAAACACAATTTGATCGACAATATTGGCCGTTCAATGTAGAATCGCAACAGTTTTCGTCAAAATATCAAGCTTAAAATCCATTTTTCGTTGTCCTAATTGTATTCTAATTCGATTTGTAAATTTTTTCTACATGATAAAGCATATATGAAGATAGATAGACAAGAATGAAATCAAAAAAATATGTTTTAAACAATCAAATAGGTTGTTCAACGTCGAACAATTTTGATCAAAATTTTAAAAAATTAACGAGTATGACCCACCTTAGGATATACTAAACTTATTTTTAACTTTATTTAATTTTGTATTAATTCTAAAAACAAGTTTATTAAACTATATATAACTGTTTGGAGTCACGAAAATACAATATGATCGACAATATTGGCCCTTTAACGTAGAATCGCTAGAGTTTTTGTCCAAATATCAAGCTTAAAACCCATTTTTCGTTGTCCTAATTGTATTCTAATTTGATTTCTAAACTTTTCTACATGAGAATGCATATATGAAGACAGTTACACAAGAATGAAATCAAAAAAATTTGTTTTAAACAACCAAATATGTTGTTCAATGTCGAACAATTTTGATCAAATTTTAAAAAATTTACAAGTATGACCCACCTTAGGATGTACTAAACCTTTTTTTAACTTGATGTAATTATGTATTAATCATAAAAACATGATTATTAAACTATATATAACATTTTAGAGTCACGAAAACACAATATGATCCACAATATTGGCCATTTAACGTAGAATCTATACAGTTTTTGTCAAAACATCAAACTTAAAACGTATTTTTCGTTATCCTAATTGTATTCTAAATTGATTTCTAAACTTCTTCTACATGATAATGCATATATGAAGACATATACACAAGAATGAAATCAAAAAAATATGTTTTAAACATCCAAATATGTTGTTCAATGTCCAACAATTTTGATCAAAATTTTAAAAAATTCACGAGTGTGACCCACTTTAGGATGTGCTAAACCTTTTTTTAACTTCATGTAATTATGTATTAATCATAAAAACATGATTATTAAACTATATATAACATTTTAGAGTCACGAAAACACAATTTGATCGACAATATTGGCCGTTCAATGTAGAATCGCAACAGTTTTCGTCAAAATATCAAGCTTAAAATCCATTTTTCGTTGTCCTAATTGTATTCTAATTCGATTTGTAAATTTTTTCTACATGATAAAGCATATATGAAGATAGATAGACAAGAATGAAATCAAAAAAATATGTTTTAAACAATCAAATAGGTTGTTCAACGTCGAACAATTTTGATCAAAATTTTAAAAAATTAACGAGTATGACCCACCTTAGGATATACTAAACCTATTTTTAACTTTATTTAATTTTGTATTAATGCTAAAAACAAGTTTATTAAACTATATATAACTGTTTGGAGTCACGAAAATACAATATGATCGACAATATTGGCCCTTTAACGTAGAATCGCTATAGTTTTTGTCCAAATATCAAGCTTAAAACCCATTTTTCGTTGTCCTAATTGTATTCTAATTTGATTTCTAAACTTTTCTACATGAGAATGCATATATGAAGACAGTTACACAAGAATGAAATCAAAAAAATTTGTTTTAAACAACCAAATATGTTGTTCAATGTCGAACAATTTTGATCAAATTTTAAAAAATTTACAAGTATGACCCACCTTAGGATGTACTAAACCTTTTTTTAACTTGATGTAATTATGTATTAATCATAAAAACATGATTATTAAACTATATATAACATTTTAGAGTCACGAAAACACAATATGATCCACAATATTGGCCATTTAACGTAGAATCTATACAGTTTTTGTCAAAACATCAAACTTAAAACGTATTTTTCGTTATCCTAATTGTATTCTAATTTGATTTATAAACTTCTTCTACATGATAATGCATATATGAAGACAGATACATAAGAATGAAATCAAAAAAATATGTTTTAAACAACCAAATATGTTGTTCAATGTCCAACAATTTTGATCAAAATTTTAAAAAATTCACGAGTATGACCCACCTTAGGATGTGCTAAACCTTTTTTTAACTTCATGTAATTATGTATTAATCATAAAAACATGATTATTAAACTATATATAACATTTTAGAGTCACGAAAACACAATTTGATCGACAATATTGGCTGTTCAACGTAGAATCGCAACAGTTTTTGTCAAAATATCAAGCTTAAAACCCATTTTTCGTTGTCCTAATTGTATTCTAATTGGATTTGTAATTTTTTTCTACATGATAAAGCATATATGAAGATAGATACACAAGAATGAAATCAAAAAATATGTTTTAAACAATCAAATAGGTTGTTCAACGTCGAACAATTTTGATCAAAATTTTAAAAAATTAACGAGTATGACCCACCTTAGGATGTACTAAACCTATTTTTAACTTGATTTAATTATGTATTAATCCTAAAACAAGTTTATTAAACTATATATATCTGTTTGGAGTCACGAAAACACAATATGATCGACAATATTGGCCGTTTAACGTAGAATCGCTACAGTTTTTGTCCAAATATCATGCTTAAAACCCACTTTTCGTTGTCCTAATTGTATTCTAATTTGATTTCTAAACTTTTCTACATGATAATGCATATATGAAGACAGTTACACAAGAATGAAATCAAAAAAATTTGTTTTAAACAACCAAATATGTTGTTCAATGTCGAACAATTTTGATCAAATTTTAAAAAATTTACGAGTATGACCCACCTTAGGATGTACTAAACCTTTTTTTAACTTGATGTAATTATGTATTAATCATAAAAACATGATTATTATACTATATATAACATTTTAGAGTCACGAAAACACAATTTGATCGACAATATTGGCCGTTCAATGTAGAATCGCAACAGTTTTCGTCAAAATATCAAGCTTAAAATCCATTTTTCGTTGTCCTAATTGTATTCTAATTCGATTTGTAAATTTTTTCTACATGATAAAGCATATATGAAGATAGATAGACAAGAATGAAATCAAAAAAATATATTTTAAACAATCAAATAGGTTGTTCAACGTCGAACAATTTTGATCAAAATTTTAAAAAATTAACGAGTATGACCCACCTTAGGATATACTAAACCTATTTTTAACTTTATTTAATTTTGTATTAATGCTAAAAACAAGTTTATTAAACTATATATAACTGTTTGGAGTCACGAAAATACAATATGATCGACAATATTGGCCCTTTAACGTAGAATCGCTAGAGTTTTTGTCCAAATATCAAGCTTAAAACCCATTTTTCGTTGTCCTAATTGTATTCTAATTTGATTTCTAAACTTTTCTACATGAGAATGCATATATGAAGACAGTTACACAAGAATGAAATCAAAAAAATTTGTTTTAAACAACCAAATATGTTGTTCAATGTCGAACAATTTTGATCAAATTTTAAAAAATTTACAAGTATGACCCACCTTAGGATGTACTAAACCTTTTTTTAACTTGATGTAATTATGTATTAATCATAAAAACATGATTATTAAACTATATATAACATTTTAGAGTCACGAAAACACAATATGATCCACAATATTGGCCATTTAACGTAGAATCTATACAGTTTTTGTCAAAACATCAAACTTAAAACGTATTTTTCGTTATCCTAATTGTATTCTAAATTGATTTCTAAACTTATTCTACATGATAATGCATATATGAAGACAGATACACAAGAATGAAATCAAAAAAATATGTTTTAAACAACCAAATATGTTGTTCAATGTCCAACAATTTTGATCAAAATTTTAAAAAATTCACGAGTATGACCCACCTTAGGATGTGCTAAACCTTTTTTTAACTTCATGTAATTATGTATTAATCATAAAAACATGATTATTAAACTATATATAACATTTTAGAGTCACGAAAACACAATTTCATCGACAATATTGGCTGTTCAACGTAGAATCGCAACAGTTTTTGTCAAAATATCAAGCTTAAAACCCATTTTTCGTTGTCCTAATTGTATTCTAATTGGATTTGTAATTTTTTTCTACATGATAAAGCATATATGAAGATAGATACACAAGAATGAAATCAAAAAATATGTTTTAAACAATCAAATAGGTTGTTCAACGTCGAACAATTTTGATCAAAATTTTAAAAAATTAACGAGTATGACCCACCTTAGGATGTACTAAACCTATTTTTAACTTGATTTAATTATGTATTAATCCTAAAACAAGTTTATTAAACTATATATATCTGTTTGGAGTCACGAAAACACAATATGATCGACAATATTGGCCGTTTAACGTAGAATCGCTACAGTTTTTGTCCAAATATCAAGCTTAAAACCCACTTTTCGTTGTCCTAATTGTATTCTAATTTGATTTCTAAACTTTTCTACATGATAATGCATATATGAAGACAGTTACACAAGAATGAAATCAAAAAAATTTGTTTTAAACAACCAAATATGTTGTTCAATGTCGAACAATTTTGATCAAATTTTAAAAAATTTACGAGTATGACCCACCTTAGGATGTACTAAACCTTTTTTTAACTTGATGTAATTATGTATTAATCATAAAAACATGATTATTATACTATATATAACATTTTAGAGTCACGAAAACACAATTTGATCGACAATATTGGCCGTTCAATGTAGAATCGCAACAGTTTTCGTCAAAATATCAAGCTTAAAATCCATTTTTCGTTGTCCTAATTGTATTCTAATTCGATTTGTAAATTTTTTCTACATGATAAAGCATATATGAAGATAGATAGACAAGAATGAAATCAAAAAAATATATTTTAAACAATCAAATAGGTTGTTCAACGTCGAACAATTTTGATCAAAATTTTAAAAAATTAACGAGTATGACCCACCTTAGGATATACTAAACCTATTTTTAACTTTATTTAATTTTGTATTAATGCTAAAAACAAGTTTATTAAACTATATATAACTGTTTGGAGTCACGAAAATACAATATGATCGACAATATTGGCCCTTTAACGTAGAATCGCTAGAGTTTTTGTCCAAATATCAAGCTTAAAACCCATTTTTCGTTGTCCTAATTGTATTCTAATTTGATTTCTAAACTTTTCTACATGAGAATGCATATATGAAGACAGTTACACAAGAATGAAATCAAAAAAATTTGTTTTAAACAACCAAATATGTTGTTCAATGTCGAACAATTTTGATCAAATTTTAAAAAATTTACAAGTATGACTCACCTTAGGATGTACTAAACCTTTTTTTAACTTGATGTAATTATGTATTAATCATAAAAACATGATTATTAAACTATATATAACATTTTAGAGTCACGAAAACACAATATGATCCACAATATTGGCCATTTAACGTAGAATCTATACAGTTTTTGTCAAAACATCAAACTTAAAACGTATTTTTCGTTATCCTAATTGTATTCTAAATTGATTTCTAAACTTATTCTACATGATAATGCATATATGAAGACAGATACACAAGAATGAAATCAAAAAAATATGTTTTAAACAACCAAATATGTTGTTCAATGTCCAACAATTTTGATCAAAATTTTAAAAAATTCACGAGTATGACCCACCTTAGGATGTGCTAAACCTTTTTTTAACTTCATGTAATTATGTATTAATCATAAAAACATGATTATTAAACTATATATAACATTTTAGAGTCACGAAAACACAATTTCATCGACAATATTGGCTGTTCAACGTAGAATCGCAACAGTTTTTGTCAAAATATCAAGCTTAAAACCCATTTTTCGTTGTCCTAATTGTATTCTAATTCGATTTGTAAATTTTTTCTACATGATAAAGCATATATGAAGATAGATAGACAAGAATGAAATCAAAAAAATATGTTTTAAACAATCAAATAGGTTGTTCAACGTCGAACAATTTTGATCAAAATTTTAAAAAATTAACGAGTATGACCCACCTTAGGATATACTAAACCTATTTTTAACTTTATTTAATTTTGTATTAATGCTAAAAACAAGTTTATTAAACTATATATAACTGTTTGGAGTCACGAAAATACAATATGATCGACAATATTGGCCCTTTAACGTAGAATCGCTACAGTTTTTGTCCAAATATCAAGCTTAAAACCCATTTTTCGTTGTCCTAATTGTATTCTAATTTGATTTCTAAACTTTTCTACATGAGAATGCATATATGAAGACAGTTACACAAGAATGAAATCAAAAAAATTTGTTTTAAACAACCAAATATGTTGTTCAATGCCGAACAATTTTGATCAAATTTTAAAAAATTTACAAGTATGACCCACCTTAGGATGTACTAAACCTTTTTTTAACTTGATGTAATTATGTATTAATCATAAAAACATGATTATTAAACTATATATAACATTTTAGAGTCACGAAAACACAATATGATCCACAATATTGGCCATTTAACGTAGAATCTATACAGTTTTTGTCAAAACATCAAACTTAAAACGTATTTTTCGTTATCCTAATTGTATTCTAATTTGATTTATAAACTTCTTCTACATGATAATGCATATATGAAGACAGATACATAAGAATGAAATCAAAAAAATATGTTTTAAACAACCAAATATGTTGTTCAATGTCCAACAATTTTGATCAAAATTTTAAAAAATTCACGAGTATGACCCACCTTAGGATGTGCTAAACCTTTTTTTAACTTCATGTAATTATGTATTAATCATAAAAACATGATTATTAAACTATATATAACATTTTAGAGTCACGAAAACACAATTTGATCGACAATATTGGCTGTTCAACGTAGAATCGCAACAGTTTTTGTCAAAATATCAAGCTTAAAACCCATTTTTCGTTGTCCTAATTGTATTCTAATTGGATTTGTAATTTTTTTCTACATGATAAAGCATATATGAAGATAGATACACAAGAATGAAATCAAAAAATATGTTTTAAACAATCAAATAGGTTGTTCAACGTCGAACAATTTTGATCAAAATTTTAAAAAATTAACGAGTATGACCCACCTTAGGATGTACTAAACCTATTTTTAACTTGATTTAATTATGTATTAATCCTAAAACAAGTTTATTAAACTATATATATCTGTTTGGAGTCACGAAAACACAATATGATCGACAATATTGGCCGTTTAACGTAAAATCGCTACAGTTTTTGTCCAAATATCATGCTTAAAACCCACTTTTCGTTGTCCTAATTGTATTCTAATTTGATTTCTAAACTTGTTTTACATGATAATGTATATATAAAGACAGATACACAAGAATGAAATGAAAAAAATATGTTTTAAACAATCAAATAGGTTGTTCAACGTCGAACAATTTTGATCAAAATTTTAAAAAATTAACGAGTATGACCCACCTTATGATGTACTAAACCTATTTTTAACTTGATTTAATTATGTATTAATCCTAAAACAAGTTTATTAAACTATATATATCTGTTTGGAGTCACGAAAACACAATATGATCGACAATATTGGCCGTTTAACGTAGAATCGCTACAGTTTTTGTCCAAATATCATGCTTAAAACCCACTTTTCGATGTCCTAATTGTATTCTAATTTGATTTCTAAACTTTTCTACATGATAATGCATATATGAAGACAGTTACACAAGAATGAAATCAAAAAAATTTGTTTTAAACAACCAAATATGTTGTTCAATGTCGAACAATTTTGATCAAATTTTAAAAAATTTACGAGTATGACCCACCTTAGGATGTACTAAACCTTTTTTTAACTTGATGTAATTATGTATTAATCATAAAAACATGATTATTATACTATATATAACATTTTAGAGTCACGAAAACACAATTTGATCGACAATATTGGCCGTTCAATGTAGAATCGCAACAGTTTTCGTCAAAGTATCAAGCTTAAAATCCATTTTTCGTTGTCCTAATTGTATTCTAATTCGATTTGTAAATTTTTTCTACATGATAAAGCATATATGAAGATAGATAGACAAGAATGAAATCAAAAAAATATATTTTAAACAATCAAATAGGTTGTTCAACGTCGAACAATTTTGATCAAAATTTTAAAAAATTAACGAGTATGACCCACCTTAGGATATACTAAACCTATTTTTAACTTTATTTAATTTTGTATTAATGCTAAAAACAAGTTTATTAAACTATATATAACTGTTTGGAGTCACGAAAATACAATATGATCGACAATATTGGCCCTTTAACGTAGAATCGCTAGAGTTTTTGTCCAAATATCAAGCTTAAAACCCATTTTTCGTTGTCCTAATTGTATTCTAATTTGATTTCTAAACTTTTCTACATGAGAATGCATATATGAAGACAGTTACACAAGAATGAAATCAAAAAAATTTGTTTTAAACAACCAAATATGTTGTTCAATGTCGAACAATTTTGATCAAATTTTAAAAAATTTACAAGTATGACCCACCTTAGGATGTACTAAACCTTTTTTTAACTTGATGTAATTATGTATTAATCATAAAAACATGATTATTAAACTATATATAACATTTTAGAGTCACGAAAACACAATTTGATCGACAATATTGGCTGTTCAACGTAGAATCGCAACAGTTTTTGTCAAAATATCAAGCTTAAAACCCATTTTTCGTTGTCCTAATTGTATTCTAATTGGATTTGTAATTTTTTTCTACATGATAAAGCATATATGAAGATAGATACACAAGAATGAAATCAAAAAATATGTTTTAAACAATCAAATAGGTTGTTCAACGTCGAACAATTTTGATCAAAATTTTAAAAAATTAACGAGTATGACCCACCTTAGGATGTACTAAACCTATTTTTAACTTGATTTAATTATGTATTAATCCTAAAACAAGTTTATTAAACTATATATATCTGTTTGGAGTCACGAAAACACAATATGATCGACAATATTGGCCGTTTAACGTAGAATCGCTACAGTTTTTGTCCAAATATCAAGCTTAAAACCCACTTTTCGTTGTCCTAATTGTATTCTAATTTGATTTCTAAACTTTTCTACATGATAATGCATATATGAAGACAGTTACACAAGAATGAAATCAAAAAAATTTGTTTTAAACAACCAAATATGTTGTTCAATGTCGAACAATTTTGATCAAATTTTAAAAAATTTACGAGTATGACCCACCTTAGGATGTACTAAACCTTTTTTTAACTTGATGTAATTATGTATTAATCATAAAAACATGATTATTAAACTATATATAACATTTTAGAGTCACGAAAACACAATATGATCCACAATATTGGCCATTTAACGTAGAATCTATACAGTTTTTGTCAAAACATCAAACTTAAAACGTATTTTTCGTTATCCTAATTGTATTCTAAATTGATTTCTAAACTTCTTCTACATGATAATGCATATATGAAGACAGATACACAAGAATGAAATCAAAAAAATATGTTTTAAACAACCAAATATGTTGTTCAATGTCCAACAATTTTGATCAAAATTTTAAAAAATTCACGAGTATGACCTACCTTAGGATGTGCTAAACCTTTTTTTAACTTCATGTAATTATGTATTAATCATAAAAACATGATTATTAAACTATATATAACATTTTAGAGTCACGAAAACACAATTTGATCGACAATATTGGCTGTTCAACGTAGAATCGCAACAGTTTTTGTCAAAATATCAAGCTTAAAACCCATTTTTCGTTGTCCTAATTGTATTCTAATTGGATTTGTAATTTTTTTCTACATGATAAAGCATATATGAAGATAGATACACAAGAATGAAATCAAAAAATATGTTTTAAACAATCAAATAGGTTGTTCAACGTCGAACAATTTTGATCAAAATTTTAAAAAATTAACGAGTATGACCCACCTTAGGATGTACTAAACCTATTTTTAACTTGATTTAATTATGTATTAATCCTAAAACAAGTTTATTAAACTATATATATCTGTTTGGAGTCACGAAAACACAATATGATCGACAATATTGGCCGTTTAACGTAGAATCGCTACAGTTTTTGTCCAAATATCATGCTTAAAACCCACTTTTCGTTGTCCTAATTGTATTCTAATTTGATTTCTAAACTTTTCTACATGATAATGCATATATGAAGACAGTTACACAAGAATGAAATCAAAAAAATTTGTTTTAAACAACCAAATATGTTGTTCAATGTCGAACAATTTTGATCAAATTTTAAAAAATTTACGAGTATGACCCACCTTAGGATGTACTAAACCTTTTTTTAACTTGATGTAATTATGTATTAATCATAAAAACATGATTATTATACTATATATAACATTTTAGAGTCACGAAAACACAATTTGATCGACAATATTGGCCGTTCAATGTAGAATCGCAACAGTTTTCGTCAAAATATCAAGCTTAAAATCCATTTTTCGTTGTCCTAATTGTATTCTAATTCGATTTGTAAATTTTTTCTACATGATAAAGCATATATGAAGATAGATAGACAAGAATGAAATCAAAAAAATATGTTTTAAACAATCAAATAGGTTGTTCAACGTCGAACAATTTTGATCAAAATTTTAAAAAATTAACGAGTATGACCCACCTTAGGATATACTAAACCTATTTTTAACTTTATTTAATTTTGTATTAATGCTAAAAACAAGTTTATTAAACTATATATAACTGTTTGGAGTCACGAAAATACAATATGATCGACAATATTGGCCCTTTAACGTAGAATCGCTAGAGTTTTTGTCCAAATATCAAGCTTAAAACCTATTTTTCGTTGTCCTAATTGTATTCTAATTTGATTTCTAAACTTTTCTACATGAGAATGCATATATGAAGACAGTTACACAAGAATGAAATCAAAAAAAATTGTTTTAAACAACCAAATATGTTGTTCAATGTCGAACAATTTTGATCAAATTTTAAAAAATTTACAAGTATGACCCACATTAGGATGTACTAAACCTTTTTTTAACTTGATGTAATTATGTATTAATCATAAAAACATGATTATTAAACTATATATAACATTTTAGAGTCACGAAAACACAATATGATCCACAATATTGGCCATTTAACGTAGAATCTATACAGTTTTTGTCAAAACATCAAACTTAAAACGTATTTTTCGTTATCCTAATTGTATTCTAAATTGATTTCTAAACTTCTTCTACATGATAATGCATATATGAAGACAGATACACAAGAATGAAATCAAAAAAATATGTTTTAAACAACCAAATATGTTGTTCAATGTCCAACAATTTTGATCAAAATTTTAAAAAATTCATGAGTATGACCCACCTTAGGATGTGCTAAACCTTTTTTTAACTTCATGTAATTATGTATTAATCATAAAAACATGATTATTAAACTATATATAACATTTTAGAGTCACGAAAACACAATTTGATCGACAATATTGGCTGTTCAACGTAGAATCGCAACAGTTTTTGTCAAAATATCAAGCTTAAAACCCATTTTTCGTTGTCCTAATTGTATTCTAATTGGATTTGTAATTTTTTTCTACATGATAAAGCATATATGAAGATAGATACACAAGAATGAAATCAAAAAATATGTTTTAAACAATCAAATAGGTTGTTCAACGTCGAACAATTTTGATCAAAATTTTAAAAAATTAACGAGTATGACCTACCTTAGGATGTACTAAACCTATTTTTAACTTGATTTAATTATGTATTAATCCTAAAACAAGTTTATTAAACTATATATATCTGTTTGGAGTCACGAAAATACAATATGATCGACAATATTGGCCGTTTAACGTAGAATCGCTACAGTTTTTGTCCAAATATCATGCTTAAAACCCACTTTTCGTTGTCCTAATTGTATTCTAATTTGATTTCTAAACTTTTCTACATGATAATGCATATATGAAGACAGTTACACAAGAATGAAATCAAAAAAATTTGTTTTAAACAACCAAATATGTTGTTCAATGTCGAACAATTTTGATCAAATTTTAAAAAATTTACGAGTATGACCCACCTTAGGATGTACTAAACTTTTTTTTAACTTGATGTAATTATGTATTAATCATAAAAACATGATTATTATACTATATATAACATTTTAGAGTTACGAAAACACAATTTGATCGACAATATTGGCCGTTCAATGTAGAATCGCAACAGTTTTCGTCAAAATATCAAGCTTAAAATCCATTTTTCGTTGTCCTAATTGTATTCTAATTCGATTTGTAAATTTTTTCTACATGATAAAGCATATATGAAGATAGATAGACAAGAATGAAATCAAAAAAATATGTTTTAAACAATCAAATAGGTTGTTCAACGTCGAACAATTTTGATCAAAATTTTAAAAAATTAACGAGTATGACCCACCTTAGGATATACTAAACCTATTTTTAACTTTATTTAATTTTGTATTAATGCTAAAAACAAGTTTATTAAACTATATATAACTGTTTGGAGTCACGAAAATACAATATGATCGACAATATTGGCCCTTTAACGTAGAATCGCTAGAGTTTTTGTCCAAATATCAAGCTTAAAACCCATTTTTCGTTGTCCTAATTGTATTCTAATTTGATTTCTAAACTTTTCTACATGAGAATGCATATATGAAGACAGTTACACAAGAATGAAATCAAAAAAAATTGTTTTAAACATCCAAATATGTTGTTCAATGTCGAACAATTTTGATCAAATTTTAAAAAATTTACAAGTATGACCCACCTTAGGATGTACTAAACCTTTTTTTAACTTGATGTAATTATGTATTAATCATAAAAACATGATTATTAAACTATATATAACATTTTAGAGTCACGAAAACACAATATGATCCACAATATTGGCCATTTAACGTAGAATCTATACAGTTTTTGTCAAAACATCAAACTTAAAACGTATTTTTCGTTATCCTATAAATTGATTTCTAAACTTCTTCTACATGATAATGCATATATGAAGACAGATACACAAGAATGAAATCAAAAAAATATGTTTTAAACAACCAAATATGTTGTTCAATGTCCAACAATTTTGATCAAAATTTTAAAAAATTCACGAGTATGACCCACCTTAGGATGTGCTAAACCTTTTTTTAACTTCATGTAATTATGTATTAATCATAAAAACATGATTATTAAACTATATATAACATTTTAGAGTCACGAAAACACAATTTGATCGACAATATTGGCTGTTCAACGTAGAATCGCAACAGTTTTTGTCAAAATATCAAGCTTAAAACACATTTTTCGTTGTCCTAATTGTATTCTAATTGGATTTGTAATTTTTTTCTACATGATAAAGCATATATGAAGATAGATACACAAGAATGAAATCAAAAAATATGTTTTAAACAATCAAATAGGTTGTTCAACGTCGAACAATTTTGATCGAAATTTTAAAAAATTAACGAGTATAACCCACCTTAGGATGTACTAAACCTATTTTTAACTTGATTTAATTATGTATTAATCCTAAAACAAGTTTATTAAACTATATATATCTGTTTGGAGTCACGAAAACACAATATGATCGACAATATTGGCCGTTTAACGTAGAATCGCTACAGTTTTTGTCCAAATATCATGCTTAAAACCCACTTTTCGTTGTCCTAATTGTATTCTAATTTGATTTCTAAACTTTTCTACATGATAATGCATATATGAAGACAGTTACACAAGAATGAAATCAAAAAAATTTGTTTTAAACAACCAAATATGTTGTTCAATGTCGAACAATTTTGATCAAATTTTAAAAAATTTACAAGTATGACCCACCTTAGGATGTACTAAACCTTTTTTTAACTTGATGTAATTATGTATTAATCATAAAAACATGATTATTAAACTATATATAACATTTTAGAGTCACGAAAACACAATATGATCCACAATATTGGCCATTTAACGTAGAATCTATACAGTTTTTGTCAAAACATCAAACTTAAAACGTATTTTTCGTTATCCTAATTGTATTCTAAATTGATTTCTAAACTTCTTCTACATGATAATGCATATATGAAGACAGATACACAAGAATGAAATCAAAAAAATATGTTTTAAACAACCAAATATGTTGTTCAATGTCCAACAATTTTGATCAAAATTTTAAAAAATTCACGAGTATGACCCACCTTAGGATGTGCTAAACCTTTTTTTAACTTCATGTAATTATGTATTAATCATAAAAACATGATTATTAAACTATATATAACATTTTAGAGTCACGAAAACACAATTTGATCGACAATATTGGCTGTTCAACGTAGAATCGCAACAGTTTTTGTCAAAATATCAAGCTTAAAACCCATTTTTCGTTGTCCTAATTGTATTCTAATTGGATTTGTAATTTTTTTCTACATGATAAAGCATATATGAAGATAGATACACAAGAATGAAATCACAAAATATGTTTTAAACAATCAAATAGGTTGTTCAACGTCGAACAATTTTGATCAAAATTTTAAAAAATTAACGAGTATGACCCACCTTAGGATGTACTAAACCTATTTTTAACTTGATTTAATTATGTATTAATCCTAAAACAAGTTTATTAAACTATATATATCTGTTTGGAGTCACGAAAACACAATATGATCGACAATATTGGCCGTTTAACGTAGAATCGCTACAGTTTTTGTCCAAATATCATGCTTAAAACCCACTTTTCGTTGTCCTAATTGTATTCTAATTTGATTTCTAAACTTTTCTACATGATAATGCATATATGAAGACAGTTACACAAGAATGAAATCAAAAAAATTTGTTTTGAACAACCAAATATGTTGTTCAATGTCGAACAATTTTGATCAAATTTTAAAAAATTTACAAGTATGACCCACCTTAGGATGTACTAAACCTTTTTTTAACTTGATGTAATTATGTATTAATCATAAAAACATGATTATTAAACTATATATAACATTTTAGAGTCACGAAAACACAATATGATCCACAATATTGGCCATTTAACGTAGAATCTATACAGTTTTTGTCAAAACATCAAACTTAAAACGTATTTTTCGTTATCCTAATTGTATTCTAAATTGATTTCTAAACTTCTTCTACATGATAATGCATATATGAAGACAGATACACAAGAATGAAATCAAAAAAATATGTTTTAAACAACCAAATATGTTGTTCAATGTTCAACAATTTTGATCAAAATTTTAAAAAATTCACGAGTATGACCCACCTTAGGATGTGCTAAACCTTTTTTTAACTTCATGTAATTATGTATTAATCATAAAAACATGATTATTAAACTATATATAACATTTTAGAGTCACGAAAACACAATTTGATCGACAATATTGGCTGTTCAACGTAGAATCGCAACAGTTTTTGTCAAAATATCAAGCTTAAAACCCATTTTTCGTTGTCCTAATTGTATTCTAATTGGATTTGTAATTTTTTTCTACATGATAAAGCATATATGAAGATAGATACACAAGAATGAAATCACAAAATATGTTTTAAACAATCAAATAGGTTGTTCAACGTCGAACAATTTCGATCAAAATTTTAAAAAATTAACGAGTATGACCCACCTTAGGATGTACTAAACCTATTTTTAACTTGATTTAATTATGTATTAATCCTAAAACAAGTTTATTAAACTATATATATCTGTTTGGAGTCCCGAAAACACAATATGATCGACATTATTGGCCGTTTAACGTAGAATCGCTACAGTTTTTGTCCAAATATCATGCTTAAAACCCACTTTTCGTTGTCCTAATTGTATTCTAATTTGATTTCTAAACTTTTCTACATGATAATGCATATATGAAGACAGTTACACAAGAATGAAATCAAAAAAATTTGTTTTAAACAACCAAATATGTTGTTCAATGTCGAACAATTTTGATCAAATTTTAAAAAATTTACAAGTATGACCCACCTTAGGATGTACTAAACCTTTTTTTAACTTGATGTAATAATGTATTAATCATAAAAACATAATTATTAAACTATATATAACATTTTAGAGTCACGAAAACACAATTTGATCGACAATATTGGCCGTTCAACGTAGAATCGCAACAGTTTTCGTCAAAATATCAAGCTTAAAATCCATTTTTCGTTGTCCTAATTGTATTCTAATTCGATTTGTAAATTTTTTCTACATGATAAAGCATATATGAAGATAGATAGACAAGAATGAAATCAAAAAAATATGTTTTAAACAATCAAATAGGTTGTTCAACGTCGAACAATTTTGATCAAAATTTTAAAAAATTAACGAGTATGACCCACCCTAGGATGTACTAAACCTATTTTTAACTTGATTTAATTATGTATTAATCCTAAAACAAGTTTATTAAACTATATATATTTGTTTGGAGTCACGAAAACACAATATGATCGACAATATTGGCCGTTTAACGTAGAATCGCTACAGTTTTTGTCCAAATATCATGCTTAAAACCCACTTTTCGTTGTCCTAATTGTATTCTAATTTGATTTCTAAACTTTTCTACATGATAATGCATATATGAAGACAGTTACACAAGAATGAAATCAAAAAAATTTGTTTTAAACAACCAAATATGTTGTTCAATGTCGAACAATTTTGATCAAATTTTAAAAAATTTACAAGTATGACCCACCTTAGGATGTACTAAACCTTTTTTTAACTTGATGTAATAATGTATTAATCATAAAAACATAATTATTAAACTATATATAACATTTTAGAGTCACGAAAACACAATTTGATCGACAATATTGGCCGTTCAACGTAGAATCGCAACAGTTTTCGTCAAAATATCAAGCTTAAAATCCATTTTTCGTTGTCCTAATTGTATTCTAATTCGATTTGTAAATTTTTTCTACATGATAAAGCATATATGAAGATAGATAGACAAGAATGAAATCAAAAAAATATGTTTTAAACAATCAAATAGGTTGTTCAACGTCGAACAATTTTGATCAAAATTTTAAAAAATTAACGAGTATGACCCACCCTAGGATGTACTAAACCTATTTTTAACTTGATTTAATTATGTATTAATCCTAAAACAAGTTTATTAAACTATATATATCTGTTTGGAGTCACGAAAACACAATATGATCGACAATATTGGCCGTTTAACGTAGAATCGCTACAGTTTTTGTCCAAATATCATGCTTAAAACCCACTTTTCGTTGTCCTAATTGTATTCTAATTTGATTTCTAAACTTTTCTACATGATAATGCATATATGAAGACAGTTACACAAGAATGAAATCAAAAAAATTTGTTTTGAACAACCAAATATGTTGTTCAATGTCGAACAATTTTGATCAAATTTTAAAAAATTTACAAGTATGACCCACCTTAGGATGTACTAAACCTTTTTTTAACTTGATGTAATTATGTATTAATCATAAAAACATGATTATTAAACTATATATAACATTTTAGAGTCACGAAAACACAATATGATCCACAATATTGGCCATTTAACGTAGAATCTATACAGTTTTTGTCAAAACATCAAACTTAAAACGTATTTTTCGTTATCCTAATTGTATTCTAAATTGATTTCTAAACTTCTTCTACATGATAATGCATATATGAAGACAGATACACAAGAATGAAATCAAAAAAATATGTTTTAAACAACCAAATATGTTGTTCAATGTTCAACAATTTTGATCAAAATTTTAAAAAATTCACGAGTATGACCCACCTTAGGATGTGCTAAACCTTTTTTTAACTTCATGTAATTATGTATTAATCATAAAAACATGATTATTAAACTATATATAACATTTTAGAGTCACGAAAACACAATTTGATCGACAATATTGGCTGTTCAACGTAGAATCGCAACAGTTTTTGTCAAAATATCAAGCTTAAAACCCATTTTTCGTTGTCCTAATTGTATTCTAATTGGATTTGTAATTTTTTTCTACATGATAAAGCATATATGAAGATAGATACACAAGAATGAAATCACAAAATATGTTTTAAACAATCAAATAGGTTGTTCAACGTCGAACAATTTCGATCAAAATTTTAAAAAATTAACGAGTATGACCCACCTTAGGATGTACTAAACCTATTTTTAACTTGATTTAATTATGTATTAATCCTAAAACAAGTTTATTAAACTATATATATCTGTTTGGAGTCCCGAAAACACAATATGATCGACATTATTGGCCGTTTAACGTAGAATCGCTACAGTTTTTGTCCAAATATCATGCTTAAAACCCACTTTTCGTTGTCCTAATTGTATTCTAATTTGATTTCTAAACTTTTCTACATGATAATGCATATATGAAGACAGTTACACAAGAATGAAATCAAAAAAATTTGTTTTAAACAACCAAATATGTTGTTCAATGTCGAACAATTTTGATCAAATTTTAAAAAATTTACAAGTATGACCCACCTTAGGATGTACTAAACCTTTTTTTAACTTGATGTAATAATGTATTAATCATAAAAACATAATTATTAAACTATATATAACATTTTAGAGTCACGAAAACACAATTTGATCGACAATATTGGCCGTTCAACGTAGAATCGCAACAGTTTTCGTCAAAATATCAAGCTTAAAATCCATTTTTCGTTGTCCTAATTGTATTCTAATTCGATTTGTAAATTTTTTCTACATGATAAAGCATATATGAAGATAGATAGACAAGAATGAAATCAAAAAAATATGTTTTAAACAATCAAATAGGTTGTTCAACGTCGAACAATTTTGATCAAAATTTTAAAAAATTAACGAGTATGACCCACCCTAGGATGTACTAAACCTATTTTTAACTTGATTTAATTATGTATTAATCCTAAAACAAGTTTATTAAACTATATATATCTGTTTGGAGTCACGAAAACACAATATGATCGACAATATTGGCCGTTTAACGTAGAATCGCTACAGTTTTTGTCCAAATATCATGCTTAAAACCCACTTTTCGTTGTCCTAATTGTATTCTAATTTGATTTCTAAACTTTTCTACATGATAATGCATATATGAAGACAGTTACACAAGAATGAAATCAAAAAAATTTGTTTTAAACAACCAAATATGTTGTTCAATGTCGAACAATTTTGATCAAATTTTAAAAAATTTACAAGTATGACCCACCTTAGGATGTACTAAACCTTTTTTTAACTTGATGTAATTATGTATTAATCATAAAAACATGATTATTAAACTATATATAACATTTTAGAGTCACGAAAACACAATTTGATCGACAATATTGGCCGTTCAACGTAGAATCGCAACAGTTTTCGTCAAAATATCAAGCTTAAAATCCATTTTTCGTTGTCCTAATTGTATTCTAATTCGATTTGTAAATTTTTTCTACATGATAAAGCATATATGAAGATAGATAGACAAGAATGAAATCAAAAAAATATGTTTTAAACAATCAAATAGGTTGTTCAACGTCGAACAATTTTGATCAAAAATTTAAAAAATTAACGAGTATGACCCACCCTAGGATGTACTAAACCTATTTTTAACTTGATTCAATTATGTATTAATCCTAAAAACAACTTTATTAAACTATATATAACTGTTTGGAGTCACTAAAACACAATATGATCGACAATATTGGCCGTTTAACGTAGAATCGCTACAGTTTTTGTCCAAATATCATGCTTAAAACCCACTTTTCGTTGTCCTAATTGTATTCTAATTTGATTTCTAAACTTTTCTACATGATAATGCATATATGAAGACAGTTACACAAGAATGAAATCAAAAAAATTTGTTTTAAACAACCAAATATGTTGTTCAATGTCGAACAATTTTGATCAAATTTTAAAAAATTTACAAGTATGACCCACCTTAGGATGTACTAAACCTTTTTTTAACTTGATGTAATTATGTATTAATCATAAAAACATAATTATTAAACTATATATAACATTTTAGAGTCACGAAAACACAATTTGATCGACAATATTGGCCGTTCAACGTAGAATCGCAACAGTTTTCGTCAAAATATCAAGCTTAAAACCCATTTTTCGTTGTCCTAATTGTATTCTAATTTGATTTATAAACGTCTTGTACATGATAATGCATATATGAAGATAGATAGACAAGAATGAAATCAAAAAAAATATGTTTTAAACAATCAAATAGGTTGTTCAACGTCGAACAATTTTGATCAAAATTTTAAAAAATTAACGAGTATGACCCACCTTAGGATGTACTAAACCTATTTTTAACTTGATTTAATTATGTATTAATCCTAAAACAAGTTTATTAAACTATATATATCTGTTTGGAGTCACGAAAACACAATATGATCGACAATATTGGCCGTTTAACGTAGAATCGCTACAGTTTTTGTCCAAATATCATGCTTAAAACCCACTTTTCGTTGTCCTAATTGTATTCTAATTTGATTTCTAAACTTTTCTACATGATAATGCATATATGAAGACAGTTACACAAGAATGAAATCAAAAAAATTTGTTTTAAACAACCAAATATGTTGTTCAATGTCGAACAATTTTGATCAAATTTTAAAAAATTTACAAGTATGACCCACCTTAGGATGTACTAAACCTTTTTTTAACCTGATGTAATTATGTATTAATCATAAAAACATAATTATTAAACTATATATAACATTTTAGAGTCACGAAAACACAATTTGATCGACAATATTGGCCGTTCAACGTAGAATCGCAACAGTTTTCGTCAAAATATCAAGCTTAAAATCCATTTTTCGTTGTCCTAATTGTATTCTAATTCGATTTGTAAATTTTTTCTACATGATAAAGCATATATGAAGATAGATAGACAAGAATGAAATCAAAAAAATATGTTTTAAACAATCAAATAGGTTGTTCAACGTCGAACAATTTTGATCAAAATTTTAAAAAATTAACGAGTATGACCCACCTTAGGATGTACTAAACCTATTTTTAACTTGATTTAATTATGTATTAATCCTAAAACAAGTTTATTAAACTATATATATCTGTTTGGAGTCACGAAAACACAATATGATCGACATTATTGGCCGTTTAACGTAGAATCGCAACAGTTTTTGTCCAAATATCATGCTTAAAACCCACTTTTCGTTGTCCTAATTGTATTCTAATTTGATTTCTAAACTTTTCTACATGATAATGCATATATGAAGACAGTTACACAAGAATGAAATCAAAAAAATTTGTTTTAAACAACCAAATATGTTGTTCAATGTCGAACAATTTTGATCAAATTTTAAAAAATTTACAAGTATGACCCACCTTAGGATGTACTAAACCTTTTTTTAACTTGATGTAATTATGTATTAATCATAAAAACATGATTATTAAACTATATATAACAATTTAGAGTCACGAAAACACAATTTGATCGACAATATTGGCCGTTCAACGTAGAATCGCAACAGTTTTCGTCAAAATATCAAGCTTAAAATCCATTTTTCGTTGTCCTAATTGTATTCTAATTCGATTTGTAAATTTTTTCTACATGATAAAGCATATATGAAGATAGATAGACAAGAATGAAATCAAAAAAATATGTTTTAAACAATCAAATAGGTTGTTCAACGTCGAACAATTTTGATCAAAAATTTAAAAAATTAACGAGTATGACCCACCCTAGGATGTACTAAACCTATTTTTAACTTGATTTAATTATGTATTAATCCTAAAAACAACTTTATTAACTATATATAACTGTTTCGAGTCACTAAAACACAATATGATCGACAATATTGGCCGTTTAACGTAGAATCGCTACAGTTTTTGTCCAAATATCAAGCTTAAAACCCATTTTTCGTTGTCCTAATTGTATTCTAATTTGATTTATAAACTTCTTCTACATGATAATGCATATATGAAGACAGATACACAAGAATGAAATCAAAAAAATATGTTTTAAACAACCAAATATGTTGTTCAATGTCGAACAGTTTTGATCAAAATTTTAAAAAATTAACGAGTATGACCCACCTTAGGATATACTAAACCTATTTTTAACTTTATTTATTTTTGTATTAATGCTAAAAACAAGTTTATTAAACTATATATAACTGTTTGGAGTCACGAAAATACAATATGATCGACAATATTGGCCCTTTAACGTAGAATCGCTACAGTTTTTGTCCAAATATCAAACTTAAAACCCATTTTTCGTTGTCCTAATTGTATTCTAATTTGATTTATAAACTTCTTCTACATGATAATGCATATATGAAGACAGATACACAAGAATGAAATCAAAAAAATATGTTTTAAACAACCAAATATGTTGTTCAATGTCGAACAGTTTTGATCAAAATTTTAAAAAATTAACGAGTATGACCCACCTTAGGATATACTAAACCTATTTTTAACTTTATTTATTTTTGTATTAATGCTAAAAACAAGTTTATTAAACTATATATAACTGTTTGGAGTCACGAAAATACAATATGATCGACAATATTGGCCCTTTAACGTAGAATCGCTACAGTTTTTGTCCAAATATCAAGCTTAAAACCCATTTTTCGTTGTCCTAATTGTATTCTAATTTGATTTCTAAACTTTTCTACATGATAATGCATATATGAAGACATTTACACAAGAATGAAATCAAAAAAATTTGTTTTAAACAACCAAATATGTTGTTCAATGTCGAACAATTTTGATCAAATTTTAAAAAATTTACAAGTATGACCCACCTTAGGATGTACTAAACCTTTTTTTAACTTGATGTAATTATGTATTAATCATAAAAACATGATTATTAAACTATATATAACATTTTAGAGTCACGAAAACACAATTTGATCGACAATATTGGCCGTTCAACGTAGAATCGCAACAGTTTTAGTCAAAATATCAAGCTTAAAATCCATTTTTCGTTGTCCTAATTGTATTCTAATTCGATTTGTAAATTTTTTCTACATGATAAAGCATATATGAAGATAGATAGACTAGAATGAAATCAAAAAAATATGTTTTAAACAATCAAATAGGTTGTTCAACGTCGAACAATTTTGATCAAAAATTTAAAAAATTAACGAGTATGACCCACCCTAGGATGTACTAAACCTATTTTTAACTTGATTCAATTATGTATTAATCCTAAAAACAACTTTATTAAACTATATATAACTGTTTGGAGTCACTAAAACACAATATGATCGACAATATTGGCCGTTTAACGTAGAATCGCTACTGTTTTTGTCCAAATATCAAGCTTAAAACCCATTTTTCGTTGTCCTAATTGTATTCTAATTTGATTTATAAACGTCTTCTACATGATAATGCATATATGAAGATAGATAGACAAGAATGAAATCAAAAAAAATATGTTTTAAACAATCAAATAGGTTGTTCAACGTCGAACAATTTTGATCAAAATTTTAAAAAATTAACGAGTATGACCCACCTTAGGATGTACTAAACCTATTTTTAACTTGATTTAATTATGTATTAATCCTAAAACAAGTTTATTAAACTATATATATCTGTTTGGAGTCACGAAAACACAATATGATCGACAATATTGGCCGTTTAACGTAGAATCGCTACAGTTTTTGTCCAAATATCATGCTTAAAACCCACTTTTCGTTGTCCTAATTGTATTCTAATTTGATTTCTAAACTTTTCTACATGATAATACATATATGAAGACAGTTACACAAGAATGAAATCAAAAAAATTTGTTTTAAACAACCAAATATGTTGTTCAATGTCAAACAATTTTGATCAAATTTTAAAAAATTTACAAGTATGACCCACCTTAGGATGTACTAAACCTTTTTTTAACTTGATGTAATTATGTATTAATCATAAAAACATGATTATTAAACTATATATAACATTTTAGAGTCACGAAAACACAATTTGATCGACAATATTGGCCGTTCAACGTAGAATCGCAACAGTTTTCGTCAAAATATCAAGCTTAAAATCCATTTTTCGTTGTCCTAATTGTATTCTAATTCGATTTGTAAATTTTTTCTACATGATAAAGCATATATGAAGATAGATAGACAAGAATGAAATCAAAAAAATATGTTTTAAACAATCAAATAGGTTGTTCAACGTCGAACAATTTTGATCAAAAATTTAAAAAATTAACGAGTATGACCCACCCTAGGATGTACTAAACCTATTTTTAACTTGATTCAATTATGTATTAATCCTAAAAACAACTTTATTAAACTATATATAACTGTTTGGAGTCACTAAAACACAATATGATCGACAATATTGGCCGTTTAACGTAGAATCGCTACAGTTTTTGTCCAAATATCAAGCTTAAAACCCATTTTTCGTTGTCCTAATTGTATTCTAATTTGATTTATAAACGTCTTGTACATGATAATGCATATATGAAGATAGATAGACAAGAATGAAATCAAAAAAAATATGTTTTAAACAATCAAATAGGTTGTTCAACGTCGAACAATTTTGATCAAAATTTTAAAAAATTAACGAGTATGACCCACCTTAGGATGTACTAAACCTATTTTTAACTTGATTTAATTATGTATTAATCCTAAAACAAGTTTATTAAACTATATATATCTGTTTGGAGTCACGAAAACACAATATGATCGACAATATTGGCCGTTTAACGTAGAATCGCTACAGTTTTTGTCCAAATATCATGCTTAAAACCCACTTTTCGTTGTCCTAATTGTATTCTAATTTGATTTCTAAACTTTTCTACATGATAATGCATATATGAAGACAGTTACACAAGAATGAAATCAAAAAAATTTGTTTTAAACAACCAAATATGTTGTTCAATGTCGAACAATTTTGATCAAATTTTAAAAAATTTACAAGTATGACCCACCTTAGGATGTACTAAACCTTTTTTTAACTTGATGTAATTATGTATTAATCATAAAAACATAATTATTAAACTATATATAACATTTTAGAGTCACGAAAACACAATTTGATCGACAATATTGGCCGTTCAACGTAGAATCGCAACAGTTTTCGTCAAAATATCAAGCTTAAAATCCATTTTTCGTTGTCCTAATTGTATTCTAATTCGATTTGTAAATTTTTTCTACATGATAAAGCATATATGAAGATAGATAGACAAGAATGAAATCAAAAAAATATGTTTTAAACAATCAAATAGGTTGTTCAACGTCGAACAATTTTGATCAAAATTTTAAAAAATTAACGAGTATGACCCACCCTAGGATGTACTAAACCTATTTTTAACTTGATTCAATTATGTACTAATCCTAAAAACAACTTTATTAAACTATATATAACTGTTTGGAGTCACGAAAACACAATATGATCGACAATATTGGCCGTTTAACGTAGAATCGCTACAGTTTTTGTCCAAATATCATGCTTAAAACCCACTTTTCGTTGTCCTAATTGTATTCTAATTTGATTTCTAAACTTTTCTACATGATAATGCATATATGAAGACAGTTACACAAGAATGAAATCAAAAAAATTTGTTTTAAACAACCAAATATGTTGTTCAATGTCAAACAATTTTGATCAAATTTTAAAAAATTTACAAGTATGACCCACCTTAGGATGTACTAAACCTTTTTTTAACTTGATGTAATTATGTATTAATCATAAAAACATGATTATTAAACTATATATAACATTTTAGAGTCACGAAAACACAATTTGATCGACAATATTGGCCGTTCAACGTAGAATCGCAACAGTTTTCGTCAAAATATCAAGCTTAAAATCCATTTTTCGTTGTCCTAATTGTATTCTAATTCGATTTGTAAATTTTTTCTACATGATAAAGCATATATGAAGATAGATAGACAAGAATGAAATCAAAAAAATATGTTTTAAACAATCAAATAGGTTGTTCAACGTCGAACAATTTTGATCAAAAATTTAAAAAATTAACGAGTATGACCCACCCTAGGATGTACTAAACCTATTTTTAACTTGATTCAATTATGTACTAATCCTAAAAACAACTTTATTAAACTATATATAACTGTTTGGAGTCACGAAAACACAATATGATCGACAATATTGGCCGTTTAACGTAGAATCGCTACAGTTTTTGTCCAAATATCATGCTTAAAACCCACTTTTCGTTGTCCTAATTGTATTCTAATTTGATTTCTAAACTTTTCTACATGATAATGCATATATGAAGACAGTTACACAAGAATGAAATCAAAAAAATTTGTTTTAAACAACCAAATATGTTGTTCAATGTCAAACAATTTTGATCAAATTTTAAAAAATTTACAAGTATGACCCACCTTAGGATGTACTAAACCTTTTTTTAACTTGATGTAATTATGTATTAATCATAAAAACATGATTATTAAACTATATATAACATTTTAGAGTCACGAAAACACAATTTGATCGACAATATTGGCCGTTCAACGTAGAATCGCAACAGTTTTCGTCAAAATATCAAGCTTAAAATCCATTTTTCGTTGTCCTAATTGTATTCTAATTCGATTTGTAAATTTTTTCTACATGATAAAGCATATATGAAGATAGATAGACAAGAATGAAATCAAAAAAATATGTTTTAAACAATCAAATAGGTTGTTCAACGTCGAACAATTTTGATCAAAAATTTAAAAAATTAACGAGTATGACCCACCCTAGGATGTACTAAACCTATTTTTAACTTGATTCAATTATGTATTAATCCTAAAAACAACTTTATTAAACTATATATAACTGTTTGGAGTCACTAAAACACAATATGATCGACAATATTAGCCGTTTAACGTAGAATCGCTACAGTTTTTGTCCAAATATCAAGCTTAAAACCCATTTTTCGTTGTCCTAATTGTATTCTAATTTGATTTATAAACGTCTTGTACATGATAATGCATATATGAAGATAGATAGACAAGAATGAAATCAAAAAAAATATGTTTTAAACAATCAAATAGGTTGTTCAACGTCGAACAATTTTGATCAAAATTTTAAAAAATTAACGAGTATGACCCACCTTAGGATGTACTAAACCTATTTTTAACTTGATTTAATTATGTATTAATCCTAAAACAAGTTTATTAAACTATATATATCTGTTTGGAGTCACGAAAACACAATATGATCGACAATATTGGCCGTTTAACGTAGAATCGCTACAGTTTTTGTCCAAATATCATGCTTAAAACCCACTTTTCGTTGTCCTAATTGTATTCTAATTTGATTTCTAAACTTTTCTACATGATAATGCATATATGAAGACAGTTACACAAGAATGAAATCAAAAAAATTTGTTTTAAACAACCAAATATGTTGTTCAATGTCGAACAATTTTGATCAAATTTTAAAAAATTTACAAGTATGACCCACCTTAGGATGTACTAAACCTTTTTTTAACTTGATGTAATTATGTATTAATCATAAAAACATAATTATTAAACTATATATAACATTTTAGAGTCACGAAAACACAATTTGATCGACAATATTGGCCGTTCAACGTAGAATCGCAACAGTTTTCGTCAAAATATCAAGCTTAAAATCCATTTTTCGTTGTCCTAATTGTATTCTAATTCGATTTGTAAATTTTTTCTACATGATAAAGCATATATGAAGATAGATAGACAAGAATGAAATCAAAAAAATATGTTTTAAACAATCAAATAGGTTGTTCAACGTCGAACAATTTTGATCAAAATTTTAAAAAATTAACGAGTATGACCCACCTTAGGATGTACTAAACATATTTTTAACTTGATTTAATTATGTATTAATCCTAAAACAAGTTTATTAAACTATATATATCTGTTTGGAGTCACGAAAACACAATATGATCGACAATATTGGCCGTTTAACGTAGAATCGCTACAGTTTTTGTCCAAATATCATGCTTAAAACCCACTTTTCGTTGTCCTAATTGTATTCTAATTTGATTTCTAAACTTTTCTACATGATAATGCATATATGAAGACAGTTACACAAGAATGAAATCAAAAAAATTTGTTTTAAACAACCAAATATGTTGTTCAATGTCGAACAATTTTGATCAAATTTTAAAAAATTTACAAGTATGACCCACCTTAGGATGTACTAAACCTTTTTTTAACTTGATGTAATTATGTATTAATCATAAAAACATGATTATTAAACTATATATAACAATTTAGAGTCACGAAAACACAATTTGATCGACAATATTGGCCGTTCAACGTAGAATCGCAACAGTTTTCGTCAAAATATCAAGCTTAAAATCCATTTTTCGTTGTCCTAATTGTATTCTAATTCGATTTGTAAATTTTTTCTACATGATAAAGCATATATGAAGATAGATAGACAAGAATGAAATCAAAAAAATATGTTTTAAACAATCAAATAGGTTGTTCAACGTCGAACAATTTTGATCAAAAATTTAAAAAATTAACGAGTATGACCCACCCTAGGATGTACTAAACCTATTTTTAACTTGATTCAATTATGTACTAATCCTAAAAACAACTTTATTAAACTATATATAACTGTTTGGAGTCACGAAAACACAATATGATCGACAATATTGGCCGTTTAACGTAGAATCGCTACAGTTTTTGTCCAAATATCATGCTTAAAACCCACTTTTCGTTGTCCTAATTGTATTCTAATTTGATTTCTAAACTTTTCTACATGATAATGCATATATGAAGACAGTTACACAAGAATGAAATCAAAAAAATTTGTTTTAAACAACCAAATATGTTGTTCAATGTCAAACAATTTTGATCAAATTTTAAAAAATTTACAAGTATGACCCACCTTAGGATGTACTAAACCTTTTTTTAACTTGATGTAATTATGTATTAATCATAAAAACATGATTATTAAACTATATATAACATTTTAGAGTCACGAAAACACAATTTGATCGACAATATTGGCCGTTCAACGTAGAATCGCAACAGTTTTCGTCAAAATATCAAGCTTAAAATCCATTTTTCGTTGTCCTAATTGTATTCTAATTCGATTTGTAAATTTTTTCTACATGATAAAGCATATATGAAGATAGATAGACAAGAATGAAATCAAAAAAATATGTTTTAAACAATCAAATAGGTTGTTCAACGTCGAACAATTTTGATCAAAAATTTAAAAAATTAACGAGTATGACCCACCCTAGGATGTACTAAACCTATTTTTAACTTGATTCAATTATGTATTAATCCTAAAAACAACTTTATTAAACTATATATAACTGTTTGGAGTCACTAAAACACAATATGATCGACAATATTGGCCGTTTAACGTAGAATCGCTACAGTTTTTGTCCAAATATCAAGCTTAAAACCCATTTTTCGTTGTCCTAATTGTATTCTAATTTGATTTATAAACGTCTTGTACATGATAATGCATATATGAAGATAGATAGACAAGAATGAAATCAAAAAAAATATGTTTTAAACAATCAAATAGGTTGTTCAACGTCGAACAATTTTGATCAAAATTTTAAAAAATTAACGAGTATGACCCACCTTAGGATGTACTAAACCTATTTTTAACTTGATTTAATTATGTATTAATCCTAAAACAAGTTTATTAAACTATATATATCTGTTTGGAGTCACGAAAACACAATATGATCGACAATATTGGCCGTTTAACGTAGAATCGCTACAGTTTTTGTCCAAATATCATGCTTAAAACCCACTTTTCGTTGTCCTAATTGTATTCTAATTTGATTTCTAAACTTTTCTACATGATAATGCATATATGAAGACAGTTACACAAGAATGAAATCAAAAAAATTTGTTTTAAACAACCAAATATGTTGTTCAATGTCGAACAATTTTGATCAAATTTTAAAAAATTTACAAGTATGACCCACCTTAGGATGTACTAAACCTTTTTTTAACTTGATGTAATTATGTATTAATCATAAAAACATAATTATTAAACTATATATAACATTTTAGAGTCACGAAAACACAATTTGATCGACAATATTGGCCGTTCAACGTAGAATCGCAACAGTTTTCGTCAAAATATCAAGCTTAAAATCCATTTTTCGTTGTCCTAATTGTATTCTAATTCGATTTGTAAATTTTTTCTACATGATAAAGCATATATGAAGATAGATAGACAAGAATGAAATCAAAAAAATATGTTTTAAACAATCAAATAGGTTGTTCAACGTCGAACAATTTTGATCAAAATTTTAAAAAATTAACGAGTATGACCCACCTTAGGATGTACTAAACATATTTTTAACTTGATTTAATTATGTATTAATCCTAAAACAAGTTTATTAAACTATATATATATCTGTTTGGAGTCACGAAAACACAATATGATCGACAATATTGGCCGTTTAACGTAGAATCGCTACAGTTTTTGTCCAAATATCATGCTTAAAACCCACTTTTCGTTGTCCTAATTGTATTCTAATTTGATTTCTAAACTTTTCTACATGATAATGCATATATGAAGACAGTTACACAAGAATGAAATCAAAAAAATTTGTTTTAAACAACCAAATATGTTGTTCAATGTCGAACAATTTTGATCAAATTTTAAAAAATTTACAAGTATGACCCACCTTAGGATGTAATAAACCTTTTTTTAACTTGATGTAATTATGTATTAATCATAAAAACATGATTATTAAACTATATATAACAATTTAGAGTCACGAAAACACAATTTGATCGACAATATTGGCCGTTCAACGTAGAATCGCAACAGTTTTCGTCAAAATATCAAGCTTAAAATCCATTTTTCGTTGTCCTAATTGTATTCTAATTTGATTTGTAAATTTTTTCTACATGATAAAGCATATATGAAGATAGATAGACAAGAATGAAATCAAAAAAATATGTTTTAAACAATCAAATAGGTTGTTCAACGTCGAACAATTTTGATCAAAAATTTAAAAAATTAACGAGTATGACCCACCCTAGGATGTACTAAACCTATTTTTAGCTTGATTCAATTATGTATTAATCCTAAAAACAACTTTATTAAACTATATATAACTGTTTGGAGTCACTAAAACACAATATGATCGACAATATTGGCCGTTTAACGTAGAATCGCTACAGTTTTTGTCCAAATATCAAGCTTAAAACCCATTTTTCGTTGTCCTAATTGTATTCTAATTTGATTTATAAACGTCTTGTACATGATAATGCATATATGAAGATAGATAGACAAGAATGAAATCAAAAAAAATATGTTTTAAACAATCAAATAGGTTGTTCAACGTCGAACAATTTTGATCAAAATTTTAAAAAATTAACGAGTATGACCCACCTTAGGATGTACTAAACCTATTTTTAACTTGATTTAATTATGTATTAATCCTAAAACAAGTTTATTAAACTATATATATCTGTTTGGAGTCACGAAAACACAATATGATCGACAATATTGGCCGTTTAACGTAGAATCGCTACAGTTTTTGTCCAAATATCATGCTTAAAACCCACTTTTCGTTGTCCTAATTGTATTCTAATTTGATTTCTAAACTTTTCTACATGATAATGCATATATGAAGACAGTTACACAAGAATGAAATCAAAAAAATTTGTTTTAAACAACCAAATATGTTGTTCAATGTCGAACAATTTTGATCAAATTTTAAAAAATTTACAAGTATGACCCACCTTAGGATGTACTAAACCTTTTTTTAACTTGATGTAATTATGTATTAATCATAAAAACATAATTATTAAACTATATATAACATTTTAGAGTCACGAAAACACAATTTGATCGACAATATTGGCCGTTCAACGTAGAATCGCAACAGTTTTCGTCAAAATATCAAGCTTAAAATCCATTTTTCGTTGTCCTAATTGTATTCTAATTCGATTTGTAAATTTTTTCTACATGATAAAGCATATATGAAGATAGATAGACAAGAATGAAATCAAAAAAATATGTTTTAAACAATCAAATAGGTTGTTCAACGTCGAACAATTTTGATCAAAATTTTAAAAAATTAACGAGTATGACCCACCTTAGGATGTACTAAACATATTTTTAACTTGATTTAATTATGTATTAATCCTAAAACAAGTTTATTAAACTATATATATCTGTTTGGAGTCACGAAAACACAATATGATCGACAATATTGGCCGTTTAACGTAGAATGGCTACAGTTTTTGTCCAAATATCATGCTTAAAACCCACTTTTCGTTGTCCTAATTGTATTCTAATTTGATTTCTAAACTTTTCTACATGATAATGCATATATGAAGACAGTTACACAAGAATGAAATCAAAAAAATTTGTTTTAAACAACCAAATATGTTGTTCAATGTCGAACAATTTTGATCAAATTTTAAAAAATTTACAAGTATGACCCACCTTAGGATGTACTAAACCTTTTTTTAACTTGATGTAATTATGTATTAATCATAAAAACATGATTATTAAACTATATATAACAATTTAGAGTCACGAAAACACAATTTGATCGACAATATTGGCCGTTCAACGTAGAATCGCAACAGTTTTCGTTAAAATATCAAGCTTAAAATCCATTTTTCGTTGTCCTAATTGTATTCTAATTCGATTTGTAAATTTTTTCTACATGATAAAGCATATATGAAGATAGATAGACAAGAATGAAATCAAAAAAATATGTTTTAAACAATCAAATAGGTTGTTCAACGTCGAACAATTTTGATCAAAAATTTAAAAAATTAACGAGTATGACCCACCCTAGGATGTACTAAACCTATTTTTAGCTTGATTCAATTATGTATTAATCCTAAAAACAACTTTATTAAACTATATATAACTGTTTGGAGTCACTAAAACACAATATGATCGACAATATTGGCCGTTTAACGTAGAATCGCTACAGTTTTTGTCCAAATATCAAGCTTAAAACCCATTTTTCGTTGTCCTAATTGTATTCTAATTTGATTTATAAACGTCTTGTACATGATAATGCATATATGAAGATAGATAGACAAGAATGAAATCAAAAAAAATATGTTTTAAACAATCAAATAGGTTGTTCAACGTCGAACAATTTTGATCAAAATTTTAAAAAATTAACGAGTATGACCCACCTTAGGATGTACTAAACCTATTTTTAACTTGATTTAATTATGTATTAATCCTAAAACAAGTTTATTAAACTATATATATCTGTTTGGAGTCACGAAAACACAATATGATCGACAATATTGGCCGTTTAACGTAGAATCGCTACAGTTTTTGTCCAAATATCACGCTTAAAACCCACTTTTCGTTGTCCTAATTGTATTCTAATTTGATTTCTAAACTTTTCTACATGATAATGCATATATGAAGACAGTTACACAAGAATGAAATCAAAAAAATTTGTTTTAAACAACCAAATATGTTGTTCAATGTCGAACAATTTTGATCAAATTTTAAAAAATTTACAAGTATGACCCACCTTAGGATGTACTAAACCTTTTTTTAACTTGATGTAATTATGTATTAATCATAAAAACATAATTATTAAACTATATATAACATTTTAGAGTCACGAAAACACAATTTGATCGACAATATTGGCCGTTCAACGTAGAATCGCAACAGTTTTCGTCAAAATATCAAGCTTAAAATCCATTTTTCGTTGTCCTAATTGTATTCTAATTCGATTTGTAAATTTTTTCTACATGATAAAGCATATATGAAGATAGATAGACAAGAATGAAATCAAAAAAATATGTTTTAAACAATCAAATAGGTTGTTCAACGTCGAACAATTTTGATCAAAATTTTAAAAAATTAACGAGTATGACCCACCTTAGGATGTACTAAACATATTTTTAACTTGATTTAATTATGTATTAATCCTAAAACAAGTTTATTAAACTATATATATCTGTTTGGAGTCACGAAAACACAATATGATCGACAATATTGGCCGTTTAACGTAGAATCGCTACAGTTTTTGTCCAAATATCATGCTTAAAACCCACTTTTCGTTGTCCTAATTGTATTCTAATTTGATTTCTAAACTTTTCTACATGATAATGCATATATGAAGACAGTTACACAAGAATGAAATCAAAAAAATTTGTTTTAAACAACCAAATATGTTGTTCAATGTCGAACAATTTTGATCAAATTTTAAAAAATTTACAAGTATGACCCACCTTAGGATGTACTAAACCTTTTTTTAACTTGATGTAATTATGTATTAATCATAAAAACATGATTATTAAACTATATATAACAATTTAGAGTCACGAAAACACAATTTGATCGACAATATTGGCCGTTCAACGTAGAATCGCAACAGTTTTCGTCAAAATATCAAGCTTAAAATCCATTTTTCGTTGTCCTAATTGTATTCTAATTTGATTTGTAAATTTTTTCTACATGATAAAGCATATATGAAGATAGATAGACAAGAATGAAATCAAAAAAATATGTTTTAAACAATCAAATAGGTTGTTCAACGTCGAACAATTTTGATCAAAAATTTAAAAAATTAACGAGTATGACCCACCCTAGGATGTACTAAACCTATTTTTAACTTGATTCAATTATGTACTAATCCTAAAAACAACTTTATTAAACTATATATAACTGTTTGGAGTCACTAAAACACAATATGATCGACAATATTGGCCGTTTAACGTAGAATCGCTACAGTTTTGGTCCAAATATCAAGCTTAAAACCCATTTTTCGTTGTCCTAATTGTATTCTAATTTGATTTATAAACTTCTTCTACATGATAATGCATATATGAAGACAGATACACAAGAATGAAATCAAAAAAATATGTTTTAAACAACAAAATATGTTGTTCAATGTCGAACAATTTTGATCAAAATTTTAAAAAATTAATGAGTATGACCCACCTTAGGATATACTAAACCTATTTTTAACTTTATTTAATTTTGTATTAATGCTAAAAATAAGTTTATTAAACTATATATAACTGTTTGGAGTCACGAAAATACAATATGATCGACAATATTGGCCCTTTAACGTAGAATCGCTACAGTTTATGTCCAAATATCAAGCTTAAAACCCATTTTTCGTTGTCCTAATTGTATTCTAATTTGATTTCTAAACTTTTCTACATGATAATGCATATATGAAGACAGTTACACAAGAATGAAATCAAAAAAATTTGTTTTAAACAACCAAATATGTTGTTCAATGTCGAACAATTTTGATCAAATTTTAAAAAATTTACAAGTATGACCCACCTTAGGATGTACTAAACCTTTTTTTAACTTGATGTAATTATGTATTAATCATAAAAACATGATTATTAAACTATATATAACATTTTAGAGTCACGAAAACACAATATGATCGACAATATTGGCCATTTAACGTTGAATCTATACAGTTTTTGTAAAAACATCAAACTTAAAACGTATTTTTCGTTATCCTAATTGTATTCTAAATTGATTTCTAAACTTCTTCTACATGATAATGCATATATGAAGACAGATACACAAGAATGAAATCAAAAAAATATGTTTTAAACAACCAAATATGTTGTTCAATGTCCAACAATTTTGATCAAAATTTTAAAAAATTAACGAGTATGACCCACCTTAGGATATACTAAACCTATTTTTAACTTTATTTAATTTTGTATTAATGCTAAAAATAAGTTTATTAAACTATATATAACTGTTTGGAGTCACGAAAATACAACATGATCGACAATATTGGCCCTTTAACGTAGAATCGCTACAGTTTATGTCCAAATATCAAGCTTAAAACCCATTTTTCGTTGTCCTAATTGTATTCTAATTTGATTTCTAAACTTTTCTACATGATAATGCATATATGAAGACAGTTACACAATAATGAAATACAAAAAATTTGTTTTAAACAACCAAATATGATGTTCAATGTCGAACAATTTTGATCAAAATTTTAAAAAATTCACGAGTATGACCCACCTTAGGATGTGCTAAACCTTTTTTTAACTTCATGTAATTATGTATTAATCATAAAAACATGATTATTAAACTGTATATAACATTTTAGAGTCACGAAAACACTATTTGATCGACAATATTGGCTGTTCAACGTAGAATCGCAACAGTTTTTGTCAAAATATCAAGCTTAAAACCCATTTTTCGTTGTCCTAATTGTATTCTAATTGTATTTGTAATTTTTTTCTACATGATAAAGCATATACGAAGATAGATAGACAAGAATGAAATCAAAAAATATGTTTTAAACAATCAAATAGGTTGTTCAACGTCGAACAATTTTGATCAAAATTTTAAAAAATTAACGAGTATGACCCACCTTGGGATGTACTAAACCTATTTTTAACTTGATTTAATTATGTATTAATCCTAAAACAAGTTTATTAAACTATATATATCTGTTTGGAGTCACGAAAACACAATATGATCGACAATATTGGCCGTTTAACGTAGAATCGCAACAGTTTTTGTCCAAATATCATGCTTAAAACCCACTTTTCGTTGTCCTAATTGTATTCTAATTTGATTTCTAAACTTTTCTACATGATAATGCATATATGAAGACAGTTACACAAGAATGAAATCAAAAAAATTTGTTTTAAACAACCAAATATGTTGTTCAATGTCGAACAATTTTGATCAAATTTTAAAAAATTTACAAGTATGACCCACCTTAGGATGTACTAAACCTTTTTTTAACTTGATGTAATTATGTATTAATCATAAAAACATGATTATTAAACTATATATAACATTTTAGAGTCACGAAAACACAATATGATCGACAATATTGGCCATTTAACGTAGAATCGATACAGTTTTTGTCAAAACATCAAACTTAAAACGTATTTTTCGTTGTCCTAATTGTATTCTAATTCGATTTCTAAATTTTTTCTACATTATAATACATATATGAAGACAGATATACAAGAATGAAATAAAAAAAAATATGTTTTAAACAATCAAATAGGTTGTTCAATGTCGAACAATTTTGATCAAAATTTTAAAAAATTCACGAGTATGACCCACCTTAGGATGTACAAAAGATATTTTTAACTTTATTTAATTATGTATTAACCATAAAAACAAGTTTATTAAACTATATATAACTGTTTCGAGTCACGAAAATACAATATAATCGACAATATTGGCCGTTTAACGTAGAATCGCTACTGTTTTTGTCCAAATATCAAGCTTAAAATCCATTTTTCGGTGTCCTAATTGTATTCTAATTTGATTTCTAAACTTCTTATACATGATAATGCATATATGAAGACAGATACACAAGAATGAAATCAAAAAAATATGTTTTAAACAACCAAATATGTTGTTCAATGTCGTACAATTTTGATCAAAATTTTAAAAAATTCTCGAGTATGACCCACCTTAAGATGTACTAAACCTATTTTTAACTTGATGTAATTATGTATTAATCATAAAAACAAGTTTATTAAACTATATATAACATTTTAGAGTCAGGAAAACACAATTTTATCGACAATATTGGCCGTTCAACGTAGAATCGCAACAGTTTTTGTCAAAATATCAAGCTTAAAATCCATTTTTCGTTGTCCTAATTGTATTCTAATTCGATTTGTAAATTTTTTCTACATGATAAAGCATATATGAAGATAGATAGACAAGAATGAAATCAAAAAAATATGTTCTAAACAATCAAATAGGTTGTTCAACGTCGAACAATTTTGATCAAAAATTTAAAAAATTAACGAGTATGACCCACCCTAGGATGTACTAAACCTATTTTTAACTTGATCTAATTATGTATTAATCATAAAAACATGATTATTAAACTATATATAACATTTTAGAGTCACGAAAACACAATATGATCGACAATATTGACCATTTAACGTAGAATCTATACAGTTTTTGTCAAAACATCAAACTTAAAACGTATTTTTCGTTATCCTAATTGTATTCTAATTTGATTTCTAAACTTCTTCTACATGATAATGCATATATGAAGACAGATACACAAGAATGAAATCAAAAAAATATGTTTTAAACAACCAAATATGTTGTTCAATGTCCAACAATTTTGATCAAAATTTTAAAAAATTCACGAGTATGACCCACCTTAGGATGTGCTAAACCTTTTTTTAACTTTATGTAATTATGTATTAATCATAAAAACATGATTATTAAACTATATATAACATTTTAGAGTCACGAAAACACAATTTGATCGACAATATTGGCCGTTCAACGTAGAATCGCAACAGGTTTTGTCAAAATATCAAGCTTAAAACCCATTTTTCGTTGTCCTAATTGTATTCTAATTCGATTTGTAAATTTTTTCTACATGATAAAGCATATATGAAGACAGATAGACAAGAATGAAATCAAAAAAATATGTTTTAAACAATCAAATAGGTTGTTCAACGTCGAACAATTTTGATCAAAATTTTAAAAAATTAATGAGTATCACCCACCTTAAGATGTACTAAACCTATTTTTAACTTGATTTAATTATGTATTAATCCTAAAACAAGTTTATTAAACTATATATAACTGTTTGGAGTCACGAAAACACAATATGATCGACAATATTGGCCGTTTAACGTAGAATCGCTACAGTTTTTGTCCAAATATCAAGCTTAAAACCCATTTTTCGTTGTCCTAATTGTATTCTAATTTGATTTCTAAACTTTTCTACATGATAATGCATATATGAAGACAGTTACACAAGAATGAAATCAAAAAAAATTGTTTTAAACAACCAAATATGTTTTTCAATGTCGAACAATTTTGATCAAATTTTAAAAAATTTTCAAGTATGACCCACCTTAGGATGTACTAAACCTTTTTTTAACTTGATGTAATTATGTATTAATCATAAAAACATGATTATTAAACTATATATAACATTTTAGAGTCACGAAAACACAATATGATCGACAATATTGGCCATTTAACGTAGAATCTATACAGTTTTTGTCAAAACATCAAACTTAAAACGTATTTTTCGTTATCCTAATTGTATTCCAATTTGATTTATAAACTTCTTCTACATGATAATGCATATATGAAGACAGATACATAAGAATGAAATCAAAAAAATATGTTTTAAACAACCAAATATGTTGTTCAATGTCCAACAATTTTGATCAAAATTTTAAAAAATTCACGAGTATGACCCACCTTAGGATGTGCTAAACCTTTTTTTAACTTCATGTAATTATGTATTAATCATAAAAACATGATTATTAAACTATATATAACATTTTAGAGTCACGAAAACACAATTTGATCGACAATATTGGCTGTTCAACGTAGAATCGCAACAGTTTTTGTCAAAATATCAAGCTTAAAACCCATTTTTCGTTGTCCTAATTGTATTCTAATTGGATTTGTAATTTTTTTCTACATGATAAAGCATATATGAAGATAGATAGACAAGAATGAAATCAAAAAATATGTTTTAAACAATCAAATAGGTTGTTCAACGTCGAACAATTTTGATCAAAATTTTAAAAAATTAACGAGTATGACCCACCTTAGGATGTACTAAACCTATTTTTAACTTGATTTAATTATGTATTAATCCTAAAACAAGTTTATTAAACTATATATAACTGTTTGGAGTCACAAAAACACAATATGATCGACAATATTGGCCGTTTAACGTAGAATCGCTACAGTTTTTGTCCAAATATCAAGCTTAAAACCCATTTTTCGTTGTCCTAATTGTATTCTAATTTGATTTCTAAACTTTTCTACATGATAATGCATATATGAAGACAGTTACACAAGAATGAAATCAAAAAAATTTGTTTTAAACAACCAAATATATTTTTCAATGTCGAACAATTTTGATCAAATTTTAAAAAATTTTCAAGTATGACCCACCTTAGGATGTACTAAACCTTTTTTTAACTTGATGTAATTATGTATTAATCATAAAAACATGATTATTAAACTATATATAACATTTTAGAGTCACGAAAACACAATATGATCGACAATATTGGCCATTTAACGTAGAATCTATACAGTTTTTGTCAAAACATCAAACTTAAAACGTATTTTTCGTTATCCTAATTGTATTCTAATTTGATTTCTAAACTTCTTCTACATGATAATGCATATATGAAGACAGATACACAAGAATGAAATCAAAAAAATATGTTTTAAACAACCAAATATGTTGTTCAATGTCCAACAATTTTGATCAAAATTTTAAAAAATTCACGAGTATGACCCACCTTAGGATGTGCTAAACCTTTTTTTAACTTCATGTAATTATGTATTAATCATAAAAACATGATTATTAAACTATATATAACATTTTAGAGTCACGAAAACACAATTTGATCGACAATATTGGCCGTTCAACGTAGAATCGCAACAGGTTTTGTCAAAATATCAAGCTTAAAACCCATTTTTCGTTGTCCTAATTGTATTTTAATTCGATTTGTAAATTTTTTCTACATCATAAAGCATATATGAAGACAGATAGACAAGAATGAAATCAAAAAAATATGTTTTAAACAATCAAATATGTTGTTCAACGTCGAACAATTTTGATCAAAATTTTAAAAAATTAATGAGTATCACCCACCTTAAGATGTACTAAACCTATTTTTAACTTGATTTAATTATGTATTAATCCTAAAACAAGTTTATTAAACTATATATAACTGTTTGGAGTCACGAAAACACAATATGATCGACAATATTGGCCGTTTAACGTAGAATCGCTACAGTTTTTGTCCAAATATCAAGCTTAAAACCCATTTTTCGTTGTCCTAATTGTATTCTAATTTGATTTCTAAACTTTTCTACATGATAATGCATATATGAAGACAGTTACACAAGAATGAAATCAAAAAAAATTGTTTTAAACAACCAAATATGTTTTTCAATGTCGAACAATTTTGATCAAATTTTAAAAAATTTTCAAGTATGACCCACCTTAGGATGTACTAAACCTTTTTTTAACTTGATGTAATTATGTATTAATCATAAAAACATGATTATTAAACTATATATAACATTTTAGAGTCACGAAAACACAATATGATCGACAATATTGGCCATTTAACGTAGAATCTATACAGTTTTTGTCAAAACATCAAACTTAAAACGTATTTTTCGTTATCCTAATTGTATTCCAATTTGATTTATAAACTTCTTCTACATGATAATGCATATATGAAGACAGATACATAAGAATGAAATCAAAAAAATATGTTTTAAACAACCAAATATGTTGTTCAATGTCCAACAATTTTGATCAAAATTTTAAAAAATTCACGAGTATGACCCACCTTAGGATGTGCTAAACCTTTTTTTAACTTCATGTAATTATGTATTAATCATAAAAACATGATTATTAAACTATATATAACATTTTAGAGTCACGAAAACACAATTTGATCGACAATATTGGCTGTTCAACGTAGAATCGCAACAGTTTTTGTCAAAATATCAAGCTTAAAACCCATTTTTCGTTGTCCTAATTGTATTCTAATTGGATTTGTAATTTTTTTCTACATGATAAAGCATATATGAAGATAGATAGACAAGAATGAAATCAAAAAATATGTTTTAAACAATCAAATAGGTTGTTCAACGTCGAACAATTTTGATCAAAATTTTAAAAAATTAACGAGTATGACCCACCTTAGGATGTACTAAACCTATTTTTAACTTGATTTAATTATGTATTAATCCTAAAACAAGTTTATTAAACTATATATAACTGTTTGGAGTCACAAAAACACAATATGATCGACAATATTGGCCGTTTAACGTAGAATCGCTACAGTTTTTGTCCAAATATCAAGCTTAAAACCCATTTTTCGTTGTCCTAATTGTATTCTAATTTGATTTCTAAACTTTTCTACATGATAATGCATATATGAAGACAGTTACACAAGAATGAAATCAAAAAAATTTGTTTTAAACAACCAAATATATTTTTCAATGTCGAACAATTTTGATCAAATTTTAAAAAATTTTCAAGTATGACCCACCTTAGGATGTACTAAACCTTTTTTTAACTTGATGTAATTATGTATTAATCATAAAAACATGATTATTAAACTATATATAACATTTTAGAGTCACGAAAACACAATATGATCGACAATATTGGCCATTTAACGTAGAATCTATACAGTTTTTGTCAAAACATCAAACTTAAAACGTATTTTTCGTTATCCTAATTGTATTCTAATTTGATTTCTAAACTTCTTCTACATGATAATGCATATATGAAGACAGATACACAAGAATGAAATCAAAAAAATATGTTTTAAACAACCAAATATGTTGTTCAATGTCCAACAATTTTGATCAAAATTTTAAAAAATTCACGAGTATGACCCACCTTAGGATGTGCTAAACCTTTTTTTAACTTCATGTAATTATGTATTAATCATAAAAACATGATTATTAAACTATATATAACATTTTAGAGTCACGAAAACACAATTTGATCGACAATATTGGCCGTTCAACGTAGAATCGCAACAGGTTTTGTCAAAATATCAAGCTTAAAACCCATTTTTCGTTGTCCTAATTGTATTTTAATTCGATTTGTAAATTTTTTCTACATCATAAAGCATATATGAAGACAGATAGACAAGAATGAAATCAAAAAAATATGTTTTAAACAATCAAATATGTTGTTCAACGTCGAACAATTTTGATCAAAATTTTAAAAAATTAATGAGTATCACCCACCTTAAGATGTACTAAACCTATTTTTAACTTGATTTAATTATGTATTAATCCTAAAACAAGTTTATTAAACTATATATAACTGTTTGGAGTCACGAAAACACAATATGATCGACAATATTGGCCGTTTAACGTAGAATCGCTACAGTTTTTGTCCAAATATCAAGCTTAAAACCCATTTTTCGTTGTCCTAATTGTATTCTAATTTGATTTCTAAACTTTTCTACATGATAATGCATATATGAAGACAGTTACACAAGAATGAAATCAAAAAAAATTGTTTTAAACAACCAAATATGTTTTTCAATGTCGAACAATTTTGATCAAATTTTAAAAAATTTTCAAGTATGACCCACCTTAGGATGTACTAAACCTTTTTTTAACTTGATGTAATTATGTATTAATCATAAAAACATGATTATTAAACTATATATAACATTTTAGAGTCACGAAAACACAATATGATCGACAATATTGGCCATTTAACGTAGAATCTATACAGTTTTTGTCAAAACATCAAACTTAAAACGTATTTTTCGTTATCCTAATTGTATTCCAATTTGATTTATAAACTTCTTCTACATGATAATGCATATATGAAGACAGATACATAAGAATGAAATCAAAAAAATATGTTTTAAACAACCAAATATGTTGTTCAATGTCCAACAATTTTGATCAAAATTTTAAAAAATTCACGAGTATGACCCACCTTAGGATGTGCTAAACCTTTTTTTAACTTCATGTAATTATGTATTAATCATAAAAACATGATTATTAAACTATATATAACATTTTAGAGTCACGAAAACACAATTTGATCGACAATATTGGCTGTTCAACGTAGAATCGCAACAGTTTTTGTCAAAATATCAAGCTTAAAACCCATTTTTCGTTGTCCTAATTGTATTCTAATTGGATTTGTAATTTTTTTCTACATGATAAAGCATATATGAAGATAGATAGACAAGAATGAAATCAAAAAATATGTTTTAAACAATCAAATAGGTTGTTCAACGTCGAACAATTTTGATCAAAATTTTAAAAAATTAACGAGTATGACCCACCTTAGGATGTACTAAACCTATTTTTAACTTGATTTAATTATGTATTAATCCTAAAACAAGTTTATTAAACTATATATAACTGTTTGGAGTCACAAAAACACAATATGATCGACAATATTGGCCGTTTAACGTAGAATCGCTACAGTTTTTGTCCAAATATCAAGCTTAAAACCCATTTTTCGTTGTCCTAATTGTATTCTAATTTGATTTCTAAACTTTTCTACATGATAATGCATATATGAAGACAGTTACACAAGAATGAAATCAAAAAAATTTGTTTTAAACAACCAAATATGTTTTTCAATGTCGAACAATTTTGATCAAATTTTAAAAAATTTTCAAGTATGACCCACCTTAGGATGTACTAAACCTTTTTTTAACTTGATGTAATTATGTATTAATCATAAAAACATGATTATTAAACTATATATAACATTTTAGAGTCACGAAAACACAATATGATCGACAATATTGGCCATTTAACGTAGAATCTATACAGTTTTTGTCAAAACATCAAACTTAAAACGTATTTTTCGTTATCCTAATTGTATTCTAATTTGATTTCTAAACTTCTTCTACATGATAATGCATATATGAAGACAGATACACAAGAATGAAATCAAAAAAATATGTTTTAAACAACCAAATATGTTGTTCAATGTCCAACAATTTTGATCAAAATTTTAAAAAATTCACGAGTATTACCCACCTTAGGATGTGCTAAACCTTTTTTTAACTTCATGTAATTATGTATTAATCATAAAAACATGATTATTAAACTATATATAACATTTTAGAGTCACGAAAACACAATTTGATCGACAATATTGGCCGTTCAACGTAGAATCGCAACAGGTTTTGTCAAAATATCAAGCTTAAAACCCATTTTTCGTTGTCCTAATTGTATTTTAATTCGATTTGTAAATTTTTTCTACATCATAAAGCATATATGAAGACAGATAGACAAGAATGAAATCAAAAAAATATGTTTTAAACAATCAAATAGGTTGTTCAACGTCGAACAATTTTGATCAAAATTTTAAAAAATTAACGAGTATGACCCACCTTAGGATGTACTAAACCTATTTTTAACTTGATTTAATTATGTATTAATCCTAAAACAAGTTTATTAAACTATATATAACTGTTTGGAGTCACGAAAACACAATATGATCGACAATATTGGCCGTTTAACGTAGAATCGCTACAGTTTTTGTCCAAATATCAAGCTTAAAACCCATTTTTAGTTGTCCTAATTGTATTCTAATTTGATTTCTAAACTTTTCTACATGATAATGCATATATGAAGACAGTTACACAAGAATGAAATCAAAAAAATTTGTTTTAAACAACCAAATATGTTTTTCAATGTCGAACAATTTTGATCAAATTTTAAAAAAATTTCAAGTATGACCCACCTTAGGATGTACTAAACCTTTTTTTAACTTGATGTAATTATGTATTAATCATAAAAACATGATTATTAAACTATATATAACATTTTAGAGTCACGAAAACACAATATGATCGACAATATTGGCCATTTAACGTAGAATCTATACAGTTTTTGTCAAAACATCAAACTTAAAACGTATTTTTCGTTATCCTAATTGTATTCTAATTTGATTTATAAACTTCTTCTACATGATAATGCATATATGAAGACAGATACATAAGAATGAAATCAAAAAAATATGTTTTAAACAACCAAATATGTTGTTCAATGTCCAACAATTTTGATCAAAATTTTAAAAAATTCACGAGTATGACCCACCTTAGGATGTGCTAAACCTTTTTTTAACTTCATGTAATTATGTATTAATCATAAAAACATGATTATTAAACAATATATAACATTTTAGAGTCACGAAAACACAATTTGATCGACAATATTGGCTGTTCAACGTAGAATCGCAACAGTTTTTGTCAAAATATCAAGCTTAAAACCCATTTTCGTTGTCCTAATTGTATTCTAATTGGATTTGTAATTTTTTTCTACATGATAAAGCATATATGAAGATAGATAGACAAGAATGAAATCAAAAAATATGTTTTAAACAATCAAATAGGTTGTTCAACGTCGAACAATTTTGATCAAAATTTTAAAAAATTAACGAGTATGACCCACCTTAGGATGTACTAAACCTATTTTTAACTTGATTTAATTATGTATTAATCCTAAAACAAGTTTATTAAACTATATATAACTGTTTGGAGTCACGAAAACACAATATGATCGACAATATTGGCCGTTTAACGTAGAATCGCTACAGTTTTTGTCCAAATATCAAGCTTAAAACCCATTTTTCGTTGTCCTAATTGTATTCTAATTTGATTTCTAAACTTTTCTACATGATAATGCATATATGAAGACAGTTACACAAGAATGAAATCAAAAAAATTTGTTTTAAACAACCAAATATGTTTTTCAATGTCGAACAATTTTGATCAAATTTTAAAAAATTTTCAAGTATGACCCACCTTAGGATGTACTAAACCTTTTTTTAACTTGATGTAATTATGTATTAATCATAAAAACATGATTATTAAACTATATATAACATTTTAGAGTCACGAAAACACAATATGATCGACAATATTGGTCATTTAACGTAGAATCTATACAGTTTTTGTCAAAACATCAAACTTAAAACGTATTTTTCGTTATCCTAATTGTATTCTAATTTGATTTCTAAACTTCTTCTACATGATAATGCATATATGAAGACAGATACACAAGAATGAAATCAAAAAAATATGTTTTAAACAACCAAATATGTTGTTCAATGTCCAACAATTTTGATCAAAATTTTAAAAAATTCACGAGTATGACCCACCTTAGGATGTACAAAAGATATTTTTAACTTTATTTAATTATGTATTAACCATAAAAACAAGTTTATTAAACTATATATAACTGTTTCGAGTCACGAAAATACAATATAATCGACAATATTGGCCGTTTAACGTAGAATCGCTACTGTTTTTGTCCAAATATCAAGCTTAAAACCCATTTTTCGGTGTCCTAATTGTATTCTAATTTGATTTCTAAACTTCTTATACATGATAATGCATATATGAAGACAGATACACAAGAATGAAATCAAAAAAATATGTTTTAAACAACCAAATATGTTGTTCAATGTCGTACAATTTTGATCAAAATTTTAAAAAATTCTCGAGTATGACCCACCTTAAGATGTACTAAACCTATTTTTAACTTGATGTAATTATGTATTAATCATAAAAACAAGTTTATTAAACTATATATAACATTTTAGAGTCAGGAAAACACAATTTTATCGACAATATTGGCCGTTCAACGTAGAATCGCAACAGTTTTTGTCAAAATATCAAGCTTAAAATCCATTTTTCGTTGTCCTAATTGTATTCTAATTCGATTTGTAAATTTTTTCTACATGATAAAGCATATATGAAGATAGATAGACAAGAATGAAATCAAAAAAATATGTTCTAAACAATCAAATAGGTTGTTCAACGTCGAACAATTTTGATCAAAAATTTAAAAAATTAACGAGTATGACCCACCCTAGGATGTACTAAACCTATTTTTAACTTGATCTAATTATGTATTAATCATAAAAACATGATTATTAAACTATATATAACATTTTAGAGTCACGAAAACACAATATGATCGACAATATTGACCATTTAACGTAGAATCTATACAGTTTTTGTCAAAACATCAAACTTAAAACGTATTTTTCGTTATCCTAATTGTATTCTAATTTGATTTCTAAACTTCTTCTACATGATAATGCATATATGAAGACAGATACACAAGAATGAAATCAAAAAAATATGTTTTAAACAACCAAATATGTTGTTCAATGTCCAACAATTTTGATCAAAATTTTAAAAAATTCACGAGTATGACCCACCTTAGGATGTGCTAAACCTTTTTTTAACTTTATGTAATTATGTATTAATCATAAAAACATGATTATTAAACTATATATAACATTTTAGAGTCACGAAAACACAATTTGATCGACAATATTGGCCGTTCAACGTAGAATCGCAACAGGTTTTGTCAAAATATCAAGCTTAAAACCCATTTTTCGTTGTCCTAATTGTATTCTAATTCGATTTGTAAATTTTTTCTACATGATAAAGCATATATGAAGACAGATAGACAAGAATGAAATCAAAAAAATATGTTTTAAACAATCAAATAGGTTGTTCAACGTCGAACAATTTTGATCAAAATTTTAAAAAATTAATGAGTATCACCCACCTTAAGATGTACTAAACCTATTTTTAACTTGATTTAATTATGTATTAATCCTAAAACAAGTTTATTAAACTATATATAACTGTTTGGAGTCACGAAAACACAATATGATCGACAATATTGGCCGTTTAACGTAGAATCGCTACAGTTTTTGTCCAAATATCAAGCTTAAAACCCATTTTTCGTTGTCCTAATTGTATTCTAATTTGATTTCTAAACTTTTCTACATGATAATGCATATATGAAGACAGTTACACAAGAATGAAATCAAAAAAAATTGTTTTAAACAACCAAATATGTTTTTCAATGTCGAACAATTTTGATCAAATTTTAAAAAATTTTCAAGTATGACCCACCTTAGGATGTACTAAACCTTTTTTTAACTTGATGTAATTATGTATTAATCATAAAAACATGATTATTAAACTATATATAACATTTTAGAGTCACGAAAACACAATATGATCGACAATATTGGCCATTTAACGTAGAATCTATACAGTTTTTGTCAAAACATCAAACTTAAAACGTATTTTTCGTTATCCTAATTGTATTCCAATTTGATTTATAAACTTCTTCTACATGATAATGCATATATGAAGACAGATACATAAGAATGAAATCAAAAAAATATGTTTTAAACAACCAAATATGTTGTTCAATGTCCAACAATTTTGATCAAAATTTTAAAAAATTCACGAGTATGACCCACCTTAGGATGTGCTAAACCTTTTTTTAACTTCATGTAATTATGTATTAATCATAAAAACATGATTATTAAACTATATATAACATTTTAGAGTCACGAAAACACAATTTGATCGACAATATTGGCTGTTCAACGTAGAATCGCAACAGTTTTTGTCAAAATATCAAGCTTAAAACCCATTTTTCGTTGTCCTAATTGTATTCTAATTGGATTTGTAATTTTTTTCTACATGATAAAGCATATATGAAGATAGATAGACAAGAATGAAATCAAAAAATATGTTTTAAACAATCAAATAGGTTGTTCAACGTCGAACAATTTTGATCAAAATTTTAAAAAATTAACGAGTATGACCCACCTTAGGATGTACTAAACCTATTTTTAACTTGATTTAATTATGTATTAATCCTAAAACAAGTTTATTAAACTATATATAACTGTTTGGAGTCACAAAAACACAATATGATCGACAATATTGGCCGTTTAACGTAGAATCGCTACAGTTTTTGTCCAAATATCAAGCTTAAAACCCATTTTTCGTTGTCCTAATTGTATTCTAATTTGATTTCTAAACTTTTCTACATGATAATGCATATATGAAGACAGTTACACAAGAATGAAATCAAAAAAATTTGTTTTAAACAACCAAATATGTTTTTCAATGTCGAACAATTTTGATCAAATTTTAAAAAATTTTCAAGTATGACCCACCTTAGGATGTACTAAACCTTTTTTTAACTTGATGTAATTATGTATTAATCATAAAAACGTGATTATTAAACTATATATAACATTTTAGAGTCACGAAAACACAATATGATCGACAATATTGGTCATTTAACGTAGAATCTATACAGTTTTTGTCAAAACATCAAACTTAAAACGTATTTTTCGTTATCCTAATTGTATTCTAATTTGATTTCTAAACTTCTTCTACATGATAATGCATATATGAAGACAGATACACAAGAATGAAATCAAAAAAATATGTTTTAAACAACCAAATATGTTGTTCAATGTCCAACAATTTTGATCAAAATTTTAAAAAATTCACGAGTATGACCCACCTTAGGATGTACAAAAGATATTTTTAACTTTATTTAATTATGTATTAACCATAAAAACAAGTTTATTAAACTATATATAACTGTTTCGAGTCACGAAAATACAATATAATCGACAATATTGGCCGTTTAACGTAGAATCGCTACTGTTTTTGTCCAAATATCAAGCTTAAAACCCATTTTTCGGTGTCCTAATTGTATTCTAATTTGATTTCTAAACTTCTTATACATGATAATGCATATATGAAGACAGATACACAAGAATGAAATCAAAAAAATATGTTTTAAACAACCAAATATGTTGTTCAATGTCGTACAATTTTGATCAAAATTTTAAAAAATTCTCGAGTATGACCCACCTTAAGATGTACTAAACCTATTTTTAACTTGATGTAATTATGTATTAATCATAAAAACAAGTTTATTAAACTATATATAACATTTTAGAGTCAGGAAAACACAATTTTATCGACAATATTGGCCGTTCAACGTAGAATCGCAACAGTTTTTGTCAAAATATCAAGCTTAAAATCCATTTTTCGTTGTCCTAATTGTATTCTAATTCGATTTGTAAATTTTTTCTACATGATAAAGCATATATGAAGATAGATAGACAAGAATGAAATCAAAAAAATATGTTCTAAACAATCAAATAGGTTGTTCAACGTCGAACAATTTTGATCAAAAATTTAAAAAATTAACGAGTATGACCCACCCTAGGATGTACTAAACCTATTTTTAACTTGATCTAATTATGTATTAATCATAAAAACATGATTATTAAACTATATATAACATTTTAGAGTCACGAAAACACAATATGATCGACAATATTGACCATTTAACGTAGAATCTATACAGTTTTTGTCAAAACATCAAACTTAAAACGTATTTTTCGTTATCCTAATTGTATTCTAATTTGATTTCTAAACTTCTTCTACATGATAATGCATATATGAAGACAGATACACAAGAATGAAATCAAAAAAATATGTTTTAAACAACCAAATATGTTGTTCAATGTCCAACAATTTTGATCAAAATTTTAAAAAATTCACGAGTATGACCCACCTTAGGATGTGCTAAACCTTTTTTTAACTTCATGTAATTATGTATTAATCATAAAAACATGATTATTAAACTATATATAACATTTTAGAGTCACGAAAACACAATTTGATCGACAATATTGGCTGTTCAACGTAGAATCGCAACAGTTTTTGTCAAAATATCAAGCTTAAAACCCATTTTTCGTTGTCCTAATTGTATTCTAATTGGATTTGTAATTTTTTTCTACATGATAAAGCATATATGAAGATAGATAGACAAGAATGAAATCAAAAAATATGTTTTAAACAATCAAATAGGTTGTTCAACGTCGAACAATTTTGATCAAAATTTTAAAAAATTAACGAGTATGACCCACCTTAGGATGTACTAAACCTATTTTTAACTTGATTTAATTATGTATTAATCCTAAAACAAGTTTATTAAACTATATATAACTGTTTGGAGTCACAAAAACACAATATGATCGACAATATTGGCCGTTTAACGTAGAATCGCTACAGTTTTTGTCCAAATATCAAGCTTAAAACCCATTTTTCGTTGTCCTAATTGTATTCTAATTTGATTTCTAAACTTTTCTACATGATAATGCATATATGAAGACAGTTACACAAGAATGAAATCAAAAAAATTTGTTTTAAACAACCAAATATGTTTTTCAATGTCGAACAATTTTGATCAAATTTTAAAAAATTTTCAAGTATGACCCACCTTAGGATGTACTAAACCTTTTTTTAACTTGATGTAATTATGTATTAATCATAAAAACATGATTATTAAACTATATATAACATTTTAGAGTCACGAAAACACAATATGATCGACAATATTGGCCATTTAACGTAGAATCTATACAGTTTTTGTCAAAACATCAAACTTAAAACGTATTTTTCGTTATCCTAATTGTATTCTAATTTGATTTCTAAACTTCTTCTACATGATAATGCATATATGAAGACAGATACACAAGAATGAAATCAAAAAAATATGTTTTAAACAACCAAATATGTTGTTCAATGTCCAACAATTTTGATCAAAATTTTAAAAAATTCACGAGTATGACCCACCTTAGGATGTGCTAAACCTTTTTTTAACTTCATGTAATTATGTATTAATCATAAAAACATGATTATTAAACAATATATAACATTTTAGAGTCACGAAAACACAATTTGATCGACAATATTGGCTGTTCAACGTAGAATCGCAACAGTTTTTGTCAAAATATCAAGCTTAAAACCCATTTTCGTTGTCCTAATTGTATTCTAATTGGATTTGTAATTTTTTTCTACATGATAAAGCATATATGAAGATAGATAGACAAGAATGAAATCAAAAAATATGTTTTAAACAATCAAATAGGTTGTTCAACGTCGAACAATTTTGATCAAAATTTTAAAAAATTAACGAGTATGACCCACCTTAGGATGTACTAAACCTATTTTTAACTTGATTTAATTATGTATTAATCCTAAAACAAGTTTATTAAACTATATATAACTGTTTGGAGTCACGAAAACACAATATGATCGACAATATTGGCCGTTTAACGTAGAATCGCTACAGTTTTTGTCCAAATATCAAGCTTAAAACCCATTTTTCGTTGTCCTAATTGTATTCTAATTTGATTTCTAAACTTTTCTACATGATAATGCATATATGAAGACAGTTACACAAGAATGAAATCAAAAAAATTTGTTTTAAACAACCAAATATGTTTTTCAATGTCGAACAATTTTGATCAAATTTTAAAAAATTTTCAAGTATGACCCACCTTAGGATGTACTAAACCTTTTTTTAACTTGATGTAATTATGTATTAATCATAAAAACGTGATTATTAAACTATATATAACATTTTAGAGTCACGAAAACACAATATGATCGACAATATTGGTCATTTAACGTAGAATCTATACAGTTTTTGTCAAAACATCAAACTTAAAACGTATTTTTCGTTATCCTAATTGTATTCTAATTTGATTTCTAAACTTCTTCTACATGATAATGCATATATGAAGACAGATACACAAGAATGAAATCAAAAAAATATGTTTTAAACAACCAAATATGTTGTTCAATGTCCAACAATTTTGATCAAAATTTTAAAAAATTCACGAGTATGACCCACCTTAGGATGTACAAAAGATATTTTTAACTTTATTTAATTATGTATTAACCATAAAAACAAGTTTATTAAACTATATATAACTGTTTCGAGTCACGAAAATACAATATAATCGACAATATTGGCCGTTTAACGTAGAATCGCTACTGTTTTTGTCCAAATATCAAGCTTAAAACCCATTTTTCGGTGTCCTAATTGTATTCTAATTTGATTTCTAAACTTCTTATACATGATAATGCATATATGAAGACAGATACACAAGAATGAAATCAAAAAAATATGTTTTAAACAACCAAATATGTTGTTCAATGTCGTACAATTTTGATCAAAATTTTAAAAAATTCTCGAGTATGACCCACCTTAAGATGTACTAAACCTATTTTTAACTTGATGTAATTATGTATTAATCATAAAAACAAGTTTATTAAACTATATATAACATTTTAGAGTCAGGAAAACACAATTTTATCGACAATATTGGCCGTTCAACGTAGAATCGCAACAGTTTTTGTCAAAATATCAAGCTTAAAATCCATTTTTCGTTGTCCTAATTGTATTCTAATTCGATTTGTAAATTTTTTCTACATGATAAAGCATATATGAAGATAGATAGACAAGAATGAAATCAAAAAAATATGTTCTAAACAATCAAATAGGTTGTTCAACGTCGAACAATTTTGATCAAAAATTTAAAAAATTAACGAGTATGACCCACCCTAGGATGTACTAAACCTATTTTTAACTTGATCTAATTATGTATTAATCATAAAAACATGATTATTAAACTATATATAACATTTTAGAGTCACGAAAACACAATATGATCGACAATATTGACCATTTAACGTAGAATCTATACAGTTTTTGTCAAAACATCAAACTTAAAACGTATTTTTCGTTATCCTAATTGTATTCTAATTTGATTTCTAAACTTCTTCTACATGATAATGCATATATGAAGACAGATACACAAGAATGAAATCAAAAAAATATGTTTTAAACAACCAAATATGTTGTTCAATGTCCAACAATTTTGATCAAAATTTTAAAAAATTCACGAGTATGACCCACCTTAGGATGTGCTAAACCTTTTTTTAACTTTATGTAATTATGTATTAATCATAAAAACATGATTATTAAACTATATATAACATTTTAGAGTCACGAAAACACAATTTGATCGACAATATTGGCCGTTCAACGTAGAATCGCAACAGGTTTTGTCAAAATATCAAGCTTAAAACCCATTTTTCGTTGTCCTAATTGTATTCTAATTCGATTTGTAAATTTTTTCTACATGATAAAGCATATATGAAGACAGATAGACAAGAATGAAATCAAAAAAATATGTTTTAAACAATCAAATAGGTTGTTCAACGTCGAACAATTTTGATCAAAATTTTAAAAAATTAATGAGTATCACCCACCTTAAGATGTACTAAACCTATTTTTAACTTGATTTAATTATGTATTAATCCTAAAACAAGTTTATTAAACTATATATAACTGTTTGGAGTCACGAAAACACAATATGATCGACAATATTGGCCGTTTAACGTAGAATCGCTACAGTTTTTGTCCAAATATCAAGCTTAAAACCCATTTTTCGTTGTCCTAATTGTATTCTAATTTGATTTCTAAACTTTTCTACATGATAATGCATATATGAAGACAGTTACACAAGAATGAAATCAAAAAAAATTGTTTTAAACAACCAAATATGTTTTTCAATGTCGAACAATTTTGATCAAATTTTAAAAAATTTTCAAGTATGACCCACCTTAGGATGTACTAAACCTTTTTTTAACTTGATGTAATTATGTATTAATCATAAAAACATGATTATTAAACTATATATAACATTTTAGAGTCACGAAAACACAATATGATCGACAATATTGGCCATTTAACGTAGAATCTATACAGTTTTTGTCAAAACATCAAACTTAAAACGTATTTTTCGTTATCCTAATTGTATTCCAATTTGATTTATAAACTTCTTCTACATGATAATGCATATATGAAGACAGATACATAAGAATGAAATCAAAAAAATATGTTTTAAACAACCAAATATGTTGTTCAATGTCCAACAATTTTGATCAAAATTTTAAAAAATTCACGAGTATGACCCACCTTAGGATGTGCTAAACCTTTTTTTAACTTCATGTAATTATGTATTAATCATAAAAACATGATTATTAAACTATATATAACATTTTAGAGTCACGAAAACACAATTTGATCGACAATATTGGCTGTTCAACGTAGAATCGCAACAGTTTTTGTCAAAATATCAAGCTTAAAACCCATTTTTCGTTGTCCTAATTGTATTCTAATTGGATTTGTAATTTTTTTCTACATGATAAAGCATATATGAAGATAGATAGACAAGAATGAAATCAAAAAATATGTTTTAAACAATCAAATAGGTTGTTCAACGTCGAACAATTTTGATCAAAATTTTAAAAAATTAACGAGTATGACCCACCTTAGGATGTACTAAACCTATTTTTAACTTGATTTAATTATGTATTAATCCTAAAACAAGTTTATTAAACTATATATAACTGTTTGGAGTCACAAAAACACAATATGATCGACAATATTGGCCGTTTAACGTAGAATCGCTACAGTTTTTGTCCAAATATCAAGCTTAAAACCCATTTTTCGTTGTCCTAATTGTATTCTAATTTGATTTCTAAACTTTTCTACATGATAATGCATATATGAAGACAGTTACACAAGAATGAAATCAAAAAAATTTGTTTTAAACAACCAAATATGTTTTTCAATGTCGAACAATTTTGATCAAATTTTAAAAAATTTTCAAGTATGACCCACCTTAGGATGTACTAAACCTTTTTTTAACTTGATGTAATTATGTATTAATCATAAAAACATGATTATTAAACTATATATAACATTTTAGAGTCACGAAAACACAATATGATCGACAATATTGGCCATTTAACGTAGAATCTATACAGTTTTTGTCAAAACATCAAACTTAAAACGTATTTTTCGTTATCCTAATTGTATTCTAATTTGATTTCTAAACTTCTTCTACATGATAATGCATATATGAAGACAGATACACAAGAATGAAATCAAAAAAATATGTTTTAAACAACCAAATATGTTGTTCAATGTCCAACAATTTTGATCAAAATTTTAAAAAATTCACGAGTATGACCCACCTTAGGATGTGCTAAACCTTTTTTTAACTTCATGTAATTATGTATTAATCATAAAAACATGATTATTAAACAATATATAACATTTTAGAGTCACGAAAACACAATTTGATCGACAATATTGGCTGTTCAACGTAGAATCGCAACAGTTTTTGTCAAAATATCAAGCTTAAAACCCATTTTCGTTGTCCTAATTGTATTCTAATTGGATTTGTAATTTTTTTCTACATGATAAAGCATATATGAAGATAGATAGACAAGAATGAAATCAAAAAATATGTTTTAAACAATCAAATAGGTTGTTCAACGTCGAACAATTTTGATCAAAATTTTAAAAAATTAACGAGTATGACCCACCTTAGGATGTACTAAACCTATTTTTAACTTGATTTAATTATGTATTAATCCTAAAACAAGTTTATTAAACTATATATAACTGTTTGGAGTCACGAAAACACAATATGATCGACAATATTGGCCGTTTAACGTAGAATCGCTACAGTTTTTGTCCAAATATCAAGCTTAAAACCCATTTTTCGTTGTCCTAATTGTATTCTAATTTGATTTCTAAACTTTTCTACATGATAATGCATATATGAAGACAGTTACACAAGAATGAAATCAAAAAAATTTGTTTTAAACAACCAAATATGTTTTTCAATGTCGAACAATTTTGATCAAATTTTAAAAAATTTTCAAGTATGACCCACCTTAGGATGTACTAAACCTTTTTTTAACTTGATGTAATTATGTATTAATCATAAAAACGTGATTATTAAACTATATATAACATTTTAGAGTCACGAAAACACAATATGATCGACAATATTGGTCATTTAACGTAGAATCTATACAGTTTTTGTCAAAACATCAAACTTAAAACGTATTTTTCGTTATCCTAATTGTATTCTAATTTGATTTCTAAACTTCTTCTACATGATAATGCATATATGAAGACAGATACACAAGAATGAAATCAAAAAAATATGTTTTAAACAACCAAATATGTTGTTCAATGTCCAACAATTTTGATCAAAATTTTAAAAAATTCACGAGTATGACCCACCTTAGGATGTGCTAAACCTTTTTTTAACTTCATGTAATTATGTATTAATCATAAAAACATGATTATTAAACTATATATAACATTTTAGAGTCACGAAAACACAATTTGATCGACAATATTGGCCGTTCAACGTAGAATCGCAACAGGTTTTGTCAAAATATCAAGCTTAAAACCCATTTTTCGTTGTCCTAATTGTATTTTAATTCGATTTATAAATTTTTTCTACATCATAAAGCATATATGAAGACATATAGACAAGAATGAAATCAAAAAAATATGTTTTAAACAATCAAATAGGTTGTTCAACGTCGAACAATTTTGATCAAAATTTTAAAAAATTAACGAGTATGACCCACCTTAGGATGTACTAAACCTATTTTTAACTTGATTTAATTATGTATTAATCCTAAAACAAGTTTATTAAACTATATATAACTGTTTGGAGTCACGAAAACACAATATGATCGACAATATTGGCCGTTTAACGTAGAATCGCTACAGTTTTTGTCCAAATATCAAGCTTAAAACCCATTTTTAGTTGTCCTAATTGTATTCTAATTTGATTTCTAAACTTTTCTACATGATAATGCATATATGAAGACAGTTACACAAGAATGAAATCAAAAAAAATTGTTTTAAACAACCAAATATGTTTTTCAATGTCGAACAATTTTGATCAAATTTTAAAAAATTTTCAAGTATGACCCACCTTAGGATGTACTAAACCTTTTTTTAACTTGATGTAATTATGTATTAATCATAAAAACATGATTATTAAACTATATATAACATTTTAGAGTCACGAAAACACAATATGATCGACAATATTGGCCATTTAACGTAGAATCTATACAGTTTTTGTCAAAACATCAAACTTAAAACGTATTTTTCGTTATCCTAATTGTATTCTAATTTGATTTCTAAACTTCTTCTACATGATAATGCATATATGAAGACAGATACACAAGAATGAAATCAAAAAAATATGTTTTAAACAACCAAATATGTTGTTCAATGTCCAACAATTTTGATCAAAATTTTAAAAAATTCACGAGTATGACCCACCTTAGGATGTGCTAAACCTTTTTTTAACTTCATGTAATTATGTATTAATCATAAAAACATGATTATTAAACTATATATAACATTTTAGAGTCACGAAAACACAATTTGATCGACAATATTGGCTGTTCAACGTAGAATCGCAACAGTTTTTGTCAAAATATCAAGCTTAAATCCCATTTTTCGTTGTCCTAATTGTATTCTAATTAGATTTGTAATTTTTTTCTACATGATAAAGCATATATGAAGATAGATAGACAAGAATGAAATCAAAAAATATGTTTTAAACAATCAAATAGGTTGTTCAACGTCGAACAATTTTGATCAAAATTTTAAAAAATTAACGAGTATGACCCACCTTAGGATGTACTAAACCTATTTTTAACTTGATTTAATTATGTATTAATCCTAAAACAAGTTTATTAAACTATATATAACTGTTTGAAGTCACGAAAACACAATATGATCGACAATATTGGCCGTTTAACGTAGAATCGCTACAGTTTTTGTCCAAATATCAAGCTTAAAACCCATTTTTCGTTGTCCTAATTGTATTCTAATTTGATTTCTAAACTTTTCTACATGATAATGCATATATGAAGACAGTTACACAAGAATGAAATCAAAAAAATATGTTTTAAACAACCAAATATGTTTTTCAATGTCGAACAATTTTGATCAAATTTTAAAAAATTTTCAAGTATGACCCACCTTAGGATGTACTAAACCTTTTTTTAACTTGATGTAATTATGTATTAATCATAAAAACATGATTATTAAACTATATATAACATTTTAGAGTCACGAAAACACAATATGATCGACAATATTGGCCATTTAACGTAGAATCTATACAGTTTTTGTCAAAACATCAAACTTAAAACGTATTTTTCGTTGTCCTAATTGTATTCTAATTTGATTTCTAAACTTCTTCTACATGATAATGCATATATGAAGACAGATACACAAGAATGAAATCAAAAAAATATGTTTTAAACAACCAAATATGTTGTTCAATGTCCAACAATTTTGATCAAAATTTTAAAAAATTAACGAGTATGACCCACCTTAGGATGTACTAAACCAATTTTTAACTTGATGTAATTATGTACTAATCATAAAAACAAGTTTATTAAACTATATATAACATTTTAGAGTCACGAAAACATAATTTGATCGACAATATTGGCCGTTCAACGTAGAATCGCAACAGTTTTTGTCAAAATATCAAGCTTAAAATCCATTTTTCGTTGTCCTAATTGTATTCTAATTCGATTTGTAAATTTTTTCTACATGATAAAGCATATATGAAGATAGATAGATAAGAATGAAATCAAAAAATATGTTTTAAACAATCAAATAGGTTGTTCAACGTCGAACAATTTTGATCAAAATTTTAAAAAATTAACGAGTATGACCCACCTTAGGATGTACTAAACCTATTTTTAACTTGATTTAATTATGTATTAATCCTAAAACAAGTTTATTAAACTATATATAACTGTTTGGAGTCACGAAAACACAATATGATCGACAATATTGGCCGTTTAACGTAGAATCGCTACAGTTTTTATCCAAATATCAAGCTTAAAACCCATTTTTCGTTGTCCTAATTGTATTCTAATTTGATTTCTAAACTTTTCTACATGATAATGCATATATGAAGACAGTTACACAAGAATGAAATCAAAAAAAATTGTTTTAAACAACCAAATATGTTTTTCAATGTCGAACAATTTTGATCAAATTTTAAAAAATTTTCAAGTATGACCCACCTTAGGATGTACTAAACCTTTTTTTAACTTGATGTAATTATGTATTAATCATAAAAACGTGATTATTAAACTATATATAACATTTTAGAGTCACGAAAACACAATATGATCGACAATATTGGTCATTTAACGTAGAATCTATACAGTTTTTGTCAAAACATCAAACTTAAAACGTATTTTTCGTTATCCTAATTGTATTCTAATTTGATTTCTAAACTTCTTCTACATGATAATGCATATATGAAGACAGATACACAAGAATGAAATCAAAAAAATATGTTTTAAACAACCAAATATGTTGTTCAATGTCCAACAATTTTGATCAAAATTTTAAAAAATTCACGAGTATGACCCACCTTAGGATGTGCTAAACCTTTTTTTAACTTCATGTAATTATGTATTAATCATAAAAACATGATTATTAAACTATATATAACATTTTAGAGTCACGAAAACACAATTTGATCGACAATATTGGCCGTTCAACGTAGAATCGCAACAGGTTTTGTCAAAATATCAAGCTTAAAACCCATTTTTCGTTGTCCTAATTGTATTTTAATTCGATTTATAAATTTTTTCTACATCATAAAGCATATATGAAGACATATAGACAAGAATGAAATCAAAAAAATATGTTTTAAACAATCAAATAGGTTGTTCAACGTCGAACAATTTTGATCAAAATTTTAAAAAATTAACGAGTATGACCCACCTTAGGATGTACTAAACCTATTTTTAACTTGATTTAATTATGTATTAATCCTAAAACAAGTTTATTAAACTATATATAACTGTTTGGAGTCACGAAAACACAATATGATCGACAATATTGGCCGTTTAACGTAGAATCGCTACAGTTTTTGTCCAAATATCAAGCTTAAAACCCATTTTTAGTTGTCCTAATTGTATTCTAATTTGATTTCTAAACTTTTCTACATGATAATGCATATATGAAGACAGTTACACAAGAATGAAATCAAAAAAAATTGTTTTAAACAACCAAATATGTTTTTCAATGTCGAACAATTTTGATCAAATTTTAAAAAATTTTCAAGTATGACCCACCTTAGGATGTACTAAACCTTTTTTTAACTTGATGTAATTATGTATTAATCATAAAAACATGATTATTAAACTATATATAACATTTTAGAGTCACGAAAACACAATATGATCGACAATATTGGCCATTTAACGTAGAATCTATACAGTTTTTGTCAAAACATCAAACTTAAAACGTATTTTTCGTTATCCTAATTGTATTCTAATTTGATTTCTAAACTTCTTCTACATGATAATGCATATATGAAGACAGATACACAAGAATGAAATCAAAAAAATATGTTTTAAACAACCAAATATGTTGTTCAATGTCCAACAATTTTGATCAAAATTTTAAAAAATTCACGAGTATGACCCACCTTAGGATGTGCTAAACCTTTTTTTAACTTCATGTAATTATGTATTAATCATAAAAACATGATTATTAAACTATATATAACATTTTAGAGTCACGAAAACACAATTTGATCGACAATATTGGCTGTTCAACGTAGAATCGCAACAGTTTTTGTCAAAATATCAAGCTTAAATCCCATTTTTCGTTGTCCTAATTGTATTCTAATTAGATTTGTAATTTTTTTCTACATGATAAAGCATATATGAAGATAGATAGACAAGAATGAAATCAAAAAATATGTTTTAAACAATCAAATAGGTTGTTCAACGTCGAACAATTTTGATCAAAATTTTAAAAAATTAACGAGTATGACCCACCTTAGGATGTACTAAACCTATTTTTAACTTGATTTAATTATGTATTAATCCTAAAACAAGTTTATTAAACTATATATAACTGTTTGAAGTCACGAAAACACAATATGATCGACAATATTGGCCGTTTAACGTAGAATCGCTACAGTTTTTGTCCAAATATCAAGCTTAAAACCCATTTTTCGTTGTCCTAATTGTATTCTAATTTGATTTCTAAACTTTTCTACATGATAATGCATATATGAAGACAGTTACACAAGAATGAAATCAAAAAAATATGTTTTAAACAACCAAATATGTTTTTCAATGTCGAACAATTTTGATCAAATTTTAAAAAATTTTCAAGTATGACCCACCTTAGGATGTACTAAACCTTTTTTTAACTTGATGTAATTATGTATTAATCATAAAAACATGATTATTAAACTATATATAACATTTTAGAGTCACGAAAACACAATATGATCGACAATATTGGCCATTTAACGTAGAATCTATACAGTTTTTGTCAAAACATCAAACTTAAAACGTATTTTTCGTTGTCCTAATTGTATTCTAATTTGATTTCTAAACTTCTTCTACATGATAATGCATATATGAAGACAGATACACAAGAATGAAATCAAAAAAATATGTTTTAAACAACCAAATATGTTGTTCAATGTCCAACAATTTTGATCAAAATTTTAAAAAATTAACGAGTATGACCCACCTTAGGATGTACTAAACCAATTTTTAACTTGATGTAATTATGTACTAATCATAAAAACAAGTTTATTAAACTATATATAACATTTTAGAGTCACGAAAACATAATTTGATCGACAATATTGGCCGTTCAACGTAGAATCGCAACAGTTTTTGTCAAAATATCAAGCTTAAAATCCATTTTTCGTTGTCCTAATTGTATTCTAATTCGATTTGTAAATTTTTTCTACATGATAAAGCATATATGAAGATAGATAGACAAGAATGAAATCAAAAAATATGTTTTAAACAATCAAATAGGTTGTTCAACGTCGAACAATTTTGATCAAAATTTTAAAAAATTAACGAGTATGACCCACCTTAGGATGTACTAAACCTATTTTTAACTTGATTTAATTATGTATTAATCCTAAAACAAGTTTATTAAACTATATATAACTGTTTGGAGTCACGAAAACACAATATGATCGACAATATTGGCCGTTTAACGTAGAATCGCTACAGTTTTTATCCAAATATCAAGCTTAAAACCCATTTTTCGTTGTCCTAATTGTATTCTAATTTGATTTCTAAACTTTTCTACATGATAATGCATATATGAAGACAGTTACACAAGAATGAAATCAAAAAAAATTGTTTTAAACAACCAAATATGTTTTTCAATGTCGAACAATTTTGATCAAATTTTAAAAAAATTTCAAGTATGACCCACCTTAGGATGTACTAAACCTTTTTTTAACTTGATATAATTATGTATTAATCATAAAAACATGATTATTAAACTATATATAACATTTTAGAGTCACGAAAACACAATATGATCGACAATATTGGCCATTTAACGTAGAATCTATACAGTTTTTGTCAAAACATCAAACTTAAAACGTATTTTTCGTTATCCTAATTGTATTCTAATTTGATTTCTAAACTTCTTCTACATGATAATGCATATATGAACACAGATACACAAGAATGAAATCAAAAAAATATGTTTTAAACAACCAAATATGTTGTTCAATGTCCAACAATTTTGATCAAAATTTTAAAAAATTCACGAGTATGACCCACCTTAGGATGTGCTAAACCTTTTTTTAACTTCATGTAATTATGTATTAATCATAAAAACATGATTATTAAACTATATATAACATTTTAGAGTCACGAAAACACAATTTGATCGACAATATTGGCCGTTCAACGTAGAATCGCAACAGGTTTTGTCAAAATATCAAGCTTAAAACCCATTTTTCGTTGTCCTAATTGTATTTTAATTCGATTTGTAAATTTTTTCTACATGATAAAGCATATATGAAGACAGATAGACAAGAATGAAATCAAAAAAATATGTTTTAAACAATCAAATAGGTTGTTCAACGTCGAACAATTTTGATCAAAATTTTAAAAAATTAACGAGTATGACCCACCTTAGGATGTACTAAACCTATTTTTAACTTGATTTAATTATGTATTAATCCTAAAACAAGTTTATAAAACTATATATAACTGTTTGGAGTCACGAAAACACAATATGATCGACAATATTGGCCGTTTAACGTAGAATCGCTATAGTTTTTGTCCAAATATCAAGCTTAAAACCCATTTTTCGTTGTCCTAATTGTATTCTAATTTGATTTCTAAACTTTTCTACATGATAATGCTTATATGAAGACAGTTACACAAGAATGAAATCAAAAAAAATTGTTTTAAACAACCAAATATGTTTTTCAATGTCGAACAATTTTGATCAAATTTTAAAAAATTTTCAAGTATGACCCACCTTAGGATGTACTAAACCTTTTTTTAACTTGATGTAATTATGTATTAATCATAAAAACATGATTATTAAACTATATATAACATTTTAGAGTCACGAAAACACAATATGATCGACAATATTGGCCATTTAACGTAGAATCTATACAGTTTTTGTCAAAACATCAAACTTAAAACGTATTTTTCGTTATCCTAATTGTATTCTAATTTGATTTCTAAACTTCTTCTACATGATAATGCATATATGAAGACAGATACACAAGAATGAAATCAAAAAAATATGTTTTAAACAACCAAATATGTTGTTCAATGTCCAACAATTTTGATCAAAATTTTAAAAAATTCACGAGTATGACCCACCTTAGGATGTGCTAAACCTTTTTTTAACTTCATGTAATTATGTATTAATCATAAAAACATGATTATTAAACTATATATAACATTTTAGAGTCACGAAAACACAATTTGATCGACAATATTGGCTGTTCAACGTAGAATCGCAACAGTTTTTGTCAAAATATCAAGCTTAAAACCCATTTTTCGTTGTCCTAATTGTATTCTAATTGGATTTGTATTTTTTTTCTACATGATAAAGCATATATGAAGATAGATAGACAAGAATGAAATCAAAAAATATGTTTTAAACAATCAAATAGGTTGTTCAACGTCGAACAATTTTGATCAAAATTTTAAAAAATTAACGAGTATGACCCACCTTAGGATGTACTAAACCTATTTTTAACTTGATTTAATTATGTATTAATCCTAAAACAAGTTTATTAAACTATATATAACTGTTTGGAGTCACGAAAACACAATATGATCGACAATATTGGCCGTTTAACGTAGAATCGCTACAGTTTTTGTCCAAATATCAAGCTTAAAACCCATTTTTCGTTGTCCTAATTGTATTCTAATTTGATTTCTAAACTTTTCTACATGATAATGCATATATGAAGACAGTTACACAAGAATGAAATCAAAAAAAATTGTTTTAAACAACCAAATATGTTTTTCAATGTCGAACAATTTTGATCAAATTTTAAAAAAATTTCAAGTATGACCCACCTTAGGATGTACTAAACCTTTTTTTAACTTGATATAATTATGTATTAATCATAAAAACATGATTATTAAACTATATATAACATTTTAGAGTCACGAAAACACAATATGATCGACAATATTGGCCATTTAACGTAGAATCTATACAGTTTTTGTCAAAACATCAAACTTAAAACGTATTTTTCGTTATCCTAATTGTATTCTAATTTGATTTCTAAACTTCTTCTACATGATAATGCATATATGAACACAGATACACAAGAATGAAATCAAAAAAATATGTTTTAAACAACCAAATATGTTGTTCAATGTCCAACAATTTTGATCAAAATTTTAAAAAATTCACGAGTATGACCCACCTTAGGATGTGCTAAACCTTTTTTTAACTTCATGTAATTATGTATTAATCATAAAAACATGATTATTAAACTATATATAACATTTTAGAGTCACGAAAACACAATTTGATCGACAATATTGGCCGTTCAACGTAGAATCGCAACAGGTTTTGTCAAAATATCAAGCTTAAAACCAATTTTTCGTTGTCCTAATTGTATTTTAATTCGATTTGTAAATTTTTTCTACATGATAAAGCATATATGAAGACAGATAGACAAGAATGAAATCAAAAAAATATGTTTTAAACAATCAAATAGGTTGTTCAACGTCGAACAATTTTGATCAAAATTTTAAAAAATTAACGAGTATGACCCACCTTAGGATGTACTAAACCTATTTTTAACTTGATTTAATTATGTATTAATCCTAAAACAAGTTTATAAAACTATATATAACTATTTGGAGTCACGAAAACACAATATGATCGACAATATTGGCCGTTTAACGTAGAATCGCTATAGTTTTTGTCCAAATATCAAGCTTAAAACCCATTTTTCGTTGTCCTAATTGTATTCTAATTTGATTTCTAAACTTTTCTACATGATAATGCTTATATGAAGACAGTTACACAAGAATGAAATAAAAAAAAATTGTTTTAAACAACCAAATATGTTTTTCAATGTCGAACAATTTTGATCAAATTTTAAAAAATTTTCAAGTATGACCCACCTTAGGATGTACTAAACCTTTTTTTAACTTGATGTAATTATGTATTAATCATAAAAACATGATTATTAAACTATATATAACATTTTAGAGTCACGAAAACACAATATGATCGACAATATTGGCCATTTAACGTAGAATCTATACAGTTTTTGTCAAAACATCAAACTTAAAACGTATTTTTCGTTATCCTAATTGTATTCTAATTTGATTTCTAAACTTCTTCTACATGATAATGCATATATGAAGACAGATACACATGAATGAAATCAAAAAAATATGTTTTAAACAACCAAATATGTTGTTCAATGTCCAACAATTTTGATCAAAATTTTAAAAAATTCACGAGTATGACCCACCTTAGGATGTGCTAAACCTTTTTTTAACTTCATGTAATTATGTATTAATCATAAAAACATGATTATTAAACTATATATAACATTTTAGAGTCACGAAAACACAATTTGATCGACAATATTGGCTGTTCAACGTAGAATCGCAACAGTTTTTGTCAAAATATCAAGCTTAAAACCCATTTTTCGTTGTCCTAATTGTATTCTAATTGGATTTGTAATTTTTTTCTACATGATAAAGCATATATGAAGATAGATAGACAAGAATGAAATCAAAAAATATGTTTTAAACAATCAAATAGGTTGTTCAACGTCGAACAATTTTGATCAAAATTTTAAAAAATTAACGAGTATGACCCACCTTAGGATGTACTAAACCTATTTTTAACTTGATTTAATTATGTATTAATCCTAAAACAAGTTTATTAAACTATATATATCTGTTTAGAGTCACGAAAACACAATATGATCGACAATATTGGCCGTTTAACGTAGAATCGCTACAGTTTTTGTCCAAATATCAAGCTTAAAACCCATTTTTCGTTGTCCTAATTGTATTCTAATTTGATTTCTAAACTTTTCTACATGATAATGCATATATGAAGACAGATACACAAGAATGAAATCAAAAAAATATGTTTTAAACAACCAAATATGTTGTTCAATGTCCAACAATTTTGATCAAAATTTTAAAAAATTAACGAGTATGACCCACCATAGGATGTACTAAACCAATTTTTAACTTGATGTAATTATGTACTAATCATAAAAACAAGTTTATTAAACTATATATAACATTTTAGAGTAACGAAAATACAATTTGATCGACAATATTGGCCGTTCAACGTAGAATCGCAACAGTTTTTGTCAAAATATCAAGCTTAAAATCCATTTTTCGTTGTCCTAATTGTATTCTAATTCGATTTGTAAATTTTTTCTACATGATAAAGCATATATGAAGATAGATAGACAAGAATGAAATCAAAAAAATATGTTTTAAACAATCAAATAGGTTGTTCAACGTCGAACAATTTTGATCAAAAATTTAAAAAATTAACGAGTATGACCCACCCTAGGATGTACTAAACCTATTTTTAACTTGATTTAATTATGTATTAATCCTAAAAACAAGTTTATTAAACTATATATAACTGTTTGGACTCACGAAAACACAATATAATCGACAATATTGGCCGTTTAACGTAGAATCGCTACAGTTTTTGTCCAAATATCGAGCTTAAAACCCATTTTTCGTTGTCCTAATTGTATTCTAATTTGATTTATAAACTTCTTCTACATGATAATGCATATATGAAGACAGATACACAAGAATGAAATCAAAAAAATATGTTTTAAACAACCAAATATGTTGTTCAATGTCGAACAATTTTGATCAAAATTTTAAAAAATTAACGAGTATGACCTACCTTAGGATGTACTAAACCTATTTTTAACTTTACTTAATTTTGTATTAATGATAAAAACAAGTTTATTAAACTATATATAACTGTTTGGAGTCACGAAAATACAATATGATCGACAATATTGGCCGTTTAACGTAGAATCGCTACAGTTTTTGTCCAAATATCAAGCTTAAAACCCATTTTTCGTTGTCCTAATTGTATTCTAATTTGATTTCTAAACTTTTCTACATGATAATGCATATATGAAGACAGTTACACAAGAATGAAATCAAAAAAATTTGTTTTAAACAACCGAATATTTTGTTCAATGTCGAACAATTTTGATCAAATTTTAAAAAATTTACAAGTATGACCCACCTTAGGATGTACTAAACCTTTTTTTAACTTGATGTAATTATGTATTAATCATAAAAACATGATTATTAAACTATATATAACATTTTAGAGTCACGAAAACACAATATGATCGACAATATTGGCCATTTAACGTAGAATCTATACAGTTTTTGTCAAAACATCAAACTTAAAACGTATTTTTCGTTATCCTAATTGTATTCTAATTTGATTTCTAAACTTCTTCTACATGATAATGCATATATGAAGACAGATACACATGAATGAAATCAAAAAAATATGTTTTAAACAACCAAATATGTTGTTCAATGTCCAACAATTTTGATCAAAATTTTAAAAAATTCACGAGTATGACCCACCTTAGGATGTGCTAAACCTTTTTTTAACTTCATGTAATTATGTATTAATCATAAAAACATGATTATTAAACTATATATAACATTTTAGAGTCACGAAAACACAATTTGATCGACAATATTGGCTGTTCAACGTAGAATCGCAACAGTTTTTGTCAAAATATCAAGCTTAAAACCCATTTTTCGTTGTCCTAATTGTATTCTAATTGGATTTGTAATTTTTTTCTACATGATAAAGCATATATGAAGATAGATAGACAAGAATGAAATCAAAAAATATGTTTTAAACAATCAAATAGGTTGTTCAACGTCGAACAATTTTGATCAAAATTTTAAAAAATTAACGAGTATGACCCACCTTAGGATGTACTAAACCTATTTTTAACTTGATTTAATTATGTATTAATCCTAAAACAAGTTTATTAAACTATATATATCTGTTTAGAGTCACGAAAACACAATATGATCGACAATATTGGCCGTTTAACGTAGAATCGCTACAGTTTTTGTCCAAATATCAAGCTTAAAACCCATTTTTCGTTGTCCTAATTGTATTCTAATTTGATTTCTAAACTTTTCTACATGATAATGCATATATGAAGACAGATACACAAGAATGAAATCAAAAAAATATGTTTTAAACAACCAAATATGTTGTTCAATGTCCAACAATTTTGATCAAAATTTTAAAAAATTAACGAGTATGACCCACCATAGGATGTACTAAACCAATTTTTAACTTGATGTAATTATGTACTAATCATAAAAACAAGTTTATTAAACTATATATAACATTTTAGAGTAACGAAAATACAATTTGATCGACAATATTGGCCGTTCAACGTAGAATCGCAACAGTTTTTGTCAAAATATCAAGCTTAAAATCCATTTTTCGTTGTCCTAATTGTATTCTAATTCGATTTGTAAATTTTTTCTACATGATAAAGCATATATGAAGATAGATAGACAAGAATGAAATCAAAAAAATATGTTTTAAACAATCAAATAGGTTGTTCAACGTCGAACAATTTTGATCAAAAATTTAAAAAATTAACGAGTATGACCCACCCTAGGATGTACTAAACCTATTTTTAACTTGATTTAATTATGTATTAATCCTAAAAACAAGTTTATTAAACTATATATAACTGTTTGGACTCACGAAAACACAATATAATCGACAATATTGGCCGTTTAACGTAGAATCGCTACAGTTTTTGTCCAAATATCGAGCTTAAAACCCATTTTTCGTTGTCCTAATTGTATTCTAATTTGATTTATAAACTTCTTCTACATGATAATGCATATATGAAGACAGATACACAAGAATGAAATCAAAAAAATATGTTTTAAACAACCAAATATGTTGTTCAATGTCGAACAATTTTGATCAAAATTTTAAAAAATTAACGAGTATGACCTACCTTAGGATGTACTAAACCTATTTTTAACTTTACTTAATTTTGTATTAATGATAAAAACAAGTTTATTAAACTATATATAACTGTTTGGAGTCACGAAAATACAATATGATCGACAATATTGGCCGTTTAACGTAGAATCGCTACAGTTTTTGTCCAAATATCAAGCTTAAAACCCATTTTTCGTTGTCCTAATTGTATTCTAATTTGATTTCTAAACTTTTCTACATGATAATGCATATATGAAGACAGTTACACAAGAATGAAATCAAAAAAATTTGTTTTAAACAACCGAATATTTTGTTCAATGTCGAACAATTTTGATCAAATTTTAAAAAATTTACAAGTATGACCCACCTTAGGATGTACTAAACCTTTTTTTAACTTGATGTAATTATGTATTAATCATAAAAACATGATTATTAAACTATATATAACATTTTAGAGTCACGAAAACACAATATGATCGACAATATTGGCCATTTAACGTAGAATCTATACAGTTTTTGTCAAAACATCAAACTTAAAACGTATTTTTCGTTATCCTAATTGTATTCTAATTTGATTTCTAAACTTCTTCTACATGATAATGCATATATGAAGACAGCTACACAAGAATGAAATCAAAAAAATATGTTTTAAACAACCAAATATGTTGTTCAATGTCCAACAATTTTGATCAAAATTTTAAAAAATTCACGAGTATGATCCACCTTAGGATGTGCTAAACCTTTTTTTAACTTCATGTAATTATGTATTAATAATAAAAACATGATTATTAAACTATATATAACATTTTAGAGTCACGAAAACACAATTTGATCGACAATATTGGCCGTTCAACGTAGAATCGCAACAGGTTTTGTCAAAATATCAAGCTTAAAACCCATTTTTCGTTGTCCTAATTGTATTCTAATTCGATTTGTAAATTTTTTCTACATGATAAAGCATATATGAAGACAGATAGACAAGAATGAAATCAAAAAAATATGTTTTAAACAATCAAATAGGTTGTTCAACGTCGAACAATTTTGATCAAAATTTTAAAAAATTAACGAGTATGACCCACCTTAGGATGTACTAAACCTATTTTTAACTTGATTTAATTATGTATTAATCCTAAAACAAGTTTATTAAACTATATATAACTGTTTGGAGTCACGAAAACACAATATGATCGACAATATTGGCCGTTTAACGTAGAATCGCTACAGTTTTTGTCCAAATATCAAGCTTAAAACCCATTTTTCGTTGTCCTAATTGTATTCTAATTTGATTTCTAAACTTTTCTACATGATAATGCATATATGAAGACAGTTACACAAGAATGAAATCAAAAAAAATTGTTTTAAACAACCAAATATGTTTTTCAATGTCGAACAATTTTGATCAAATTTTAAAAAAATTTCAAGTATGACCCACCTTTGGATGTACTAAACCTTTTTTTAACTTGATGTAATTATGTATTAATCATAAAAACATGATTATTAAACTATATATAACATTTTAGAGTCACGAAAACACAATATGATCGACAATATTGGCCATTTAACGTAGAATCTATACAGTTTTTGTCAAAACATCAAACTTAAAACGTATTTTTCGTTATCCTAATTGTATTCTAATTTGATTTCTAAACTTCTTCTACATGATAATGCATATATGAACACAGATACACAAGAATGAAATCAAAAAAATATGTTTTAAACAACCAAATATGTTGTTCAATGTCCAACAATTTTGATCAAAATTTTAAAAAATTCACGAGTATGACACACCTTAGGATGTGCTAAACCTTTTTTTAACTTCATGTAATTATGTATTAATCATAAAAACATGATTATTAAACTATATATAACATTTTAGAGTCACGAAAATACAATTTGATCGACAATATTGGCTGTTCAACGTAGAATCGCAACAGTTTTTGTCAAAATATCAAGCTTAAAACCCATTTTTCGTTGTCCTAATTGTATTCTAATTGGATTTGTAATTTTTTTTCTACATGATAAAGCATATATGAAGATAGATAGACAAGAATGAAATCAAAAAATATGTTTTAAACAATCAAATAGGTTCTTCAACGTCGAACAATTTTGATCAAAATTTTAAAAAATTAACGAGTATGACCCACCTTAGGAGGTACTAAACCTATTTTTAACTTGATTTAATTATGTATTAATCCTAAAACAAGTTTATTAAACTATATATAACTGTTTGGAGTCACGAAATCACAATATGATCGACAATATTGGCCGTTTAACTTAGAATCGCTACAGTTTTTGTCCAAATATCAAGCTTAAAACCAATTTTTCGTTGTCCTAATTGTATTCTAATTTGATTTCTAAACTTTTCTACATGATAATGCATATATGAAGACAATTACACAAGAATGAAATCAAAAAAATTTGTTTTAAACAACCGAATATTTTGTTCAATGTCGAACAATTTTGATCAAATTTTAAAAAATTTTCAAGTATGACCCACCTTAGGATGTACTAAACCTTTTTTTAACTTGATGTAATTATGTATTAATCATAAAAACATGATTATTAAACTATATATAACATTTTAGAGTCACGAAAACACAATATGATCGACAATATTGGCCATTTAACGTAGAATCTATACAGTTTTTGTCAAAACATCAAACTTAAAACGTATTTTTCGTTATCCTAATTGTATTCTAATTTGATTTCTAAACTTCTTCTACATGATAATGCATATATGAACACAGATACACAAGAATGAAATCAAAAAAATATGTTTTAAACAACCAAATATGTTGTTCAATGTCCAACAATTTTGATCAAAATTTTAAAAAATTCACGAGTATGACCCACCTTAGGATGTGCTAAACCTTTTTTTAACTTCATGTAATTATGTATTAATCATAAAAACATGATTATTAAACTATATATAACATTTTAGAGTCACGAAAACACAATTTGATCGACAATATTGGCTGTTCAACGTAGAATCGCAACAGTTTTTGTCAAAATATCAAGCTTAAAACCCATTTTTCGTTGTCCTAATTGTATTCTAATTGGATTTGTAATTTTTTTTCTACATGATAAAGCATATATGAAGATAGATAGACAAGAATGAAATCAAAAAATATGTTTTAAACAATCAAATAGGTTCTTCAACGTCGAACAATTTTGATCAAAATTTTAAAAAATTAACGAGTATGACCCACCTTAGGATGTACTAAACCTATTTTTAACTTGATTTAATTATGTATTAATCCTAAAACAAGTTTATTAAACTATATATAACTGTTTGGAGTCACGAAATCACAATATGATCGACAATATTGGCCGTTTAACGTAGAATCGCTACAGTTTTTGTCCAAATATCAAGCTTAAAACCCATTTTTCGTTGTCCTAATTGTATTCTAATTTGATTTCTAAACTTTTCTACATGATAATGCATATATGAAGACAGTTACACAAGAATGAAATCAAAAAAAATTGTTTTAAACAACCAAATATGTTTTTCAATGTCGAACAATTTTGATCAAATTTTAAAAAAATTTCAAGTATGACCCACCTTTGGATGTACTAAACCTTTTTTTAACTTGATGTAATTATGTATTAATCATAAAAACATGATTATTAAACTATATATAACATTTTAGAGTCACGAAAACACAATATGATCGACAATATTGGCCATTTAACGTAGAATCTATACAGTTTTTGTCAAAACATCAAACTTAAAACGTATTTTTCGTTATCCTAATTGTATTCTAATTTGATTTCTAAACTTCTTCTACATGATAATGCATATATGAACACAGATACACAAGAATGAAATCAAAAAAATATGTTTTAAACAACCAAATATGTTGTTCAATGTCCAACAATTTTGATCAAAATTTTAAAAAATTCACGAGTATGACACACCTTAGGATGTGCTAAACCTTTTTTTAACTTCATGTAATTATGTATTAATCATAAAAACATGATTATTAAACTATATATAACATTTTAGAGTCACGAAAATACAATTTGATCGACAATATTGGCTGTTCAACGTAGAATCGCAACAGTTTTTGTCAAAATATCAAGCTTAAAACCCATTTTTCGTTGTCCTAATTGTATTCTAATTGGATTTGTAATTTTTTTTCTACATGATAAAGCATATATGAAGATAGATAGACAAGAATGAAATCAAAAAATATGTTTTAAACAATCAAATAGGTTCTTCAACGTCGAACAATTTTGATCAAAATTTTAAAAAATTAACGAGTATGACCCACCTTAGGAGGTACTAAACCTATTTTTAACTTGATTTAATTATGTATTAATCCTAAAACAAGTTTATTAAACTATATATAACTGTTTGGAGTCACGAAATCACAATATGATCGACAATATTGGCCGTTTAACTTAGAATCGCTACAGTTTTTGTCCAAATATCAAGCTTAAAACCAATTTTTCGTTGTCCTAATTGTATTCTAATTTGATTTCTAAACTTTTCTACATGATAATGCATATATGAAGACAATTACACAAGAATGAAATCAAAAAAAATTGTTTTAAATAACCAAATATATTTTTCAATGTCGAACAATTTTGATCAAATTTTAAAAAATTTTCAAGTATGACCCACCTTAGGATGTACTAAACCTTTTTTTAACTTGATGTAATTATGTATTAATCATAAAAACATGATTATTAAACTATATATAACATTTTAGAGTCACGAAAACACAATATGATCGACAATATTGGCCATTTAACGTAGAATCTATACAGTTTTTGTCAAAACATCAAACTTAAAACGTATTTTTCGTTATCCTAATTGTATTCTAATTTGATTTCTAAACTTCTTCTACATGATAATGCATATATGAACACAGATACACAAGAATGAAATCAAAAAAATATGTTTTAAACAACCAAATATGTTGTTCAATGTCCAACAATTTTGATCAAAATTTTAAAAAATTCACGAGTATGACCCACCTTAGGATGTGCTAAACCTTTTTTTAACTTCATGTAATTATGTATTAATCATAAAAACATGATTATTAAACTATATATAACATTTTAGAGTCACGAAAATACAATTTGATCGACAATATTGGCTGTTCAACGTAGAATCGCAACAGTTTTTGTCAAAATATCAAGCTTAAAACCCATTTTTCGTTGTCCTAATTGTATTCTAATTGGATTTGTAATTTTTTTTCTACATGATAAAGCATATATGAAGATAGATAGACAAGAATGAAATCAAAAAATATGTTTTAAACAATCAAATAGGTTCTTCAACGTCGAACAATTTTGATCAAAATTTTAAAAAATTAACGAGTATGACCCACCTTAGGAGGTACTAAACCTATTTTTAACTTGATTTAATTATGTATTAATCCTAAAACAAGTTTATTAAACTATATATAACTGTTTGGAGTCACGAAATCACAATATGATCGACAATATTGGCCGTTTAACGTAGAATCGCTACAGTTTTTGTCCAAATATCAAGCTTAAAACCCATTTTTCGTTGTCCTAATTGTATTCTAATTTGATTTCTAAACTTTTCTACATGATAATGCATATATGAAGACAGTTACACAAGAATGAAATCAAAAAAAATTGTTTTAAACAACCAAATATGTTTTTCAATGTCGAACAATTTTGATCAAATTTTAAAAAAATTTCAAGTATGACCCACCTTTGGATGTACTAAACCTTTTTTTAACTTGATGTAATTATGTATTAATCATAAAAACATGATTATTAAACTATATATAACATTTTAGAGTCACGAAAACACAATATGATCGACAATATTGGCCATTTAACGTAGAATCTATACAGTTTTTGTCAAAACATCAAACTTAAAACGTATTTTTCGTTATCCTAATTGTATTCTAATTTGATTTCTAAACTTCTTCTACATGATAATGCATATATGAACACAGATACACAAGAATGAAATCAAAAAAATATGTTTTAAACAACCAAATATGTTGTTCAATGTCCAACAATTTTGATCAAAATTTTAAAAAATTCACGAGTATGACACACCTTAGGATGTGCTAAACCTTTTTTTAACTTCATGTAATTATGTATTAATCATAAAAACATGATTATTAAACTATATATAACATTTTAGAGTCACGAAAATACAATTTGATCGACAATATTGGCTGTTCAACGTAGAATCGCAACAGTTTTTATCAAAATATCAAGCTTAAAACCCATTTTTCGTTGTCCTAATTGTATTCTAATTAGATTTGTAATTTTTTTTCTACATGATAAAGCATATATGAAGATAGATAGACAAGAATGAAATCAAAAAATATGTTTTAAACATGCAAATAGGTTCTTCAACGTCGAACAATTTTAATCAAAATTTTAAAAAATTAACGAGTATGACCCACCTTAGGAGGTACTAAACCTATTTTTAACTTGATTTAATTATGTATTAATCCTAAAACAAGTTTATTAAACTATATATAACTGTTTGGAGTCACGAAATCACAATATGATCGACAATATTGGCCGTTTAACTTAGAATCGCTACAGTTTTTGTCCAAATATCAAGCTTAAAACCCATTTTTCGTTGTCCTAATTGTATTCTAATTTGATTTCTAAACTTTTCTACATGATAATGCATATATGAAGACAATTACACAAGAATGAAATCAAAAAAAATTGTTTTAAATAACCAAATATATTTTTCAATGTCGAACAATTTTGATCAAATTTTAAAAACTTTTCAAGTATGACCCACCTTAGGATGTACTAAACCTTTTTTTAACTTGATGTAATTATGTATTAATCATAAAAACATGATTATTAAACTATATATAACATTTTAGAGTCACGAAAACACAATATGATCGACAATATTGGCCATTTAACGTAGAATCTATACAGTTTTTGTCAAAACATCAAACTTAAAACGTATTTTTCGTTATCCTAATTGTATTCTAATTTGATTTCTAAACTTCTTCTACATGATAATGCATATATGAACACAGATACACAAGAATGAAATCAAAAAAATATGTTTTAAACAACCAAATATGTTGTTCAATGTCCAACAATTTTGATCAAAATTTTAAAAAATTCACGAGTATGACCCACCTTAGGATGTGCTAAACCTTTTTTTAACTTCATGTAATTATGTATTAATCATAAAAACATGATTATTAAACTATATATAACATTTTAGAGTCACGAAAACACAATTTGATCGACAATATTGGCTGTTCAACGTAGAATCGCAACAGTTTTTGTCAAAATATCAAGCTTAAAACCCATTTTTCGTTGTCCTAATTGTATTCTAATTGGATTTGTAATTTTTTTTCTACATGATAAAGCATATATGAAGATAGATAGACAAGAATGAAATCAAAAAATATGTTTTAAACAATCAAATAGGTTCTTCAACGTCGAACAATTTTGATCAAAATTTTAAAAAATTAACGAGTATGACCCACCTTAGGAGGTACTAAACCTATTTTTAACTTGATTTAATTATGTATTAATCCTAAAACAAGTTTATTAAACTATATATAACTGTTTGGAGTCACGAAATCACAATATGATCGACAATATTGGCCGTTTAACGTAGAATCGCTACAGTTTTTGTCCAAATATCAAGCTTAAAACCCATTTTTCGTTGTCCTAATTGTATTCTAATTTGATTTCTAAACTTTTCTACATGATAATGCATATATGAAGACAGTTACACAAGAATGAAATCAAAAAAAAATTTTTTAAACAACCAAATATGTTTTTCAATGTCGAACAATTTTGATCAAATTTTAAAAAAATTTCAAGTATGACCCACCTTTGGATGTACTAAACCTTTTTTTAACTTGATGTAATTATGTATTAATCATAAAAACATGATTATTAAACTATATATAACATTTTAGAGTCACGAAAACACAATATGATCGACAATATTGGCCATTTAACGTAGAATCTATACAGTTTTTGTCAAAACATCAAACTTAAAACGTATTTTTCGTTATCCTAATTGTATTCTAATTTGATTTCTAAACTTCTTCTACATGATAATGCATATATGAACACAGATACACAAGAATGAAATCAAAAAAATATGTTTTAAACAACCAAATATGTTGTTCAATGTCCAACAATTTTGATCAAAATTTTAAAAAATTCACGAGTATGACACACCTTAGGATGTGCTAAACCTTTTTTTAACTTCATGTAATTATGTATTAATCATAAAAACATGATTATTAAACTATATATAACATTTTAGAGTCACGAAAATACAATTTGATCGACAATATTGGCTGTTCAACGTAGAATCGCAACAGTTTTTATCAAAATATCAAGCTTAAAACCCATTTTTCGTTGTCCTAATTGTATTCTAATTAGATTTGTAATTTTTTTTCTACATGATAAAGCATATATGAAGATAGATAGACAAGAATGAAATCAAAAAATATGTTTTAAACATGCAAATAGGTTCTTCAACGTCGAACAATTTTAATCAAAATTTTAAAAAATTAACGAGTATGACCCACCTTAGGAGGTACTAAACCTATTTTTAACTTGATTTAATTATGTATTAATCCTAAAACAAGTTTATTAAACTATATATAACTGTTTGGAGTCACGAAATCACAATATGATCGACAATATTGGCCGTTTAACTTAGAATCGCTACAGTTTTTGTCCAAATATCAAGCTTAAAACCCATTTTTCGTTGTCCTAATTGTATTCTAATTTGATTTCTAAACTTTTCTACATGATAATGCATATATGAAGACAATTACACAAGAATGAAATCAAAAAAAATTGTTTTAAATAACCAAATATATTTTTCAATGTCGAACAATTTTGATCAAATTTTAAAAACTTTTCAAGTATGACCCACCTTAGGATGTACTAAACCTTTTTTTAACTTGATGTAATTATGTATTAATCATAAAAACATGATTATTAAACTATATATAACATTTTAGAGTCACGAAAACACAATATGATCGACAATATTGGCCATTTAACGTAGAATCTATACAGTTTTTGTCAAAACATCAAACTTAAAACGTATTTTTCGTTATCCTAATTGTATTCTAATTTGATTTCTAAACTTCTTCTACATGATAATGCATATATGAACACAGATACACAAGAATGAAATCAAAAAAATATGTTTTAAACAACCAAATATGTTGTTCAATGTCCAACAATTTTGATCAAAATTTTAAAAAATTCACGAGTATGACCCACCTTAGGATGTGCTAAACCTTTTTTTAACTTCATGTAATTATGTATTAATCATAAAAACATGATTATTAAACTATATAAAACATTTTAGAGTCACGAAAACACAATTTGATCGACAATATTGGCTGTTCAACGTAGAATCGCAACAGTTTTTGTCAAAATATCAAGCTTAAAACCCATTTTTCGTTGTCCTAATTGTATTCTAATTGGATTTGTAATTTTTTTTCTACATGATAAAGCATATATGAAGATAGATAGACAAGAATGAAATCAAAAAATATGTTTTAAACAATCAAATAGGTTCTTCAACGTCGAACAATTTTGATCAAAATTTTAAAAAATTAACGAGTATGACCCACCTTAGGAGGTACTAAACCTATTTTTAACTTGATTTAATTATGTATTAATCCTAAAACAAGTTTATTAAACTATATATAACTGTTTGGAGTCACGAAATCACAATATGATCGACAATATTGGCCGTTTAACGTAGAATCGCTACAGTTTTTGTCCAAATATCAAGCTTAAAACCCATTTTTCGTTGTCCTAATTGTATTCTAATTTGATTTCTAAACTTTTCTACATGATAATGCATATATGAAGACAGTTACACAAGAATGAAATCAAAAAAAATTTTTTTAAACAACCAAATATGTTTTTCAATGTCGAACAATTTTGATCAAATTTTAAAAAAATTTCAAGTATGACCCACCTTTGGATGTACTAAACCTTTTTTTAACTTGATGTAATTATGTATTAATCATAAAAACATGATTATTAAACTATATATAACATTTTAGAGTCACGAAAACACAATATGATCGACAATATTGGCCATTTAACGTAGAATCTATACAGTTTTTGTCAAAACATCAAACTTAAAACGTATTTTTCGTTATCCTAATTGTATTCTAATTTGATTTCTAAACTTCTTCTACATGATAATGCATATATGAACACAGATACACAAGAATGAAATCAAAAAAATATGTTTTAAACAACCAAATATGTTGTTCAATGTTCAACAATTTTGATCAAAATTTTAAAAAATTCACGAGTATGACCCACCTTAGGATGTGCTAAACCTTTTTTTAACTTCATGTAATTATGTATTAATCATAAAAACATGATTATTAAACTATATATAACATTTTAGAGTCACGAAAACACAATTTGATCGACAATATTGGCTGTTCAACGTAGAATCGCAACTGTTTTTGTCAAAATATCAAGCTTAAAACCCATTTTTCGTTGTCCTAATTGTATTCTAATTGGATTTGTAATTTTTTTCTACATGATAAAGCATATATGAAGATAGATAGACAAGAATGAAATCAAAAAATATGTTTTAAACAATCAAATAGGTTGTTCAACGTCGAACAATTTTGATCAAAATTTTAAAAAATTAACGAGTATGACCCACCTTAGGATGTACTAAACCTATTTTTAACTTGATTTAATTATGTGTTAATCCTAAAACAAGTTTATTAAACTATATATAACTATTTGGAGTCACGAAAACACAATATGATCGACAATATTGGCCGTTTAACGTAGAATCGCTACAGTTTTTGTCCAAATATCAAGCTTAAAACCCATTTTTCGTTGTCCTAATTGTATTCTAATTTGATTTCTAAACTTTTCTACATGATAATGCATATATGAAGACAGTTACACAAGAATGAAATCAAAAAAATTTGTTTTAAACAACCAAATATGTTTTTCAATGTCGAACAATTTTGATCAAATTTTAAAAAAATTTCAAGTATGACCCACCTTAGGATGTACTAAACCTTTTTTTAACTTGATGTAATTATGTATTAATCATAAAAACATGATTATTAAACTATATATAACATTTTAGAGTCACGAAAACACAATATGATTGACAATATTGGCCATTTAACGTAGAATCTATACAGTTTTTGTCAAAACATCAAACTTAAAACGTATTTTTCGTTGTCCTAATTGTATTCTAATTTGATTTCTAAACTTCTTCTACATGATAATTCATATATGAAGACAGATACACAAGAATGAAATCAAAAAAATATGTTTTAAACAACCAAATATGTTGTTCAATGTCCAACAATTTTCATCAAAATTTTAAAAAATTAACGAGTATGACCCACCTTAGGATGAACTAAACCTATTTTTAACTTGATGTAATTATGTACTAATCATAAAAACAAGTTTATTAAACTATATATAACATTTTAGAGTCACGAAAACACAATTTGATCGACAATATTGGCCGTTCAACGTAGAATCGCAACAGTTTTTGTCAAAATATCAAGCTTAAAATCCATTTTTCGTTGTCCTAATTGTATTCTAATTCGATTTGTAAATTTTTTCTACATGATAAAGCATATATGAAGATAGATAGACAAGAATGAAATCAAAAAAATATGTTTTAAACAATCAAATAGGTTGTTCAACGTCGAACAATTTTGATCAAAAATTTAAAAAATTAACGAGTATGACCCACCCTAGGATGTACTAAACCTATTTTTAACTTGATTTAATTATGTATTAATCCTAAAAATAAGTTTATTAAACTATATATAACTGTTTGGACTCACGAAAACACAATATGATCGACAATATTGGCCGTTTAACGTAGAATCGCTACAGTTTTTGTCCAAATATCAAGCTTAAAACCCATTTTTCATTGTCCTAATTGTATTCTAATTTGATTTATAAACTTCTTCTTCATGATAATGCATATATGAAGACAGATACACAAGAATGAAATCAAAAAAATATGTTTTAAACAACCAAATATGTTGTTCAATGTCGAACAATTTTGATCAAAATTTTAAAAAATTAACGAGTATGACCTACCTTAGGATGTACTAAACCTATTTTTAACTTTACTTAATTTTGTATTAATGCTAAAAACAAGTTTATTAAACTATATATAACTGTTTGGAGTCACGAAAATACAATATGATCGACAATATTGGCCGTTTAACGTAGAATCGCTACAGTTTTTGTCCAAATATCAAGCTTAAAACCCATTTTTCGTTGTCCTAATTGTATTCTAATTTGATTTCTAAACTTTTTTACATGATAATGCATATATGAAGACAGTTACACAAGAATGAAATCAAAAAAATTTGTTTTAAACAACCAAATATGTTGTTCAATGTCGAACAATTTTGATCAAATTTTAAAAAATTTACAAGTATGACCCACCTTAGGATGTACTAAACCTTTTTTTAACTTGATGTAATTATGTATTAATCATAAAAACATGATTATTAAACTATATATAACATTTTAGAGTCACGAAAACACAATATGATCGACAATATTGGCCATTTAACGTAGAATCTATACAGTTTTTGTCAAAACATCAAACTTAAAACGTATTTTTCGTTGTCCTAATTGTATTCTAATTTGATTTCTAAACTTCTTCTACATGATAATTCATATATGAAGACAGATACACAAGAATGAAATCAAAAAAATTTGTTTTAAACAACCAAATATGTTGTTCAATGTCGAACAATTTTGATCAAATTTTAAAAAATTTACAAGTATGACCCACCTTAGGATGTACTAAACCTTTTTTTAACTTGATGTAATTATGTATTAATCATAAAAACATGATTATTAAACTATATATAACATTTTAGAGTCACGAAAACACAATTTGATCGACAATATTGGCTGTTCAACGTAGAATCGCAACTGTTTTTGTCAAAATATCAAGCTTAAAACCCATTTTTCGTTGTCCTAATTGTATTCTAATTGGATTTGTAATTTTTTTCTACATGATAAAGCATATATGAAGATAGATAGACAAGAATGAAATCAAAAAATATGTTTTAAACAATCAAATAGGTTGTTCAACGTCGAACAATTTTGATCAAAATTTTAAAAAATTAACGAGTATGACCCACCTTAGGATGTACTAAACCTATTTTTAACTTGATTTAATTATGTGTTAATCTTAAAACAAGTTTATTAAACTATATATAACTATTTGGAGTCACGAAAACACAATATGATCGACAATATTGGCCGTTTAACGTAGAATCGCTACAGTTTTTGTCCAAATATCAAGCTTAAAACCCATTTTTCGTTGTCCTAATTGTATTCTAATTTGATTTCTAAACTTTTCTACATGATAATGCATATATGAAGACAGTTACACAAGAATGAAATCAAAAAAATTTGTTTTAAACAACCAAATATGTTTTTCAATGTCGAACAATTTTGATCAAATTTTAAAAAAATTTCAAGTATGACCCACCTTAGGATGTACTAAACCTTTTTTTAACTTGATGTAATTATGTATTAATCATAAAAACAATATTATTAAACTATATATAACATTTTAGAGTCACGAAAACACAATATGATTGACAATATTGGCCATTTAACGTAGAATCTATACAGTTTTTGTCAAAACATCAAACTTAAAACGTATTTTTCGTTGTCCTAATTGTATTCTAATTTGATTTCTAAACTTCTTCTACATGATAATTCATATATGAAGACAGATACACAAGAATGAAATCAAAAAAATATGTTTTAAACAACCAAATATGTTGTTCAATGTCGAACAATTTTGATCAAAAATTTAAAAAATTAACGAGTATGACCCACCCTAGGATGTACTAAACCTATTTTTAACTTGATTTAATTATGTATTAATCCTAAAAATAAGTTTATTAAACTATATATAACTGTTTGGAGTCACGAAAACACAATATGATCGACAATATTGGCCGTTTAACGTAGAATCGCTACAGTTTTTGTTCAAATATCAAGCTTAAAACCCATTTTTCGTTGTCCTAATTGTATTCTAATTTGTTTTATAAACTTCTTCTACATGATAATGCATATATGAAGACAGATACACAAGAATGAAATCAAAAAAATATGTTTTAAACAACCAAATATGTTGTTCAATGTTCAACAATTTTGATCAAAATTTTAAAAAATTCACGAGTATGACCCACCTTAGGATGTGCTAAACCTTTTTTTAACTTCATGTAATTATGTATTAATCATAAAAACATGATTATTAAACTATATAAAACATTTTAGAGTCACGAAAACACAATTTGATCGACAATATTGGCTGTTCAACGTAGAATCGCAACAGTTTTTGTCAAAATATCAAGCTTAAAACCCATTTTTCGTTGTCCTAATTGTATTCTAATTGGATTTGTAATTTTTTTTCTACATGATAAAGCATATATGAAGATAGATAGACAAGAATGAAATCAAAAAATATGTTTTAAACAATCAAATAGGTTCTTCAACGTCGAACAATTTTGATCAAAATTTTAAAAAATTAACGAGTATGACCCACCTTAGGAGGTACTAAACCTATTTTTAACTTGATTTAATTATGTATTAATCCTAAAACAAGTTTATTAAACTATATATAACTGTTTGGAGTCACGAAATCACAATATGATCGACAATATTGGCCGTTTAACGTAGAATCGCTACAGTTTTTGTCCAAATATCAAGCTTAAAACCCATTTTTCGTTGTCCTAATTGTATTCTAATTTGATTTCTAAACTTTTCTACATGATAATGCATATATGAAGACAGTTACACAAGAATGAAATCAAAAAAAAATTTTTTAAACAACCAAATATGTTTTTCAATGTCGAACAATTTTGATCAAATTTTAAAAAAATTTCAAGTATGACCCACCTTTGGATGTACTAAACCTTTTTTTAACTTGATGTAATTATGTATTAATCATAAAAACATGATTATTAAACTATATATAACATTTTAGAGTCACGAAAACACAATATGATCGACAATATTGGCCATTTAACGTAGAATCTATACAGTTTTTGTCAAAACATCAAACTTAAAACGTATTTTTCGTTATCCTAATTGTATTCTAATTTGATTTCTAAACTTCTTCTACATGATAATGCATATATGAACACAGATACACAAGAATGAAATCAAAAAAATATGTTTTAAACAACCAAATATGTTGTTCAATGTTCAACAATTTTGATCAAAATTTTAAAAAATTCACGAGTATGACCCACCTTAGGATGTGCTAAACCTTTTTTTAACTTCATGTAATTATGTATTAATCATAAAAACATGATTATTAAACTATATATAACATTTTAGAGTCACGAAAACACAATTTGATCGACAATATTGGCTGTTCAACGTAGAATCGCAACTGTTTTTGTCAAAATATCAAGCTTAAAACCCATTTTTCGTTGTCCTAATTGTATTCTAATTGGATTTGTAATTTTTTTCTACATGATAAAGCATATATGAAGATAGATAGACAAGAATGAAATCAAAAAATATGTTTTAAACAATCAAATAGGTTGTTCAACGTCGAACAATTTTGATCAAAATTTTAAAAAATTAACGAGTATGACCCACCTTAGGATGTACTAAACCTATTTTTAACTTGATTTAATTATGTGTTAATCCTAAAACAAGTTTATTAAACTATATATAACTATTTGGAGTCACGAAAACACAATATGATCGACAATATTGGCCGTTTAACGTAGAATCGCTACAGTTTTTGTCCAAATATCAAGCTTAAAACCCATTTTTCGTTGTCCTAATTGTATTCTAATTTGATTTCTAAACTTTTCTACATGATAATGCATATATGAAGACAGTTACACAAGAATGAAATCAAAAAAATTTGTTTTAAACAACCAAATATGTTTTTCAATGTCGAACAATTTTGATCAAATTTTAAAAAAATTTCAAGTATGACCCACCTTAGGATGTACTAAACCTTTTTTTAACTTGATGTAATTATGTATTAATCATAAAAACATGATTATTAAACTATATATAACATTTTAGAGTCACGAAAACACAATATGATTGACAATATTGGCCATTTAACGTAGAATCTATACAGTTTTTGTCAAAACATCAAACTTAAAACGTATTTTTCGTTGTCCTAATTGTATTCTAATTTGATTTCTAAACTTCTTCTACATGATAATTCATATATGAAGACAGATACACAAGAATGAAATCAAAAAAATATGTTTTAAACAACCAAATATGTTGTTCAATGTCCAACAATTTTCATCAAAATTTTAAAAAATTAACGAGTATGACCCACCTTAGGATGAACTAAACCTATTTTTAACTTGATGTAATTATGTACTAATCATAAAAACAAGTTTATTAAACTATATATAACATTTTAGAGTCACGAAAACACAATTTGATCGACAATATTGGCCGTTCAACGTAGAATCGCAACAGTTTTTGTCAAAATATCAAGCTTAAAATCCATTTTTCGTTGTCCTAATTGTATTCTAATTCGATTTGTAAATTTTTTCTACATGATAAAGCATATATGAAGATAGATAGACAAGAATGAAATCAAAAAAATATGTTTTAAACAATCAAATAGGTTGTTCAACGTCGAACAATTTTGATCAAAAATTTAAAAAATTAACGAGTATGACCCACCCTAGGATGTACTAAACCTATTTTTAACTTGATTTAATTATGTATTAATCCTAAAAATAAGTTTATTAAACTATATATAACTGTTTGGACTCACGAAAACACAATATGATCGACAATATTGGCCGTTTAACGTAGAATCGCTACAGTTTTTGTCCAAATATCAAGCTTAAAACCCATTTTTCATTGTCCTAATTGTATTCTAATTTGATTTATAAACTTCTTCTTCATGATAATGCATATATGAAGACAGATACACAAGAATGAAATCAAAAAAATATGTTTTAAACAACCAAATATGTTGTTCAATGTCGAACAATTTTGATCAAAATTTTAAAAAATTAACGAGTATGACCTACCTTAGGATGTACTAAACCTATTTTTAACTTTACTTAATTTTGTATTAATGCTAAAAACAAGTTTATTAAACTATATATAACTGTTTGGAGTCACGAAAATACAATATGATCGACAATATTGGCCGTTTAACGTAGAATCGCTACAGTTTTTGTCCAAATATCAAGCTTAAAACCCATTTTTCGTTGTCCTAATTGTATTCTAATTTGATTTCTAAACTTTTTTACATGATAATGCATATATGAAGACAGTTACACAAGAATGAAATCAAAAAAATTTGTTTTAAACAACCAAATATGTTGTTCAATGTCGAACAATTTTGATCAAATTTTAAAAAATTTACAAGTATGACCCACCTTAGGATGTACTAAACCTTTTTTTAACTTGATGTAATTATGTATTAATCATAAAAACATGATTATTAAACTATATATAACATTTTAGAGTCACGAAAACACAATATGATCGACAATATTGGCCATTTAACGTAGAATCTATACAGTTTTTGTCAAAACATCAAACTTAAAACGTATTTTTCGTTGTCCTAATTGTATTCTAATTTGATTTCTAAACTTCTTCTACATGATAATTCATATATGAAGACAGATACACAAGAATGAAATCAAAAAAATTTGTTTTAAACAACCAAATATGTTGTTCAATGTCGAACAATTTTGATCAAATTTTAAAAAATTTACAAGTATGACCCACCTTAGGATGTACTAAACCTTTTTTTAACTTGATGTAATTATGTATTAATCATAAAAACATGATTATTAAACTATATATAACATTTTAGAGTCACGAAAACACAATTTGATCGACAATATTGGCTGTTCAACGTAGAATCGCAACTGTTTTTGTCAAAATATCAAGCTTAAAACCCATTTTTCGTTGTCCTAATTGTATTCTAATTGGATTTGTAATTTTTTTCTACATGATAAAGCATATATGAAGATAGATAGACAAGAATGAAATCAAAAAATATGTTTTAAACAATCAAATAGGTTGTTCAACGTCGAACAATTTTGATCAAAATTTTAAAAAATTAACGAGTATGACCCACCTTAGGATGTACTAAACCTATTTTTAACTTGATTTAATTATGTGTTAATCTTAAAACAAGTTTATTAAACTATATATAACTATTTGGAGTCACGAAAACACAATATGATCGACAATATTGGCCGTTTAACGTAGAATCGCTACAGTTTTTGTCCAAATATCAAGCTTAAAACCCATTTTTCGTTGTCCTAATTGTATTCTAATTTGATTTCTAAACTTTTCTACATGATAATGCATATATGAAGACAGTTACACAAGAATGAAATCAAAAAAATTTGTTTTAAACAACCAAATATGTTTTTCAATGTCGAACAATTTTGATCAAATTTTAAAAAAATTTCAAGTATGACCCACCTTAGGATGTACTAAACCTTTTTTTAACTTGATGTAATTATGTATTAATCATAAAAACAATATTATTAAACTATATATAACATTTTAGAGTCACGAAAACACAATATGATTGACAATATTGGCCATTTAACGTAGAATCTATACAGTTTTTGTCAAAACATCAAACTTAAAACGTATTTTTCGTTGTCCTAATTGTATTCTAATTTGATTTCTAAACTTCTTCTACATGATAATTCATATATGAAGACAGATACACAAGAATGAAATCAAAAAAATATGTTTTAAACAACCAAATATGTTGTTCAATGTCGAACAATTTTGATCAAAAATTTAAAAAATTAACGAGTATGACCCACCCTAGGATGTACTAAACCTATTTTTAACTTGATTTAATTATGTATTAATCCTAAAAATAAGTTTATTAAACTATATATAACTGTTTGGAGTCACGAAAACACAATATGATCGACAATATTGGCCGTTTAACGTAGAATCGCTACAGTTTTTGTTCAAATATCAAGCTTAAAACCCATTTTTCGTTGTCCTAATTGTATTCTAATTTGTTTTATAAACTTCTTCTACATGATAATGCATATATGAAGACAGATACACAAGAATGAAATCAAAAAAATATGTTTTAAACAACCAAATATGTTGTTCAATGTTCAACAATTTTGATCAAAATTTTAAAAAATTCACGAGTATGACCCACCTTAGGATGTGCTAAACCTTTTTTTAACTTCATGTAATTATGTATTAATCATAAAAACATGATTATTAAACTATATATAACATTTTAGAGTCACGAAAACACAATTTGATCGACAATATTGGCTGTTCAACGTAGAATCGCAACTGTTTTTGTCAAAATATCAAGCTTAAAACCCATTTTTCGTTGTCCTAATTGTATTCTAATTGGATTTGTAATTTTTTTCTACATGATAAAGCATATATGAAGATAGATAGACAAGAATGAAATCAAAAAATATGTTTTAAACAATCAAATAGGTTGTTCAACGTCGAACAATTTTGATCAAAATTTTAAAAAATTAACGAGTATGACCCACCTTAGGATGTACTAAACCTATTTTTAACTTGATTTAATTATGTGTTAATCCTAAAACAAGTTTATTAAACTATATATAACTATTTGGAGTCACGAAAACACAATATGATCGACAATATTGGCCGTTTAACGTAGAATCGCTACAGTTTTTGTCCAAATATCAAGCTTAAAACCCATTTTTCGTTGTCCTAATTGTATTCTAATTTGATTTCTAAACTTTTCTACATGATAATGCATATATGAAGACAGTTACACAAGAATGAAATCAAAAAAATTTGTTTTAAACAACCAAATATGTTTTTCAATGTCGAACAATTTTGATCAAATTTTAAAAAAATTTCAAGTATGACCCACCTTAGGATGTACTAAACCTTTTTTTAACTTGATGTAATTATGTATTAATCATAAAAACATGATTATTAAACTATATATAACATTTTAGAGTCACGAAAACACAATATGATTGACAATATTGGCCATTTAACGTAGAATCTATACAGTTTTTGTCAAAACATCAAACTTAAAACGTATTTTTCGTTGTCCTAATTGTATTCTAATTTGATTTCTAAACTTCTTCTACATGATAATTCATATATGAAGACAGATACACAAGAATGAAATCAAAAAAATATGTTTTAAACAACCAAATATGTTGTTCAATGTCCAACAATTTTCATCAAAATTTTAAAAAATTAACGAGTATGACCCACCTTAGGATGAACTAAACCTATTTTTAACTTGATGTAATTATGTACTAATCATAAAAACAAGTTTATTAAACTATATATAACATTTTAGAGTCACGAAAACACAATTTGATCGACAATATTGGCCGTTCAACGTAGAATCGCAACAGTTTTTGTCAAAATATCAAGCTTAAAATCCATTTTTCGTTGTCCTAATTGTATTCTAATTCGATTTGTAAATTTTTTCTACATGATAAAGCATATATGAAGATAGATAGACAAGAATGAAATCAAAAAAATATGTTTTAAACAATCAAATAGGTTGTTCAACGTCGAACAATTTTGATCAAAAATTTAAAAAATTAACGAGTATGACCCACCCTAGGATGTACTAAACCTATTTTTAACTTGATTTAATTATGTATTAATCCTAAAAATAAGTTTATTAAACTATATATAACTGTTTGGACTCACGAAAACACAATATGATCGACAATATTGGCCGTTTAACGTAGAATCGCTACAGTTTTTGTCCAAATATCAAGCTTAAAACCCATTTTTCATTGTCCTAATTGTATTCTAATTTGATTTATAAACTTCTTCTTCATGATAATGCATATATGAAGACAGATACACAAGAATGAAATCAAAAAAATATGTTTTAAACAACCAAATATGTTGTTCAATGTCGAACAATTTTGATCAAAATTTTAAAAAATTAACGAGTATGACCTACCTTAGGATGTACTAAACCTATTTTTAACTTTACTTAATTTTGTATTAATGCTAAAAACAAGTTTATTAAACTATATATAACTGTTTGGAGTCACGAAAATACAATATGATCGACAATATTGGCCGTTTAACGTAGAATCGCTACAGTTTTTGTCCAAATATCAAGCTTAAAACCCATTTTTCGTTGTCCTAATTGTATTCTAATTTGATTTCTAAACTTTTTTACATGATAATGCATATATGAAGACAGTTACACAAGAATGAAATCAAAAAAATTTGTTTTAAACAACCAAATATGTTGTTCAATGTCGAACAATTTTGATCAAATTTTAAAAAATTTACAAGTATGACCCACCTTAGGATGTACTAAACCTTTTTTTAACTTGATGTAATTATGTATTAATCATAAAAACATGATTATTAAACTATATATAACATTTTAGAGTCACGAAAACACAATATGATCGACAATATTGGCCATTTAACGTAGAATCTATACAGTTTTTGTCAAAACATCAAACTTAAAACGTATTTTTCGTTGTCCTAATTGTATTCTAATTTGATTTCTAAACTTCTTCTACATGATAATTCATATATGAAGACAGATACACAAGAATGAAATCAAAAAAATATGTTTTAAACAACCAAATATGTTGTTCAATGTCCAACAATTTTCATCAAAATTTTAAAAAATTAACGAGTATGACCCACCTTAGGATGAACTAAACCTATTTTTAACTTGATGTAATTATGTACTAATCATAAAAACAAGTTTATTAAACTATATATAACATTTTAGAGTCACGAAAACACAATTTGATCGACAATATTGGCCGTTCAACGTAGAATCGCAACAGTTTTTGTCAAAATATCAAGCTTAAAATCCATTTTTCGTTGTCCTAATTGTATTCTAATTCGATTTGTAAATTTTTTCTACATGATAAAGCATATATGAAGATAGATAGACAAGAATGAAATCAAAAAAATATGTTTTAAACAATCAAATAGGTTGTTCAACGTCGAACAATTTTGATCAAAAATTTAAAAAATTAACGAGTATGACCCACCCTAGGATGTACTAAACCTATTTTTAACTTGATTTAATTATGTATTAATCCTAAAAATAAGTTTATTAAACTATATATAACTGTTTGGACTCACGAAAACACAATATGATCGACAATATTGGCCGTTTAACGTAGAATCGCTACAGTTTTTGTCCAAATATCAAGCTTAAAACCCATTTTTCATTGTCCTAATTGTATTCTAATTTGATTTATAAACTTCTTCTTCATGATAATGCATATATGAAGACAGATACACAAGAATGAAATCAAAAAAATATGTTTTAAACAACCAAATATGTTGTTCAATGTCGAACAATTTTGATCAAAATTTTAAAAAATTAACGAGTATGACCTACCTTAGGATGTACTAAACCTATTTTTAACTTTACTTAATTTTGTATTAATGCTAAAAACAAGTTTATTAAACTATATATAACTGTTTGGAGTCACGAAAATACAATATGATCGACAATATTGGCCGTTTAACGTAGAATCGCTACAGTTTTTGTCCAAATATCAAGCTTAAAACCCATTTTTCGTTGTCCTAATTGTATTCTAATTTGATTTCTAAACTTTTTTACATGATAATGCATATATGAAGACAGTTACACAAGAATGAAATCAAAAAAATTTGTTTTAAACAACCAAATATGTTGTTCAATGTCGAACAATTTTGATCAAATTTTAAAAAATTTACAAGTATGACCCACCTTAGGATGTACTAAACCTTTTTTTAACTTGATGTAATTATGTATTAATCATAAAAACATGATTATTAAACTATATATAACATTTTAGAGTCACGAAAACACAATATGATCGACAATATTGGCCATTTAACGTAGAATCTATACAGTTTTTGTCAAAACATCAAACTTAAAACGTATTTTTCGTTGTCCTAATTGTATTCTAATTTGATTTCTAAACTTCTTCTACATGATAATTCATATATGAAGACAGATACACAAGAATGAAATCAAAAAAATATGTTTTAAACAACCAAATATGTTGTTCAATGTCCAACAATTTTCATCAAAATTTTAAAAAATTAACGAGTATGACCCACCTTAGGATGTACTAAACCTTTTTTTAACTTCATGTAATTATGTATTAATCATAAAAACATGATTATTAAACTATATATAACATTTTAGAGTCACGAAAACACAATTTGATCGACAATATTGGCCGTTCAACGTAGAATCGCAACAGTTTTTGTCAAAATATCAAGCTTAAAATCTATTTTTCGTTGTCCTAATTGTATTCTAATTCGATTTGTAAATTTTTTCTACATGATAAAGCATATATGAAGATAGATAGACAATCATGAAATCAAAAAAATGTGTTTTAAACAATCAAATAGGTTGTTCAATGTCGAACAATTTTGATCAAAAATTTAAAAAATTAACGAGTATGACCCACCCTAGGATGTACTAAACCTATTTTTAACTTGATTTAATTATGTATTAATCCTAAAAACAAGTTTATTAAACTATATATAACTGTTTGGAGTCACGAAAACACAATATGATCGACAATATTGGCCGTTTAACGTAGAATCGCTACAGTTTTTGTTCAAATATCAAGCTTAAAACCCATTTTTCGTTGTCCTAATTGTATTCTAATTTGTTTTATAAACTTCTTCTACATGATAATGCATATATGAAGACAGTTACACAAGAATGAAATCAAAAAAATATGTTTTAAACAACCAAATATGTTGTTCAATGTCGAACAACTTTGATCAAAATTTTAAAAAATTAACGAGTATGACCCACCTTAGGATGTACTAAACCTATTTTTAACTTTACTTAATTTTGTATTAATGCTGAAAACAAGTTTATTAAACTATATATAACTGTTTGGAGTCACGAAATACAATATGATCGACAATATTGGCCGTTTAACGTAGAATCGCTACAGTTTTTGTCCAAATATCAAGCTTAAAACCCATTTTTCGTTGTCCTAATTGTATTCTAATTTGATTTCTAAACTTTTCTACATGATAATGCATATATGAAGACAGTTACACAAGAATGAAATCAAAAAAATTTGTTTTAAACAACCAAATATGTTGTTCAATGTCGAACAATTTTGATCAAATTTTAAAAACTTTACAAGTATGACCCACCTTAGGATGTACTAAACCTTTTTTTAACTTGATGTAATTATGTATTAATCATAAAAACATGATTATTAAACTATATATAACATTTTAGAGTCACGAAAACACAATATGATCGACAATATTGGCCATTTAACGTAGAATCTATACAGTTTTTGTCAAAACATCAAACTTAAAACGTATTTTTCGTTGTCCTAATTGTATTCTAATTTGATTTCTAAACTTCTTCTACATGATAATGCATATATGAAGACAGATACACAAGAATGAAATCAAAAAAATATGTTTTAAACAACCAAATATGTTGTTCAATGTCCAACATTTTTCATCAAAATTTTAAAAAATTAACGAGTATGACCCACCTTAGGATGTACTAAACCTTTTTTTAACTTCATGTGATTATGTATTAATCATAAAAACATGATTATTAAACTATATATAACATTTTAGAGTCACGAAAACACAATTTGATCGACAATATTGGCTGTTCAACGTAGAATCGCAACTGTTTTTGTCAAAATATCAAGCTTAAAACCCATTTTTCGTTGTCCTAATTGTATTCTAATTGGATTTGTAATTTTTTTCTACATGATAAAGCATATATGAAGATAGATAGACAAGAATGAAATCAAAAAATATGTTTTAAACAATCAAATAGGTTGTTCAACGTCGAACAATTTTGATCAAAATTTTAAAAAATTAACGAGTATGACCCACCTTAGGATGTACTAAACCTATTTTTAACTTGATTTAATTATGTGTTAATCTTAAAACAAGTTTATTAAACTATATATAACTATTTGGAGTCACGAAAACACAATATGATCGACAATATTGGCCGTTTAACGTAGAATCGCTACAGTTTTTGTCCAAATATCAAGCTTAAAACCCATTTTTTCGTTGTCCTAATTGTATTCTAATTTGATTTCTAAACTTTTCTACATGATAATGCATATATGAAGACAGTTACACAAGAATGAAATCAAAAAAATTTGTTTTAAACAACCAAATATGTTTTTCAATGTCGAACAATTTTGATCAAATTTTAAAAAAATTTCAAGTATGACCCACCTTAGGATGTACTAAACCTTTTTTTAACTTGATGTAATTATGTATTAATCATAAAAACAATATTATTAAACTATATATAACATTTTAGAGTCACGAAAACACAATATGATTGACAATATTGGCCATTTAACGTAGAATCTATACAGTTTTTGTCAAAACATCAAACTTAAAACGTATTTTTCGTTGTCCTAATTGTATTCTAATTTGATTTCTAAACTTCTTCTACATGATAATTCATATATGAAGACAGATACACAAGAATGAAATCAAAAAAATATGTTTTAAACAACCAAATATGTTGTTCAATGTCGAACAATTTTGATCAAAAATTTAAAAAATTAACGAGTATGACCCACCCTAGGATGTACTAAACCTATTTTTAACTTGATTTAATTATGTATTAATCCTAAAAATAAGTTTATTAAACTATATATAACTGTTTGGAGTCACGAAAACACAATATGATCGACAATATTGGCCGTTTAACGTAGAATCGCTACAGTTTTTGTTCAAATATCAAGCTTAAAACCCATTTTTCGTTGTCCTAATTGTATTCTAATTTGTTTTATAAACTTCTTCTACATGATAATGCATATATGAAGACAGATACACAAGAATGAAATCAAAAAAATATGTTTTAAACAACCAAATATGTTGTTCAATGTCGAACAATTTTGATCAAAATTTTAAAAAATTAACGAGTATGACCTACCTTAGGATGTACTAAACCTATTTTTACCTTTACTTAATTTTGTATTAATGCTAAAAACAAGTTTATTAAACTATATATAACTGTTTGGAGTCACGAAAATACAATATGATCGACAATATTGGCCGTTTAACGTAGAATCGCTACAGTTTTTGTCCAAATATCAAGCTTAAAACCCATTTTTCGTTGTCCTAATTGTATTCTAATTTGATTTCTAAACTTTTTTACATGATAATGCATATATGAAGACAGTTACACAAGAATGAAATCAAAAAAATCTGTTTTAAACAACCAAATATGTTGTTCAATGTCGAACAATTTTGATCAAATTTTAAAAAATTTACAAGTATGACCCACCTTAGGATGTACTAAACCTTTTTTTAACTTGATGTAATTATGTATTAATCATAAAAACATGATTATTAAACTATATATAACATTTTAGAGTCACGAAAACACAATATGATCGACAATATTGGCCATTTAACGTAGAATCTATACAGTTTTTATCAAAACATCAAACTCAAAACGTATTTTTCGTTGTCCTAATTGTATTCTAATTTGATTTCTAAACTTCTTCTACATGATAATTCATATATGAAGACAGATACACAAGAATGAAATCAAAAAAATATGTTTTAAACAACCAAATATGTTGTTCAATGTCCAACAATTTTCATCAAAATTTTAAAAAATTAACGAGTATGACCCACCTTAGGATGTACTAAACCTTTTTTTAACTTCATGTCATTATGTATTAATCATAAAAACAGGATTATTAAACTATATATAACATTTTAGAGTCACGAAAACACAATTTGATCGACAATATTGGCCGTTCAACGTAGAATCGCAACAATTTTTGTCAAAATATCAAGCTTAAAATCTATTTTTCGTTGTCCTAATTGTATTCTAATTCGATTTGTAAATTTTTTCTACATGATAAAGCATATATGAAGATAGATAGACAATCATGAAATCAAAAAAATATGTTTTAAACAATCAAATAGGTTGTTCAATGTCGAACAATTTTGATCAAAAATTTAAAAAATTAACGAGTATGACCCACCCTAGGATGTACTAAACCTATTTTTAACTTGATTTAATTATGTATTAATCCTAAAAATAAGTTTATTAAACTATATATAACTGTTTGGAGTCACGAAAACACAATATGATCGACAATATTGGCCGTTTAACGTAGAATCGCTACAGTTTTTGTTCAAATATCAAGCTTAAAACCCATTTTTCGTTGTCCTAATTGTATTCTAATTTGTTTTATAAACTTCTTCTACATGATAATGCATATATGAAGACAGATACACAAGAATGAAATCAAAAAAATATGTTTTAAACAACCAAATATGTTGTTCAATGTCGAACAACTTTGATCAAAATTTTAAAAAATTAACGAGTATGACCCACCTTAGGATGTACTAAACCTATTTTTAAATTTACTTAATTTTGTATTAATGCTGAAAACAAGTTTATTAAACTATATATAACTGTTTGGAGTCACGAAATACAATATGATCGACAATATTGGCCGTTTAACGTAGAATCGCTACAGTTTTTGTCCAAATATCAAGCTTAAAACCCATTTTTCGTTGTCCTAATTGTATTCTAATTTGATTTATAAACTTCTTCTACATGATAATGCATATATGAAGACAGATACACAAGAATAAAATCAAAAAAATATGTTTTAAACAACCAAATATGTTGTTCAATGTCGAACAATTTTGATCAAAATTTTAAAAAATTAACGAGTATGACCCACCTTAGGATGTACTAAACTTATTTTTAACTTTATTTAATTTTGTATTAATGCTAAAAACAAGTTTATTAAACTATATATAACTGTTTGGAGTCACGAAAACACAATATGATCGACAATATTGGCCGTTTAACGTAGAATCGCTACAGTTTTTGTCCAAATATCAAGCTTAAAACCCATTTTTCATTGTCCTAATTATATTCTAATTTGATTTATAAACTTCTTCTACATGATAATGCATATATGAAGACAGATACACAAGAATGAAATCAAAAAAATATGTTTTAAACAACCAAATATGTTGTTCAATGTCGATCAATTTTGATCAAAATTTTAAAAAATTAACGAGTATGACCTACCTTAGGATGTACTAAACCTATTTTTAACTTTACTTAATTTTGTATTAATGCTAAAAACAAGTTTATTAAACTATATATAACTGTTTGGAGTCACGAAAATACAATATGATCGACAATATTGGCCGTTTAACGTAGAATCGCTACAGTTTTTGTCCAAATATCAAGCTTAAAACCCATTTTTCGTTGTCCTAATTGTATTCTAATTTGATTTCTAAACTTCTTCTAGATGATAATGCATATATGAAGACAGTTACACAAGAATGAAATCAAAAAAATTTGTTTTAAACAACCAAATATGTTGTTCAATGTCGAACAATTTTGATCAAAATTTTAAAAAATTAACGAGTATGACCCACCTTAGGATGTACTAAACCTTTTTTTAACTTCATGTAATTATGTATTAATCATAAAAACATGATTATTAAACTATATATAACATTTTAGAGTCACGAAAACACAATTTGATCGACAATATTGGCCGTTCAACGTAGAATCGCAACAGTTTTTGTCAAAATATCAAGCTTAAAATCCATTTTTCGTTGTCCTAATTGTATTCTAATTCGATTTGTAAATTTTTTCTAGATGATAATGCATATATGAAGACAGTTACACAAGAATGAAATCAAAAAAAATTGTTTTAAACAACCAAATATGTTGTTCAATGTCGAACAATTTTGATCAAATTTTAAAAAATTTACAAGTATGACCCACCTTAGGATGTACTAAACTTTTTTTTAACTTGATGTAATTATGTATTAATCATAAAAACATGATTATTAAACTATATATAACATTTTAGAGTCACGAAAACACAATATGATTGACAATATTGGCCATTTAACGTAGAATCTATACAGTTTTTGTCAAAACATCAAACTTAAAACGTATTTTTCGTTATCCTAATTGTATTCTAATTTGATTTCTAAACTTCTTCTACATGATAATGCATATATGAAGACAGATACACAAGAATGAAATCAAAAAAATATGTTTTAAACAACCAAATATGTTGTTCAATGTCCAACAATTTTGATCAAAATTTTAAAAAATTAACGAGTATGACCCTTCTTAGGATGTACTAAACCTATTTTTAACTTTACTTAATTTTGTATTAATGCTAAAAACAAGTTTATTAAACTATATATAACTGTTTGGAGTCACGAAAATACAATATGATCGACAATATTGGCCGTTTAACGTAGAATCGCTACAGTGTTTGTCCAAATATCAAGCTTAAAACCCATTTTTCGTTGTCCTAATTGTATTCTAATTTGATTTCTAAACTTCTTCTAGATGATAATACATATATGAAGACAGTTACACAAGAATGAAATCAAAAAAATTTGTTTTAAACAACCAAATATGTTGTTCAATGTCGAACAATTTTGATCAAATTTTAAAAAATTTACAAGTATGACCCACCTTAGGATGTACTAAACTTTTTTTTAACTTGATGTAATTATGTATTAATCATAAAAACATGATTATTAAACTATATATAACATTTTAGAGTCACGAAAACACAATATGATTGACAATATTGGCCATTTAACGTACAATCTATACAGTTTTTGTCAAAACATCAAACTTAAAACGTATTTTTCGTTATCCTAATTGTATTCTAATTTGATTTCTAAACTTCTTCTACATGATAATGCATATATGAAGATAGATACACAAGAATGAAATCAAAAAAATATGTTTTAAACAACCAAATATGTTGTTCAATGTCCAACAATTTTGATCAAAATTTTAAAAAATTAACGAGTATGACCCTCCTTAGGATGTACTAAACCTATTTTTAACTTTACTTAATTTTGTATTAATGCTAAAAACAAGTTTATTAAACTATATATAACTGTTTGGAGTCACGAAAATACAATATGATCGACAATATTGGCCGTTTAACGTAGAATCGCTACAGTTTTTGTCCAAATATCAAGCTTAAAACCCATTTTTCGTTGTCCTAATTGTATTCTAATTTGATTTCTAAACTTCTTCTAGATGATAATACATATATGAAGACAGTTACACAAGAATGAAATCAAAAAAATTTGTTTTAAACAACCAAATATGTTGTTCAATGTCGAACAATTTTGATCAAATTTTAAAAAATTTACAAGTATGACCCACCTTAGGATGTACTAAACTTTTTTTTAACTTGATGTAATTATGTATTAATCATAAAAACATGATTATTAAACTATATATAACATTTTAGAGTCACGAAAACACAATATGATTGACAATATTGGCCATTTAACGTACAATCTATACAGTTTTTGTCAAAACATCAAACTTAAAACGTATTTTTCGTTATCCTAATTGTATTCTAATTTGATTTCTAAACTTCTTCTACATGATAATGCATATATGAAGATAGATACACAAGAATGAAATCAAAAAAATATGTTTTAAACAACCAAATATGTTGTTCAATGTCCAACAATTTTGATCAAAATTTTAAAAAATTAACGAGTATGACCCTCCTTAGGATGTACTAAACCTATTTTTAACTTTACTTAATTTTGTATTAATGCTAAAAACAAGTTTATTAAACTATATATAACTGTTTGGAGTCACGAAAATACAATATGATCGACAATATTGGCCGTTTAACGTAGAATCGCTACAGTTTTTGTCCAAATATCAAGCTTAAAACCCATTTTTCGTTGTCCTAATTGTATTCTAATTTGATTTCTAAACTTTTCTACATGATAATGCATATACGAAGACAGTTACACAAGAATGAAATCAAAAAAATTTGTTTTAAACAACCAACTATGTTGTTCAATGTCGAACAATTTTGATCAAATTTTAAAAAATTTACAAGTATGACCCACCTTAGGATGTACTAAACTTTTTTTTAACTTGATGTAATTATGCATTAATCATAAAAACATGATTATTAAACTATATATAACATTTTAGAGTCACGAAAACACAATATGATCGACAATATTGGCCATTTAACGTAGAATCTATACCGTTTTTGTCAAAACATCAAACTTAAAACGTATTTTTCGTTGTCCTAATTGTATTCTAATTTGATTTCTAAACTTATTCTACATGATAATGCATATATGAAGACAGATACACAAGAATGAAATCAAAAAAATATGTTTTAAACAACCAAATATGTTGTTCAATGTCCAACAATTTTGATCAAAATTTTAAAAAATTAACGAGTATGACCCACCTTAGGATGTACTAAACCTTTTTTTAACTTCATAAATTTTGTATTAATCATAAAAACATGATTATTAAACTATATATAACATTTTAGAGTCACGAAAACAAAATTTGATCGACAATATTGGCCGTTCAACGTAGAATCGCAACAGTTTTTGTCAAAATATCAAGCTTAAAATCCATTTTTCGTTGTCCTAATTGTATTGTAATTCGATTTGTAAATTTTTTCTACATGATAAAGCATATATGAAGATAGATAGACAAGAATGAAATCAAAAAAATATGTTTTAAACAATCAAATAGGTTGTTCAATGTCGAACAATTTGGATCAAAAATTTAAAAAATTAACGAGTATGACCCACCCTAGGATGTACTAAACCTATTTTTAACTTGATTTAATTATGTATTAATCCTACAAACAAGTTTATTAAACTATATATAACTGTTTGGAGTCACGAAAACACAATATGATCGACAATATTGGCCGTTTAACGTAGAATCGCTACAGTTTTTGTCCAAATATCAAGCTTAAAACCCATTTTTCGTTGTCCTAATTGTATTCTAATTTGATTTATAAACTTCTTCTACATGATAATGCATATATGAAGACAGATACACAAGAATGAAATCAAAAAAATACGTTTTAAACAACCAAATATGTTGTTCAATGTCGAACAATTTTGATCAAAATTTTAAAAAATTAACGAGTATGACCCACCTTAGGATGTACTAAACCTATTTTTAACTTTATTTAATTTTGTATTAATGCTAAAAACAAGTTTATTAAGCTATATATAACTGTTTGGAGTCACGAAAATACAATATGATCGACAATATTGGCCCTTTAACGTAGAATCGCTACAGTTTTTGTCCAAATATCAAGCTTAAAACCCATTTTTCGTTGTCCTAATTGTATTCTAATTTGATTTCTAAACTTTTCTACATGATAATGCATATATGAAGACAGTTACACAAGAATGAAATCAAAAAAATTTGTTTTAAACAACCAAATATGTTGTTCAATGTCGAACAATTTTGATCAAATTTTAAAAAATTTACAAGTATGACCCACCTTAGGATGTACTAAACTTTTTTTAAACTTGATGTAATTATGTATTAATCATAAAAACATGATTATTAAACTATATATAACATTTTAGAGTCACGAAAACACAATATGATCGACAATATTGGCCATTTAACGTAGAATCTATACCGTTTTTGTCAAAACATCAAACTTAAAACGTATTTTTCGTTGTCCTAATTGTATTCTAATTTGATTTCTAAACTTATTCTACATGATAATGCATATATGAAGACAGATACACAAGAATGAAATCAAAAAAATATGTTTTAAACAACCAAATATGTTGTTCAATGTCCAACAATTTTGATCAAAATTTTAAAAAATTAACGAGTATGACCCACCTTAGGATGTACTAAACCTTTTTTTAACTTCATAAATTTTGTATTAATCATAAAAACATGATTATTAAACTATATATAACATTTTAGAGTCACGAAAACAAAATTTGATCGACAATATTGGCCGTTCAACGTAGAATCGCAACAGTTTTTGTCAAAATATCAAGCTTAAAATCCATTTTTCGTTGTCCTAATTGTATTGTAATTCGATTTGTAAATTTTTTCTACATGATAAAGCATATATGAAGATAGATAGACAAGAATGAAATCAAAAAAATATGTTTTAAACAATCAAATAGGTTGTTCAATGTCGAACAATTTGGATCAAAAATTTAAAAAATTAACGAGTATGACCCACCCTAGGATGTACTAAACCTATTTTTAACTTGATTTAATTATGTATTAATCCTACAAACAAGTTTATTAAACTATATATAACTGTTTGGAGTCACGAAAACACAATATGATCGACAATATTGGCCGTTTAACGTAGAATCGCTACAGTTTTTGTCCAAATATCAAGCTTAAAACCCATTTTTCGTTGTCCTAATTGTATTCTAATTTGATTTATAAACTTCTTCTACATGATAATGCATATATGAAGACAGATACACAAGAATGAAATCAAAAAAATACGTTTTAAACAACCAAATATGTTGTTCAATGTCGAACAATTTTGATCAAAATTTTAAAAAATTAACGAGTATGACCCACCTTAGGATGTACTAAACCTATTTTTAACTTTATTTAATTTTGTATTAATGCTAAAAACAAGTTTATTAAGCTATATATAACTGTTTGGAGTCACGAAAATACAATATGATCGACAATATTGGCCCTTTAACGTAGAATCGCTACAGTTTTTGTCCAAATATCAAGCTTAAAACCCATTTTTCGTTGTCCTAATTGTATTCTAATTTGATTTCTAAACTTTTCTACATGATAATGCATATATGAAGACAGTTACACAAGAATGAAATCAAAAAAATTTGTTTTAAACAACCAAATATGTTGTTCAATGTCGAACAATTTTGATCAAATTTTAAAAAATTTACAAGTATGACCCACCTTAGGATGTACTAAACTTTTTTTAAACTTGATGTAATTATGTATTAATCATAAAAACATGATTATTAAACTATATATAACATTTTAGAGTCACGAAAACACAATATAATTGACAATATGGGCCGTTTAACGTAGAATCGCTACAGTTTTTGTCCAAATATCAAGCTTAAAACCCATTTTTCGTTGTCCTAATTGTATTCTAATTTGATTTATAAACTTCATCTACATGATAATGCATATATGAAGACAGATACACAAGAATGAAATCAAAAAAATATGTTTTAAACAAACAAAATGTTGTTCAATGTCGAACAATTTTGATCAAAATTTTAAAAAATTAACGAGTATGACCCACCTTAGGATGTACTAAACCTATTTTTAACTTTATTTGATTTTGTATTAATGCTAAAAACAAGTTTATTAAACTATATATAACTGTTTGGAGTCACGAAAATACAATATGATCGACAATATTGGCCCTTTAACGTAGAATCGCTACAGTTTTTGTCCAAATATCAAGCTTAAAACCCATTTTTCGTTGTCCTAATTGTATTCTAATTTGATTTCTAAACTTTTCTACATGATAATGCATATATGAAGACAGTTACACAAGAATGAAATCAAAAAAATTTGTTTTAAACAACCAAATATGTTGTTCAATGTCGAACAATTTTGATCAAATTTTAAAAAATTTACAAGTATGACCCACCTTAGGATGTACTAAACTTTTTTTAAACTTGATGTAATTATGTATTAATCATAAAAACATGATTATTAAACTATATATAACATTTTAGAGTCACGAAAACACAATATAATTGACAATATGGGCCGTTTAACGTAGAATCGCTACAGTTTTTGTCCAAATATCAAGCTTAAAACCCATTTTTCGTTGTCCTAATTGTATTCTAATTTGATTTATAAACTTCATCTACATGATAATGCATATATGAAGACAGATACACAAGAATGAAATCAAAAAAATATGTTTTAAACAAACAAAATGTTGTTCAATGTCGAACAATTTTGATCAAAATTTTAAAAAATTAACGAGTATGACCCACCTTAGGATGTACTAAACCTATTTTTAACTTTATTTGATTTTGTATTAATGCTAAAAACAAGTTTATTAAACTATATATAACTGTTTGGAGTCACGAAAATACAATATGATCGACAATATTGGCCCTTTAACGTAGAATCGCTACAGTTTTTGTCCAAATATCAAGCTTAAAACCCATTTTTCGTTGTCCTAATTGTATTCTAATTTGATTTCTAAACTTTTCTACATGATAATGCATATATGAAGACAGTTACACAAGAATGAAATCAAAAAAATTTGTTTTAAACAACCAAATATGTTGTTCAATGTCGAACAATTTTGATCAAATTTTAAAAAATTTACAAGTATGACCCACCTTAGGATGTACTAAACTTTTTTTAAACTTGATGTAATTATGTATTAATCATAAAAACATGATTATTAAACTATATATAACATTTTAGAGTCACGAAAACACAATATAATTGACAATATGGGCCGTTTAACGTAGAATCGCTACAGTTTTTGTCCAAATATCAAGCTTAAAACCCATTTTTCGTTGTCCTAATTGTATTCTAATTTGATTTATAAACTTCATCTACATGATAATGCATATATGAAGACAGATACACAAGAATGAAATCAAAAAAATATGTTTTAAACAAACAAAATGTTGTTCAATGTCGAACAATTTTGATCAAAATTTTAAAAAATTAACGAGTATGACCCACCTTAGGATGTACTAAACCTATTTTTAACTTTATTTGATTTTGTATTAATGCTAAAAACAAGTTTATTAAACTATATATAACTGTTTGGAGTCACGAAAATACAATATGATCGACAATATTGGCCCTTTAACGTAGAATCGCTACAGTTTTTGTCCAAATATCAAGCTTAAAACCCATTTTTCGTTGTCCTAATTGTATTCTAATTTGATTTCTAAACTTTTCTACATGATAATGCATATATGAAGACAGTTACACAAGAATGAAATCAAAAAAATTTGTTTTAAACAACCAAATATGTTGTTCAATGTCGAACAATTTTGATCAAATTTTAAAAAATTTACAAGTATGACCCACCTTAGAATGTACTAAACCTTTTTTTAACTTGATGTAATTATGTATTAATCATAAAAACATGATTATTAAACTATATATAACATTTTAGAGTCACGAAAACACAATATGATCGATAATATTGGCCATTTAATGGAGAATCTATACAGTTTTTGTCAAAACATCAAACTTAAAACGTATTTTTCGTTATCCTAATTGTATTCTAATTTGATTTCTAAACTTCTTCTAGATGATAATGCATATATGAAGACAGATACACAAGAATGAAATCAAAAAAATATGTTTTAAACAACCAAATATGTTGTTCAATGTCCAACAATTTTGATCAAAATTTTAAAAAATTCACGAGTATGACCCACCTTAGGATGTGCTAAACCTTTTTTTAACTTCATGTAATTATGTATTAATCATAAAAACATGATTATTAAACTATATATAACATTTTAGAGTCACGAAAACACAATTTGATCGACAATATTGGCCGTTCAACGTAGAATCGCAACAGTTTTTGTCAAAATATCAGGCTTAAAACCCATTTTTCGTTGTCCTAATTGTATTCTAATTGGATTTGTAATTTTTTTCTACATGATAAAGCATATATGAAGATAGATAGACAAGAATGAAATCAAAAAATATGTTTTAAACAATCAAATAGGTTGTTCAACGTCGAACAATTTTGATCAAAATTTTAAAAAATTAACGAGTATGACCCACCTTAGGATGTACTAAACCTATTTTTAACTTTATTTGATTTTGTATTAATGCTAAAAACAAGTTTATTAAACTATATATAACTGTTTGGAGTCACGAAAATACAATATGATCGACAATATTGGCCCTTTAACGTAGAATCGCTACAGTTTTTGTCCAAATATCAAGCTTAAAACTCATTTTTCGTTGTCCTAATTGTATTCTAATTTGATTTCTAAACTTTTCTACATGATAATGCATATATGAAGACAGTTACACAAGAATGAAATCAAAAAAATTTGTTTTAAACAACCAAATATGTTGTTCAATGTCGAACAATTTTGATCAAATTTTAAAAAATTTACAAGTATGACCCACCTTAGAATGTACTAAACCTTTTTTTAACTTGATGTAATTATGTATTAATCATAAAAACATGATTATTAAACTATATATAACATTTTAGAGTCACGAAAACACAATATGATCGATAATATTGGCCATTTAATGGAGAATCTATACAGTTTTTGTCAAAACATCAAACTTAAAACGTATTTTTCGTTATCCTAATTGTATTCTAATTTGATTTCTAAACTTCTTCTAGATGATAATGCATATATGAAGACAGATACACAAGAATGAAATCAAAAAAATATGTTTTAAACAACCAAATATGTTGTTCAATGTCCAACAATTTTGATCAAAATTTTAAAAAATTCACGAGTATGACCCACCTTAGGATGTGCTAAACCTTTTTTTAACTTCATGTAATTATGTATTAATCATAAAAACATGATTATTAAACTATATATAACATTTTAGAGTCACGAAAACACAATTTGATCGACAATATTGGCCGTTCAACGTAGAATCGCAACAGTTTTTGTCAAAATATCAGGCTTAAAACCCATTTTTCGTTGTCCTAATTGTATTCTAATTGGATTTGTAATTTTTTTCTACATGATAAAGCATATATGAAGATAGATAGACAAGAATGAAATCAAAAAATATGTTTTAAACAATCAAATAGGTTGTTCAACGTCGAACAATTTTGATCAAAATTTTAAAAAATTAACGAGTATGACCCACCTTAGGATGTACTAAACCTATTTTTAACTTGATTTAACTATGTATTAATCCTAAAAACAAGTTTATTAAACTATATATAACTATTTGGAGTCACGAAAACACAATATGATCGACAATATTGGCCGTTTAACGTAGAATCGCTACAGTTTTTGTCCAAATATCAAGCTTAAAACCCATTTTTCGTTGTCCTAATTGTATTCTAATTTGATTTATAAACTTCATCTACATGATAATGCATATATGAAGACAGATACACAAGAATGAAATCAAAAAAATATGTTTTAAACAACCAATATGTTGTTCAATGTCGAACAATTTTGATCAAAATTTTAAAAAATTAACGAGTATGACCCACCTTAGGATGTACTAAACCTATTTTTAACTTTTTTTAATTTTGTATTAATGCTAAAAACAAGTTTATTAAACTATATATAACTGTTTGGAGTCACGAAAATACAATATGATCGACAATATTGGCCCTTTAACGTAGAATCGCTACAGTTTTTGTCCAAATATCAAGCTTAAAACCCATTTTTCGTTGTCCTAATTGTATTCTAATTTGATTTCTAAACTTTTCTACATGATAATGCATATATGAAGTCAGTTACACAAGAATGAAATCAAAAAAATTTGTTTTAAACAACCGAATATTTTGTTCAATGTCGAACAATTTTGATCAAATTTTAAAAAAGTTACAAGTATGACCCACCTTAGGATGTACTAAACCTTTTTTTAACTTGATGTAATTATGTATTAATCATAAAAACATGATTATTAAACTATATATAACATTTTAGAGTCACGAAAACACAATATGATCGACAATATTGGCCATTTAACGTAGAATCTATACGGTTTTTGTCAAAACATCAACCTTAAAACGTATTTTTCGTTGTCCTAATTGTATTCTAATTTGATTTCTAAACTTCTTCTACATGATAATGCATATATGAAGACAGATACACAAGAATGAAATCAAAAAAATATGTTTTAAACAACCAAATATGTTGTTCAATGTCCAACAATTTTGATCAAAATTTTAAAAAATTAACGAGTATGACCCACCTTAGGATGTACTAAACCTTTTTTTAACTTCATAAATTTTGTATTAACCATAAAAACATGATTATTAAACTATATATAACATTTTAGAGTCACGAAAACACAATTTGATCGACAATATTGGCCGTTCAACGTAGAATCGCAACAATTTTTGTCATAATATCAAGCTTAAAATCCATTTTTCGTTGTCCTAATTGTATTCTAATTCGATTTGTAAATTTTTTCTACATGATAAAGCATATATGAAGATAGATAGACAAGAATGAAATCAAAAAAATATGTTTTAAACAATCAAATAGGTTGTTCAATGTCGAACAATTTGGATCAAAAATTTAAAAAATTAACGAGTATGACCCACCCTAGGATGTACTAAACCTATTTTTAACTTGATTTAATTATGTATTAATCCTACAAACAAGTTTATTAAACTATATATAACTGTTTGGAGTCACGAAAACACAATATGATCGACAATATTGGCCGTTTAACGTAGAATCGCTACAGTTTTTGTACAAATATCAAGCTTAAAACCCATTTTTCGTTGTCCTAATTGTATTCTAATTTGATTTATAAAATTCTTCTACATGATAATGCATATATGAAGACAGATACACAAGAATGAAATCAAAAAAATATGTTTTAAACAACCAAATTTGTTGTTCAATGTCGAACAATTTTGATCAAAATTTTAAAAAATTAACGAGTATGACCCACCTTAGGATGTGCTAAACCTATTTTTAACTTTATTTAATTTTGTATTAATGCTAAAAACAAGTTTATTAAACTATATATAACTGTTTGGAGTCACAAAAATACAATATGATCGACAATATTGGCCCTTTAACGTAGAATCGCTACAATTTTTGTCCAAATATCAAGCTTAAAACCCATTTTCGTTGTCCTAATTGTATTCTAATTTGATTTCTAAACTTTTCTACATGATAATGCATATATGAAGACAGTTACACAAGAATGAAATAAAAAAAATTTGTTTTAAACAACCAAATATGTTGTTCAATGTCGAACAATTTTGATCAAATTTTAAAAAATTAACGAGTATGACCCACCTTAGGATGTACTAAACCTATTTTTAACTTTACTTAATTTTGTATTAATGCTGAAAACAAGTTTATTAAACTATATATAACTGTTTGGAGTCACGAAATACAATATGATCGACAATATTGGCCGTTTAACGTAGAATCGCTACAGTTTTTGTCCAAATATCAAGCTTAAAACCCATTTTTCGTTGTCCTAATTGTATTCTAATTTGATTTATAAACTTCTTCTACATGATAATGCATATATGAAGACAGATACACAAGAATAAAATCAAAAAAATATGTTTTAAACAACCAAATATGTTGTTCAATGTCGAACAATTTTGATCAAAATTTTAAAAAATTAACGAGTATGACCCACCTTAGGATGTACTAAACCTATTTTTAACTTTATTTAATTTTGTATTAATGCTAAAAACAAGTTTATTAAACTATATATAACTGTTTGGAGTCACGAAAACACAATATGATCGACAATATTGGCCGTTTAACGTAGAATCGCTACAGTTTTTGTCCAAATATCAAGCTTAAAACCCATTTTTCATTGTCCTAATTATATTCTAATTTGATTTATAAACTTCTTCTACATGATAATGCATATATGAAGACAGATACACAAGAATGAAATCAAAAAAATATGTTTTAAACAACCAAATATGTTGTTCAATGTCGATCAATTTTGATCAAAATTTAAAAAAATTAACGAGTATGACCTACCTTAGGATGTACTAAACCTATTTTTAACTTTACTTAATTTTGTATTAATGCTAAAAACAAGTTTATTAAACTATATATAACTGTTTGGAGTCACGAAAATACAATATGATCGACAATATTGGCCGTTTAACGTAGAATCGCTACAGTTTTTGTCCAAATATCAAGCTTAAAACCCATTTTTCGTTGTCCTAATTGTATTCTAATTTGATTTCTAAACTTCTTCTAGATGATAATGCATATATGAAGACAGTTACACAAGAATGAAATCAAAAAAATTTGTTTTAAACAACCAAATATGTTGTTCAATGTCGAACAATTTTGATCAAAATTTTAAAAAATTAACGAGTATGACCCACCTTAGGATGTACTAAACCTTTTTTTAACTTCATGTAATTATGTATTAATCATAAAAACATGATTATTAAACTATATATAACATTTTAGAGTCACGAAAACACAATTTGATCGACAATATTGGCCGTTCAACGTAGAATCGCAACAGTTTTTGTCAAAATATCAAGCTTAAAATCCATTTTTCGTTGTCCTAATTGTATTCTAATTCGATTTGTAAATTTTTTCTAGATGATAATGCATATATGAAGACAGTTACACAAGAATGAAATCAAAAAAAATTGTTTTAAACAACCAAATATGTTGTTCAATGTCGAACAATTTTGATCAAATTTTAAAAAATTTACAAGTATGACCCACCTTAGGATGTACTAAACTTTTTTTTAACTTGATGTAATTATGTATTAATCATAAAAACATGATTATTAAACTATATATAACATTTTAGAGTCACGAAAACACAATATGATTGACAATATTGGCCATTTAACGTACAATCTATACAGTTTTTGTCAAAACATCAAACTTAAAACGTATTTTTCGTTATCCTAATTGTATTCTAATTTGATTTCTAAACTTCTTCTACATGATAATGCATATATGAAGATAGATACACAAGAATGAAATCAAAAAAATATGTTTTAAACAACCAAATATGTTGTTCAATGTCCAACAATTTTGATCAAAATTTTAAAAAATTAACGAGTATGACCCTCCTTAGGATGTACTAAACCTATTTTTAACTTTACTTAATTTTGTATTAATGCTAAAAACAAGTTTATTAAACTATATATAACTGTTTGGAGTCACGAAAATACAATATGATCGACAATATTGGCCGTTTAACGTAGAATCGCTACAGTTTTTGTCCAAATATCAAGCTTAAAACCCATTTTTCGTTGTCCTAATTGTATTCTAATTTGATTTCTAAACTTTTCTACATGATAATGCATATATGAAGACAGTTACACAAGAATGAAATCAAAAAAATTTGTTTTAAACAACCAACTATGTTGTTCAATGTCGAACAATTTTGATCAAATTTTAAAAAATTTACAAGTATGACCCACCTTAGGATGTACTAAACTTTTTTTTAACTTGATGTAATTATGCATTAATCATAAAAACATGATTATTAAACTATATATAACATTTTAGAGTCACGAAAACACAATATGATCGACAATATTGGCCATTTAACGTAGAATCTATACCGTTTTTGTCAAAACATCAAACTTAAAACGTATTTTTCGTTGTCCTAATTGTATTCTAATTTGATTTCTAAACTTATTCTACATGATAATGCATATATGAAGACAGATACACAAGAATGAAATCAAAAAAATATGTTTTAAACAACCAAATATGTTGTTCAATGTCCAACAATTTTGATCAAAATTTTAAAAAATTAACGAGTATGACCCACCTTAGGATGTACTAAACCTTTTTTTAACTTCATAAATTTTGTATTAATCATAAAAACATGATTATTAAACTATATATAACATTTTAGTGTCACGAAAACAAAATTTGATCGACAATATTGGCCGTTCAACGTAGAATCGCAACAGTTTTTGTCAAAATATCAAGCTTAAAATCCATTTTTCGTTGTCCTAATTGTATTGTAATTCGATTTGTAAATTTTTTCTACATGATAAAGCATATATGAAGATAGATAGACAAGAATGAAATCAAAAAAATATGTTTTAAACAATCAAATAGGTTGTTCAATGTCGAACAATTTGGATCAAAAATTTAAAAAATTAACGAGTATGACCCACCCTAGGATGTACTAAACCTATTTTTAACTTGATTTAATTATGTATTAATCCTACAAACAAGTTTATTAAACTATATATAACTGTTTGGAGTCACGAAAACACAATATGATCGACAATATTGGCCGTTTAACGTAGAATCGCTACAGTTTTTGTCCAAATATCAAGCTTAAAACCCATTTTTCGTTGTCCTAATTGTATTCTAATTTGATTTATAAACTTCTTCTACATGATAATGCATATATGAAGACAGATACACAAGAATGAAATCAAAAAAATACGTTTTAAACAACCAAATATGTTGTTCAATGTCGAACAATTTTGATCAAAATTTTAAAAAATTAACGAGTATGACCCACCTTGGGATGTACTAAACCTATTTTTAACTTTATTTAATTTTGTATTAATGCTAAAAACAAGTTTATTAAGCTATATATAACCGTTTGGAGTCACGAAAATACAATATGATCGACAATATTAGCCCTTTAACGTAGAATCGCTACAGTTTTTGTCCAAATATCAAGCTTAAAACCCATTTTTCGTTGTCCTAATTGTATTCTAATTTGATTTCTAAACTTTTCTACATGATAATGCATATATGAAGACAGTTACACAAGAATGAAATCAAAAAAATTTGTTTTAAACAACCAAATATGTTGTTCAATGTCGAACAATTTTGATCAAATTTTAAAAAATTTACAAGTATGACCCACCTTAGGATGTACTAAACTTTTTTTAAACTTGATGTAATTATGTATTAATCATAAAAACATGATTATTAAACTATATATAACATTTTAGAGTCACGAAAACACAATATAATTGACAATATTGGCCGTTTAACGTAGAATCGCTACAGTTTTTGTCCAAATATCAAGCTTAAAACCCATTTTTCGTTGTCCTAATTGTATTCTAATTTGATTTATAAACTTCATCTACATGATAATGAATATATGAAGACAGATACACAAGAATGAAATCAAAAAAATATGTTTTAAACAAACAAAATGTTGTTCAATGTCGAACAATTTTGATCAAAATTTTAAAAAATTAACGAGTATGACCCACCTTAGGATGTACTAAACCTATTTTTAACTTTATTTAATTTTGTATTAATGCTAAAAACAAGTTTATTAAACTATATATAACTGTTTGGAGTCACGAAAATACAATATGATCGACAATATTGGCCCTTTAACGTAGAATCGCTACAGTTTTTGTCCAAATATCAAGCTTAAAACCCATTTTTCGTTGTCCTAATTGTATTCTAATTTGATTTCTAAACTTTTCTACATGATAATGCATATATGAAGACAGTTACACAAGAATGAAATCAAAAAAATTTGTTTTAAACAACCAAATATGTTGTTCAATGTCGAACAATTTTGATCAAATTTTAAAAAATTTACAAGTATGACCCACCTTAGAATGTACTAAACCTTTTTTTAACTTGATGTAATTATGTATTAATCATAAAAACATGATTATTAAACTATATATAACATTTTAGAGTCACGAAAACACAATATGATCGATAATATTGGCCATTTAATGGAGAATCTATACAGTTTTTGTCAAAACATCAAACTTAAAACGTATTTTTCGTTATCCTAATTGTATTCTAATTTGATTTCTAAACATCTTCTAGATGATAATGCATATATGAAGACAGATACACAAGAATGAAATCAAAAAAATATGTTTTAAACAACCAAATATGTTGTTCAATGTCCAACAATTTTGATCAAAATTTTAAAAAATTCACGAGTATGACCCACCTTAGGATGTGCTAAACCTTTTTTTAACTTCATGTAATTATGTATTAATCATAAAAACATGATTATTAAACTATATATAACATTTTAGAGTCACGAAAATACAATTTGATCGACAATATTGGCCGTTCAACGTAGAATCGCAACAGTTTTTGTCAAAATATCAGGCTTAAAACCCATTTTTCGTTGTCCTAATTGTATTCTAATTGGATTTGTAATTTTTTTCTACCTGATAAAGCATATATGAAGATAGATAGACAAGAATGAAATCAAAAAATATGTTTTAAACAATCAAATAGGTTGTTCAACGTCGAACAATTTTGATCAAAATTTTAAAAAATTAACGAGTATGACCCACCTTAGGATGTACTAAACCTATTTTTAACTTGATTTAACTATGTATTAATCCTAAAAACAAGTTTATTAAACTATATATAACTGTTTGGAGTCACGAAAACACAATATGATCGACAATATTGGCCGTTTAACGTAGAATCGCTACAGTTTTTGTCCAAATATCAAGCTTAAAACCCATTTTTCGTTGTCCTAATTGTATTCTAATTTGATTTATAAACTTCATCTACATGATAATGCATATATGAAGACAGATACACAAGAATGAAATCAAAAAAATATGTTTTAAACAACCAATATGTTGTTCAATGTCGAACAATTTTGATCAAAATTTTAAAAAATTAACGAGTATGACCCACCTTAGGATGTACTAAACCTATTTTTAACTTTTTTTAATTTTGTATTAATGCTAAAAACAAGTTTATTAAACTATATATAACTGTTTGGAGTCACGAAAATACAATATGATCGACAATATTGGCCCTTTAACGTAGAATCGCTACAGTTTTTGTCCAAATATCAAGCTTAAAACCCATTTTTCGTTGTCCTAATTGTATTCTAATTTGATTTCTAAACTTTTCTACATGATAATGCATATATGAAGTCAGTTACACAAGAATGAAATCAAAAAAATTTGTTTTAAACAACCGAATATTTTGTTCAATGTCGAACAATTTTGATCAAATTTTAAAAAATTTACAAGTATGACCCACCTTAGGATGTACTAAACCTTTTTTTAACTTGATGTAATTATGTATTAATCATAAAAACATGATTATTAAACTATATATAACATTTTAGAGTCACGAAAACACAATATGATCGACAATATTGGCCATTTAACGTAGAATCTATACGGTTTTTGTCAAAACATCAACCTTAAAACGTATTTTTCGTTGTCCTAATTGTATTATAATTTGATTTCTAAACTTCTTCTACATGATAATGCATATATGAAGACAGATACACAAGAAATAAATCAAAAAAATATGTTTTAAACAACCAAATATGTTGTTCAATGTCCAACAATTTTGATCAAAATTTTAAAAAATTAACGAGTATGACCCACCTTAGGATGTACTAAACCTTTTTTTAACTTCATAAATTTTGTATTAACCATAAAAACATGATTATTAAACTATATATAACATTTTAGAGTCACGAAAACACAATTTGATCGACAATATTGGCCGTTCAACGTAGAATCGCAACAATTTTTGTCATAATATCAAGCTTAAAATCCATTTTTCGTTGTCCTAATTGTATTCTAATTCGATTTGTAAATTTTTTCTACATGATAAAGCATATATGAAGATAGATAGACAAGAATGAAATCAAAAAAATATGTTTTAAACAATCAAATAGGTTGTTCAATGTCGAACAATTTGGATCAAAAATTTAAAAAATTAACGAGTATGACCCACCCTAGGATGTACTAAACCTATTTTTAACTTGATTTAATTATGTATTAATCCTACAAACAAGTTTATTAAACTATATATAACTGTTTGGAGTCACGAAAACACAATATGATCGACAATATTGGCCGTTTAACGTAGAATCGCTACAGTTTTTGTACAAATATCAAGCTTAAAACCCATTTTTCGTTGTCCTAATTGTATTCTAATTTGATTTATAAAATTCTTCTACATGATAATGCATATATGAAGACAGATACACAAGAATGAAATCAAAAAAATATGTTTTAAACAACCAAATTTGTTGTTCAATGTCGAACAATTTTGATCAAAATTTTAAAAAATTAACGAGTATGACCCACCTTAGGATGTGCTAAACCTATTTTTAACTTTATTTAATTTTGTATTAATGCTAAAAACAAGTTTATTAAACTATATATAACTGTTTGGAGTCACAAAAATACAATATGATCGACAATATTGGCCCTTTAACGTAGAATCGCTACAATTTTTGTCCAAATATCAAGCTTAAAACCCATTTTCGTTGTCCTAATTGTATTCTAATTTGATTTCTAAACTTTTCTACATGATAATGCATATATGAAGACAGTTACACAAGAATGAAATAAAAAAAATTTGTTTTAAACAACCAAATATGTTGTTCAATGTCGAACAATTTTGATCAAATTTTAAAAAATTTACAAGTATGACCCACCTTAGGATGTACTAAACTTTTTTTTAACTTGATGTAATTATGTATTAATCATAAAAACATGATTATTAAACTATATATAACATTTTAGAGTCACGAAAACACAATATAATTGACAATATTGGCCGTTTAACGTAGAATCGCTACAGTTTTTGTCCAAATATCAAGCTTAAAACCCATTTTTCGTTGTCCTAATTGTATTCTAATTTGATTTATAAACTTCATCTACCTGATAATGCATATATGAAGACAGATACACAAGAATGAAATCAAAAAAATATGTTTTAAACAACCAAATATGTTGTTCAATGTCGAACAATTTTGATCAAAATTTTAAAAAATTAACGAGTATGACCCACCTTAGGATGTACTAAACCTATTTTTAACTTTATTTAATTTTGTATTAATGCTAAAAACGAGTTTATTAAACTATATATAACTGTTTGGAGTCACGGAAATACAATATGATCGACAATATTGGCCCTTTAACGTAGAATCGCTACAGTTTTTGTCCAAATATCAAGCTTAAAACCCATTTTTCGTTGTCCTAATTGTATTCTAATTTGATTTGTAAACTTTTCTACATGATAATGCATATATGAAGACAGTTACACAAGAATGAAATAAAAAAAATTTGTTTTAAACAACCAAATATGTTGTTCAATGTCGAACAATTTTGATCAAATTTTAAAAAATTTACAAGTATGACCCACCTTAGGATGTACTAAACTTTTTTTTAACTTGATGTAATTATGTATTAATCATAAAAACATGATTATTAAACTATATATAACATTTTAGAGTCACGAAAACACAATATAATTGACAATATTGGCCGTTTAACGTAGAATCGCTACAGTTTTTGTCCAAATATCAAGCTTAAAACCCATTTTTCGTTGTCCTAATTGTATTCTAATTTGATTTATAAACTTCATCTACATGATAATGCATATATGAAGACAGATACACAAGAATGAAATCAAAAAAATATGTTTTAAACAACCAAATATGTTGTTCAATGTCGAACAATTTTGATCAAAATTTTAAAAAATTAACGAGTATGACCCACCTTAGGATGTACTAAACCTATTTTTAACTTTATTTAATTTTGTATTAATGCTAAAAACGAGTTTATTAAACTATATATAACTGTTTGGAGTCACGGAAATACAATATGATCGACAATATTGGCCCTTTAACGTAGAATCGCTACAGTTTTTGTCCAAATATCAAGCTTAAAACCCATTTTTCGTTGTCCTAATTGTATTCTAATTTGATTTGTAAACTTTTCTACATGATAATGCATATATGAAGACAGTTACACAAGAATGAAATAAAAAAAATTTGTTTTAAACAACCAAATATGTTGTTCAATGTCGAACAATTTTGATCAAATTTTAAAAAATTTACAAGTATGACCCACCTTAGGATGTACTAAACCTTTTTTTAACTTGATGTAATTATGTATTAATCATGAAAACATGATTATTAAACTATATATAACATTTTAGAGTCACGAAAACACAATATGATCGACAATATTGGCCATTTAACGTAGAAACTATACAGTTTTTGTCAAAACATCAAACTTAAAACGTATTTTTCGTTATCCTAATTGTATTCTAATTTGATTTCTAAACTTCTTCTAGATGATAATGCATATATGAAGACAGATACACAAGAATGAAATCAAAAAAATATGTTTTAAACAACCAAATATGTTGTTCAATGTCCAACAATTTTGATCAAAATTATAAAAAATTAACGAGTATGACCCACCTTAGGATGTACTAAACCTATTTTTAACTTGATTTAATTATGTATTAATCCTAAAAACAAGTTTATTAAACTATATATAACTGTTTGGAGTCACGAAAACACAATATGATCGACAATATTGGCCGTTTAACGTAGAATCGCTACAGTTTTTGTCCAAATATCAAGCTTAAAACCCATTTTTCGTTGTCCTAATTGTATTCTAATTTGATTTATAAACTTCATCTACATGATAATGCATATATGAAGACAGATACACAAGAATGAAATCAAAAAAATATGTTTTAAACAACCAAATATGTTGTTCAATGTCGAACAATTTTGATCAAAATTTTAAAAAATTAACGAGTATGACCCACCTTAGGATGTACTAAACCTATTTTTAACTTTATTTAATTTTGTATTAATGCTAAAAACAAGTTTATTAAACTATATATAACTGTTTGGAGTCACGAAAATACAATATGATCGACAATATTGGCCCTTTAACGTAGAATCGCTACAGTTTTTGTCCAAATATCAAGCTTAAAACCCATTTTTCGTTGTCCTAATTGTATTCTAATTTGATTTCTAAACTTTTCTACATGATAATGCATATATGAAGACAGTTACACAAGAATGAAATCAAAAAAATTAGTTTTAAACAACCAAATATGTTGTTCAATGTCGAACAATTTTGATCAAATTTTAAAAAATTTACAAGTATGACCCACCTTAGGATGTACTAAACTTTTTTTTAACTTGATGTAATTATGTATTAATCATAAAAACATGATTATTAAACTATATATAACATTTTAGAGTCACGAAAACACAATATAATTGACAATATTGGCCGTTTAACGTAGAATCGCTACAGTTTTTGTCCAAATATCAAGCTTAAAACCCATTTTTCGTTGTCCTAATTGTATTCTAATTTGATTTATAAACTTCTTCTACATGATAATGCATATATGAAGACAGATACACAAGAATGAAATCAAAAAAATATGTTTTAAACAACCAAATATGTTGTTCAATGTCGAACAATTTTGATCAAAATTTTAAAAAATTAACGAGTATGACCCACCTTAGGATGTACTAAACCTATTTTTAACTTTATTTAATTTTGTATTAATGCTAAAAACGAGTTTATTAAACTATATATAACTGTTTGGAGTCACGGAAATACAATATGATCGACAATATTGGCCCTTTAACGTAGAATCGCTACAGTTTTTGTCCAAATATCAAGCTTAAAACCCATTTTTCGTTGTCCTAATTGTATTCTAATTTGATTTATAAACTTCATCTACATGATAATGTATATATGAAGACAGATACACAAGAATGAAATCAAAAAAATATGTTTTAAACAACCAAATATGTTGTTCAATGTCGAACAATTTTGATCAAAATTTTAAAAAATTAACGAGTATGACCCACCTTAGGATGTACTAAACCTATTTTTAACTTTATTTAATTTTGTATTAATGCTAAAAATGAGTTTATTAAACTATATATAACTGTTTGGAGTCACGGAAATACAATATGATCAACAATATTGGCCCTTTAACGTAGAATCGCTACAGTTTTTGTCCAAATATCAAGCTTAAAACCCATTTTTCGTTGTCCTAATTGTATTCTAATTTGATTTGTAAACTTTTCTACATGATAATGCATATATGAAGACAGTTACACAAGAATGAAATCAAAAAAATTTGTTTTAAACAACCAAATATGTTGTTCAATGTCGAACAATTTTGATCAAATTTTAAAAAATTTACAAGTATGACCCACCTTAGGATGTACTAAACCTTTTTTTAACTTGATGTAATTATGTATTAATCATAAAAACATGATTATTAAACTATATATAACATTTTAGAGTCACGAAAACACAATATGATCGACAATATTGGCCATTTAACGTAGAATCTATACAGTTTTTGTCAAAACATCAAACTTAAAACGTATTTTTCGTTATCCTAATTGTATTCTAATTTGATTTCTAAACTTCTTCTAGATGATAATGCATATATGAAGACAGATACACAAGAATGAAATCAAAAAAATATGTTTTAAACAACCAAATATGTTGTTCAATGTCCAACAATTTTGATCAAAATTTTAAAAAATTCACGAGTATGACCCACCTTAGGATGTGCTAAACCTTTTTTTAACTTCATGTAATTATGTATTAATCATAAAAACATGATTATTAAACTATATATAACATTTTAGAGTCACGAAAACACAATTTGACCGACAATATTGGCCGTTCAACGTAGAATCGCAACAATTTTTGTCAAAATATCAAGCTTAAAACCCATTTTTCGTTGTCCTAATTGTATTCTAATTGGATTTGTATTTTTTTTCTACATGATAAAGCATATATGAAGATAGATAGACAAGAATGAAATCAAAAAAAATGTTTTAAACAATCAAATAGGTTGTTCAACGTCGAACAAATTTGATCAAAATTTTAAAAAATTAACGAGTATGACCCACCTTAGGATGTACTAAACCTATTTTTAACTTGATTTAATTATGTATTAATCCTAAAAACAAGTTTATTAAACTATATATACCTGTTTGGAGTCACGAAAACACAATATGATCGACAATATTGGCCGTTTAACGTAGAATCGCTACAGTTTTTGTCCAAATATCAAGCTTAAAACCTATTTTTCGTTGTCCTAATTGTATTCTAATTTGATTTATAAACTTCATCTACATGATAATGCATATATGAAGACAGATACACAAGAATGAAATCAAAAAAATATGTTTTAAACAACCAAATATGTTGTTCAATGTCGAACAATTTTGATCAAAATTTTAAAAAATTAACGAGTATGACCCACCTTAGGATGTACTAAACCTATTTTTAACTTTATTTAATTTTGTATTAAGGCTAAAAACAAGTTTATTAAACTATATATAACTGTTTGGAGCCACGAAAATACAATATGATCGACAATATTGGCCCTTTAACGTAGAATCGCTACAGTTTTTGTCCAAATATCAAGCTTAAAACCCATTTTTCGTTGTCCTAATTGTATTCTAATTTGATTTCTAAACTTTTCTACATGATAATGCATATATGAAGACAGTTACACAAGAATGAAATAAAAAAAATTTGTTTTAAACAACCAAATATGTTGTTCAATGTCGAACAATTTTGATCAAATTTTAAAAAATTTACAAGTATGACCCAGCTTAGGATGTACTAAACCTTTTTTTAACTTGATGTAATTATGTATTAATCATAAAAACATGATTATTAAACTATATATAACATTTTAGAGTCACGAAAACACAATATGATCGACAATATTGGCCATTTAACGTAGAATCTATACAGTTTTTGTCAAAACATCAAACTTAAAACGTATTTTTCGTTATCCTAATTGTATTCTAATTTGATTTCTAAACTTCTTCTACATGATAATGCATATATGAAGACAGATACACAAGAATGAAATCAAAAAAATATGTTTTAAACAACCAAATATGTTGTTCAATGTCCAACAATTTTGATCAAAATTTTAAAAAATTCACGAGTATGACCCACCTTAGGATGTGCTAAACCTTTTTTTAACTTCATGTAATTATGTATTAATCATAAAAACATGATTATTAAACTATATATAACATTTTAGAGTCACGAAAACACAATTTGATCTACCATATTGGCCGTTCAACGTAGAATCGCAACAGTTTTTGTCAAAATATCAAGCTTAAAACCCATTTTTCGTTGTCCTAATTATATTCTAATTGGATTTGTAATTTTTTTCTACATGATAAAGCATATATGAAGATAGATAGACAAGAATGAAATCAAAAAAAATGTTTTAAACAATCAAATAGGTTGTTCAACGTCGAACAATTTTGATCAAAATTTTAAAAAATTAACGAGTATGACCCACCTTAGGATGTACTAAACCTATTTTTAACTTGATTTAATTATGTATTAATCCTAAAAACAAGTTTATTAAACTATATATAACTGTTTGGAGTCACGAAAACACAATATGATCGACAATATTGGCCGTTTAACGTATAATCGCTACAATTTTTGTCCAAATATCAAGCTTAAAACCCATTTTTCGTTGTCCTAATTGTATTCTAATTTGATTTATAAACTTCATCTACATGATAATGCATATATGAAGACAGATACACAAGAATGAAATCAAAAAAATATGTTTTAAACAACCAAATATGTTGTTCAATGTCGAACAATTTTGATCAAAATTTTAAAAAATTAACGAGTATGACCCACCTTAGGATGTACTAAACCTATTTTTAACTTTATTTAATTTTGTATTAATGCTAAAAACAAGTTTATTAAACTATATATAACTGTTTGGAGTCACGGAAATACAATATGATCGACAATATTGGCCCTTTAACGTAGAATCGCTACAGTTTTTGTCCAAATATCAAGCTTAAAACCCATTTTTCGTTGTCCTAATTGTATTCTAATTTGATTTCTAAACTTTTCTACATGATAATGCATATATGAAGACAGTTACACAAGAATGAAATCAAAAAAATTTGTTTTAAACAACCAAATATGTTGTTCAATGTCGAACAATTTTGATCAAATTTTAAAAAATTTACAAGTATGACCCACCTTAGGATGTACTAAACCTTTTTTTAACTTGATGTAATTATGTATTAATCATAAAAACATGATTATTAAACTATATATAACATTTTAGAGTCACGAAAACACAATATGATCGACAATATTGGCCATTTAACGTAGAATCTATACAGTTTTTGTCAAAACATCAAACTTAAAACGTATTTTTCGTTATCCTAATTGTATTCTAATTTGATTTCTAAACTTCTTCTAGATGATAATGCATATATGAAGACAGATACACAAGAATGAAATCAAAAAAATATGTTTTAAACAACCAAATATGTTGTTCAATGTCCAACAATTTTGATCAAAATTTTAAAAAATTCACGAGTATGACCCACCTTAGGATGTGCTAAACCTTTTTTTAACTTCATGTAATTATGTATTAATCATAAAAACATGATTATTAAACTATATATAACATTTTAGAGTCACGAAAACACAATTTGATCGACAATATTGGCCGTTCAACGTAGAATCGCAACAGTTTTTGTCAAAATATCAAGCTTAAAACCCATTTTTCGTTGTCCTAATTATATTCTAATTGGATTTGTAATTTTTTTCTACATGATAAAGCATATATGAAGATAGATAGACAAGAATGAAATCAAAAAAAATGTTTTAAACAATCAAATAGGTTGTTCAACGTCGAACAATTTTGATCAAAATTTTAAAAAATTAACGAGTATGACCCACCTTAGGATGTACTAAACCTATTTTTAACTTGATTTAATTATGTATTAATCCTAAAAACAAGTTTATTAAACTATATATAACTGTTTGGAGTCACGAAAACACAATATGATCGACAATATTGGCCGTTTAACGTATAATCGCTACAATTTTTGTCCAAATATCAAGCTTAAAACCCATTTTTCGTTGTCCTAATTGTATTCTAATTTGATTTATAAACTTCATCTACATGATAATGCATATATGAAGACAGATACACAAGAATGAAATCAAAAAAATATGTTTTAAACAACCAAATATGTTGTTCAATGTCGAACAATTTTGATCAAAATTTTAAAAAATTAACGAGTATGACCCACCTTAGGATGTACTAAACCTATTTTTAACTTTATTTAATTTTGTATTAATGCTAAAAACAAGTTTATTAAACTATATATAACTGTTTGGAGTCACGGAAATACAATATGATCGACAATATTGGCCCTTTAACGTAGAATCGCTACAGTTTTTGTCCAAATATCAAGCTTAAAACCCATTTTTCGTTGTCCTAATTGTATTCTAATTTGATTTCTAAACTTTTCTACATGATAATGCATATATGAAGACAGTTACACAAGAATGAAATAAAAAAAATTTGTTTTAAACAACCAAATATGTTGTTCAATGTCGAACAATTTTGATCAAATTTTAAAAAATTTACAAGTATGACCCACCTTAGGATGTACTAAACCTTTTTTTAACTTGATGTAATTATGTATTAATCATAAAAACATGATTATTAAACTATATATAACATTTTAGAGTCACGAAAACACAATATGATCGACAATATTGGCCATTTAACGTAGAATCTATACAGTTTTTGTCAAAACATCAAACTTAAAACGTATTTTTCGTTATCCTAATTGTATTCTAATTTGATTTCTAAACTTCTTCTACATGATAATGCATATATGAAGACAGATACACAAGAATGAAATCAAAAAAATATGTTTTAAACAACCAAATATGTTGTTCAATGTCCAACAATTTTGATCAAAATTTTAAAAAATTCACGAGTATGACCCACCTTAGGATGTGCTAAACCTTTTTTTAACTTCATGTAATTATGTATTAATCATAAAAACATGATTATTAAACTATATATAACATTTTAGAGTCACGAAAACACAATTTGATCGACAATATTGGCCGTTCAACGTAGAATCGCAACAGTTTTTGTCAAAATATCAAGCTTAAAACCCATTTTTCGTTGTCCTAATTGTATTCTAATTGGATTTGTAATTTTTTTCTACATGATAAAGCATATATGAAAATAGATAGACAAGAATGAAATCAAAAAATATGTTTTAAACAATCAAATAGGTTGTTCAACGTCGAACAATTTTGATCAAAATTTTAAAAAATTAACGAGTATGACCCACCTTAGGATGTACTAAACCTATTTTTAACTTGATTTAATTATGTATTAATCCTAAAAACAAGTTTATTAAACTATATATAACTGTTTGGAGTCACGAAAACACAATATGATCGACAATATTGACCGTTTAACGTAGAATCGCTACAGTTTTTGTCCAAATATCAAGCTTAAAACCTATTTTTCGTTGTTCTAATTGTATTCTAATTCAATTTATAAACTTTTTCTACATGATAATACATATATGAAGACAGATATACAAGAATTAAATCAAAAAAATATGTTTTACACAACCAATTAGGTTGTTCAATGTCGAACGTTTTTTATCAAAATTATAAAAAATTCACGAGTATGATCCATCTTAGGATGTACTAAAACTATTTTTAACGTGGTTAAATTATGTATTAATCACAAAAACATATTTATTCAACTATATATAATAGCTTGGAATCACGAAAACACAATTTGACCG